>VDFB02193867.1:245939865-246235277 GCA_007258455.2 Sequoia sempervirens
AAACAAACATGCTCCAATCAACAACACAAAATATATCATCCAAGTAAGTCAAGTGACAATATCAATCCCAAGGGAGGTATCATCCAACCATCAAATTATTACTATAATATGTAAGATATGTGATGTAGAATTCAATAGGTATAATTATTTTTTACATGTAGGCTAGCTAGAAGGGTATTGTACGTATTGTGACTTTGAATCAAATCCACAAGGACTAAATAAAATAAGTGTTTCTTGTATTGAGAAGCGTATGTGATTATTCCAACTATTTATTCAATCACTCTATGCATGCATCTTAGATCCCTACATAATTATAAGAGTACCTCTATATTTTTAACTTAAGAGTAGTATTATGATACTTTGATTTGGTTACAATTTTACTTTTTGAATTTTTTTAGAGGTCGTGTTCTTGTTAATATATTATTTATGGAACAAGTGATAAGATATTAAACAAACCAATGATATAATTGAAGGAAACAATTGCCATTCTAGATAGATTATGCAGTGTTTGTGCTTCTCTCTAGTGAGATTGAATATGTGTCATTCTAGAGAGATTAAGTGACATGTTTTGACTTATCATCATCATATTTTGAAATTCAAGCCCCAAGGTATATCTTACACAATAAATCTTAACTTCCTTTGTATTTTGTTTAAATAAATGTCACTAAAAAATACAATAGTAATTAACATGTATGATTGGTCTTGTTTGTAAGGCACCAACACAATAATATCCTCTATGGGGAGACTACAGTATATGTGGGAGTTAATACTATTGCTTTGGGGTAAGAATCTAATGCCACATCTAATGATGATATATTTTCTTCACAATATATGTAATGATTCTTTTTTTAAAAACTATATTTTCATTATTGATAATTACTTTTCTATTTTATAGGTTGCACTCTTTGATGTTATTTGAGAGAGTTTTGATGAGTTCCCATCACATGTTGACAAGAGGGAAATAGTCAACAACATAAATTAGTGTTTTCTTTCAATGTCAGCTAAATCTTTATTGTTTATTATTTATAAACGTGATATGAATGCATAATATTGAAAGGAAGAATAGGTGTGGGAATGCTTCCTAATCTAATATTTGAGGAGATATATGTGCAAATAAAATTTAATATTTTTAGTTACAAGTAAAATACACAATACGAATTATATCACAACACATGGTTATGTGGAGAAAATTATTATGAGAGAAAAATCCCACACTCCAAAGCAACTCAAGTAGTATTTAGTAGTCAATAGTTATAATACACTTGCAAAGTCCAAGCCTTTATAGGAGTATCACCAATAAGAGATCTAGACCCTTTTTGACAACATAATAGTACTTAAACAACTCACTATGAAACCCCCATCTCAAGCAACCAATACATAGGAGAAGCAATACATGAAACTATCAAATGGTAATTAGGAAACTAAAAGCTAAAGCTATACAAAATATAGTGCTCAAATCCATAATAAAAAATCCAACAACCAAATCCCTAGATGAGTCTATAGGATAAAGTAGCATATTCCTTCTTCTTACCATAAGCTTGTCATAATGCACTCAATAACTTGGGTGCACCATTATCTTTGTTCAAATATGTCTTAAGGCATGTCATAATGTGTGTCATAAGTTGTTGAAAAGTTTAACTCCCTCTTACAACTCTTTTGTCTCATAAATTTTCTTACATTTTTTATGTAAGAAATCTAACTTCTAGAGGCCATAAATTTTGATCCAAGAAGTCAATTGAACTCATTTTCTAAATTTGTAGATCTCTAAGAGGCCCATGTCATTGTAATTAACTTTCTCTAGTTAAGGTCCATTTCATTTTTTGGGGGGGAAAAAATGACCTCTAGAACCTTGAAAATTATATATTTGTGTTAGGTAAGTGCAGGGAAATGGGGGGCCAAAACCTATGGGTTTGATGTAGGAGCATCTAGTGGGGTAGGGGCAATATTGCATCACCAAAAAAGTTTGTTTCCTTATTTTATTTAGTTTTTTTGAGTCCCATGATGACACTTAAGGGGTGTAAGACAATCGAAAGTCTGAAAACGTAAAAAATGGTCACTTGTGATTTTTAGTAAGCCTAAACAAGCATGTATGGACCTAAACATTTACCCCAAGGAGTGAAATTAAAAAATGTATCTAATGGAATAAGAATCATCCCAATATACTGTATCATTTAGGATATTAAAGTTTTTTATTTCTCCAATACAACTTCAAACTCAAATTTGAAGACCTTAGAAGCCTCAAAAAAGCTCAAAAAGTTGATGAAATGATCTTCAAATAATTTTTTGTTGTAGATCTCTTCGAAGCTCTCTTTGATAGATTTCCAATGATATATTATACTATCAAATTGGACACTCAAGTCAAAATTTATGGCTATGGGAAGCTATGCCACAAAAATGTGAATTTCAAGAAATACCTTCCTAAGTGAAAAATGAATGACATGAATTTTGTATGCCAAAACAAAAAGAGGAGTTACACTTTCCAAAACATTCTAAGGTGGTTATTGGTGAAAATTAAAGGGGTTAATGGAGGTTACAAAAGGTGTCTCCAGTGGTGCATATTGTGGCTCTGAATAATAGATTTTTCTTAGGGAGTTGATTTTCTTTGCAATGAATCAAGCCCCATATCGCTACAACATTTTCATTTCTAAATTTATAATTTCATTTTTTGGAAGTTTGAAAAAAAAATGATCTTGGATAAGAAATTGAAGATAGTTACGCTCAAAATTTGAAGATGTAATAACAAAAAGAGTTTTAGTGCTTTGAATCTACTTTCTAAACTACTATTTTTTTGAAAATGGTGGAGATTAAGGGGTTCAAATAGCGGGGAAACAAAGTGCTCTTATTTTTTAAAATAAAAAATCATAAATAGTGTTTGGTCTGCCCTCCCTAAAATGTTAATTTTTTCTAGTATTTCAAAAATCCCTTTGGTAATACTTAGCTAACACCATGTAATTTATGCCCAAAATTTTTACTAATTTTTAATGAATTTATATGATTTCTTACTAATTTTCAAAGTGGACACATTCTAAAAAATAAAAAATTTAGTGTGTGCCCCCTAATTCTTTTGGAAACTAATTGAAAATCAAATTTCTTTTTTGACTGTGTATAAAATAGAGTCTAATTTATTAAAATGTAATCTATTGATTAAAATTATTGTTTTTGGATTTGATTGTGTTTGAGTTTTTGTATCAATGTTTTAGATCACACTTTGTGATCCATCATCATGATAGAAAAGAGTTGGAGGAGAAGAAAATCTTGACGATGGATCACAAAGTGTGATCCAAAATGTTGATGCAAAAACTCAAATATAATTGAATCTAGAAATGAAAATTTTAATCTACAATATGGATTGTGGAAACTTGATATCTTTAATGTAATATGTTTCAAATTTTGATGAACGGGTAAAAGATGAAGCTAAAAATATCATATGTAGGTTTTTGACAAAAATGGAGACACTAACAAAATAAATTAAAGGTCAAAACCTTAACATAATTGAAACATAGAAAAAATTACATAGTTAGAAATCTAAGAGAGAGATCAATGCTACTATATTATTTTCTTAACTTGACATTGAAAGTGTTAGGATTTGGTGTTGTACACCATTGCATAATTTTGTTTATATTATAATGTTGTAATTAAATAATTATTTAGTTTTGGTGCACCTAGTAGGTGTGTTTAGCCACACTAGGTAATTATTTGGGACCACTTGTTAAAGTTGTATTGTAACATTGGGTCATTATTATATGTGTGGTGACATGGGATAATAATTTAATATTTGGGGAAGTATTTAATAATGTGATTTCTTAGTACCCAATATTAATGTGGGTTTAATGGTTTTGTGTTCACATAGTTCTGTGACACATGGTTTTATCTTACCACTTGGTTTTATTTGTGTGAGCCTGTGTCTATAAAATCAAATGCATGTTTCGTGGTTAAGGTTGGTTGGGTGAGTGGGATATCATTATTGAGTATTTCTAAGCAATGCATATGTGAAGAATGGAAAGGGATGTTTGGATTCATTCTTGGACACATGGAGGATGCATTAGAGAGGCTTGATGTTTCATTTAAGTATTCATTATAACTCTATAAGTGCATGTTTTGTTTATTTGTTGAATAATAGATTAAGTATGGATGATTTTGAAGTTTGGGTTTTTCCCTCTTGAGGGTTCTCCCAAGGTGTATATTGTGTTGTGACTTGTCTATTTGATCTATGAATTATGGTTATTATTTAAGTATATTTGATCTATGCATTATGGTTATTATTTAATCTTTTATGCGTACTTTTCTCTCATGGGGTTATGTAGGAAATGAATTAAATGAATTGGGCATTGGTGGATTATTTCCTAACAAGTGGTATCAAAGCTTTCATGGTTATGGGAGGTGTGAGCTCCGAGGTTCTTTTATAAACCTTTTTTGAGTAGATTAGGTACAAAGTTGAATCCATGGATATGCATGAAATATTTTAGGCATTACAATGTATGCAACACATTTGCATGTGTTGTTTTATAGATTTGGGCTTTTGGGCTTTTGTAGATTTGTTGGGTTTATTGTAGATTTGAGGTTTGATAAATTAGGGTCAAGTCTTTCTTGGATTGTGCTTTTATATGAAGGTTTTGTAGAGGAAATATCATATATAACCTCTTGAGACAAAAAAAACCTACCATTGGATCCAGGATGGCTGAGAAACAAAAAATCATAATTTTTTTTCCCTATTTAGCCACTTGAAAACTGTAATATTGTTTGCCCCACACCCTGTTGTATGACCATACAACATCTACAAAAGGAAAAAATTAAACAAATAAAAAAATATTAAAATAATAATTTAAGATAAAAAAAATAAAAAATAGCTTGTGGGGGTGTGTAGACTCCCACAACCTTGTCTCACAACTTGTAGTGGGTTGATAAGCCAAATGACACTATTAGTGTTTCCCACATGTAGGCTCTCCCTTGGTTGGTAGTGTCGGGCCGATAGGGGCTTAGCCCCCTTGGTCATGACCCTCGGTTGGGTGGGTGACCACCCGCATTGTTTATAGGGCTATTGAAATTAAACCACTCAAAAATTAAAAAAAAATTAACTATTTTTTGTAATCCGCCACTGCTTTGTTGCTCGAGCGCTGCTGGTCGGTCAACGACTAGCTACCCAAGGGCCACTAGTAGCCACCCCATAAGCCAAATTGGGGAACAATTTTTTAAACGGGCATAATTTTCACCCATAATACCAGATTTTTTACTTTTAGTAGTCGACGAAAAGATCTTTCCAAGCACTACATAGTGATATAGGTTTGGATCCATGATTTTTTCTATTTATGTCATTTTTTGAGGCTTGGAAGTTATATTTTCTTGATTTCATGGTTTTAAGCATAACTTTTGCATAAAAAAACATTTTTTTTTATTTTGAATAGGCATTGGAGAGCATGTGAAATGTACTACATAGTGGATCAAGTATATTTTTAATTTGTGATGTAGAGGGAGGATAATACTTGTTTTATCACTTGTAGGTGACTGAGATTTAGAGTGTGATTGTGTTAGAATCCAGATGAGTCAAGCTGTGAAACATTGAGGGAGTACATGATTTTATATGATATTTATGATGACACAATTGATTATCAGTTTTATGTTTCTTGGTATAGGTTTATAAGTACTTTTTAGAGTTGGACTTTGATTGTGATAGGTACATAGGTTATCTTCTATTTTTAGGACATGGGTTGACACATGTAGAGTCTTGGTGTCTCGTGTGGGTGATAGTTTAGTGTAGGTACAACATTGGTAATGACTATGGTGTCATGGATATGTAGGTACATTTGAGCATTGAAAATACATGATCATGTATGTGGTTCTTTGGTGGTGTTTTGATTTGGTGTTAGGAGGCTTTTCTTATCTCTTGGATGCTTGATTGGTTCCTTGACTATGGTTACTCATTTGTAGACATGTTTGGAAAATCAAGTAAGTGGTTGATTTGGTGATTGGGTCTTGTTGTCTACAATATTATCTTCTTTGATATCTTGATTTGTAGGTTAATAATATGATGATGAGTTTGTATATTTTAGTGTTTGGGATCCACAAGTTATGTAGCTTGTAGGTGTGTACAATTGATGAGGGCCACACCACCCGAAACCAACACAAATCACAACAATAGATACTGACACAAAAGATGTGAGACAAAAAATAACTCACTTTCAATTATTTTTAGAAAATGAAATTACAGATTCAAAAATTACATGCTACAGCCTCATGGGCTTGATTCATTATAGCAAAATCAACTCTAAAAACAAAATATTTTATTTGTAGCCACAATTTGCACTAATGGAACCACCTTCTACAACCCCCTCATATCCCTTTTTATTTTACCCAATAACCACCCTATAATGTTCTAGAAAGTGCAACTTTCCCTTTTGTTTTGGCGCCAAAAGTCTCATCGTTTGATTTCTGGCCTAGGAAGAAATTTTAATGAAATCCACTTTTTAGAGGGGCAACTTCATGGGGCCATAACTTTTGATCCGAGTGTTTGATTTTCTATCATTTCATATCATTGGAAAGATCTCAAAGATATCTACAACTCATGAACCCATCATATGTCGATTCATCCACTTTTCGAGTTGTTTTAGGGCCTCTAAAGTTTTTCAACTCTTCTCCTTCAAGTAAATTTTCTAGTCCATACGAGCCTATTTAGGCCAACTCACTAAAAATATTAAGTGATTGTTCTTTTGTTATTTTTGACTTCTGACTATCTTATACCCCTTAAGTGCCATCATGGGACTCAAGAAAACTAAAGAAAATAAAGAAAACAATTTTTTTGGGGGTGATGCAAGATTGCCCTACACCACTGGATGCTCCAGCATCAAACACCTAGGGTAATTTGAAAAGTGACCCTATCACTTCTTAGGAGTTAAAATGAAACCAAGATAGTTAACCTCAGCCTTAGACAACCATGATGAATCTTCAATAGGCCTTTCTTTCCAATTAACCAAATATTCTTCATGCTGCCTATTCCTTGTACTTCTTCCCACACGACTATCCAAGATTTCTTCTATCTCCTTTTTTGAAGTAGGTGTTGGGATATTCCACTGTGCTTCTATTATTTATTCATCAGTTCCTTCTTCATGGTATTCTGTTCAATCTGAAATGTTAAACACAGGTGAAATGTAAATTTCATCAAGCAACTCTACCTCATATGCATTTCTTGAATCATGCTTCTTCAAGATCTTGCATGGTCCAAACTTCCTCATCTTTAACTTGTATGTACCAATTGGAAACCTCTCCTTTCGTAAATGAACTATGACTTCATTTCCTACCTGGAACTCCTTATACCTCCTTTTTTGATCTGCCTTAGCCTTATATTGTGAGTTCATCTTATTGATATGTTTCCTCACCTCTTCATGTAAATTCTTTAGGTGCTTAGCAAAATCTTCAGCCTCAGCACTAATCTTCTCTCCCTTATCCATCTTTCATAGTTCAGAAGTAGTTCTTGGACTACTCCCATACAAAATAGGGAATGGTGATTTTCTAGCGCTCTTGTTGAAAAAATTGTTGTAAGCAAATTTCACTTGTGGTATAATCAAATCCCATCCCTTGGGCTTATCTCCTACTAAGCATCTTAACAGGTTACCCAAACTCCTATTCACCACCTCTATTTTTTCATCAATCTATGAATGGTGTGCAGATATGAACTTCAAATTTGTCTTCAACTTCTTCCATAATGTCCTCCAGAAATAAACAACAAATTTGATACCTTTGTATGAAACTATACTCTTCGGTAGACCATGTAGTCTCACCATCTCTCTAAAAAATAACTATGCAATATGAACAACATCACTGGTCTTATGACATAGAATGAAATGTGCCATCTTTGAAAATCTATCCACCACCACAAATATGGAATTATAGCCTCTCTGTGTCCTTGGAAAGCCAAGAACAAAATCCATGTTAATATCATCCCATGGCCTCTCAGATACAGGTAATGGCTGATACAATCTAGTATTCTGACTTGTTCATTTCACCATCTGACATACTCTAAAACTTTGTACAAACTTCTTCACGTCTTGCTGTAACTGTGGCCAATAATAATTCTCACTAACTAGAGCAATGGTCTTATCTCGACCGAAATGTCCAACCAATCCTCCACTATGCTTCTCCTTGATTAGGTTCTCTCTCATAGAACTCCTCAAAATGCACAATTGGCTTCCTCTAAATAGCATCCCATCTTGGATTAATAAATCCAACCATCTTGTCCTATCCAATGTAACAAGTTCCAAACAAGCCTTCCAAGCTTCTGCAAAGTTTGGATCTTTAGGTTATAAACTCTTGAGTTCATTGAACCCAACAACCTCTATATTCATCTCTATCAACAAATTTTTCCTTCTACTTAAGGCATCTACAACTCTATTTGACCTTCCACTCATGTGCTTCAAAGCAAAAGTATAAGTCTACAAAAACTCAACCCATTTTAAGTGCCTTTGATTTAACTTTCCTTGACTATTGAGATACTGAAAATCTTAGTGATCAGTATATAAAACAAATTCTTTTGGTAATAAATAGTGTCTCCATTTCTTCAAAGCCTGAACTATAGCATAAAACTATTGATCATAGACAAAATATTTCTTCTTAGCATCATTCAACTTCTCACTAAAATAGGCAATAGGCTTACCTTCTTGACTCAAAACAACTCCTATGGCAGTGCCACTAGCATCACAATCTACCTGAAAGACCTTATTGAAATCTGGAAGTGCCAAAACAGGTTGCTTTGTAACTTTCTTCTTCAACATATCAAATCTTTGGCTTCTCTTGTAGTCCACTTAAACTCTTTTCTATCCCCTCTCATTGCTTCAGTTAGAGGTGCACAAATACTAGTGAAATTCTTAATAAATTTTTTGTAAAAGCTTGCTAGACCATGAGATTATCTTACCTCTATAACACTCCTCAAGGTAGGCCATTCAATGATAGCTCTCACCTTCTTTGGATCCATTTTAAGACCCTCTATTGAGACAACAAATCCGAGATACACCAATTCTCTCTTCAAAAAACTACATTTCTTCAAATTAATCAACAACTTCTCCTCCCTTAGCTTCTCAAAAACTCTTTGTATATGAATCAAGTGCTCCTCCAATATCTTATTGAAAATCAAAATATCATCCAAATAAACAATAACAAATTTTCCTTAAAATTATTTCAATACCTCATTCATAAGCTACATAAATGTGCTCGGTGCATTGGTTAGCCCAAAAGGCATGACTAACCATGTGTACATGCCCTTCTTGGTTTTAAAGGTTGTCTTCCATTCATATCCTTCTCTAATCTAGATCTAGTGATATCCGCTCTTCAAATCCATCTTCGTGAAGTACTCAGCTCCACTCAAACAATCTATAATGTCATCAATTCTCAGCAAGGGAAATCTATACTTGATGGTGATCTTGTTGATGGTTCTAGAATCTGTACACATCCGCCATTCCCCATCCTTCTTTAGTGCTAGTACTGTAAGTACTACACATGGACTCAAACTCTCTCTGATCAATCCCTTCCACAACAACTCTTGCACTTGTCTGTTCAACTCTTCACTCTTTGCTAGAGTCATACAATGAGTTTCCTTATTTGACAAACTCGCTCTAAGAATAAAGTCCATATGATGACTGATCTTTCTTACCAAAGGGAAAATTTTTGGTGCATTATCAAAAATAATAGCTTGAAACTCATTCAACAAATTTGAAACCTCTACAGGTACCTCATTAGTATCTTCTTTATCAACTCTATGGATCAATGCAAAACACATGCTCATGTCTCATACCTTCTAGGAACTTTCTTCCATCAACCAAATAATTTCTTGCATTACTTCATACCTTTTCCTCTGCCTCTTTCAAGGGCTTCAAATTATGATGAACTCCATCCTTTGTCAAAGAATAGGTGTTGTCATGTCCATCATGTACTACTCACTGATCAAACTGACATGGTCTACCAAACAACATATGAAAAACGTCTGTAGGAATAATATCACATAATACCTCATCATGGTAATTTCCAATCTTGAACCTTACTAGAGATTGTTCATTTACCAAAGCTTTATGGTCCTTCTGCAACCAAACAATCTGGTATGAATTCATATGTGTTCTTCTCTCCAACTACAACTTACTAACCATCTCTTTTGAAACAAGGTTATTAGTACTACCTTCATCAATAATAACATTGCAAACTTTACCTTCACACTTACATTTGGTGAAATTTTTTTTCTTCTTTTGGGTTGGATCTTTCTCCTCATTCAACAAGGCTCTTCTAGTAACAAGAACCTCTCCTCTTTTTGCATCCTCAAAATGTGAAGAATCAACATCTTCATCTACATGTGCAACTTGTGCATTATCCTCAGGTCTTCTATTTGTCCTTCCTTGATGTTGAGGACACTCATATGCCCTATGACCTTCTTCTCCACATTGGAAACAGGTTCCACAAAATCCTCCTCTCCCTAGTTCTCATCCAGATCTTCCTCTTCCTCTTTGGTCTCCATTATTCTAATCATGAGGATGATAGGTTTTATCTCCTTTTTGGTTCTAGCTGCTACTAGATCCTTTGCCCTTCTTTTGATCTTTATTTCAACCTCCATATGACTGTCCACTAGTATTTCCACCATGACCTCCACCTCTTTGCTTGCTTTCAAACCTTATGTTCAACTTTTCTTCTACCTTCAAAGAAAACCAATATGCATCTTCAATGGTAGACATTCTTACCAGACTCAACTCTTCTTGAATGCTCAGCTTCAGCCCATTTATGTAATGGGAAAATTTCTCCTTGTTGGCCTCAAAATGACCTGTTTTGATCAAGACTCGGTAGAATTATTCTATATACTCCTTAACATATTTTCCTGCTTGTTTCAACCCTTGCATCTTCATCAACAAATCCAACTCATAGTCCCCAAGAATGAACTGTCTCTTCAATTTTTCCACCATCTGATTCCATCTTGTTATTTTCTCTTTTCCTCTTCTATTTCTTTCCAACTGGAATTCTTTCCACCATATGCTAGCATGGCCTTTCAATTTGTCCTTTGCAAATTTGACCCTATCTAGGTCTTCTATTTCCTCATACTCAAAATACTCTTCCATGCCATTGATCCAATCGATCAGCTCTTTTGGATTTAGGTTTCCAGAAAAATTAGAAACTTCTATCTTTGGCCTCTTTCCAATCTTGGAAATGGCTCTAATTAGTCTGACTTCTCCAAGATCCATTACATCTTGTGCTTCCTCTTTGAATGGATCCGCATCTTCAACCTCATCCTCACTTTCATCTCCTCTTTTGACATTAGCTCCTCTATGCAGCTCCTCTTGTGACACTTGAAATTGTCTCTAAAGGGCTCTAAAACCCTCTTCTGTTACCCCAACATTTCTTCCACCATGATTTCTTTGTGGAGGCATCTTTTCTCATAGACCCATAATGACAAGTCCTGGTGTAAACTTCCTCGCATTCGGTGATCTATCTACACACTCAAGAAATCCTACTCTGATACCACTTGATGAGGACCACACTACTCGAAACCCACACAAATCACAACAATAGATACCAACATAGAAGATGTGAGACAAAAAATAACTAACTTTAAATTATTTTCAGAAAATGAAACTACAGATTCAAAACTTACATGCTATAGCCTCATGGGCTTGATTCATTACAACAAAATTAACTTTGAAAACAAAATATTTTATTTGGAGCCACAATTTGCACTAATGGAGCCACCATCTACAACCCCCTCATATCCCTTTTTATTTTACCCAATAACCACCCTAGAATGTTCTAGAAAGTGCAAATTTCCCTTTTGTTTTGGTGCTAAAAGTCTCGTCGTTTGATTTCTAACCTAGGAAGAAATTTTAATGAAATTTACTTTTTAGAGGGGCAACTTCACAGGGCCACAAATTTTGATCTGGGTGTTTGATTTACTATTATTGCATATCGTTGGAAAGCTCTCGAAGAAATCTAAAACACGTAAACCATTGTAGGTCAGTTTTTCCACTTTTCAAGTTGTTTCGGGGCCTCTAAAGTTTTATATTTGAAGTTGAAGCTGCATTGGAGAAATTTCTTGGGATGGAAGCTTTAATTTCTCCTAAATTGTTCAGGGTATTGAGGCAATTCTTTCACAATTGAAAATGTTGTCATGATAGCTTGGTTATATTTCATTGATTACACATTTCAATAGGAGCTTTTAACAATGATAATTTGGTGGTGTAGGATTGATTCCTGATGTTTTGATGGTGGTTGTATCTTCTTGGATTGGATATCTTGGATCTAATTATTCTTTGGAGCTACTAATATTATAGTTGAGTGTGTGTTGACCATGGATGATCTTCATTTAGGAGATGGTTGTCACAATGCCATGTGTAGCTTGGTATCATGGTTCAGTGGGAATTATTGGTATTGACATGGATTCACCATTGGTGATGGCTGATCTTATTTAGTGATTGTGGATTTCTTGGAGGAGCTCTTATATCTTGTTGCATAAGGGTTCTTTCACATTTACAGGTTCACTATTAGGAGATTGTTATCTTCATGTGATTAGAGATGTTGATTATTGGTTTAGAGCATGTTTGGTATTCTATCATAGTTTACTCTTGACACTATCTTAGCTGTTTGACATGATATAGGTTCTCTTGAGACTAGGATGTATGCATTGTTGCATGTGATCTCCTAGGAGGAGATGGTTAGATCATGATTTCATGTTGAGTTATTGATTCTACGATTGGAGCTTTAACATTTATCTTGTTGGTTCTCTTGGTATTGAGTACATTGGTCATTTGATTGGGAACTTCATGAGGGTGCAATGGTGCATTTGGATCTTAGGACGGATTGATTAGTTGGAGGTGCTCATGGATACTTGGAGACTTGGGTGAGCTTGGATTTCTCTTGGGATTAGAGACATTTTCTTCATATGGTTACTCTTTAGAGGCTTCAACAAGATGACTGAGGATCTTTCACCTAGATATGGATGTGATTTTATAATGGACCTATAGAGGAGATTGTTCTTGGAGTGAATCATGATGACTTGGTTATCCTAGAGGAGCATTCTCATTTCCCACTCTTGATCTACTAGGCGGTTTATCACCTAAAAGGTATTTTCACATTCTTGTTTCAAATGTGTTATATTTCATACTTTGATTTATCATGGGAATTAGTCCTAAGGCATGGTTATTGCTTTTGGGAGACTCAATTGAGGATTTTTTAGTATGATTTTTTATTTCTTTATCTTTCATAGATATGGATCTTGAGCTATGGATAATTGGTTTTGGAGGATTCATTTTGAGGGATGTTTATCATTGTTATCTCCTTGTGCATATGAGTTTATTTATGTTATCATTCCTTGATGAGGAGCTTAGGAGATTATTATTGGGCTGATTTCCTACTTTTTGTAATGGATACATTAAGTTTGATCTTCGTTGTTAGAGAGTATTATATCCATGTTGATATTATACATTATCATATGTTGTATTTTATCTATGAGATTGAGTGGATGGGTGTTCTTTAGGCTTTTCTTTTGGGGTTGTAAGGAGATCATACTTGACACATTGTTAACACTTTGAGGTCTTGGTAGAAGCACATGTTATGATTTACAAGTTTTCTCTCTTCATTCTATGGTTTCTTCTCAGAGGTTCATGTTCATATGATTTGGGAGGATTGTGTTGACATGTGAGAGAGTATGTAGCTATTTGGGTTGCATGTGTGGATCCTTTTTATTATTCTTTGTACTTTAGGTTTTGATCATTTATCACACCTTGGTATAGTGTTGATTGGTAGACTTGATATGCCTTGATCATTTTTAGATTTGGCATTCCCCATGTAGTGGGAGTTCTTGAATATGTATGTTCTTCATTGATAATTTTAATATAGGGAGCTTGTTATTATGGTTTATGGGTTGCATATGTTGGCATCAATTTTCTGATGTTGTTGATACCTAGGAGGTATGGATGGTTGGATGTATTAGCATGTGTTGTGGATGTTATTCTCGATTGTGTGGGTTTTAACCTTTGACAACAACTTGGTGCCTTTGTTATCGCTTGGATTTGATGCTTATGTTCTTGGATTAATGCATCTTCACCTTGGAATGTTCCTTTTCTTTCATAGGTGGCATATTGGAGGATGCAAGGAGTTCTTGCTTGAGATGGTGGTCACTTTGGTTTTCTTGCAAGTATATTGATGGAGCATGATAGCATGTTGGAAATTCATGTGATTTCATGTATGTCTATGATGATGTATTTCATTGATTGAACCTTATGCAATGTATACAAGAATTGGGAGAATGTTAGGATTTGTTGAGGTGTGTTTAGACACACTAGGTAATTATTTGGGATGACTTGTAAAGTTGTATTATAATATTGGGTTATTATTTTATGTGTGGGTGACATAAGATAATAATTTAGTATTTGGGTAAAGTATTTAATAATGTGAAAAACTTAGTACCCAATATTAAATGAGGGGTCCATGGTTTTATGCTCACATAGTTTTGTGACATATTTTTATCTTACAACTTAGTTGTATTTGTGTGATATTGTGTTTATAAAATTAAACACATGTTCAGTGGTTAAGGTTGGATGGATGAGTGGGCTATCATTATTGAGTCTTTTTGAGGATTGTATATGTGAATCATGGTATGAGATGTGTGGATTAATGCTTGGGAACATGGAGGATGCATTGAAGAGGCTTGATGTTTCAAAAGTATACATTGTAACTTTGTAAGAGTATGCGCTATTTATTTGTTGAATGATAGATGGAGTGTGGATGATTTTGGAGGCTGGGTTTTTCCATTTTGAGGGTTTTACTAGGGTATATATTGTGTTATCTTGTGGCTGGTCTATTTAATCTATGAATTATAGCCTTATTATGTAAGCTTGTATACATGATTTTCTCTCATGGGGTTATGTAAGAAATTGATTAAATGAATTGGGAATTGATGCATTGCTTCCTAACAAAAAGACATGCAAACTTGATGGAGAGCACACTCAAAATTGTGTCATTTTTTAGTTTTTTTGAAAAAAACATGTCTATGGGTGTTGACATGTAAGTCCAACCCTTTGGGTTGGATGCCCAAGGAAAATCCAATCCTAAGGGTTGAAAATACTTAAATAAATAATAATTTGAGTGTGTTATATTGTGAGTGTGTTATAGAATGTGATTGCATTATAACACTAGCGTGAACTATAATGCACTCATGTTTCCAAGAAGCAAAAATAGATCTCTCTCTTTCTCTTCCCATCTCTCTCTACCTCATATAACTTATTTTTTCTATCTTCCACAAACTATATACATGAAATAAACATTGAAGTGTAAGTGACATTTACATATGGAAATTTACTTTCTTATACTTTAAGTTATATTTCATATATATAGTTTCTAGTGTTGGTGTAGATAGGTGTTTTTACCTATCTAGGTCCTATTTACATGTTAAGTCCACTTATGTCATAGGAGGGAATATTTCTAGATGGTTTTAGTTATCATTATATCTTCTCTTATCCTTTGGCATTTAATGGTTTTGTCCTAAGTCATTCAATTATTTTTGAGGTAGTTGTCTCATTGTACATGATTAATACATATGTCAAGATCTTGTCTAATCCTATCTCACAACTTTCCTTTATAAGAAAGGAAATCAAATGTACATAATATATTCAATTTTTAAATCTTGCATCCATAATCATAGCATAATATTTCTTCCATTTCTCTCTTGTTGAAGTTATTGTTGTTTTGCAGGTGATCCAAGAGTATTGAGGAGTTCACCATTAACTCCTACATGGTATTAGAGCTTCAGTGCTGTAGAATTCTTCTCATATTTGAGGGACCAATCTTGGATTGAAAATTTTGCTAGGTGTGAGTGGGAATTTTAAAAAACTCACAATTTAATCCAAGACATCAGAGAAAGTCGGGTTTTCCTTTCCTTTTGATAAGTTTTATTATATTATGACTGATCTACAAGAGTTTTAAGTTAAAGGTTCATTGCTAGATCCAACAAGGATTCATCAATTTAGAGTAGTTTTTGTCAAGTCTAACCCTACCATTGCTCTCAAAAGGCCTAGAAATCTCTATTTTGATATATAATACTTCATTTTTGGCATTCAAAAATCTTTTAGTATTTTTAATTGTTGGTTGACTATCTTAGATTTGACATCCAAATGACTGTCATAAAATATTGTGTTAAATTTGACAACCAAATTACTGTCAGAAGTATTGTCCTAAATATGATAGTCAAATGACTGTCATCTATGACTATGTTAAATTTGATAGAAAAATAACCATCAACAAGTCACTCCAATTTGCTCCCTCTTCATCAGCAGTTTTGAATTTGCAGTTTGACTTCAAACGACCATAACTTAGTCATTCAACCTCCTTTTTTCAAGATTTTTTATTTATTTAGGGTATAATTTTATGATCTTCACAATTGTGCAATTGGTTTTTGATTTTGGTGTCTATTTTTTCTAGAAATTATAGATTCTCATATGTGTTGTTGAGTCATTCTCATTTTGGGAACTTCGAGGGCTCAATTCTTGCTCCTACGATAACATTTTTGGGTGAGTTTTAAAAGTGCATAATTTTTTGTTTACTTTCTAGTGGTGTAATTAGATTGATCCCATTCTATGTAAAAAAATTATTTTGAGCTTGTGGCCAAATTTGGCATCTTTAAGCACTAAGATCAAGTTCACTTTGTTATTTTTGGAAAGTGGCACTTGTAATCACACTAAACATAAAATTCCAAACTCATATTTTTGAGGGTTTTTTTTATTGAGTAATTTGGGGGGAGGGGGTAATCTTGTGGTTGTTTACTAGCTGTAATCATGTCTTCTAATGCATGGAAAGTAAATTGTGATTATTGTGGGAAGAAACAACATACAATTGATAAATGATTGCTGAAAGAACTTGACGGTCTGAAACTTCTTTATGAACTTCATTAAGTGCAATAGCTTTGCATAGCCAATGGAATTAATTTTCCTAATTCCTCTGAACCATCTTCAATCAAATCATCTAGTGTTCTTACTTCATAATATGGTGCAAACACAATGGGGGATGATAAGTGTAGCAAAATGGTATCCACAAAGATCTCATCTCCTTAATCTACTATTGTACCTAATGGTGTTTGTGTTGCCACAATTTTTGGCTCCTTGTGATTTAGTGTAGTAGGGCATATGTTGTCTTCTAGAGATGACTACCTAGGATGAGTACTTGACAAACATTGCTGGTTTGTTTTGTGAGTCTTGCATTTCATATTTTGGAGACATCTTTGATTTCATATTTTGGGAACACTCTAACCCTCTTGTTCATTCTCTACATGATCATCCTTCATAGTTTTACATGAGTGTGGATTATTTTGGACAACATTTGGTGGAGGCTTCTTTATCTTCAAAGGGGGTATCTTTGTCTTTGTATTGTTTTCTACAATAGTTTATAGGAAATTATGGATCATCTTCTTTGATAGTGGGGCCTAGAATGCTTGTTTGGAGTATGACACCTTTTGAAATTGACATAAAGATAGATGAGCATTCTTTGAAGACATCACATGCCATCCTTCTTCCCACATCTTCCTTTTAGGAAAGGGAAGACATCTTTCATATCATCTTGGTTTTGTTTCTTCCTAAGGGTAGGAATGTTGTTCAATAGTCTTGGATCATCTTCAACATTTAGCGTCAAGCATCTACCATCATTGTAGGAGGCTCTATATTGAGGGGGCTTGCATGGTCTCTCTTATTGGGGGAACTTTTTTCTTTTCATGGGATTTTGTCCCTCTCTTTCATCATTGAGACAATTTCATATTTCATCTCTCTTTAAGGGAGGAGTTTTGTCCCATTGGGTTTTCTCCTTTTCTCCGTTTTTGAGAGATTGCATTGCATATGTGCATGGGTACCTACTATGGCCTCCTAGCCAGGACCCATCTTTGTATCTTTGCATAATAATACTCCCTAAGTTGTACTTAAGGGGGGTGTTGGTATAAATAGGTGTTTTACGTATCTATGTCATATTTAAATGTTAAGTCCACTTGGATCCTAAGAGGGAATATTCATAGATGGTGTTAGTTTTCATTAGATCTCATCTTATCTTTTAGCATTTAATACTTGTCTCTTAGGTCATTTAATATTTGTTAATATAGTTGTCTCAGTGTATAAGATTAAAATACATGTCAAGATCTTGTCTAATTATATCTCACAACTTGACTTTATAAGCAAGACATCATATGTACATAATAAATTCAATTTTTTAATCTTGCATCCATAATCATAGCATCATATTTCTAGAATTTCTCTCTCGTGGAAGCTATTTTTGTCTTGTAGGTGATCCTGGGGTGTTGTGGAGTTCGCCATTAACTCCTACATCAAGATGTTTGAGAATGGTTTTAGATATCTAAGAGTTATTATGTAGATCATAGGTTTTTGAAGATCCTATATTTTTTTAGATTTAGTCAAATTTTAGTAATTAGGAGGCTCCTATCCTCTTTCAATTATCTAAAGGTAATTTTGTAATTATTCAAAAACATCATCAAACCTCTCCTTAAATATATCTCTTATCTCTCTCTCTCCCCTCTCCCTATCTATCTCTCCCTCCTTCCCTCTCTGCTTCTCTATGTCTCCATCTCTCCCTCCTCTCTCTCTCTCTCTCTCTCCCTATCCCCTCTCCCACTCTTTGTACCTCTCTCTCTATTTCTCTCTATCTCACCTCTCTTTCTTTCCCCATCCCTCTAGATATCTCTCTATATTTTTTACTCTCTCTCTCTCCATATCCCTCTAGATATATCTATATCTCCCCCCTCTCTCTATTTCTCTCTATCTCACCTCTCTCTATATATATCTCCCTCTCCCCCTCTCTCTCCCTATTGCTCTACATATATCTCTACATCTATCCCTCCCTCCCCTCTCTCTCTCCCTCTCCCATATCCCTCTCTCTCTACCTACCTCTCTATTCCTCCCTCCATCCTTATCTCTCTCTACTTCTCTTCTCCCCTATCTTTATTTATCTCCCTTGGTGATAGAAGTGAGAGGAGAAATCACCCCACATCCCTCCATCAAGAAGTAAGATCCAAATTTAGCTAAGATATAAAAAAATGAATAAGAAAGATAATCAAGCTCAATTACCAATAGGGAGAGAGGGAGAGAGATATTTAGAGGAGGGATAGATAGATGGAAGATATAAAAATATATAGAGGAAGAGAATGAGAGAGTGGGAGATAGAAATATAAAGATAGCAATATGGATAGATATAGGGGTAAATTGAGATGGATAGATAAGGACATAGAGATAAAGAGAGCGAGAGATAGATGGATAAATATGAAGACATAAAGAGGAAAATAGAGATATAGATATATATGTATAATAAGAGAGAGAGGTAGAGTGAGGGAAAGAGAGGGATGGATAAAAATAGGGATACATATTTAGAGATGGAAAGGGAGAGATGAAGATAGAGATAGAGATGAAAATAGAGGGAGCAAGAGAGAAATAGATGTAAAGATAGAGGTAAATGGAGAGACAAATACAGATTGGTAGGGAGGTAGGAATATAGAGAGGGGGAGATATGGAAGAGATAGAGAGATATAGAGGAAGAGGGGAGGGAGAGATATAGATGATGAGATAGAGTGACATATATATATATATAGAGAGAGAGAGAGAGTTGGATGATGGAACCTAATTATCTTCTTAATTTAGAGGTTTTTATTTCAGTTATATTTGGATTTTAGTTCTTAATGAGGGGTGTGGGGCAGCATACCCTTTCCAATTTTGGTCTCTTGCATAAGAATAGGTCCTATTTGTTGGAGTAATTAGGATAATCACTTTATAATTATTTAATCATTCATTAATTATTAGGTCCCTTATTACTTTAGTTACTTAAGATAAACTTAGGAGTGATTTTTATTATTAGATTGAGCTATTTATAGGTTAAGTTGTCTCATTATATGAGATAAGGAGACTTGTCACAATCTAATCAAATCCTCATCTAGGGTTTACACTTATAATTTTATAAGAATTCATTATTGTACTTGTACAATTCCATTCAATTGATAATACAATTATAGGTTAACCTCAATATTAGATGTTTTTTGTGGATTCAATCATTTCTCTTTTGGTTGCATAACAAATCAGTTGCTTTGATCACTCATTTGTGATAGGTGTATTGGTTGTAGGTGATTTTTGGGAGATGTGGAGTTCACTCTCAATTTCAACATGTTATTAGAACACCAGATGTATGGCTGCTTGATCAAATTTTGAGAGATCCGACCTTGAGAGAAAAATTGGCTCATCTTGGAGAAAAGTGAGCATCACCTTTAAGTTCAAAATGACATAAAACCTTAGGATTGCTTGCCATTTCATCGAATTTGGAGAAGTTCCAACTTTTTTTAGCAACTTTAGGTCAATGCATAAGAGTTCGTACAATTGTACAACCCTAAATGTTCCTTTAGGCCGCCATTATTTTTTTGGGCGCAAGTACATTAGGTTCAAAGTTTTATTAATCTCTATTTAAAAAAAAAAATCCAAAAAAAAAGTAATTTTTTTTAAAAAGCATAAAAAATATCTATGCACAAGGTACTATATGTACCTTGGCTACAAGGGTGGCATTGATCACAAGCCCCATGCAGGTCCACTAACAACTTGATCCAAATGTTTGGTGATCGCTTTATAGCCACTTGATAGTTTAAAATCTTCAACAAAATTTTCTCAAGCATTTTCAACATTTTGATGCAATATATATTTCAGGTACAAAATAGTATATTCCAACACATCAATAGGCATATTTTGTCACTGAAAATTTTTGCGGCCATCAATTTTTTTTGGTAAAGAGGAATTTTCCCAAGTATATTCTACTGGTGTAAGCATGACATCACATTGATGTCAACATGATGTCACATTGATTTCAATAGTACAAATAGTCATACAAACACATATTAACCCCCCTCTAATCCCTAACTTGCCCTAAAGGAGTTATTTTTTCTTTTTAGCATAACTTGGGCATATGATGTTAAAATTGGGCAAACAAGATATTGTTGGAAAGTTGGTTCCAACAAATGGTTTCCCCAAATATTGTAGGTCATCAAACCATGGAAAAAAATAAAAGAATTCCACACCCCTTCAAAAAATAATAAATTTAATTCTTAACGATCCATAAATAGCAAAAAACTCCATGCTAATAATAGATACGTCTTTGACTTGTAATTCCATAACAACTCATATTGCAAGGTGGGTATCCAAAATCATTATCCAAATCATATGCAACCCACCAACAATGCGCAAGATGCTCCACTACTCAATTCTCATGTCAAAGTTAAGAAATTTGATTAAAAAAAGGCTTTGTAACCACCACTTCCAACTCCGCCTCTTTCAATAATGCATACAATAACTAATGTTAAGATTCCTAGAGAATCATAATTACAAATCATTTTCTAATTATGCCCTAGGCATCCAAGGATATTTTCTAAGAGTGTTGGAGATAGATCAAATTTATATAAGATTGCAAGGTAAATGAGTCCTTAATCCTAACAACTAGTACACTTACTTTTCTCTAATACTTGTATGTGATATTATTTGAGATATTTTCCTCATTTTTGCAGTAAAATTATAGGAAATTCATTTATCTTATTTATGAACCTTCATGATGACATTGATTTATCATACTCAAGGATAACACATTCACTAAAGGTGGCCACCATATATACTTTCCTCAAATTGTACTCATCATTATGCATTCATACTCTTTTAAGTGGACATACTCTCATTATTCTTTTACAAGTTTGACCATTCATAGATTGCAGGGGCCAACTTGTTACAACTTCATAACAACCCTTTGCATGTGGTTCTCACTTTTCTCTTTGTTGAAGCACGTGTGTAGATTACAGGGGCCACATTAATTCCAAATCCTCAACAAAACTATGTAATGTGTTGTCTTCCCTTTGGCTCATGGCTATGTAAATTGATTAGGAAACATTAGATCAAAATCCTTAACAACCTTGACATCATGCTATTGCTTTTCTCTTTCTATATTTGTTTTTTCTCATGAGGTCAACTTGATAATAACTACATGAACCCCTCTTCCCTTCTTCCCTTGTGGATTATTTTTATTTTTCAAAGTTTACATAAAGATATATGACATCCTAAAATAATTATGATGCTTTTACAATTATGCTTATGAATGAATCATTGCTACTAATAGACCATAGTGTACATGTGTAGGTTTGGAGGTAAGCCTTCACTTGAATGGAGAACAATAGGAGTTTAATATACAAATTGTATCTTTGAAAAAAAAACTATATTTACTTTACTATTTAATTTCTTAAGAATGTGCGAGTCTTATAGATTTACATTGACCTAATTTTGATCTAAGAAATGAAAAACATCCTTAAATATACCAACAAGATTAATAAGTAATAAAAAATGACATACATATGTCCATTCGATACTTGATAAACTAAAACTTTATAAGAATAAAAAAAACGATTATTAATATATAGCCAATATTTGCAACAATAAATTAATCTAGATATAAAGAGAAAGATACACTCTTATCCCCATTTCTTTATCAATTACACTTCAGATTATTTATCTTATATAAAAATCCATTCATAATCAACTCTTTTATTTAGTATTAACCATGCTTAATTTATTTGCTCATTCGTTAGCACTAAAAGAAATAAAGTCAAGGAAGAAAGCTACTTTAGAAAACTAGGATTCCTTTACTTCCTCATAGTATAATTTTCTTTATAATATTATCCTAAGAGGCATTCATGATCTATAATAAACTATAACCCCAAAGAAATCTCATAAAATAAGCATTCTTAAAGCAAATATACTAATTTCGTTAGTATATACTTCCTTGTTTGGGTTTTTTTATTAAATATATCAAATTGTCTTCAAGGCAATTATAATGAAACCATATTACATGATTGGGTATTAAATGATTATGACCATTCTAGTGAAATATTGACTAGGGGGGGTGTATCCTTCATTCTAAGTTTTTATATAGAAAATGCTTAGTTTTAAAGCTAAAAAGGTTATTAAAATAAGATGCTTGCCCCCTAATGTTTATGTCAATCAAAGTCAAATGTTTCATTAGAATATGATAAATATATATATAAATTAAGGAATAAGTGACTTCATGATTTAGATTAACTATTTAAAGGTAGTATTTTTTATTTATATTTTTGGGCAAAGGTGTTTTAGAAAGAGTGTGAGTTCTTATATTTTTTAATATGTAAAAGGTTATATTTTACATGGTGAGAATTCAATTTAAGTGGGTAAATAGTTAATCATATATTTAAAGATTGTGATCATATTTAAGTTTGATTTTCAATCGCATAAAATGGTATGTTTGCACATTATCTAAAAATATAACATTCTATATTACTAAATTGTTTTTGTAAAAGTATTACTTCCAAATAGTTAATCCAAATAAAAAATTATATGTATGTGTGTATAAAAGAATCTTATCTTGAATATTTTAGTACACATTTTATTTTAATCAACCTTCTTTTCTGAATAGATTGCTAAAGATAAGGCCATCTTCGTAGAGTCATAATGCTTAAAAAAATATTAAAAATAGTATGGCATTTAATTAAATACTATAAAAGACAAAAGAATATCAATGTTAATATATCTATCTTGAGTAAATCTAAATAAAATATAGAAATATCATTCTCAATGACCTATTTCACTTATATCACAAATTCAAAATAAATTTTATTTATGAAATTCTTAAAATTTATTTATTAGATAAATAAGTATATATTTTTTAATTTAAAAAATATATTATAAGCACAAACATTTTGTTCAAAAATATTTATTTACAAAAAATATTATTTACTATTTATTTACGAAAATATATAATATTTCATTAAAATTATTTTATTCGCTTATAATTTTAATACATTTTACTTACAATAATTAAATATGAAATAAATTACTTACATAATTTTTTATAATTATTATAGTTATTTTTAAAATATCACTTACTATTTTACTCACTAATTTGAATACTTATTTACTAAAATATTAAAACTACTTTATTAATGTATTTTTTTGATACATATAAGCAATTTTTTTATTAATTTCAAAAAGGGTTACAAACATAGTCAAAGAGGCCATTTTTTTGCATATCACCACCTTTCACTATAACCCGAAAGATGTTGTCACAAGCAACTTCTCGACCACCATTAATACATATTAATATTTCCAAAGTAGGCACAAAATGGCCACGTAGGGTCGAGCCCCAAACCCTATACTTGTTATTGTAATGTGGTAGAAAAAGACCAAACCAGACCTAAACCCTCCACATGCTAATGACATAATAATACATATACAATACCAACCAGAAGTTTAATCATATCCATGTTCTCGGATGTAACTGTCGAAGTCTGAAACCCACTAGAAATCTTGAACTGGGACAATATGAAGGGCTCTCTTTAGATAATTTGCTCCAATCTCAACACACTCACAATGAATCAATAGGTCTATTCTTCTCATGTTTAGTAGGAAAGGATAGTATTTGACAACCTCCCCAGGCATTTCCAATAGCTCCAAGTCTCGGAGTCGAAGCAACCCCACTCCCACAATAGGCGTAGCCAACGTCTCATCAAGCCCACCCAAAATGCCATCTTTGAACATCTTGAGAGTGATAGTGTTCACTTTTTCCTTAGTGCATCCTAAATCAAATAATGAGGAAACAAACTAGGAGGAGATATTGGTATCTACCTAGCATATTTCGCCATTCTCTAAGAAATTGCAACCCAAGATCAATTTTGTGTCTCCAATTGATAGGAAGCCATCCTCTAAAAGGATTTACTTTAGCCTCTATTTTGTTACCACCTCAAGGAAAGCCATTTGGTGCACACTACTCACTAGCTGAACCAGTTTGTTCATTCCTCCACAAGTGATGGTCTTCACAGATATATACACCATGAATTTAGAACTCTCAACCATTACAAAACTTCTATACAATGTTAATGATTAGAATGCGTGGTCGAGATAAATCCTTGCACATTAATGATTGCCATAAAAATTTGTAGCCATCACATGTGAAATGATCTCACATAATTTTATTTCAGATATACCTTACCTTTGATTAACTCACCCACCGTAAGTGATCTAATGGCTTGTTTACAAATTCATGATAACGTCCATCCCATCATGAAACATGTAACTACCATTTGTATACTCGTAAGGTCCTAGTGTATTGCCTTGTCAAATCAGTTAATGCCACATCCAAATTAATAATGCCCCTTTCATTCTCCAATATGGCTTTCCACCCATCAATGTGGAAAGTCACGTTGTCACCACCAATTTCACCTCAACCAAAATAATCTTGTCCAAATATGTTATTTGTGTGGCATGATGCCAGCCAATATGGCGGGGAAAAGATTACTCACATTTGATTCCCGCCAAACTTCTTATCTGGATTTAAAATAGGCCACACTAGTAACTAGTATCCAAACACCCTCACTATTCCCTTGTCTAATTTCCATCCTTAACCATCGTAAAAATAAAGAGACCACCTCCACAACTACTAGCTAAAATAATTTTAACATTTCAAAATCTAGCTTTCCACAACTATGTTTGTGGAAAGCCAACACACCCAACCTCCCACCAAAGTAGATTTATCTCTTAACCTCAAAGCGTTGATTTGTCTTCCTCATATGAACTTGATTGTACCAGACTAGGATTGACATTCTTGGTGCATATGGCCAATTCCAACATTGTCAATCGACCCTCACATTGCTAAATGGTCTCCCCAATTGTGGATCCCCCCATGTCGCCTTGTTACAATATTTCTTTGATCGTGATCCTATCGCCCCCCTTATTTGAGAGCTCATCAACCTCCTTACTACCTTCCCTTAGCATGTGATTTAGAATTTATTGTTTGAACCCCTTCAGCAGTTTTATGTCATTTTCCAACATGACACCTAGTTTCCAGTTTATTGTATGGTCGAAGTGTAGAGTGTTGATAACCAGTGTTTAATTCCCTTCCACCACCACATTGTATAAATTTAGTTCTAGACATAGATTGAGTCCTAAAGTCAATGCTTGCATTATTTTTCCTAATAGAGAGTGGCATTTCCAACCTACCTTGACACTTTCCCATTCCAATCTCTAATAATTCACCTAGCCTCAAACATGCTAGGGTTCCCTCTTGTAGCTCTGTCAAAATTTAACTTGTACCACCCCATTTTTGGGGGTATCTATTTCACCTTTTGCTTGTCTTCCTGAGACTTCTTACCACCCTCACCAATGAATGATGGAATCTCGAGGTTGCACCAATTCTTCCTCATGACAACATCCCATTCAATGAAATTTAACTTCTTGTGACTTAAGTCCCCAACCTTGCTATTGATCATCACCACTATGGTTGCCTTTGATTTATTTAGCAATGACTAGATATGCATTTACTTATCTTGGAAAATGCATCTATTTATTTCTTTCCAGACTTCGCATAGGAATATCGATGGGATAGTTATCCATAGATTTGAAAACATTAAATTTTTGTTGAGAATGGGCCAAGCTCTTAACAAATTTAGTATATCATTTGGGAAGGCATACTACCATTTCAACTTAGCACAAAGCCACTTCCAACACTTTAGAGTGAATGGAAATTCAAGAAGAGATGGTTTTTGGTTTCTTCATCCTACTTACACAAAACACATCTTTATAGGCCATTATAATCCATCTTAATGAACCTATCAATTGTTAGGACCCTAACTTCAGCCATTTCCAATGTAAACATCCTAGCCTTTGGAAGGAAATTCTTATTCCAACAAAGATTTCTTGAAATACTTGATTTTGTCTCTTGATCTATCACCAGTAACCTATATCTTTCTTTTGCATTGTAGTTTCCTAACATAGAACCATGCCATCTCAATGTGTCTTTTTCATCATTGGTACACACTACTCAATCTCTTAAAGAAGCTTCATAAGCATCAACCACTTCATTATCCAGCCCTAGATCCCTTACACTCTTCCATTGTCCTTTATAGCACTCATTTGCAATAGGGATGTGTAAATAGTCCCACACATGACTAAAATTGTTTTGTGATGAACATTACTTGTTCTAAGTCACCTCTACCTGCCAAGTTTTGATGACCACCCCATGAATCTTCCCAGAAGAGAGTTGATCTCCCATCCCTTATATCCCATGTTAGATAATCTAGTATTAAATCTTGGCTACTTAAGAAATTTCAGATCCTTGAACCATTTGGGAGTTAAATCTTGAAGTAAAATTCTTGTTTCCTCCTCCAAATATTTTGCTTTCATAATTTTCACCCATTTGAGTTCTTGGTTGGTATACACTTTCCACACAAGCTTTGTGCCTAGGAATTTATTCCACAAAAGCAAGCTTTTCAATCCAACACCATCAACCTTATTTGATTTACATATTTTATCCCAACTTACTAAAGGATACTTGTTTTGTTTTGAATTTCCTTGCCAAAAAAATCTCTTCATTTTCTAATTAATGCTTTTGCTAGCTCCAACAGATAAAGGTATGCATGATATCATATAAATTGGAAGGGAAATAATTATTGCCTTTAACATTGTGAGTCTCCTCACCCAGTAGATCCATTTTCCTTTCCAAGAGACAAACTTGTTGTCTACCTTGGTCACTAAAGGGTCTCAAAGTTTTCCTAGTTGTAGTCCCGTAGCTAAGGGTAGTCCTAAATATTTTCTTGGATGTTACCTTTCCTAAACTTTAATATCCTTAATATCTTATTTTGCTTGGCTGGATTTATGAAAAATAGGAAAGCTTAATACTTTTCTTTACTAACCTCTTGCCTTGATGTTGCAGTGTATTTGTCCAAAAATGTCCTTAAAGTTTCTAGCCTCCTTCTCCCAAGCAGCTCCAAACAACATTGTATCATCAGCAAATTATTGATGAGTGATCACTGGCAAACCCCTTGTTACCTAAGTCCCTACAATCTTTCCCACCATCGAGGCTTTTTTTAGAGATATACCAAGTGCCTCAACCATAATGATAAATAAGAAGGGAGATAGTGGATCCCCTTGTCTTAAACCCCTAGATGCACCAAAAAACCCTTCAAGTGTGTTTTTGATAAGAACTGAATACCTTAGGCTAGCAATCCAATTAAATATATAGTCTGGCCAGCCTCTATGAAAACCAAATGCTTCTAATTCCTTGAACAAAAATTCCAATTTACTTGATTGTATGCTTTCTTAATGTCCAACTTTAACAACATTGTTTGTTTCCTTGTCTTTTGGACATTTGTATTTCTTCTTGTGTGATAATCACCCCATCCAAAATTAACTTGCCAGGAAAAAACCTTGTATGCTCTTTAAAGATTATATCAGGAAGGATCTTCTTCACCTGATTTTCCATTGTTTTTGCAAGAATCTTGTAAATTATATTACAAAGGGAAATTGGTCTAAATTCCTCTAAAGTTTCAAACTTCTCCTTCTTTGGTATTAGGGAAATTAAAGAATTATTCATCTCTTTTAGCACCTTCCCAAAGCTCCTAGAATCCTCTATTGCTTCAACCACTACTCCACCAACAATAGCCTAGTATTTCTAAAAAAAACAAGCAAGGAACCCATTTAGACCTATGCCCTTGTTAGGATGAAGCTAAAATAGAACTTCCTTAACTTCTTTTTCTATGAATTTTCTTGTTAGCATCTCATTTTGGGCTTTTGAAACCAGTTTTAGGATGTAGGAGAGAATTTTTTGTTGTTCTTCCAAATTGGAGCCACTCCAATTGTTCAAAATATTTTGAAAGAAGTCAATGGCTGTCGAAGTTATATCTTATATTTTTTCTATAATTATTCCTTTGGGGATCTTGATGCATGATACCCTATTGATATCTCTCCTTACCTTGGTGGAATTGTGAAATAATTTTGTGTTCTTGTCTCATGTGTTTAACCATAGACCTCTCGATTTTTGTCTCCAAAATATTTCTTCTTTTGCCAATATGTCCCCCATTTTGTTAAGAAATTATTTCTCCTGATTATAGCTTTTGATGTCCATTCCATTTATTATTAATTTTTCATTCAATTCTTTCATACTTTCTTTAGTATTTATTTTTCCTTTGAAGATATTTTTGAAACAATCTATGTTCCAGACCTTTAAATGTTGTTTAATCAACTTCAATTTAGTGACTATGTTGAATATTTTGGAACCATTTGGGTTTGCTTCATTCCACCACTATTGAATAATATCTTTGAAATGAGGATCCCTAAACCAAATATTTCCAAACTTGAAGGGACATCTCATAGGATTCCTTTCGCCATGTATTTCTAAGTTAACGGGAAAGTGGTCAGATCCATAAAAAAGGCAAGATCTTACTTTCCATGGTGAAAGTAAAGGCACCTAAATCACCTTTAAAAAATAACCTATCCAACCTTTCATCTATATAGCAAAAACCTTTCCATCTGTTAGTCCAAGTGTATTGTCCATTGCCCATTAGAATTTCCACCAACATGTTTCTTTCCACAAAATTTTCAAAATCTATTTGGGATTGCAATTTCCTTTTCACACCACCCATCTTATCTTCAGACCTCAAAATTGCATTAAAGTCACCCTCGATTAAGTTGAAATCAATTGAAGGATTGCTACATACTAGATCTAAATCTCACCAAATCTCTCTCTTTTGAATACATGTATTTGAACCATAAATATTGATTAAAAGGAAACACAAATCAAAGGGTAAGCTTCTAACCTTGCAAGCAATCCAATATTTGTTCGAAGAATTTTTTTCCAATAAGACTCTTTGTGGCCTCCACATCATTATGAGCCCACCCACAAGTCATTCCGAGTTTATTGTCATCATTTTCCAAAGCTTCAATATTTTCCCAAAGCACTTTACTTCTAATTGATTTAATTTTGATTCCTAGATGAGAAATATATCATCCTGAGACACCTCGAGATGATGTCTAATTGGAAACTTCTTGTTGGGGGAATTTAAGTCCATAACATTCCAAGTATTTATCCTCATTGTGCCTTGGGAAGGAAATTCCCCTTCCCTATCTTTAGCATTTCACTAATCTTATTTTATCTAATAGCTTCTCCATCTATTTTGAGTTTTTCCTAATTTGGGAGTCTACCCCTTTTCTTACTTTCTCCATAATTAGGGGAAGTCTTGGTCAATTATTTTTGAAGAATCCCTAATTTACCAATCTTCAACTGAAGTGAAGGCATGGTTTTTTGTTTTTTGTTGTGGGTGTAACCTCCCCTTCTTTTGACTCTAGGCCAACCTCTTCCAAGTCTAGTCTTGCCTCCCAATCTTCTTCCAAGTATGTTGCCACAAAGTTTTCTATCAGCAACCCATTATTAGCTTCCTTGGCAAGCTCTACTAGTTCATTTCCCACCTCAATTAGAGTTTAAGTCCTCTTTAAAAACATTTTTGATCAAGTCAAGGATTTTAGATAACTTTGTATCCAATTCTTTCCTTTGTTCTAGTGATCCTCCATCTACCCATTGGGTTCTACTATATTTTTCCCTATTTTTGGATCTTGATCTTGTGTTATAGATTTCAGTTTTATTGAATTCAATTATGCACCAAACTTTGGTGGACTAGTGTTGTTTGTCATTTTTGTGTGATAATCCATTCCTCCCAACCTTTCAAGTTTACTTTTTGTACAAAACTTCTCTAGCCCAGTGCATTTAATTGTGTGCTATTAGGGCATAGATCAAGTATTAGAATCTTCCACCAATTTCCCCAATCTATAATTAGCTCAATCTCCCTCCAGTGTGGGCTATTGGGTTTATTGTCTACACAAATCCTAACATAATTATTGAATTTATTTGGGTTTAACCTCTCCTCCACACACACATACTTCCCAAGGTGATTTCCAATATCCTCCAGAATATTTGATTCCCAAATATCCAATGGAAGGCTTGGGAGCTTGAACCAATCTTGAATTCTTTCCATCTATGGTGATAACGATTGAACCCTACCTCCCATTTATGAATGTAAAAAAAAATGTAATGGACATATCACAATGAATTATCTATTCACCAGTGCTTTGAATTGTATGTATTTACCCCAACGATCTTGCCAGTATTTGATCAAAATATCCCAATTTAGGTCCTTACCATATCATTTGAACAATATCCCTTGCTTCTCCAGGTGAAAGATCGATGGTTGTAATTTGTTTGTTCCAATCACCATTTTTTTATGTAAGTTTTCCTTGCTTTATCCTTCTTCCATTTTGAGTGATTATTAATTCATTAATTACCTGTGCACCAATTTTGCAAACCCTTTCCTTTGTTGTTGATCTCCCATGCCCCTGGGAAAGGCATTCAAACTGGAAGAAAGTCAAGGGCCCTTCATGATTTTTTCATCCCTTTCCAATTGTTTAATCTCCCATTTTTTTACCCCTTCCTTGACATTAGTTTACCTACCCTTGATGGTTGGGAGGATTTCGCCTATTGAATTCATACCTTGGCTTTCCATTCCATCATATATTGCTAGATCAATTGTTGTCTTTTTTCTCTAGTTCATGATTCCTGTGTTGGTTGGACCACTCCTCATTGTCCACTCGAGCCCTAACATGATCCATGGGGGTGACATGTTTTTCCTCCTTAGCCTAATTCTCAATACCTTTGACTACTCTTGAAACTACCTTCACTCTCTTTGCTCCTTCGCTCGCCATTCCACAAATAAAGTACTACTTTATTAATATATTATTCATTATAGTTAAATGAAAATAATCATGTGCACATACATTTTATTCAAAAACATTTGATCATTTTATAGTTTTTAAATATTTTTCCTTTTAAAAATTGTAGTAAATATTATATTTTATTTGTATTTTAAAGAGGATGTCAAATAAATTCAATCCAAAAACATCAATTCTTGTTCCTATATGTTATACCTCCCAACATAATAATATAATATATAAATTCTATACTTAAAAATTATTTCAAAAGTAGATACAGCACCATACAATTGATCTCTAGAATTTTTGCTTAAATCTTGAACTTCCTCAATAGCATAAACTTTATGAATATAAGATTTAGGTTCAAAGTTCTCAATACCTTCTTTACCACTTCTTCTTCTTCAAGATTTCCACCAAGACCTCTAGTGGAATTGAAATTTTCATCCACCTTCTACATGTAGCTTGTAATGTTTTCATCTTCAAACATCCACAGGTTCTCAAGTGTGATCTTAAGATTTGACATCTTAGCTTGCTTGACCTTATCATCTCCTTCATAAATTCTTTCCAACTTTTTCCATATCTCTCTAGAAAATTTCAAAATCTTAACTTTCACAAGTTTAATGTTAGAAAGACCACTTAAAAGAGCATAGCTTTCTTTACCATTGTTCTCATAGGATTTGATCTCATTATCAATCTTCGGACCACTAGTAGGAATAGTATATCCAATCTCAATAGACTTAAAAACTCCAAAACCAAGAGATGTCGGGAAACCTTCCATCCTTTTCTTCTAGAAACCATAGTCTGATCCATCAAACAAAGGAGCATCCCTCTTGTGCACCATCCTAGATCTACCTCAAGCGGTTAAGCTTTCTTCCAAGGAACCTTGCTCTAATACCAATTGTTGAATGCACATAAGAAAACTAAGAGGGGGGTGATCAATTTTCCATTAATACATCCAAAACAATCATAAACATTTAGATCCACATCAATGTAATTAACCCTTAATCCACTAGAAGTATTTAGCATGAAAGCAAATAATAGAAACTGAAACACATCAACACCATGAACAATAGAACACCAGATTTATATGGAAAAAACAAGAAGGTAGAAACCACTATGAGGATTAGCTCACAATATAAAGTAATTACAACATTGAATACAAAAGGCTCACTGCTAGAGGGCTCATTTTCCAAAAGAAAAAAGGGCTCACTACCAAATTATAGAAAAGAAGAAAGAAGAATGTTATAGTGAGAAATCCATCTCAATGCAATAGAAAATTCCACCATAGCATCACCAACACATTCATAGCCTCTCTGAAGATTTTAGACACCTTATGCTCACTAGTTCTAGTAGTCTAACTCATTAAGCTCACATTACACTTCACAACTCTACAATTCGCATCACACACTTCACACACTTAATTTTTCATCAACACAACACTTATTTATACCTTCTTCAACCTTAAAAAATTCTCTAAGGTCGACTATTCACCTCAACCATTTAAATTCAAATTAGGTCGGTACTAAGCATTCCCATGGTGGAAAGGAGTGAAATCGGACCATAACACATCTTAACTTGGACCCAAATCATACATATACATCATGCCACACTTTGACAATCATCAAAGAAAATCCATAATTAGTGAAACACCCAAGGTCGACCAAACCTTTGTAAACACCATTAACATTTAAGTACACACTTCCTCAAATCCAAAGATGACTCATGGACCACACACAAAACTTGAAGACAATATAGAATATTCCATAAACACCCTGAAATCCAACAAATTCCTTCACAACAACTTTCACTTGGAGAGCAAACTCATCATGTTCAGTCAAATAAACCTCCACACAGTATAAGTCAAAAAATCAACTTACAAAGCACCAAACCATGAACAAATTTGAATGAAGGTAGATATGAACCTTATCAACATACTTCCAAAATCACAAGACTAGAAACCAAACTACGGAGAAATGTGGAGAAAAACCATTTCTCCCAGACAACACTACAACACAGTCCACACACTAGTGAATACAACTCTCTCTGCACAACGATCCAAACCAAGAAATTTTGGATATAGAACCTCTAAACACCTCTAACCAACATATCTAAACTGCACAAGAAGATCTTCAACTCAAAATAAATTCGAAGCAAAACCAGAACACCACATTGTACACTAGACCACCTCTACAACACACTATTTCTTTTTTTGTATTCAAATTTTCTCAAAAGAACTTGGAAACCAAGTACCATAAACACGTCCTCATCATCTTCAACACTTCCTCATCACCACTAAACCATCTACAACAAACATAATCTTATCAAAGCAACACTAGAGGTTGACACCAGTAGAACTCACTAGTGACAACATAATGAAACTAATCAAAGCATCATCACAACTTCTCAACCATCAATGGTTGACATTAATGATAACACAAACATAAGCCTATTGTCATCAATGACAACACCAACTTCTCACACTTGCAACACTCACTATGCACACACAACCAATGATTTGAGGATGTGTGTGAGTTAATTCAACTAATGATTCACTTCTCTTTTGAGTGAGTTTTCTTTTGTAGAATTTAGCTTGGGAGTTAACCAAATATTTTGGGGTTTCAGATGGATCTTTATCCTTAAAATTTTTAGGAACATTTCCCCAGTAGAGTCACCATTTGTTGTGCCTTGCACACATGCCTTGTCTGAAATGGGGACCCCCTCTTTTTCTCATCCTACTTTAGGCTGATTCTTTTCTCCTTAAGAGAAAGGCCTTCAAAAATTTTGATTTTGTCATCTCCCCTAAGTTTACAAATTTTATTCAAAACTATGAGATTAGTTTATGTCTTGCAACAATTGGATAGGTTAATCTTTGCTTTTCAGATGCCTCACTGAGATAATTTTATGTTGGGTTGGTTTATGTCTCAAGATTTTTGTAATCTTGTGGATTTCACCTTTGAAATTAGTGAAATTAGTTCTTTCAGAATTCATGATTTGCTAAAATTAGTAAAGTTTCCATACCTCATAGAATTCACCCTTACTCAAAATACTTGAATCCAAGCCTACTTCTAACCTCCAAAATGCTTCTTTAATAGGTGAAGTTTGAAATGACTATGCGATTAGTCGTGAAAACTATGTTGTCAGTGGAATTAATACCCATCGTACAAGGGTGTTAAAACCACCATTTCCTCATTCATTCTTCACATTTCTCATTTGCAACTCAAATTTGAGTTTCCTCATGACCTGGGGAATTTGAGAATATGAGTGAAAGGTGTGATTTGAGGCAATCAAGCATGATTTTGAGGTGAAATTCATGTTTTTTTTCCACTATCTAGCTTAAAGGTTAGTAAAATCACTATTGCACTTATTTTAAAATGATATTTTTTTTGCATTTTTGTGCATCTTGGGCTTTAAATCGCATAGGGTTTTCATTAAAATGGATGTTAGCATATATTTGGCATTTTACATTTCTTGTTTGAAGTATACATTGGTTGGATTGAGTCATTCCATAATCTTAAAGCTTACTGAACTTATGTTGGATGGTTCAAATGTACAAATCTTTGATATCACAAGTGAAACTACATATTGAAGGTTTTGGGCAATTTTTCATTCTTTATTTGGGCTTAGCATGAAATTACATGTCTTATTTCAAAATTGTGATGCTTTAAAAGTGCTTATCTTTGAGTATGAGTGTTTGAAACTATTTTAATATTGAAATAGCTCAAGCGCCTTTGCATTCATAGTCAAATCTACAATCTAGGGTTTTGGGGCATCATATGCTTACACGATGAAAAACTTCAAGAATCTCAAGAATCCATGAATTCATTTAAAACCTAAACCAAGTTGTGAAATGAGATAAGTTTTTAAGGGAAACAACAAGATGTCCTCATATATTTCATTGTTCTTTGAAATTCATGAAGGTATTTGTCTTCAGGGATTTCCTTTTCTCTTGGATTTCATGAAGGTGATCTAAATCTTCGTAGAATGTAGGAAAATTGTAATTTATTTCAAAGATTTTAGTCTGCCCCAAAATTCCTAAACTTTATAACACTTCCAAATCCATGAAATATTTTCCAAGCGTGAATTTGATGATTTTCATGATGGATTTTTAACATTTGATTTCAAGGTGATGTTCCATGCAATTATGGAAGGAATGCAATAGTTTTTCATGTGATTTTATAAATGATTTGAATATGTCAAATATTTTATGAGAGATTTTTTCATGCTTTCCACACTTCTCCTCCCTTTCAAGTAATTAGGATATTTTTCTAACAGATGCATGTTGAGACAAGCAAGCAAGCAAGGAAGGGTAAGAAGAAATGACAAGGTGAGGAAAAGCTCTGTAGAACTATTTAGACAAAGTTTGACTTCAATGGGTTCCTTCTAGAATCAAAGATTGCATCCTACTAAGAGAATGTGGGAGACACTAATTTGGGTCATGTGGCTCTGAAGGACTTTAAGAAGAGAATGCATGGGCCAAATCCCACTAAGTTGGCTAGGAAGATGGTCAAAAATGGAATTTCACAAGATGTAGGGTTTCCTCCAATAGTTCAGTGCCCAAAGTTAATTATTGAATGTGCTAAAAATTATAGGTTTGATGAAAGGAAGGTCATTGGCCCATAGGGCAAGATCCTGGCCATTGATTTTGGGTTAATATAGAACTCTAAGATGTGATTGAACTATATAAATATGGCGTTTTCCTGATTGTGAAGTTGGATATGGAATTGTTGTAAAAATATTTTGAAGTTAATACAAGGAGAAGACATTGAATTATGGTGTTCTATTTCTTGTTACTTCTTAATATTGCATGGTTCCTACATCCAAGTTTTATTTGCATGTTATTTAGTTTCTGTTCAGTTACACAAATGGCAAAGTGTTGAAAGTATTTTGATAAATCTTTGGTTCATACCATTTGTAAATTGTTGATTGTAAGTTATTGTGTATGGTTAGTTTGAGCCCTTTTAATACAATGGTTCAACTGTGAATGTTTATTCATATTATGCCAAAATTTGGATATGTGTTTGAATGTTTACAATCTGAAAATCTTTCACTTTTCCTTGGGAGGTTGCACTATTTATGTGGCATTGTAGGTTTAATCTTGATTAAGTAGGAATTAGTTTGTGAGGGATTTGTCTATCTAAAGCATCCACCATTGTTGTGATTGTCCATAGGTTTGAGATTTAGATTTCTCTAAACCCTTCATCTTTTGATCTTTTTTTAATAAATATAGGTTAGTTTTAAGAAGAAAAACATCATAAAATTGCCATATTTGATAATAAAAATCATTTTTGGATTTTAGATCTAGAAAATATAGTTAGGGTTTGTACCAATTTTTAGATTTCACAAAACCCTTATTTTAAAAGCTTTCAATTTTGTTGAACCATAAATGCCTTTTTGAAACCAGCAATAACATATACCACTAAGCCATTTTGCAAATTCAAGACCTGACATTCAAAGCCTTGGGGTTATTTTTTTGAATTTTTCTAAGGAGAAATTTCCTTTCAAGAGAGATAGAGCACTTCGTATTTTATCTATATTGTAAAGTGAAAACACACTCATCAACAAGATGTAAGCCCAACTACCAAAAATAGCAAAGAGTTACATTCATGGAAGATGTATCCTACCCTCATAATGACCCACTCTATCTACCTAAGAAAGCTAAATTAATTGTGTAGGAAATATAATAATATCCAACTAAGGATAAAAACCCACATTGACATAAGAGACCTACATGAAGATGTAATTCTTTGTCCCTTTAGAAATTTAAGTGTGCTCTAATAATTCTCCTTGATGAATTTTATTTTCTTGATATTCTTCTCATTATTACTTATGAAATTAAGTTTACTTTGAATTTATTTAAATGTAATGGTATTGCAACATGTTATAAAAACACTTGGTAAAGTCATTTCACAATAATTAATAGAAGGGGTAAAAAATATGAAATTTGAATTTTGGGTTCATTCCTAAGTATGAACTAGACCAATTTTACACCACTTAAAAATAAATCATGGGGTAAAAACGGGAATCAAGAGGCAAAGATCACATGCATAAAAATATATATGAATAAGAGTGCAATAATGTTGAGTAAATAATGAATGTATAGAAGTGCAAATAATGTTAAATAAAGGTGGATAGTGATTAAGCCATGAGTTAAACTATGCACAAGAGTGTGCCACTAGTAGATATGTTATCACATAAAGACATTTCACCAAGGTGGGAAAGAACTAAATTAGAAATAGTGTGGATATGTTAATTTTAACATTACAAATATGTTGTCTAAATGCTAGGTTTGTAACAATTTAGCTCACAAATAAATTTCTTAAATGTGTAACTATAAAATTATCATACTTCTTATTGTAATCATTTCTAAATAGCTACATGAATTGTGAATGACACTTTTGAAATTGATCTTCCAAATTATAATTTATTAGTAGTATGTTAAGAAATATAAGTGGTTAATAGAAAAACCATCTATAACAATTGCTCCAAAAAGCATCAACCTTTGTTTGTACATGTATTATCAACCATGTGTATAGTTTCCTTATCAATTCCACATTCCAAGAAAAAATAAATTTAGATATATTATAGAATATTTAATTAGATTAAATAGTGAGACATTATAAATTGTAGATCCATTTCAAATATCTTACATAGTGCATCAATATAGATATCCTTGTAGATAGTTTTTCACTATGTCTAAAGTGTTTTGGGTCATCTTTTTACCATAAAAATATTTATAGATGTAGCTTCAATATTTTGTGGCATGCTCCTCAAACTAATTCATCCAATGAGTAAAATATATAGTCAAGATTTGTATTATAGAAAGCTACAATAGAGAAGTGTGTCATGCTAGAATTCACCACAACTCAACAATCTACACTCTTAATAATAGAGTTACTTAACTTCTAAACATTCATTTTATAAAAATGATAAATAGTATGAGAGTTTCTAATAAGATTAAGTAGTAGAACAAGAAGAAAAATAAACTTTCATGCATTTAGTCTCTCAAATTCACTATAAATTCACCTTGAATGGGTTGTATCATCGCCCACATTATGCTATCAATTTTGGTGGATTTATATACCTCTAGATATATCTTAAAACAATAAAGTTATGGCCCTTGAGTTTAATCCTAATATCGAATAAGGTTATGATAATCTAAAATAGTAAATTTAAGGGAATGTTATTCTCCACATGTCCATAAATATTATTCCTAGCCATAACTTCCATTCTTAATGCTTCTAAGACTAGCTCTAGTAACTCTATTACCAACTCCAACACAATGTTAGTTTAATCTACCATGGTATTCCTCTAATTGGGAACAATAATAAGAGATAATGTGCATCACATTGAAATAAGCTAATTGTAATAAGTGATCAAATAATTTTGATATTGTGCAACACATTTAAAGGATTTGATCTAAAAAAATAAATAAGTTACAAATACAAATGGAATACATGACCCTACATTGTATAAGACAAATTCAAAATTCCTAACTACACTTTATTTGAGCATTACCATAGAAAAAAATAATGAAACAAAATTATTTTGTAAAATATTGATTTAAAAATAACCATTACACCCCAAATTGTGTAATTACTATTTACTATTACTATGTATGGTAAAATGTGAATGTAATGTGAATTCAGTGGATGAATGAATTGTGTGTGCACTTTGTTATCATTGCTTTATGAATGAATGTCATCTCATTTAATATTATATGAAGGAATGCATTTATGTGTTTGGATGAATATTGTGTAGATATTCTAACTTTGGAGATGTATTATGTGTAAATGCATATTTTGTTGAATAATCGACTACCTTGGACATGTTTTGAGAACGTGATGCAGGTATATGTTGATTCCTCTAGGTGGAGGGAAGTATCACTCAAGAGAAGGTCTTGGTCGAGTAACCAGTAATGTAACCTATCCGAGCTTACACACACCATAGTAGAATAATTGAGTCGAGTTATCATGTGGGAAGTAGGTAAGTCATCCTTAGCATAGTGTTTGCATTAGAAAGGGTCTTGATTACTACTGAATGCATGGCTAGATAATTTTTTTTTTAGCTTGTGAGTCCTTCCTCATGTTATTGTTCTTGTTTATGTGGTTGATTGTGTATTGAGATATATGCATATGTCAGCATACGTGTATGATGGATATAATGGGATGTCCATACGAGTGTGATGAAATATGTATAGACATGCATATATGTATATAAAATTTATTATGATGTTATGTGTCTCTGAGCTTTCTGTTGATACATATCTATGTCAAAAGTATGCATGTATATGAGTATGTACAAACATTGATCCGTGTGTGAGAGCATAATCATATGCATGTATGTGTAAGTAGAAATACTCACAAACATACTCACATGGGGGATCAATTATATATATGCAAATATATATGTATATATATATATATATATACTTAACGAATGTGTGTATTGACAAGAATAGGATAAGAAGGGTAACCTGATATGTTTGTGTGTGTGTGTGTGAACATATTGAATATGTAAGTGTACATATAAGTGTATATGTGTGTATAGGAATATGTGTGTATATGCTTGATGGTTCCATCAAACATATATATAAATATATGATATATACATAAATACATGTATACGTATGTATACTTGAGCATAAAGGAAATTGTATATATTTATATATATATGATCGATATTATATATCATAATATTATCTTGGTGTATTTCTTTGTATATCGATTGTATATGCATGATTATTGAAGCATATGATAAATACGGAAATATATTAAAATATACATATATATGTGTGTGTGTGTGATAATATAGTATGTATGTATGTATGTATGTATGTATGTATGTATGTGTATATATATGTATTAGTTGTGAATATAAATACATATATGTTTATAAAGATATTCAAGCTTTGAAATAGATTATTTTGATCAATGAATATAAGTAAAATTATCATGCTATTTATATGGCTTTTGAAGTCGATTGCCTTGAACAATTAAGAGGATGACTTTATAATGGATATGATTGTATCCTTGGGCCACAATATATGCTCTTGCTATCAACAAAAGTAGAGATTGTAAACTATGAATTAAACTTAATCATTAATTTTATGAAGAGAATAATTCGGTGCTTTATGGAACCATGGATTTAGTCAACGAAAATGCTATGATAGATTGCATCGACCAACATCTATTTGAGCATATCGATGACTATGTCAAATGATTAATTGAATGAATAAATACATATCATGACTTAGTTGATATTTAAACTTGGTGGCATATATTGGTGATTGGTTGCTTCTCAAAGGGAGGAAACTATGCCATCTTTGAATCCTCTTAACTGTAGATGTCTTTTCGGGGGTGCAAATCGAATTCTAGCATATGCAGATTTAAATTGGTCTCTATTTTCTATCAAATTTGAGAGTTGATTTGTAGTTGCTTAAGTGAGTAAGAGCTTGCAAATTTGCCACCTTATGGAAAATTTAAATGTGTTGATATGCATGCATTTTGTTTTCAAGAATCATGCCTAATCTATAGGCCATGTGAGCACTTGATTTTTGTATAAATAGAGGAATGAGTTCATCTATTTGGGACACCTTCATTATTCAAGTTTACACATTCTCTATGCAATATTCTTATATTTCTGCCTACTATATACTACCAAGTTCAATGAGGGAGAACCTTGGGTATTAGTGAGAGTTGAATATCTTTGAGAAGAAGCAATTTCCAACTTAGAATTTAAGATTTGTGAGACTCTGTTGGAGGATCAACATCGAGATAGTAGTTGTTCTAATAGTGTTGTGACTATAGCCAGTCAAATTGGAAAGCTTAAACATAGGCATGAGGATATTCTACTTTTTTTTATTCTAATTTTGAATGAGCTATGTCTTGATTGATTTAACTAGTCTTGTTGTCATTTTCACTTAGAGGAAAGTATTGTTTGATTTGAAAGAAAAAGTGGAAACTATTTGCTTTGTTGTGTATTGTTTGTAAATACTCCATGATAAGAGAGGCTGTTAACATAGGTATTTAATTATAGTAGATATGTTGAAGACATAGGTATTTAGATATACTAGATATGTTGAAGAGAATGCTTGACATAGGTATTGAACTATACTAGATATGTTTGAACATGGGTTGCTCGTAGCTAGTTATTTGATTATAGATAACTAGTGGGTTACTTCAAAGTAGAGAGGTTTAGTGAAACCTAGTGAATTAGAGTTGTTGCTTGATTAGTGTCAATGCATACTTAAATACAAATTTATTGTATTGACAAGATCAGGCTCATAGCTTAAACCCTTTTTAGTCAAAGAGTGATACTCTCGAATAGAATCATCTATTGTTATAACAAATCTTCAATTGAAGCCATGCATTGTATTTATGATTAGACATGGGTAAGAGAGATTGTTTATCATAGGTATTGTTATTATACTAGGAATGATCAAACATAAACAAGCTTAAGGAACAATCACAGCCAAATAATTTTTCTATGCTACTTAGCTGGTAGGTTACTCCTGGGATGTTATCCAGAGAAGGGGGGAACTAGTAGGTTTCTCCTAGGAATTTTGTCTAGTGAATGGAGGGAACTAGTACTTGCTTATTGAGTTGTGTTACCTTAGGTTGTGTTAAAGTGATAGGTTATTCTGGGGAGTAGCTTGCCCATGGCGAGGGATTTCCTAGGCATAGATATAATGGCCTTAATTCAAAACAAGTTTTCTATAGTGTAGGTGAAGGGTAGACCATCACTCGATTATACTAAGCGAGAACACTTTGGCCAAAGTAGTGTGAAAGTTCGATGACTCCACTGAAGAAGTGTGAATGTCAAGAATCCATTGTCAATTCACCGTGTCCATTTAAATACATGAGGGCTACCTAGGTAGGTTATAAAATCCTAGTCATGTAGGACACAATACTAAGCTCAGAACGATATGTCGTACGGGGTTATCCAACCAATACCTTTGTCGAAGGGTAGGGCCATCTATCATTGATAGATGTGCAAGGGACCGAATATGAGTCCATGGTTGGCATAAAATCACTTGAGTGATACTCGTCCTCCTCAACAGACAACATAAGACCAAGGTTTTGAAAGGTGGATTCCTGGACCATCTATATCTTATGCTCTGAAGCTCGATGGAGTTGTGGTTGTAATAGTGTACATTCTTGGAATATTGTAATTTGTGGAATTATTATATTGGAATGGAATCTCTATTGAATATTGTATAACATCTTTGTTCAATATGATATCTATGTTTTGTAAGATTTGTACAATTACTTTGGATTGTAATTCCAAATTGGAATTGTGTTGTTTCAATTATGCATGTAATTTACATTATTGGAAGAAAAAAATTTATTGCTATGTCATGGCATCATGTTTAATTCACTTGAGGTGAAAACATTGGAAATTTTACTGTGAAGAACATTGGGGTTGTTACATGCAGTATCACAGCAGCTAGGTTCAACACTAGAACCTATGAGCTCATTATGTAAGTGTTACGTAAACCTTATCGAAGATAATGGTTGAAATTTTCTTACACCAAGATGGCGAGAGAAAAGAACATGGAGAAATTAAAAATAAGTTGAGATTCCTAGGAACTTGTTTAATTTTGGGACTAGTTAAGAGTCGTCCTTAGAGTTAGGAACTCCTAAACCAACAACTTATTATTATATCCCCTTGGATTGGGGAAGATTATGCAATCGGGTTATGTAGGAAGGTTAGGAAGTATAACCAATATATACCTTCATCCTATGAATTAGATATAAAACTTTGAGGGATAGAGAAGATTGAAAGAATCTCCCTTATTGATAGCAACCTATAGCTTCAAAGAGTCAAGGATTCTTGGATTTAGGAAGAATACTAAAAATCCGTGAGTATGCATTTTTGGCATAGTATGGATTGAAGTAGAAATTCAATGAAGGAGGTATCCAAGAGGTTGGGGAACTCTTGACTTGAATCTGATTTCTGTGCAAGGCTAGGAACCTATAAGAAAAGAGATAGTACCTTAGGAATAAGAGAAAAGATCAGAATGGTCAAAAAAGAAGTAATCAACAAAGTGGACATGTTTCCACCAACCAAAATTGATGACAACAATTTGAATTTTTGATTAAGATGAGAAAAGAAATCAAACAACCTTGGTATCTCTAAGGTTTATGAGAGAATAAGTCACCAAGAGTAGGAACAAAAACACTTGAAAAGGTGACTATGAGAAAGAAGCTTGAAAAGTTAAATTGTATTGATCTAACAAAGGTTTTGATAGTACATAGATGGGTTGGAGTATAAGTAGAACTCACCAATGTGTCAAAAAAATCCAACATACATTAGTGATTCCAAAAGGAAATGGAATGTAGTGTGATGCTATGTGTCAAATCAATAGAAGTTGTAAGGAAACAACTCTCTAAGTTGAAAAGTATATCAAAAAAAAAAGAGGCTTTGTGAGTATGGATATTCCTCCCCAAAGAGGATATTGGAAAGAGAGAAAAAATGAATGTTAGCTTGTAAAGTTGCTGATTATTCATTAGATCTCCTATTAGATAGACCAAAATGTTGAATCTATGAGATAGAAATCAACGAATAATCTAACTTTGGGAAAAAAGTATATTCAAAGTATGCCATTGAGGCAAGAAAAGGAAATAGAAATCCAAAAATGTGGAATGTTAAATCATTTTATGAAAGAAAAATGTTTGCTATAAGTTAAACTTTGAGTTGAATGAATGTCATGGAAACACTAAGGGGGGGAAGAAAAGAATGGATTGACTCAGATTAAGTACCCCACCCAACGAAAAGTGTGGATACATTTTCAATTGGGAAGAACTTTGAATTCTTAGTAAATCGTGATGATAATTAAGTCATGACCACAATAATAAGGTACTGGAAAATTTTGAAGAAAATTGGTGGTAAGGTCAAGAGTTGTGACCTATTATCACACCATACCTTGCATATATATTGATTGTGGTTATCAAAGACATGCCTAAAGGAAAGGATAGGCAGATAACTTGGACATGAAATTAAAGATCATTGTTTATAGGAGAGACATGGAAAGATCTAGATAACATATGATTTGTAAGAAAATTTCTTACTATTCCTATTGCCTTATGAGGAATACTTATTGTAGATATAATCTTAGATAGTTAGACTATGTATATAGTGTGAGATATGTCAATGTTGTGAAGCGACTTGGCAATATTATCTATTTATGATAGAAAACCTTGGGGAAGATAAGGTTTAGCTATTAAGACATAGAAAAGGTATGTAAGATACGATGTGATGTTATGTGAACCACAACAAGATATCTTTACTGGAATGATTATTTGATCATACCTTATACTCAAATGAAACCCTAGGTAAATAATAACCTATTTGGGATGAGAAGTTCATTTGATTAAAGAGAGAAACCTTAGGTTAAGTTTTACCTATTGGGTTGGAATATGTACTAGACTACTCATTAACACCTATATGTTGGAAATAACTTATTTAGGTTGAGTTGTACATTTGGTCTTGATTGGAACATATAGGGTTAGGGTAACCTATATAATTAGACTAACCGTTGGTTGATGAATTTATCCTAGGATTAGGGTATACTGTGGTTGAGACTCACCTATGTGATTAAGTGAATCACTTGACCTAATGAGAAAAGTTTGTGTTTGGGAATTAGGTATGCAATTAAATTTGATATCTTCTAAGGAACCAACATGATTGAATGAAGATTGATACTCGAAATTAGTACCAATTCTTATTAGAAAAATTATATTGAGTAAAAAGATGGATTACATCTTTGGAAATAATCCAAGGATAGAAGAAATACATGGAATGGATGTCCTGAGATAAATGGGATTTATCTCCACAAAACTCCTAACCATTATTACTTGGGAATTAAATGTGGAATGAGACCACAAAATAGGTTTTCACTTAGTCAAAGAATAGACTAATTTGGGATATAAAAGAGCTTATGTACCCAAAATTTTGGAGAATTAAGGGATGGAATGAGAAAGTTGATGTCAGAGGTAGGACATTGGGGTGATAGAGTTATTTTTCAGGTGAGGAACCACTAAAACTTGGAAAAGATGGAGTAAGATGTTGAGTATAAAGCCAAATAATGTCTAGTGTACCAGAAAATGAAGACAAGATGTCGTCATTGGTAGGATATGTTTACTCTCTTGAGATTCTAGAGGGGGAGTGGTAGAATGCAAGACAATTTAACCTATCTAAGTTAGCAAAACTGACATAATGTTGTGGTGGAAAAACTCACCAAGATAACCGACGTTGGTTGGAAACTTGATTTATGGCATTCAATCCTAAGTAATATATTGTGTGAGGTAGTTGCTTAGAATTCTTGTGAAGGTTTTCTTAGTTGTGAACAAGAAAATAATGATACAGTTGTGTGGACTGTGATCATACTACAATACATTCAATTGAATGAATGTGCAATATATTATTGTAGTTGAACAGGAAAAAGAGGAAAAGAAAATCTTGAATGATTTTTTGAGTACTTGCAAACTTCTAACATTAAGGTTTGATCCATTATATGGAAAGGACAAATGGAAACTCTATTAGGCTGAAAAAGGCTAAGGAATAGGGTTAACCTTAGACTTGATAGTTTGTCAAAAGGAGTAATAAATCAAAGATATCAATGAAAATTTCTTGATACAAAGCTTATGTATGAAGCAATATCAAAATTGACAAATGTCCAAGAGCAATGTTGTGCTCAAGGAAGACAAGTGATCAAGAGAATTACTTTTGGATAAAGTAAATAAAAATTAAGAGATGGGAAAACTCAGCTTCTAAGTTATCTGAAGTGTAAATACCAAAGGGTAGGATGGAACCCATGGTGTAGTGTATAATGCACCATTATTCCTTTCTATTTGGATTATACTAAGGATAAATTTGCAATCTAATGAGAACGTGCCTTCTAGTCACAATAGTATAGGTGTCATGTGTTATTCAAATATTAATGTACATGGGATGTACATAAGAGATATTATGAATACAACACCTAAGCTCTTGAAAGAGTAAGTATGTGTGGGACATACAAGTTTTCCCTATGTGATAACAAGGACATTCGATGCAAGGTTCAAGAAGGACAAGGTTGCAAGGAGTAATTCTAAATAGGATGAATGTTTTATAAATCTTACATATTTTGAGAATGGTAAGTAAAAAATTATTTGACTTTATTTGTATGTTAAAGTGCTATAGGTCATTGGGGACGATGATTCACAAGGGAGGAAGTATGTTACACTCCAAATTGTGTATTTATTGTTTACTATTACTATGTATGGTAAAATTTGAATGTAATGTGAATTTAGTGGATGAATAAATTGTGTGTGAACTTTTTTATCACTACTTTATGAATGAATGTCATCTCATTTAATATTATATGAAGGAATACATTTATGTGTTTGGATGAATATTGTGTAGATATTTTAACTTTGGAAATGTATTGTGTGTAAATGCATATTTTGTTGAATAGATGACTATCTTGGACATGTTTTGAGAATGTAATAAAGGTATATGTTCATTCCTCTAGGCAGAGGGGAAGTATCACTCAGGAGAAGGCCTTGGTTGGGTAACTAGTAACATAACCTATCTGAGCTTACACACACCACAATAGAATAATTGATTCGAGTTATCATGTGGGAAGTACGTAAGTCATCCTTAGCATAATGTGTCTGCATTAGAAAGGGCCTTGATTACTACTAAATGCATACCTAGATGATGATTATATGTTTGAGCTTGTGAGTCCTTCCTCATGTTACTATGCTTGTTTGTGTGGTTGATTGTGTATTGAGATATATGCATATATGCATATATATGCATATGTCAGCATACACATACGATGGATATACTGGGATGTCCATACGAGTGTGACGACATATGCATAGACATGCATATATGTATATAAATGTTATTATGATGTTATGTGTCTTTGAGCTTTCCATTGATATATATCTACGTCAAACGTGTGCATGTATGTGTAAGTAGAAATATTCACAAACATACTCACATGGGCCCCCAAATCAATTATATATATGCAAATATATATATATATATATATACTTAACAAATGTGTGTATCGACGAGAATAGGATAAGAAGGGATAACCTGATATATATGTGTGTGTGTAAGCATATTAAATATGTAAGTGTACCTATAAGTGTATATGTCTGTATAGGAATAAGTGTGTATATGCTTGATGGTGCAATTGAACATATATATACAAATATATTATATATACATAAATACATGTATACGTATGTATACTTGAGCATAGGGGAGATTGTATATATATATATGTATGTATAAGAGAAAAATTGCACCCTTGCAATTTCACTTACATTTTTTCATCCGCTTTAGTGTCCACTCCCTTAGCATCTTGAGTAGGCTCATCTTAACCCTTGCATCAGCCTTTTTCCCTTCTCAGGATGCTCCAGCACCCCTTTTTAGCAGCCACCCTTGCGTGTCCGCTTTACATTGAACTTAGGACTTTCCCCATTTTTGTTGTTTTGTAGCGTGACGTGTCTAGACAGTAGCGCATCACGCATACATCTGTGCACCACGCTAGCATCCTACGATATGTCAATGCTTAGATGACCATTTTCAAGCATGTTTTCCACTTATCAGCTAAGTTTTTCGGTGAAAACAGCTCGAGATTCCCTGTAACCGTCAGGGAAGCTTCTTTTCTCTCTTTTTAAGTCATCTTTTCACCTCATTTTCCCTCTCTAAGATCTTCTAACTTCTTCCAAGTTTTGATGCCACTTCTCTTGCTTCATTCTAGCTTTTAGCCTCACTCCATCACTTGCTTACAGAGCTTCATACAACTTGTAGTAGCTTCAAGCTCTCTCAAGCTCTCTTTACAATACTCTTGCAACTTCATCTCCCTCATTTCATGCTTGTGAGCATCTTGGGATTCCATATCCCCTACTATTTGCATACTTACTTGGTGATATGGGTTCTCCTTCTTGAGAGGGATTTTTATCACCTCTTTTGTGATATGGGTTCTCCTCCTTGAGTGGGGTTTGCTTTTATCACACGCTTAATTGGTGGTGCGGGTTCTACTCCTAAGCGGGTTTTTCTTTCACCACATGATTTTTCCATTTCAGTTACACTCTTTCTTTCTATCTTGGTTGTCTGTGGAGGTGGGAACAAAAAAATAGTCAAACCCCTATACAGCCCCAACACTTTCTTTAGATATCACACTTGCAGGTTTTGAAGAAATTCACTTGCTGGAGGCTTCATCACTCATGTGGTTGTAATTATTTCTTTCCTTTCTACTCCTCTTTAATCATTTATTCTTTACTTTTCTTCAGTTCTACTACACTGTTATTTCCTTATATTCTGTAAGTTCTCAGTCATTAGGATAGAAGCATTCACCTTGCTTTTTTCTTAGACATTCTCATTCTTTGGTCCGTACGAGACTCCAGCGCGCCTCTAGGACACCAGTGTGCCATGTTGTCATTTGTTTCCTACATTGACGTCCTTTAGCCGAGAGCTAGATAGTTTGTCCAGAAAATCTTTGTGACCCACTCTTTTGGATTCTAAAACTCTCGTTGTTGTTCCTAAGGTAGATTAGGGAAGTTCGCCACGTGAGGATCTCTGAATGAAGAGAACTTGTGAGTACCGAATCCCCCTCTTCTACATTTTGGTGACCCGGATGTGAAGAACATTTTTCTTCAAAAAAACTAAGATTTTATTTACCCCTACTTGGCGGGGTCATAACTTTTGACTCGATGCTCATAATTCAAAACCGTTTGCACCATTGGCAGTCAAATTTTAGGGATCAACGCAAGTTCCAACCCCAAATTTCACTTCGAAGATGTCTGAAAATGTGAATTACTAGAACATAGAAAATACCGAAAAAATTGTAATGAATTTAATATCTTCTTTTGTTAGTTTTGTATCTAATTTTATTGAAAATTTTAATGATGTTTCATTTCATGCATGTGATGGTGACTTGGCTTTGCCTATTTCACTTGGTGTCTTTGATCCTTCTCACGAAATTCCTCTGGCTTTGGAGGATATTTTGTCTCAAGAAGATGAAATCATTGATACCTTTCTTAATGTTACTCTACCTTCCATTCATTCCAATGCACTCTCACCTAGAGATGATGCATTTGTGAACAATGAATCTTTTCTTCGTTCAATTGCACTCTCTTTTAGAAATGATGCATTGATTAATGATGAATCTTTTCATTCCAATGCACTCTCTTTTAGAGATGATGCATTCGTGAATGATGAATCTCTCTTCCATTCCAATGCATTCTCTTCTAGAGATGATGCATTAGCGAATGATGAACCTCGTTCCACATTTGATTCTCCCTGGATTGATGTTGAGAATGTTTCTTCAAATAATTATTCCACATTTGATCCTATTTGGATCGATGTTGAGAATATGTATTCAAATAATTCCAATAGTTGTGATGATTTAGTTAATATAATATGTCTTTGTTGCCCCTCAAAGGCCTAAGAGACCGGTTATTTACGTGACTCCAGCTAGTCCTCCTAAAAGGGTTTGTTCTATTGATGGTGTTCTATTTGATGGTGGTTCTCCTGATCTTTCTATGGCTCCCTCTTATAGAGCGATAGCCCATACTTATGAGAAAAGTATGAATAAACAATCAAGTCTTCCTTTAGCTCCTAAACCTACGACTAAAGCACCTAGTGATTACGATCTTGTCGAGCAACTTCAGGTTACTCCGGCTAAGATATCACTGTGGGACTTGCTTCAATCTGCTTTGTTTTATCAAGGTATGCTTCAAGAAGCCTTGCAAAAGATCCACTTTCTTTCTTCTACTAGGCTGATAGATGCTAATATTTTGATGGCATATATTCATGTGGATTCGTTGAATATTACATTCTATCCACAAGAACTCCCACCTCCGGAAGTACAGAAGCAAGCAGGATCCTCTAATGATCATAGTTAATATTAATAAAATTGGCATTAGATGTACTCTTGTTGATGTCGATTTGGTACTCAATGTATGTAGCATTGATCTATTTCCTAAGATTAATGTTGATTCATCTTCAATTAATAATTCTTTTGTTGTCATTCGTGGGTTTGATAATGTTGGGTGACAAGCTCTAGGTACAATAGTATTACCTTTGCAACTTGGACCCGTTACCGTACCTACCCTTGTTCATGTTATGTCAGAGAAATTTCCTTATAACCTTCTTCTTGGTAGACCATGGATTCATGCTATAGGTACAGTCCCATCTACCTTGCATAAATCTATCAAGTTCATTCAAAATAATCGGTAGTCACGGTTAAAGCTAACCCTGAGGCTATGCACTTATGTGAGATGGTAGCTAATGGTTGAGCTTTGATTGTGTCTACTCTTATTCCTTCAATATCTTCCAGTGTGTCAATGTTTACTCTAGCAATACCTACTACAAAGGATACTCTTGAGATAAAAGTCCTTGAAGGAGATCCTTCTGAAGCAAGAAATTCTAAGTTTTCCTCTTCTCAAAAGACTACATGTCTTGGTGATGATTGGGGTTCTTTAGACTTTACAAATTCCTTCATTCAGGAACTTAAAGTCGACCCAATCCACTTAGACCTTCTGATAACATCATCCATACCCACCATCAAATGTGATCATTCTTTTGTATCGCGGGATGGTGTGAGCACAAATTGTAATGTTCTTAGTGTTGATCCTCCTTTTGAGGAAGATGATTACGCTTCTGCTAAAGAGGATAACGTTGGCGGTCTTGTTAAAGAGGATGATGATGATCCCATAGAGTATGATCCCCATTGTTGGGACAATTCTCTTTATGAGGATCCTCCTTTTCAAGACTTGCAAACATGTTATGGCCCTAGCTTTAAGCTTGTTTCTAAATATGGTTATGAGCATAAAGGTTGTGGGCATAACAAACAAGGCATTCAGGTCCCTCTAGAATTCACACCTCGTAAGTGTAATTTGGGGCTTGGTTGCTCAAATGAATGATCTAAATGGAAACCATGGTTGAGTGACAAGAATTCTTCTCAACCTCCTATTGTTGAAAATATTCTTCCTCCATTTTCTTCTATCTTCATGCCTTCTTCTTCTTCTTCTTGTGAGAATTCAAGCCTTTCTCCACAAGAGAAAGGGTTGCTTCCTACTCATCCTTTATCTGAGCAAGAGCATATTTTGGTATGGCTTCTAAAAGCCCACTTAATCACTCTTCCCTCTCCCACACTTAATAAAATTCATAAACATGATGGAGGAAAACATTCTTTTTGTGCATACCACCGAGTGCTTGGACATTCCACTAGCGAATGTAAGGCCTCGAAGGACAAAATACAACAACTTTGTGATTTAGGTGCCATCAAACTCTCGTTTGATTGACACACCTAACTTTACTTCACATGACAAGTGATATTGAGGTTTGCCTCTATCCTGCATGTTCTAAGTACCTTTCATGGCTCTCCTCCCCTGTATGCTGGGACAATGATAACTTATTCTGGAGATGTGTGTCCTCCTTAAGGACTCCTCCCTTCGCTATGTCTTTCAACTAAAGCATCCTTTGAGTGGACCCCTTTTCTCTTTTGAAGGGTTCCTAAGGGACCCCTTTGAAAGCTTTTCTCTCAAATGAATTCTATAACGTCTAGCTTGGGGGCAACCCCACTAGACCTATTTCATTTTCTTCGCATCTAGCTTGGAGGCAGCTTGACCATACCTCGCTTCTCAAACAACGCGTCCCTTGAGTGGACCCCTCTTCCTTTGAATGGTTCTTGAGGGACCCCTTTGAAAGCCTTCCAGTCTATTGATGGTTTGTGTGATTGTCTGCTTACTTGCCTACATGGTTGCTTTATGACTCTGTGGAGTACACTTTCCTAGGTTTCCTCCATGTGAGAGATCTTGGAGGATACCTCTCTACAGGACCAAGAACCTATAGATCTCCTCTACATCCTTACTTGGTGATATGGGTTTTCCTCCTTCAATCGAGATTGCTTTTATCACCTATCTTTGGTGATATGAGTTTTCCTCCTTGAGCGAGGATTACTTTTATCACCTATCCTTGGTGATACGGGTTTTCCTTCTTGAGCGGGGATTTCTTTTATCACCTATACTCTGTGATACAAGTTTTCCTCCTTGAGCAAGGATTGATTTATCACCTATACTTCGTGATACGGGTTTTCCTCCTTAAGCAGGGATTGCTTTTATCACTCTTATTTTGTGGTGTGGGTTCTACTCCTGAGCGGCTTTTTCTTTCACCACGCAGTTTGTTCATTTCTATCTTTCTCTTCTCTCTTGTATATATTGGATCAAAGACCTACACCTTCATCCTAAGTATATGCTCCTTCTCTCTTCATCTTAAAATTCTCCTATGTGTTGGGGACGACGCATAGTACTGAGACAACCTTTTAAATCGAGGTCTCTTTACTTTGCTGACTCAAATCCTTTAGCTTTTTATTCTCTAACATTGTTGTTTGGTGTAGTTTCTTCTTGTCTAATGTGTTGGTTTTGTAGATCATCAGCCTGGGGGCATGCTTCTATGAGTCAAAGAGTCATATGCTTCCTCTACATTATCCTTTTGGCATATGATGTTATTTATGTTTAGTAGATTTACTTTGGTGTGCATATTAACGTAGATTCATATGCCCACTAAAGTGGGGGAAAAATGTATAAGAGAAAAATTGCAACCCTACAATTTCACATACATTCTTGCATCCGATTTAGTGTCCACTCCATTAGCATCTTGAGTAGGCTCATCTTAACCCTTGCATCAGCCTTTTTCCCTTCTCAGGATGATCAAGCACCCCTTTTCAATAGCCACCCTTGCATGTCCGCTTTACATGGAACTTAGGACTTTTCTTGTTTTTGTTGTTTTGTAGCATGATGTCTCTGAACACTTGTGTGTCGTGCGGATGTCTAGGCACTGCGCTAGCGTCCTGCGACATGTCAACACTTAGATGACCATTTTTTAGCATGTTTTCCACTTGCCAGCTAAGTTTGTCAGTGGAAACAGCTTGGGATTCCCTGTAACCTCCTGGGAAGCTTCTTTTCTCTCTTTTTAAGCCATCCTTTTACCTCATTTTCCCTCTCTAAGATCTTCTAACTTCTTCCAAGTTTTTTTTCCACTTCTCTTTCTTCATTCTATCTTTTAGCCTCACTCCATCACTTGCTTACATAGCTTCATAACACTTGTTGTAGTAGCTTCAAGCTCTCTCAAGCTCTCTTTACAACACTCTTGCAGCTTCATCTCCCTCATTTCATGCTTGTGAACATCTTGGGATTCCATATCCCCTACTATTTTCATACTTACATGGTGATACGGGTTCTCCTCCTCAAGCGAGGTTTTTTTTTATCACCTCTTTTGTGATACTAGTTCTCCTCCTCAAGCGTGGTTTGCTTTTATCACACACTTAATTGGTGGTGTGAGTTCTACTCCTGAGTGGGTTTTTCTTTCACCACACACTTTTTTCCATTTCGGTTACACTCTCTCTTTCTATCTTGGTTGTCTGTGGAGGTGAGAACACCAAAATGGGGGTTTGACTGAGGCAAACCCCTATACAGCCCCAACACTTTCTCTAGATATCACACTTGCAGGTTTTGAAGACATTCACTTGCTGGAGGATTCATCACTCATGTGGTTGTAATTATTTCTTTCCTTTCTACTCCTTATCTTTAATCATTTATTCTTTACTTTACTTCAGTTCTACTACACTCTGTTATTTCCTTATATTCTGTAAGTTCTCAATAATTAGGATAGAAGCATTCACCATGCTATTTTCTAAGACATTCTCGTTCTCTAGTCCGTACGAGATGCCAGCATGCCTCTGGGATGCTAGTGTGTCACGTTGTCATATGTTTCCTGTGTTGACATCTTTTGGCTGAGAGCTACATAGTTTGTCCAGAAAATCTTTGTGACCCACTCTTTCAAATTCTAAAACTCGTGAGTAGGGAATCCCCCTCTTCTACAATATATTTATTATGATCGATATTAAATATCATAATATTATCTTGGTGTATTTCTTTGTATATTGATTATATATACATGCTTATTAGTTGTGAATATAAATACATATATGTTTATCAAGATATTTTCTTTGAAATCGACTATTTTGAGCAATGAATATAAACTAAGTTATCATGCTATTTATATGGATTTTGAAGTCAATTGTCTTGAACAATCAAGATGTCGGCTTTATAATGGATATGATTGTATTCATAGGCCGTGATATATGCTCTTGTTGTCAACAAAAGTAGAGATTGTAAACTGTGAATTAAACTCAATCATTAAGTTGATGAAGAGAATAAGTCGATGCTTTATAGAACCATGGATTTAGTCAACAAAATTGCTATGATAGATTGCATTGACCAACATCTATTTGAGCATATCAACAACTATGTCAATTGATTAATTGAATAAATAAATACATATCATGACTTAGTTGATATTTGAACTTGGTGGCACATATTGGTGATTGATTGTTTCTTAGAGGGAGAAAACTGTGCCACCTTTGAATCCTCTTAACGATAGATGTCTTTTTGGGGTGAAAATCAAATTCTAGCATATGTAGATTTGAATTGGCCTCTATTTTCTATCAAATTTGAGAGTTGATATGTAGCTACTTAAGTGATTAAGAGCTTGCTAATTCACCACCTTTTGGAAAAGTTAAATGTGTTTCTATGCATGCATTTTACTATTAAGAATCATGCCTAATCTATAGGCAATGTGAGCACCTGATTGCTATATAAATAGAGGAATGAGTTCATCTATTTGTGATGCTTTCATTATTCAAGTTTACACATTCTCTATGAAATATTTTTGCTTGCAATATTCTACTATTTTTTCCTGCAATATTCTGCCAAGTTTAGTGAGGGAGAACCTTGAGTATTAGTGAGAGTTGAATATCTTTGAGAAGAAGCAATTTCCAACTTACGAGTTAAGAGTTGCGAGACTCTGTTAGAGGATCATCAGGATAGTAGTTATTTTAATAGTGTTGTGACTGCAACAAGTCAAATTTGAAAGCTTAAACATAGGAATGAGGATATTCTACTTTTGTTTATTCTACTTCTGAATGAGCTATGTCTTGATTGATTTAACTAGTCTTGCTATCATTTGCACTTAGAGGAAAGTATTGCTTTCTTTGAAAGAAAAAGTGGAAACTATTTACTTTGTTATGCATTGTTTGTAAGTACTCCATAATAGGATAGATTGTTAACATAGGTATTTAATTATACTATATATGTTGAAGACATATGTATTCAAATATACTAGATATGTCGAAGAGAATGCTTGAAATAGGTATTTAACTATACTAGATATGTTTGAACATGGGTTACTTGTAGCTAGTTATTTGATTATAGATAACTAGTGGGTTACTTCAAAGTAGAGAGGTTTAGTGAAACCTTGTGAGTTAGAGTTGTTGGTGCTTGATTAGTGTCAATTCACACTTAATTACAAATTTATCGTATTGACAAGAGTAGGCTCATAGCTTAAACCCTTTTTAGTCAAAGAGGTGATACTCTCGAATAGAATCATCTATTCTTATGACAATTCTTCAATTGAGGTCATGCATTGTGTTTATGATTAGACATGGGTAAGAGAGATTGTTTATCATAGGTATTATTATTATACTAGGTATGATCAAACACAAAAAAGCTTAAGGAACACTCATAGCTAGATATGTTATCTATGCTAGTTAGCTAGTAGGTTACTCCTGGGATGCTATCCAGAGAAGGGGGGAACTAGTAGGTTGCTCCTAGAAATGTTGTCTAGTGAAGGGAGGGAACTAGTGTTTGCTTATTGAGTTGTGTTACCTTAGGTTGTGTTAAAGTGATAGGTTATCCTGGGGAGTAGCTTGCCCATGGAGAGGGATTTCCTAGGCATAGATATAATGGCCTTAAGTCAAAACAAGCTTTCCATAGTGTAGGTGAATGGTAGACCATTGCTCGATTATACTGAGTGAGAACACTTTGGCCAAAGTAGTGTGAAAGTTTGGCGACTCCACTAAAGAAGTGTGAATTTTGAGACTCCACTGTTAGTTCACCATGTCGATTTAAATACATGAGAGCTACCTAGTGTAGGTTGTAAAATCCTAGTCATGTAGGATACAACACTAAGCTCATAATGGTATGTTGTGCGGGGTTATCCAACTAATACCTTCATCGAAGGGTAGGGCCATCTATCATTAATAGATGTGTGGGGGACCACATATGAGTTTGTGGTTGGTAGAAAAGCACTTGAGTGATGCTCGTCCTCCTCAACAGGCGACATAAGACCAAGGTTTTGAAAGGCGGATTCTTGGACCATCTATATCTTATGCTCTGAAGCTCGATAGAGCTATGGTTGTAATAGTGTACATTCTTGGAATATTGTAATTTGTGGAATTATTATATTGGAATGGAATCTCTATTGAATATTGTATAACATCTTTTTTCAATATGATATCTATGTTTTGGAAGATTTGTACAATTACTTTCGATTGTAATGAAAAATTGGAATTGTATTGTTTCAATTATGCATGGAATTTACATTATTGGAAGAAAAAAATTATTGCTATGTCATGGCAACATTTTTAATTAAATTGAGGTGAAAACATTGGAAATTTTACTATGAAGAACACCGGGGTTGTTACATTAACTATAAGAAAGAAATATAAAAAAAAAATCAATTTAAAAAGACTTATTGAACTTGAAATACCACAAATGGTCACATATCTAATTATATTATTTTAGATACACTTAAAATACAATGGTGCGTCCTTTATGCTTAGCAATATAAACATGCATCTAATAAAACTCCACCAATTGATGATTATTCTTAGTGGAGTCCAATTATATTATTAGTTAAAGACATAGACCAATCTATATATTGATGATGCATGTGTGACTTAAGAAAATAGCATAAATAAGGCGATCCAACTTTAGCATGAAGCATATTTTTTTAATCTCTAATACAATTCAAAGAGGCACACCAATACATCTTGATGTTACCAAAAATATGGTATAACACAAAATTTTATTTGCATACCATGTATAGTTAGCATTATACACTATCAAACTAGTGATCATGTACTACAAAATTTATTTTAAAAGATAAAAAAAAAAATGATAATTATAAAGAAAAACCCTCCTCTTTTACTGGAGATCCATGCTACTTACTAATTATATTGATTGATTTTTAAATAAATAACAAGTCATATGGCATGTGACATGGAAAATATATATTAAATAAAAGAGGGGTAAAAAATTTATTCAAACCAAAAAAGAGTAGTACAAAGTAGGGGCATTACACACCCCTGTCAATCCCCACTAAGTGGTCCAACTGTTGAGAAAAATCTAGGGGTAATTGACCCCTTTCCAAAATATTCCAATTTTGAAAATGATCACAAGCCCATTTAGCCAAATAATCTGCAACCCCATTCCATTCTCTAGGAATGTGACAAAAAGAAACAAATTCCAAGGAAGCACATAGATGAAGAATCTGTTTTATAATTATAGCCAAATGCCTACTAACATCCTCTAACTGTTGCCTCTTCAACAAAGTCACCACCACCTGAGAAATAGATTCACAAATGATCTGTCTCAACCCAAGAGTGCACCCACGCTCCACAACACATGAAATGGAAAGATCCTCCATCACATTGTTAGTATACCAACCCTTATAAACAAAAAAGATAAATTCAACATTCCCATAACTATTCCACCCAAGATCCCCAATACCAGCATGACCAGGATTTCCTTGAGAAGAACCATCTATGTTGATTTTCAACACACCTTGAGGAGGAGGACACCATCACCCCTCCCTATTTATCTTCCGAAGAGGATGTCGACATCTTTTCTTCATAGTCTAGCCAACACCCTAAGCAACACTCCTATGAAGAGGAAGGTTGAGATGAGCACAACAGGCAACATCTCCTGGGTCCACACCCTTAGCAAAGTCACACTTAGCCAAAATAGTTTCTCCCAAAGAATGAAGAATTTTCCACCACAAATGTTGGACAACCAACTTCACATCTTGAAAAATCCTACGATTCCTCTCTAGCCAAATATGCCAAATAATAAAGGTTAGTCCAAGAGTCCAAGAAACTTGAAGAAATGAGGTCTTAATAGGGGCCTTCCCCCACCGGGAAAATAACTTTTCCAAAGAAGAGACATGCCAACAAGCTTGGTTCCACACACCCCCACCATAGGTGTCAAATCCTCCTAGAGAAGGAGCATTGAAAGAAGAGATGAGAGACACTCTCCTCACTAATACCGCACAAAACACACATCAAGGTACCCTAGAACCCTCTCTTACACAAGTTATCCTAAGAAATTGAATTTGGACCACTAGCCACATAAAAAAATTGCACTTGGGCTAAGAAGATTTGTTCCAGACATGCTTCCACCAAGGAACCTTAGTGTCCCCAAGCAACTGCCTATCCAACTCTCCATGGCCCACAGAAACTGAGTACTTACCAGATAAATCACAGTTACTCCAAGCCAAGACATCTTGCCCCTCCATGGAATTGCATTCACATGATGCAAGAGTTTGAGCCATCTCTTGCCTATCCTCCTCTAACCCTCTTAGCGGCCAATTAGAGGAGTGCTTCCATATAAGACTAGTAGCCAGTCCAATATTCTAAACAGTCTTATAATGCTCAATCATATTCCAACTTGCAAAAGTAAAATGATCACAGAGAGGCTAGAAGTGAGGGTAAGAAAAAAGAATAGGAGGATGACCATCCCAAGAGTCCAACCAAAAAAGAGCCTGAGAACTTGAATGACAGATCCAAAAAATCCCCTTCTTAACCAATTGAGCCCTCGATTTTTGAGTATGCCAAATCATAGATCCCCTTCCTTCTAAAGGGAAATGAGGAACATAAATTTTTTAACATCCTTAAGATACTTGTGGGTGAGAATATGGGTTGGAAGCTGGTGCTGACTAGTACACCAATGCCAATATAACTTGGTTGCAAGAGCTTTCCCATTCAAAAAAACATAACGTAAGTCAAGGCTCCCCTCTTTCTATGGCATGTACATTGTTTCCCACTTAACAAGACTCCACTTAGTCGACTGAAAGTTACCACTCCAAAGAAATTGTTGTGAGAAAGCTTCAAATTCCCTCAGGAAATATAAAGGAGTGGCCTGAACAAAACACCTGTAAATAGTGAGATCCTGGATAACAAACTTCAAAAGAGTCACTCTTACAGTAGTAGAAAGCCAATGATGAGTCCAGTGAGTGACTTTACTGTGTAGCTTATCAAGCAAATTTGGCCAAGAAGACCTGGGATGCCTACCAACTGCAAGAGGTATTCGTGGATAGACAAAGGGAAGGGACCCAACCTGAAACCTCAAAATATTAGCAATCTGTCATTAAATAGCTAGAGGAGTATTAAAAAAGAAGATAGACGACTTGTGCTCATTAACTTTTTGACCCGAAGTAGCAAGGTAAATATCCAAAGCCTTCCTAAAAGAAATAGCCTCCTAAAGGCGAGCCCTCCCCATGAGAGAAGTGCCATCCACAAATTGAAGATGAGAGAGCTATGGCAGCCCATTACCCCATCACCAACCTTGGATCTTGCCCTGGGAAACCCAAGACTTAAGAAATCTTCCTAGACCCTTAGCCATAATAATAAATAGATAAGGGGAGAGAGGATCTCCTTGTCGAAGGCCCCTAGAAGCCCCAAAAGGCTTGGAAGGTTCCCCGTTCATAATAACTAAAAAAGAGGAAGATGTAACACAACTCATAGTCCAACTGACCCAATCTGGAAAAAAACCAAAGCTTAAGAGAATTAACTACAAAAAACTCCACTTAACTCTATCATAAGCTTTAGCCATATCCAACTTGATGAACATAGACTTCTCCTTAGAAGTCTCCATAGAGTGAATGACTTCAAAGGAAACCACTACCCCATCCAAAATCTGTCTACCAGCCACAAAACCCCCTTGCTCCTCAGAGATCACAAAAGGAAGACAAAATTTGAGCCTCTCTACAATCAATTTAGTTATAATTTTGTACACCACATTACATAGAGAAATAGGTCTAAAGAATTTGAGCTAATCAACACCTTCCTTTTTAGGAATGAGAACCAGAAAAGTAGAGTTCAAGGCACGAAGCATCTGTTTACTACAAAGAGATTCCCAAGAAACCTCCAACAAAGCCAAACTTATAATATCCCAAAACTCCTAAAAAAATTTAGTAGGAAAACCATCCGAACCTGGGGCCTTACCTTTATTCATCCCAAAAACAACCTCTTCCAATTCAGGCAGAGAGATCAGGAAAATAAGAAAGTCATTTATCTCCTTGGAGATCAGGGAGGGAATGCAAGCAAGGATCAAATTCTCTACATCATTTGCAGAGGGTGAATCCTCAAAAAAGAGAGCAAAATAAAACTATCTAGCCTCACAAGACAAAGCCTGCAAAGAAGATATGTGGATCCCATTCGGGTTAACCAAAGAGGAGATAAAACTTCTATTTCGACAATCCTGCACAAAGTGATGGAAGAAAGCAGTATTCTTGTCCCCTTCTTGAAGCCAATTTGAGCCTTTTTCTTCTAGAAAATCTCCTCCCAAAGCTCCTACTCCTCCACTACTCTCACAGCTTGGGATTATTCTTCTCTTAACGCATCTAAGAAACCAAAATCTCAAATTTGGCGAGTAATCACATCAAGACATACCTGATCATTCCTCTTCATAACCTTAAGATTTCCAAAAGTCATCATATTCCATCTCTTAAGTTGAAATTTGACATAGTGAAGCTTCTTAACAAATGTGGACATAGTTATACCATAAATAGGGCTGCCATCATGCCACCACCGGGCCATAAGATCATGCAAAGAAGACTCATGAAGCCACATAAGTTGAAACTTAAAAGGAGGATTCTTAGGAACTATAAAAGAGGTTACTGAAAGTTTAATTAGCCAATGATTAGAACCCCTCCAATCAAGAATCTCATAACCAATAACCCATCTACCTCCCACCGAAAGACAGGGAAAAAGAAATCTATCCATCCTTTCAGAGATTGCTTCCTCCCCACTCCATCTATTATTCCAAGTAAAAACCCCATTAGAAGGCCTAACATCAATTAAAGCAAGCAAATCCACATTCTCTCAAAAAAGATTAGAAGCAGGCCCAAGCTGAGGCAACCCACCTCTTTTCTCCTCCAAGCTCAACAGAGAATTAAAATCACTAACTAAGACCCAAGGAAGATATGGAGCACAAGATCTAACATACCTTATATGAGCCCATAGTCGGATTTTTCCACGAATATCAATCGGGGCATAAACATTAGTAACCAAAATGGTCTCACCATTTTCCAAAGAAGAGGCAATTATGGAAATAGTAGAATGATTAGAAATCCACCATACTAGAGCAATATTTCTTGGGTCCCAAAACAAGCCAAACCCCCAAAGCTCCCTTGAGATTTGACATTGACCAAAGTACTAGATACGAGAAGCACACTGAAGCATGGAATCACCTAAAATTTTAGTCTCCTGAGCACAAAAGATGTCCTAAGAATGAATAGCAACCAAATCATGAATAGCCTTTTGATGGGAGGTGATATTCAACCCCCTTACATTCCATGAGAGAACAATCATGGAGGAGATGGAGGAAAGTGAGGGTCAATGGGCTTAACAGACCCAGATTCCACCAACAAATCTCCAATACGCTTAATCTTCTCAAGATCCTTCTTGCGGCCACTTTTAGAAGAGTGCTCAGATGATCCCTTCATAAGCGTACGTTGTTGCACCCCCAAGGAAAAAGAACACCCCTTGCTTTTTCCAGAAACTAACCTCTCCTTTGCAAAATCAGCCAAAACAATATCCTCGTCATCCAGCATAGGACCATTCAAAGACACCAACTAATCTTTCCCACCCTGTGAGAAATGAAGATCATGATCAGATTCTTGTGCTTGCCCCACATCACAACCCATACCAACATCACTAGAAGGCACATCTAGCAGAATTCCTTCCTCCAAGGTGGAAGTGTCTAACACCTCAAACTGATTAAAGTCCTCTTCAGTCTACCTATACCCCAATGATCTCTTTTGACCATGACCCTTAGCTCGAGGCTTAATAGGCACAAATTCATCTTTATTTGAAGCACTCTCCATCATGGAAGATTTCCCTTTATCCTCCTTAACAACTTTTGGAGCCGAAGATGAAGGGGAGAAATTAAAAGGAGGAGCTTTATTAATCCTAGGACATTGCTTCTGAAGATGTCCATACTAATGACAAATCCGACAACAAAAAGGAAGGGATTCATAATCCAGTTGTTGAAACCAAGATAAAGAACCAAGATAAATCTCTAGAGAATCTGGTAAGGGCTTGTTCAAATCTATCTCCACATAGATTCGAGCAAAAGAAATCACCTTTTTCTCAAGGGTTTCTTAGGCAACTGCAATAGGCTTACCAAGAAGAGCAACAATTCATTGTAAAATGTCTTCTCTCCAGAACTCCAAAAGAATTCACGGAAGACAGACCCAAACTGGAACCCTCGACGACAGTTCTTTAGCTAAATTAAAACCCATATGCCAGGGTTTGATAAACAATCCCACATGATTATAGAAGTAGGGTCCTCCCTCAAAGACTCAATTCCTATAAGCCATATTGGAAAAAACTACCACAAATTAATTGTTTGTAGCCACCATAAGATCCATGTCTCCCTCGACCTACCATGTACGCCTAATCAAAGCATCCAAAGTTGATGGAAAATACATATAGTTTATAATGTCTCAATCATAAATTTTTTGTATAAAAAAAAATATAAAGTTTTTAGTTAAATTTAAGTATTACATTAGTAGCAATCTTATATATTGCTTGCTTTATCATATTGAAATTTGTATAATTATTGTTGAATCATCTTGTTGGCAAGCTAAGATGGCATATATATTGTTCCTTCAAACAATATGCATTCATGTGTATATTATTAAAGGAAACTAGAAGAGTAAATCATGAAAAACATGATGTACATGGTTGGATGTAATAAAATAGAAAAGAATAATGTAAATTTGTGTCAGCAAAGCCTTAACACCATTACTATAGACCATGCACCTCTACATAATTTGTGAATACAACATTGACTTTATCAAGAGTAGTCTCCTTCTCCACAAGTTTTGCAAGAGAGTGTCATTGTTTGTACCAATCATTTTCAATTATTTCTTGTATTACGATTCTCTATGTGAACTCAAAATTATTCAAATGAGTATGTTGAGAAATTTTAATAATATGGTATATCATTGAAAGGGTCATATCCACTATAACATTTTGGGATTAGAATTGATTATCCTTTTGATTAAGTTGTAAGGACTAAGAGAAATCTAATTGGAGCACTTGAAATTGATTTTTAAAATGTGTGCATCACTTAATTTTATTGTGTGAAATTTTATAATATTTCAATTATGCACTTCATGTATAGTAAAAAAATAATTGCATTAGGATAAAGAACTGCGAGTAAGAATAATTAAGCAACTACCATGTGATAAAGAATTACAACCTTTATATTTGTCAAAAAAAAACCAACCCATCTAGAGAACATAGATAATTGCACCACAAGACCATAGATTAGTGGTAGTCCATTGTAGCCTTTGTCAGTAATCACACGTAAAAATCCAACACAATAGCATGAAGAAATATAGTCATTATAGTTTCCTCAACATATATAATAGCTTAAAAACCCATTGTAGAAGATAATGGTGTTATTTTATTTTTCATTACTATTTTATTTCCATTTGTTTCACGAATATGAAAAATAAAACAAGTTGATTGTTTAAACTCTTGGCTAAAACAATCGACTATGACTATTAAGATCTTTGGTTGTAATGAGCAAACAATGTTCAAGTCTTTAATATATTTTGCATTTCTTTTTTGGAGGGTGGGAATCTCAATTTGAGGTGTTATGGTCAACATTTTTGTAGATTCATAATAAAAGGTTACTCTTCTAGAACTATTTTTCTTTCTTTGTGTGGATCTTTATTTAAATTTGGTCTTCCACTTGTTAAAATACACAATTTATTCTTATAATATTATTATTTTTTCATTACTAATGTATGCCAAATATTTAAATGGAGGAAACAAATCAACTTTCAATATAAAAATCACTTTTAAATTAATGAAAACATGTTTAAATTTAGGACAATGAACTTCATGAAAAAATATCCTATAACATTTGGCAATTACAAAACAAGTTAAGTATTTAATGGCTAGCTGACGAAATAAAAATCAAACAGTACCATATAATTTTTTGGTTGATTTTCAAATAAAATAAATTATTTGCGTGTTGTCAAATTGGTTGTACTATCAAAACAAATTGTACTACTAAACTAATTGTATTGTCAAATTGATTATACTATAAAAAAAATTGAACACTACCAAAAAATATATATATATTTTATATGACGGAAAAAATCATCATACCAAAGATTACAAATTTAGAAATACATAATAATAACCTATCAACCAAACAAACTTATTTTCTTATCATACTCTTACTTTAAAATCTAATCCAATTTTAAAAATTACATTAATATAAGTCCCAAAAAATCAGAATAAGATTCCTTAATATCTCTTATTTTAAGCAACCATATCCTCCAAAATTTACGGTGTCAAAGAAAAGGGCACCTCCATGTGCCTCGGAATAGTTGGAGGATAAGAGAGTAGGTAGGAATATTTTCCTAAACTAAAAAATATTATTTATTTTATTTTTTAATTTTATTTTTATATTATCTTTTTTCATTTAATTTTATTTTTATATTATCTTTTTTCAGCCGTATAAGGCATTGGTTGTTGTTTCCCCAATGTCCATCATGACTGCCACTAAAAAAAATAAAATAAAATAATTGGTGTAAAAGAAGTGTTTAAAACCTTAGTAGTCGTGTATTTTAATTTCATATTGTTTAAGTAGAAATTAATCTTTTGTAAAAAAAAATTAAAAAAATTGTGGGTAAGTTAAAAGTGTCAAATTACTATTTGGGTTTATGTTTATTAATGACGTAGTTACATTAATTAAGTTTTTATTGAATTGTCTAAATTTTTTAAATTATTATGTGGGCTTATGTTTATTAATGATATAGTTATATTAATTAAGTTTTTAGTGAATTGTCTATTGTTGTTTTAAGATTGAAACATGTGCATCAAAACACGTGTATGTGTTACTATACAATTGATTTTCTTTGATGTGAGTAGTGAAATGACTACTTTTTGTCTATTTATAAATACGAACATAACAACTAATATATAGCTTTATATAGGTAAAGTAAAAAATAAAAGTCCCTTACCACATAACAATTATTTTTTAAAAAGTATCTAGAAGGGTAACCCCACAACCGGCCAGGCTTCTCTTAAGTTTCCATTACCAAGCGAGACTAATCCCCTCTAGGCCTCATGATAACCCATAGTGGACCCACACTAGACAAGGATGGATAAGTTGGGGCTTGAACCTGTGCCAATCGTGTGTCTTTCAACAACTCAACCAACCGATCTACACCTCAAAATCTACCACACAACAACTATTAACATGTAAACAACTATTAAATATTTTCTCCTAATTGTCACATTCCTTTATAACCCATTCAAACTATCTAACCAAAGCAAAACATTATCATCATTATTATAATATATATAAACCCATTACCCTATATACACATTTGGTATATGCATATATAGACATTGGGTATATTCTAGCCCTGTGACATAGAAATTACGTAGAGAAATGTACCATCCAACCCACTATGAGTTAAGTGAGGAAGCCCTAATAGGAGTTGTCATCTTTTAGGTTAGTGGTAGCTAATATGATGGTGACATGAAGGAATTTGAATATCAAATGAGTGGCTAAAGCCTACTAAACTATTCAATCACATTAGGTAGCTTTCAAATTTTGTATAGAAGTTTGACTATATGCATGGTGCTTAACCACTCAAATTTGTGTATTGGATAAGATGTGATAAGGTTTAGATAGGATCCATGTGACATGACACCTCATTCACATTTTTCTCTACTTAAGGACAAAAGATAATGAGGAGATATACTTTTGTTTTTTCTTATTGGGGGTGTTTATCCTATTTTTTAATGGAAATCAATCTTTAGGTGGACTCCACCCACACTCCCTACAATGGATATTGCTTAAAAATATATATAAACTTAGAAGTGTGTAGAACTCATGCTCATGTCAGTGTCCTATATCTATATAAACTCCTTAAGTAACGATTAGGAAGGATCCACATGTCCTTTTCAAATGTATATTGTATTAGTTGATTTATTTTATTCTCAAGTGTTCAAGATGTAGATGCATTTTTTCCCATTCGTCTCTTTCTAAGAAAAGTTGAAAAGGAATAAAATAGAGATTTGGTTTGATAGATAAAATATCAAATCAATAGATATTATAATATATAATAATAATAGTAATTATTATTTGATTTTTTAATGAATAAAAAATAGTTGTATTGATATTTTTTTGATTAATAATGTTAGTAACAATATCGTGAATATTTTAGATTTTTTCAAAATTTATTTAATAATCATGTTTTTATTGTGTAAGGTGAAGTTAATAGATGAAAGATTAACTGCTCATTTAAGAATCTCCTCCATTTTCTTTGAAACACCTTCATGATTTTTATTACTTTTTTTCTTGTCTTTTAAGTTATCTAATTTACCAAAACATACTTTATGAAGTATCATCCTTACATTTAGTCTTATATTTGGCACTAATATAATAGTCGATATCCTTCATTCTTAATAGATATTATAATTTATAATAATAATTTTATGAATAGAAGTAATTGTACTGATATTTTTCTGATTAATGATGTTGTTAACAATGTGGTGAACATTTTAGATGTATTCAAAATTTTCCTAATTATCATGTTTTTTTATCATGGAAGGTGAAATCAATGGATGAGAGATTGTTCATGCTCATATAGAGATCTCCTCCATTTTCTTTGAAAGACTCGTGATTTTTATTACCTTCCTTCTTGTCTTTCATGTGATTTAATTTACTAAAAGGATACTTTATAAAGTATCATCCTTACACTTGACACAAATATAATAATTGATATCCTTCATTCTTAATAGATATTGAAATATATAATGATAATAATTATCACTTAATTTTTTATGAATATAAGTAGTTGTATTGATACTTTTCTAATTAATGATGTTAACAATGCGGTGACAAATTTTATCTAATAATCATGCTTTTATCATGTAAGGTGAAACCAATAGATGAAAGATTATCCACTCATGTAAGGAACTCCTCCATTTTCTCTGAAAGACCCTCGTAGTTTTCATTACCTTCCTTCTTGTATTTTGTCATTTACTTTATCAAAAAGATACTTTTATGAATTATCCTTACAATTCACACCAATATAATAGTCATTATCCTTCATTCTTAACCCAAACCTTTTCTATGCATGAGATATAATCATGTTTTTGTTCTTCATAATCAAAGTCCCTTCACAATCCGATTAATGATGTTGTTAACAATGTGGTGAACATTTTAGATGTATTCAAAAAATACCTAATAATCACGTTTTTTATCATGTAAGGTGAAATCAATGAATGAAAGATTATCCACTCATATAAGGATCTCCTCCATTTTCTTTGAAAGATTGAGCATGATTTTTATTACCTTTTTTCTTGTCTTTCATGTCATTTAATTTACCAAAAAGATACTTTATGAAGTATCATCCTTACACTTAACACTAATATAATAATTGATATCTTTCATTCTTAATAGATATTATAATATATAATAGTAATAATTATCACTTAATTTTTTATGAATATAAATAGTTGTATTGATAATTTTTTAATTAATGATGTTGTTAACAATGCAACGAATATTTTAGATGTATTCAAATTTTACCTAATAATCATGTTTTTAACATGTAAGATGAAACCAATGGATGAAAGTTGTCCACTCATAGAAAATTGCTCTATTTTCTTTGAAACACCCTTGTATTTTTTATTAAATCCCTTCTTGTATTTTGTCATTTAGTTTATCAAAAAGATGCTTTTATAAAGTATCATCCTTACAATTGACACCAATATAATAGTCATTATCTTTCATTCTTGACTCCAACTTTTTCTATGCATGAGATATACTCACAAGTTTTTATTATTCATAATTAAAGTCCTTTCACAATCCTTAGATTCTTCCGAATAGAAGAGTCTTCAAAATTAAGTTAGATACTTTAAATATAAAAGTCTTCACAAACTTTAGAAACATTTCAATTGAAGTGCTTAGGAGAAAAAGTAGCAACTTGTCAAAAATTATGAAGCTCATAAGTAATTAAGCCTAAAACCTATCTACTTGTACTATAACAATCTCATGTGGTTATGTAGATAAATGATTTAATGTACCTTTAGACCAAAAATAAAATCAACAAGATTTATTTAGTTATTCTAATTTAAGAGTTCATGAACCAAATTATAATTGTAAATATCAATATAAGAATATCTCATATCATTGTATTTTTTTTTTTTTGAAAAAAAGAGGGTAAAAATTTATTGAAATCAAAGAAATATTACAAAGCAAAAGGCCACATGCCCATCAAAAGACAACCACCCATCAACAAAAAGTAATCCCCAAAGGAACCCAATTGAAGAACTAGCTACATATTCTTGTCCATAATTAACTTTTCCAAGGCCAAAGAATACTTTGAGGACAAGAGTCCCCAATCACCAACATCCCACCTCTCTAAATGATTTGTGGCCCACTTTGCCAGAAGATCTGCCACTCTATGAACCACTCTCTAAGAATATGACAAAAGGAATTATATTCCAAAGAACAACAAAGATTCAAAATTTGTTTAACCACTATGGCCAGTTACCAATTAGCTCCATCCAATCTTTTCTCATTCAACATATCCACCACAATATGTGAATCAGATTCATAAATAATCTGTTTCCATCCAAGGGAGCAACCTCTTTCTACATTATGAAGAATCACAAGAGCCTCCATAAGGTTATTAGAATGTTGCCCCTTATAAATAGAGAATAAAAACACCATACAAGCATTATTATCTCTACCAATACCACCAATCCCCACATGCACAAGATCCCCCTAGAAGAACCATTAGTGTTAACCTTTAGAATTCCTTGAGGAGGAGGAAGCCACCAACCCTCATGATGAATCTTCTTTTTGGTTTGTCGAGGACCTCTACCTATAGAGTTCCTAGAACCTCTTTCCACCAAATTCAAATTAATTACAAATGAAAAATCACTAGGATCCACTATAATCGAAAGGTCACATTTTGCTGAAATAGTCTGGGTGATCCCACAATAGTGGTTTACACTTTCTGGGACATCCTGATTTTTGTTGAAATCACATATTTTTTGAAAATATAATGATTTAAGCCTTGAAAAGTTCCACTTAAAGGATTCCAATTGAAAATGGTTTGATCAAACCACCTTGGATCAAACCCCCTTGGATAGAACCTCGCTAGTTTTAAACCATACCTATAACGGAGTCTCCTTTACACCCACCAAAATGTTGATAAAAAAAAAAAAATTTGATTTACCTTTTGCGGGATCAAATGAATTCATTTAAAATTTATTTTTTGTATGTAGTCCTTATTCTAAGCTTCCCAAAAAGTATAATTTTAAATATATTTAATTTGATTATTATATTTATTTTTTATTTCTTGTGAATGTAGGTTTTTCGCCAAAAATCAAGCTCTTTGTTCTGCACATGTGGAAAAATAGTAGATTGCCAAAAAAAATTGAAAAATATTTGTGAACTTTATATTGATGTTCTTGATCCAACCAAAAAAATTGAATTTCGATACATACAAAAAAAGTTGTGTTAGCAAGTAAACCTACGTCTAAATTGTAATTTGTTTGACTTCAAAACTTAATTAAGAAAAAAAAATCAATAAAACACTATGAAACCAATTGCATGCACTAGGTATCGTAGTTATGAATCTAAATCCCAAAAAAATAGAATTTTATCCTTCATAGAAAAAAAGTTATGTGTTAGCAAGTACACGTCACTCTCTAAAAATGGTGTTTATTGTTGAAAACTAGTTATCGAAGGAGATGGGAAAAAAATGCAATTTGATTCCAATTTTTTTAAAAATATATATTTATAATCTATAGACAAAATTTCATAAATCACTAGTTTTCATCATCTTCAAATTCCTCACGGTTTAGCAGCTATAGGTGTCTGAAAGTGAAGAAAAAGTGCAAAATGTTCATTTCAATGTCAAGTTTGGCCAAAAAGTGTAAGCCACCAAACCTCCTGATGAATCTTATTTTTGACCTGTCGAGGACCTCTACCTATAGAGTGCCTAGAACCTCTTTCCACCAAATTCAAATTACTTACAAATGAAAAATCACTAGGATCCACTGCAATCAAAAGGTCACATTTTCTTGAAATAGTCTCTTGGATCCTATTGATGATCTTTTGCCATAAATGAGCCAACACCAATTTCACATCTTGAAATATCCTTTGATTCCTTTCTAACAAAAGATGCCTAATAATAAAAGTAGGGCCAATAACCCAAGCTATTTGAAGAAAAGATGTAGATCAGCTGGAGGTCTACCCAAACTTTCGCAAAACTCAACCAAAGAAGTGGCATGGGCACAATCATGATTCCAAACCCCTCGCTAGAGGTGCTAAATCTCCGTAGGGTAAGGACACTGGAAGAAGAAATGTGAAGCACATTCCTCACTATTATTATAAAGAACGTAGATAGAAGGACCTTGGAAGCCTCTCTTCTACAAATTATCCCAAGTAAGGCACCTATTTTGGACTACGAGCCATAAAAATAAATTAAATTTGGGTCAAGAAAATTTATTCCATACCTACTTCTGCCAAGGAACACCAACCTTCCCATGCAACTTTCTATCCAACTCCAAGTACCTCGAGGAAACTGATAATTTTCCCTTCGAATAAGGGCCCCAAGCTAGAGTATCCCTCCCTTTAGCACATTCTACTAGCCAAAATCTTAGCTAGCTCTTGTTGTGCCTCCTTAGTACCTCTCGATGACCACTCCTGAGGATCCTTCCAACGAGACACCTCCACCTGACCCAAAACCTGAACAGTTTTAAAGTCCACCTTCCTCCAACTAGTTTCAAGCAGACTATTATAGAGGGGTTGTAAATGAGGATATGTTGTAACGCCCCGCCACGCAACCCTAGGGGAAGTTGCAATTTACTACACAAACGAACTAATTTTTTTTTGAATAAGAACAATTAACATGCAAATTCACTAACCATTGCCAACCAATCCCCTAAGGTTACGAGACTGAGTTACTTAAACCCAAACAAGAAACATGCATTATAACCATAACATTTAATTACTTAACAAATAAAGTTCACATACATTCCATACATAATAATTTACATCAAAGAATATGAGATACCACTTGATTCCAATAATATAATTTACAACATGACTACAACACTCATTCCCTGAATGAGATAAATCCAATAAGCATGATTACATATTACAAATTCCACCTCGATAGCAAATGAGGGGTAATAAAATACAAGATCAACTGAATGAATTAAGCATGGAAAGAAACTATATCCCATGAGCTCTCCAACTGGAAATCTCGTCCACATGAACAAGAAGAAAACCCAACGGATTAAGGTGCATGTTCCACCCAACCGTGTGATACCCGAAGGCTCACCCCTCGTGCTAGGAGATAGTAACAAGGAATCCAACACAAGACCATCTACCTCTAGACACAGGCTAATACACAACTGAACTGAAACAAATACAAATCCCATAACACCTAACACAATGGTTACAATGCTTCCAGAGAACAATGATCATGTACATCATCTGTACACCACACAATAACTAATTGACTGCTGACGTAGGAAGAGTGTCATACATAAATTGCTATGAGCTACCCTAGCTCAACCTTCCTAGGCTATTGGACCCCCATCTTGGGTTACCCTGGCTTGCCTCTACCGACCGCCGAACCCTCATGCAAAACTATGCGTCTCATCTCATCTCGAGCCTTAACAAACACATGCTTCATGAGAGAGGCATTAATTATCTTTATTAGTGTGAAAGTTCCCCATTAATTCTTTTAAATTATCACTTGATTAAACCCTAGGTGAGTTACCCTGGCACCCCTTTGTGTGTCGGACCCCCACAAAGAGCCACTCTCCTAACAACAACACACACGGTACCAAACCACAATCCAATGGGTAAACTAGATAAGACGACCTCTCCAACCCAAGGAGGCAACGAACAAGGGAAACTCACTCCAAACACTGGAGGAAACAAAAGTACATAATCCACTCCTTCCAAAAGAGGCAAAAATCACATAAGCCACTCTTAATCTAAATGAGGCATAAACCATCCCCGTTCATGAAAACTAGGTGAGACAACATGATACAACTCTACACATTTCCCAAGGCAATTCACAAATCGAACCACCACATAAAACATCCCAACCTAGAATAACTCCTCTGGAAGACTTATTGAGACAAATAACCCCTTTGTCCAACATCGAGAATGAACGAAACATCATTTAGAAAGCATTTCCGACAACTCAATAAACTAATGTTAGGGTTTCCTAAACCCAAGCCAAGCAATGACGTAGTGCAGGAAATCAATTAATTAATTAACCTTATTTGCACATACTCATTAGTAATTCAAATCACATTAGCAATTTTAAGGAATTTAAACCAATAACTTAATTTCATTTTCTCCAATTACACATAATGATTAAAACATTCTTTTTCAATAACCTCATTTGATTATAACATCAACTTTTTAAATAAATCATTTGATTATAAAATCAACATTTTAAATATATATAAAAAAAAAAAATTGTTATAAAGCCAATTTCAATTCCACTATAGTAATGAAATAATCATTTTAAAGAGATTCCTATTTTAAATATTTAAATAATTTTTATAATCCAACTAATTCAAATTAATCCCTTATTAATTAACATATATATATATATAATATATATTTAAATAATAAAAGAAATTATTTATTTAAATTAAAATATACTATATATATAATATATATACATATTATATATTTATAATATATAAATATTATAATATATAATATATACATATTATAAAATATATATAATATAAACTAATATTAATAAATAAATAAATAAAAATGAATTTTAAACAAAGACCAAAGCCCTAACTAGGGCGCGCAGGCCCCACTCCACCGGCGGCGGCCTGTGTGCTATGCACACAACTCGCCTCCCCCATGGGCGGCGGCTTGTGTGCTAAGCACACAGTCCGCCTCCCCCATGGGTCGCGGCCTGTGTGCAAAGCACATAGTCCGCCTCCCTTTGGGGTGCGGCTAGTGTGCAAAGCACACAGCCCGCCTCCCCTGGTGTTGGGCGGTGGTGGGGTTGGCTTCCCCTACCTCCCCACCACAAACAAATAAAAAAAACATTTTTATATCTACTTTCAAAAAAAAACCAACTTCCTCCCCTATTTTGCACAAAATTAATCAGAAATTTTCAAAAAAAAATAATTCCCAGAATTAATAAACACAGTATGGTTATAAAATATACTTGTGTATATTTATAACTATATACCAAAATCTCCATTTTCAGCCAAACTGTGCAAATGCACAACAAAATTTTGCAATAAAACAATAAATTTGTCAACACAACAACAGGGTTTAAATTTTAGTTTGACAAACAAATTTCTTTTGGTTTTCTTTCTATTTTTCCATTGTTTGATTCTTGTTTTGATTTCCTTTCCCAAAATTTCAACAAAGTTTGCAAGTTTTGAAACAATTTCTCATGGGTTTTCATTGAATTTAAACATCATTTTAAAGATTTTCAAACAACATAACCAAGATTTGAAACTTATTTCAAAATGGAAAACAAAATCACAAAGAGGGAACCTGGTTTTTTCTCCCAAGCTTGAAGAACTCAAATGGTGCTTCCAAATCCTTTTCCAGCCCACCCAAGAATTTTAATCTTCTTCTTCAAGATCCAAATCAAGCCATAGCAAAAACTCTCTTTCAAAATTGAAAATTGAAAATTATATGAAATAGAAATTGCTCAAATAGAGTTTTCCCCAAATTTTGGTCAAACCCCTAAAAATATCCTACCCACTAAATTCATTGCAAAATTGGAGAATATTTCCATTTTTAAAAATTTAAAACAATTTTGCTTTCTAAATGAAATTTCATGCATTTTTCAAAATTTCTTTTAAAACAAAAGAATTTCAAAGTTTGCAAAGAATTTATTTAATCAAAATTTTAAAAAGTGAAATTAAAAACACATTTTCATTTTTATTTTAATTTAAGTCTAAATATCCAACATGAGTTCCATTTTTTTATTTTAATTTAAGTCATACTATCTAATAATGTCAAAACAACTACTTTATATCATTTTATCCCCATTAATCTAATTAGTCAATAAAATAAATCTAATCCAAGATTATATTATTTTATTAATTAAATTAAATTAATCAATAAATAACTACATTTTCAACATTACAAAGAGATATATTTAATCCTCAATTTAACTACACAAGCCGTTTAATACCCTTTATAATTTGAAATTAAATAAACACTCAAGGTGAAATGGACCAAATTAAAACAACTAACCCGACAACAACCTGACGACACACTATGACTAGGGTGACGACTTGGCATGGAAAACCTAGCTACTATCTCCCAATCGATTACCGTTGGTCACTGGTCACGCTCAAACCTGTGAACCAGGTGGATTCGATGTCATGTACCTGTCAACCTACGAACAAAGAGTACATCGAACATGCATATATATATAATATGATCAAACACACCGTGAAGAGGAAATCTCAGAATCGTAGGGCGCTCGCAAGTGAGTGATACAATCTCGTCGCCTTCACCAATACAAAATTACTAATTGACGATTCTAACATCAATGATATGATCAAAAGCATAAAACATCATTAAATCGAATATCTGCTAAATTAATCCAAAACATGCCATAAGGATAACATCAGAGTAAAATAACATCACATCAAAAAATAACATTCATCGCTTTACAGTTTGCGATCAAATAGTAACCAAGTTCCAAAGTCACAGCATAAACAGAACAACATAATAAAGAAAAACACTGCCAAACAAAAGAGCCAAAATGGAGGGGTGTTACATATGTTGATATGATAGGGGGATAACCATCCTCATAATCATACCAGAAAAGAGCCTTAGAGTCCTTATTGCAAATCCAAAATAGACCCTCCTTGATTAGCTTCACCCCTCTTTTGAGAGTATCCCAAATCATAGACCCCTCCCCCAAAAGACAACATTGAGGCACATCAAAGGTATTCACCCCCCAGAGGTACTTATGAGTTATTCTAGCCCAATCCTAATCTTGAAAAGTGCACTGTTGCTAATATAATTTGGTGGTTATAACCTAACCATTCAAACCCATAGGCTTGAGCTCGAGACCTCCCTCTTATTTCAACTTGCAAACAGATTCCCACTTAACCAGGCTTCACTTTGAAGAGAACAGACTGCTCGCCCAAAGAAATTGGTGGGAAATGACATCAAACTCCTTAAAAAAGCTCATAAGGGTAACCTGCACAAAGCACCTATAAATAAGAAGAGCTTGAACCACTGATTTCAAAAGGATCACTCACCCAACAGATGAAATCCATCTGCAAATCCAATTACTTACCCTCCTATGAAACTTATCCAAAACATCTTGCCAAAAATATCGAAGTTGGGATCCCACAGAAAGGGGAAGCCTGAGATAAATCAAAGGAAAAGAACTAATTGAAATCAAATAATCCAAGTAATCTTGATTTGAATAAGTCAAGGAGTATTGAAGAATAAAATAGATGACTTGTCCTGATTAATATTTTGACCAGAGGTAGCCAAGTAGATGTCCAAAGTTTTCCTTAAATTCACTGCTTCATCTTTTCTGGCCATGCCCATCAAGGTTGTATCATCTACAAATTGAAGGTAAGAATGAGGAGGCAAACTATTGCCCCAACTCCAACCCTAAATCAACCCTTGTCTAACATGAGACTTGATAAATTGTCCCTACTAGGCTTCAACCATAATAATAAACAAACAAGGAGACAAAGGATCCCCTTGTAAAGACCTCTAGAAGCTTCAAATAACTTAAATGGATCATCATTGATAAGAACCAAAAATAAAGTAGAAGTTACACAGCTCAAGATCCAATTAACCCACTCACTGCCAAATCCAAAGGCGAAGAGAATTTTTTGCAAAAAGGCCCATTTGACACTATCATAAGCTTTTTCCATATCTATTTTGATGAACATGGCCTTCCCCATAGAGGTTTCCATAGGGTGAATGATCTTAGTAGCAATCACAATCCCATCCAAAAAAAAATTGTTAGCAACAAATCCACCCTACTCTTCAGAAATCAAAGAGTTGAGCCAAGGCTTAAGCCTTTTTGCAATCAATTTAGTAATAATTTTATAAATCACATTGCAGAGAGTAAGGGTCTAAAATGGTCCAGAGAATTAGCACCTTCCCTTTTAGGAATAATATCTAGAAAAGTGGATTTCATGGATCTTAGCATTTGTTTATTCCTTTTCGACTCTTGAACCACCTCCAAGAGATCCACTTTGATAATCTCCCAAAATCAATAGATATTATAATATATAATAATAGTAATTTTTATCTAATTTTTTAATGAATAGAAATAGTCGTATTGATATTTTTTCGATTAATAATGGTAGTAACATTGTGGTGAATATTTTAGATTTTTTAAAATTTATTTAATAATCATGTTTTTATTGTGTAAGGTGAAATCAATAGATGAAAGATTACCTGCTCATGTAAGGATCTTCTTCGTTTTCTTTGAAACGCCCTCATGATTTTTATTACCTTCATTCTTTTCTTTTATGTCATTTAATTTACCAAAAGATACTTTATGAAGTATCATCCTTACATTTGACCTTATTTTTGGCACTAATATAATAGTAGGTATCCTTCATTCTTAATAGATATTATAATTTATAATAATCATCACTTATTTTTTTATGAATAGAAGTTAATTGCACTAATATTTTTTTGATTAATGATGTTGTTAACAATGTGGTGAACATTTTAGATGTATTTGAAATATACCTAATAATCACATTTTTATCATGTAAGGTGAAATCAATGGATGAAAGATTGTCCACTCATATAGGGATCTCCTCCATTTTCTTTGAAAGACCCTCATGATTTTTATTACAATCCTTCTTGTCTTTCATGTCATTTATTTTACCAAAAAGATACTTTATGAAGTATCATCCTTATACTTGATACTAATATAATAATTGATAAATTTCATTCTTAATAGATATTATAATATATAATGGTAATAATTATCACTTAATTTTTTTATAAATAGAAGTAGTTGTATTGATATTTTTCTAATTAATGATGTTAACAATGCGATGAACATTTCAAGTGTATTCAAATTTTACCTAATAATCATTCTTTTATCATGTAAGGTGAAACCAATAAATGAAAGATTATCCACTCATATAGAGAACTCCTCCATTTTCTTTGAAAGACCTTCATGGTTTTGATTACCTTCTTGTATTTTATCATTTAGTTTATCAAAAAGATACTTTTATGAATTATCAACCTTACAATTGATACCAATATAATAGTCATTACCCTTCATTGTTAACCCAAACTTTTTTCTATGCATGAGATATAATCACAAGTTTTATATCTCAAGTTTTTATTCTTCATAATTTAAGCCCCTTCACAATCCTTAGATTCTTCCCAATTGAAGATCCTTCACAAGTTAATTCTACTTTAAGTATAAACCTTTAAAAACTTTTCAAATTTTTCAATCAAAGTGCTTAGGAAAAAAAGTAACAAGTCAAAAATTGTCAAGATCATAAGTAATTAAACCTATCATGATCTTATGTGCTTATGTAGATTATTGATTTAATGGACCTTTAAACCAAAAATAAAATCAACAAGATTTATTTAGTTATTTTAATTTAAGAGTTTGTGAATCAAATTATGATTGTAAATATCAATATAATAATGTCTCATGTCATTATATATTAGTAATGATACTAGAAAATTAGAAAATCATTTTTATCCTAACATTCATTTAAATTAAGCATTACACATAATCTTTAGAGTATTCATCTATCAATTTCACTATGAAGCTCATGTCAATTGATTCTTAGTTTTGCAATCATAAGTTTCTTTTTGAAACTGACAAATATTATTTGTATGGATAAAGTGGATGCTCAAATTTAGGAGTGATACTATTTCTTTTTTTCTTTTCTTTGATACTCTTATCTTTCTAAATATTTTTAAATAATTTATTTTCACTTTTTAATTTTAAATTTGTATCATAAAAGAAGGTTATTTATCATGGATACCCCGAATTTGAAGAATTTATAACCAAAAAAATCAACCTCTTTTAAAATAAAATGTGCTAATAAATAATATTAAACAATGAAAGGAAGTCTATTACTTTCTATTTTCTATAGCTTAAGTTTTCATAACATGTAACATTTTAGTGCCCCACTTCTAATAGAAAACATACCGATTCATACTCAATATATAACTTTAAGATAAGGATAACTTTCTTAAAAAGATAGTTTTTTACTTTATATGTAGTAATTTCTAAAGGCATGCATGCTCTTCAGGAAGCAAGAAATATGGACATATGTGTTAGTGTGGGGTTTTAATCTCACGGATTTATTTTTCTCACACACATTAATCTTGCTTAGGTGGATATATTTTTACTATTGGTAAGTTGGATTTAAGTAGAAAATAACTCTTAATTACCTCTATTTTATTGTAAAATTTGAACAAACCTTTCCCTTTAAAACTTATAATTTGGTTTGTTAATTTTTCTTATATTCACCTCATGTCATTAATGTACATCAGTTCGACCTACAATCTTTTGTATTTGGTTTCTCTTTTGACATTGGCATTTCTACTTAGTTTTCTTGGCTCCATTTTCATGGTATCAAAGCCAACTGAGTTAGATTATTGGTTTGAATTTTTAGAATTCCATTATGAGTGTAGAAATCTAGATTCCATTTTGTGGCTGCATGGAGGTCTATTTTTATATTGCGGAAGTGGTTGAAGGTTTTTTTGCAAAGGTGTCTCTATTGTTACGATAGGTGACATTAACCTTGCTATCCTAATTTATTTCATGTGTCTCCATGTTTCTTGGAATGTGTTCTCGAGGACATGAGAGACTAAAATATTTAATATTTATTTCCTATGACATATTGTACAATTGCATTCCATAGAGGTTGACACATGTTGGTGGTGGTTACAAGACATATTGGAGGAATATTATTTTGTGGTGTCTACTTTGGGAGTGGGGTACATTTATATTTTCATGTTAATGCATGTTGACAATTGTCTTAAGCATGTCTTCCATAGTTGGGTGCCCAATTGTGCATGTAGTTGCATGTCCTATTTTGTTGTTGGTGGAAACATTAGAGAGTTCTAGAGCACTTGGGATTGACCAAATCTAATTGGTTGTGGGTTAGGCACCCATGTGGAGGCCATGTGAAATTTTGGTACATTTTACTATGTTTATGGGTTGTCCACTAAGAATGGTGTGGGATTTTGCAAGTGGTTTCTACCTATTTTTTCGACATACCACAATGGTTTTCTCTCTCACAATTTTTGTATAAATTGGAGCCTTAGGTAGTAGTTTCGTGTGTTCAATTATAGATAATAGGTGTGTCAAATTGCTTAGAGAATTATAGTGAAGTGTATTGTTGTACATCTCTCCTTGAAGATTAATAATATACTTGCTCTCTTCCTAGTGTGGATTTTTTTTCAAAAGGGTTTCTCCAAGTAAATCTAGTCTCATCTATGGTATTGCTGATTTTTTGCTTTTATGTTGAATGTACAATCACATTAATGATCTATGTGGATAATATTTGATACATAATTTTATATTTGCATCATTTTGTATAAGTTATTATTGCAACATTTCTACCTTGATTTCTAAATTCTAGGATGATGGGTCCATTTACAAGTTTCATCACTTCATTCATATGAAATATGGCCATACAAAATAAATCACTGAATTATTCGGTCCATTTTCCCTTCATAATCCATTTTATTTTCACCAAATAAATCATTTTCTTCAAGATCAATAGGCGTAAGATACCATGGAAGAGGACATGGTCACTACTTGATGACAACTTATGGTTTGTGGATGACTTCCACTATCTATGGAATATCTTTATATTTTATTCTATGTGACATATTATATTTATTAAAAATAATTCACTAAACATTACTTATTTTGTAGAAAAGATAGGTCACCTAGATTTGCATTGTTGGGACAAAATAATAGTTTTGGAGGAAGTGATGAAAATATAAAAATTATCATCAATAATTCTCCACATATCCATCCCCATATTCAAATTTTAAATTCTAATCACTCTACTTCCATCATAGATTAGTTAAATAATGAAATATTTATTATTTTTAATGTAAACTATATATTTTATTTAAATGATATTTCCCAATGATAATAATAAAATCATGTTTATGTTTTATTTATAATCCTATATACATTGGTTATTCTTTGGGGGTGTTCTACACAAGTTTCATTTTATAAATCTTTGAATGTGTTGATCAAGTTGTAATCAATTTTGGACTTTCAAGTTTTATTCTCTTTGGTTCAATCTATTTTCTCACTTGTTTCTTTCCTCTTTTGTATGACATCATTTGATTTTTCTTATTTTGCACTTTATTTTCCACATGTTATGAAACAATCTTATGATTATTAGTACATAATACTACTCTAATTTGGAATTTTTTTTTAAACCTTTGGTTCAACATCTTTGTTATATCACTTTAGATTTAACAATAGCCATATCATTCTTCTTTTTAAATAAACATAAGATTCTTCTATCACTAATTTATTTTTGGAGTGAAGGAAGTTGTGATTAAATAAGGTGGTATTCAATTCCTCTTCCACTAATTTCCTAGTCAATCTTAAAGGGAAATCTTAGTAGATAAAACATATGTACACATTAATGACTATACACAAGTTTACATAGTTTTCTTAAAAGATATAATATGTATATAAATAATAATGTAAATGATTATCCATTTAGTTGAATTCACCATGATTAACTAGACTAAGACTTTTTATTCCAGATAATATCTAATTAATACTCTCAATTCCATCTTAAATAATTGTGATTATAATTAAATGATAGATTTACCCTTCATTATAACTAGTGAATATTATTTATATGGTTGGTAAGTGTCTTTATCAAATTATTGTGTCTATGATATACATACTGAGTGTAGAAGGCTGGTTTCTTTTAGGTAAATTTAGGTAACTTAATTATTAATTGTTTATTTTATTTTTATAGAGAAGTGTGCTTAAAGAATTATAATAATTAAATGTGCTTACACATTTATAACACAATACTTGTGGTCTTATTATTTTTCTAAACTATATATTATCATCAGTTATTTAATATTCATTTATTTTATTTTATTTGCTTTCATTTCTTTTTTGAAACCCTTGTTAGTATTATTTTTATTTTAGGATCAATTATTTGTAAATCCTTCAAAATTATGTTGTTTAAGAAAAGTATAATTATGTAAAATGTGTTTCATATTTAGGTTTAAGTTTATGTAGTAAATTGAGGTTGGTTTATTTGCTATTGTATACATTTGTACTTACAAATATAAATATAAATATATCTACATACATAAATATACACATATAAACACATAAGTATACACATACATGCATGTGTATATGTGTATTGATATTTTAATAAAAATTTGGTATATAAGATCAATTATGTGTATAACCTCATTTGTATGTAACAAGGGGTTTTTTTTTTTTCATTGAGCTTATATAATTAAAATGAGGTGCACAACTAATCCACTTTAAATTCCCTTTATAAAATACACATATTTACCATCAAACCCATGCAATAATAGTATACACACATTTAATTTCTTATTTTTAATAGGGAAATAAAGTTCACACTACATTAATTAGATCTCTAAATAGATGGTTAAATGACAATAGAAACTAGTCTATAAATTAATCAATGTGTTGACATTTGAGACACTAAGACAAATAAATAGATATGATAATTGAAAGAGAGGAATTAGGGATAACAAGTAATTCATTGTGAATTTTATTTTTGATTATTGTGACATTGTGAAAGAGAATTGATAAAAGGAATTTACAATTAGATTAATGATAAAAATGTAGTGATAAATAGATTTTAATTTTTGGGATGCCTAGTGGTAGATTGCACCTATGATTTGGCTTAACTAGTGTGATTTTATCCTATTGGCACAACAATTTCATTTGAAATAAAATCTATCCTTTAGTACCTAAAGAGAATGTTTACCTAAATGTATATTTGTATCTAAGAGCAGTGTGGCTCTAAGAAGAACCATGGGGAGATTATTGTGTACAAATAGAAATATGAAACTTCTTTGATGATAATAAGACCTCTAGGTTGATGAACAAAAAGGTCAAAATAGAGAAACAAAGAATAATGGATGTTGATGTAATCAAGTGGAATATGCTTGGTGTAAACTAAGATTGATAATATATGTGATAATTTATCTAAATGTGAGATGCAACTAATTAATAATGCAAGTTCCTTAAGATGGCATCCTTAAATACACAACCCTAAACACATAACATAAAAAAATTTAGGACCCATGGTGGCTTCGGTAAGATAATTCTAGAAAGGAACCCCTTAAGAACATAAGCATGTGTGTTATAATCATACATTAATTTTTTTTACACAAAGTGGCATAAAACATAGAAGTGAAAGAAGTGAAGTATGCACTTATCTCTATATTTTTCCCATAATTTATTGTGCAAAGTAAATCTAAGTAAGAAAGCACACCAAATTAGAAATGGATGAAACAATTGTGATTAAAAGGATGTAGAGTCTCTAGAGTCTAAAAATCTAAGAAACCTTCTAACAAGTGTGTGCCCCCTTTATCCCCAATATGAATTTGCACATAAAGTAGAAATAGAATTAGTACTAATAAGCACCCCTTGAATTGTTTGTACTACAAAGGAGTACCTACGATTTGAGTAAGAGAAAAACTAAAAGAAATTTATGATTATAATTGAGTATTGCAACTAAGTATAATGTTGAAAGAAACTAAATATTATTGCCAAAATAAACTACATAGGAAATGCCTACTTGAGATATATGTACTTGTGTGATTGGTCAATGTGTAGGAAATATTTGAATGAAAAGATACATCCACATTTTCTCTCAATGGAAGAAAGAATGGTAACATGGAACATGCAAAGCCCCCTAAGTGGCAAGATCAAGTGAAAACAATTAAAACAACTTGAATTAAATAGATAATATATATTAATAAAGAAGTACATGCTAGGAATGTGAAAGAGGATGACTAATAATCTGTGTACTTAGGTGGTAATAGATCTACCTAAATAGGATAAAAAGTGTCTCTAATAAATCAATGCCTTGATGGGGCTATCCTCTATAATGCTACGATTCCTAGATGGTGGTGATGATGTATGACCATAAAGTGTGTCTTTATGAGAAAAGGTAGGATATAAATAAGTTTATTTTGATGTTATCATTAGAGATACTAGTCTAGATGTTGTCAATATTTTGGTTAAGGTTTCTTGATTATGATATTTTTAAATTTAGATGTGTAGTTAATAATGTAACTTAGGTCTTATATTGATTCTCTAAATATACCCCTTTGTTTCTATGATAATTTTCATTCAAGCTCTAATATCAACTATCATTCCACTACATCGTATAATGTTAATTCTCACATGTATATAGATTCTCTTTATTTTCATTATGTTTGATATCTTTGTATGTGGTATTGATTTAAAAAATGAATATGATTGGTATAACTAGTATTAAAGGGTCCTTATCATCAATTTATTCTCCATTATACTTATCATGCTAAGGTGTTAAAAACATATTTTCAACTTATGAATACCTCAACTTGAATAACATTATTGCCAACAAGGTCTTGAGGTTTGATCTTGAGATTCATAAACCTTCCCATACTATGTCCATGTATTCAATAATAATCACCAAAAATTAGCATTGAATTTTGGTCAAACCCCTTTACACGTATCATGTGATAAGTTGATCTTGTCGGGTAATTATTATAACACTACACATGGAAGATCCACTAATATAGTAAACTTTCCACACCCTCTTAATTTTAGTTGAATGATTTTTTCATGGTGATCACAAATAGCATTAAAATTTTAAATCCAAACTCATTGCCCCCATTTTTTAATTTAATTTTTAGTGCAACTTATGGAAATCAAGAGAAGTTCTAGTGACAATACAGTGCAAAAGATTAGTTTCTAACAAGATAATCTTATAATGTTGTACACATGAAAATTAATTTTAAAATTAAGCACATGTATTTATCACTTTCTCTTTGGTTATTGGGAGGAGATTATGAAAAAAAAAATCAATCTCAACATCTAGCAAAACCTCTTATTTAAGCTAAGATAGTTTAAAATCTTAGCACATAATCATTGATTGTCTCATAATTTATTGCTTGTTTTTATTGTTCTATTTGTATAATTGTAACTTTAGGAGTAATATTGTATTGTAAAATAGTTCAAAAGGAGTTGGATAAATATCCAAAATATTTAATTAAAGTGTGCGATATAGAATAAAACCAAGTAAATGCATAGTCTTTCAAGCTTTGCAAAAATAATATAGCAAGTAAGCATTCATCATAAATGTAGTCAAAATATGTTTCATTAAAGGAATGCATATGAGTTAGAGGATCATGTCTACCATCCTATGTTATAAAACTAGGCACCACAAATCCAATTTGTAAAGGATATGCTAATATGTCATATGCAATAGACTATGTTTTTTTAACTCTCTTATTATATATCTCTTGTAGAGGTTTTTACAACTCATTAATACAACTTTTTATCTTTTGTAACTCACTCATGATGGTGTCCAATTTTTTTGGGATGGTGTATGTGTAAGAGCTGAAACTTAATAACCTTCCACACAAGAGAGAAACAATAGAAATGCTATGAAGCTAGAGAATTCATTAGATGCATAAATGAAACTAGTACAATATACAATAAGAAAAACCTTATTATAAATTCCAAGATGGAAACCTAGGACAAAATAAGACCATGAAAAATATCTTAATCCTATGATATGAGATACAAAAACAAAATGACCTAAGTAAGCTTAATTATGTAAGTGAAATATGAGCTAATATGAAACTAGTTAGGTAATATACCATGTTCATGTCAACACACCCCTTAAGTAAAACTTAGGAAGTATGATACAAATATGCATAAAGATGCAAGGATGGATATGAGTTCTACAAGTTTTTGTTAGATACCCATGTACAAAATAATCTCTTCCAAGTGGGGTAAAGGAGAAAACCCATAAGAAACAACCCCCCTCCAAAAGAAAAAAAGATGCAAAAAAAAAAAAATTATAAGTGAAAGAAAGGGGACTCAACATGACCCCTCAAGGACTACCTTTATCACCAATGTCGCCCCATCATAATGTGTAAGATCTTGTAGCGATGGTGGACTCTCAACAAAGAATGATAATGAAGATCTAAGACTACCAAATAAAATTTCTCCCCTTGGGAAGAACAAAATTGAGTAGAGATGTAATATGTATTTCTATTAAGGAAGAAAGATCATGATGCACGATGATGTTGTTGATGTCTCTAAAATATACTCAAGTGTCACCATGTTTGCATAAAATTATGCCACAACCAAATCAAGTACAAACTAATAAATGAAGAAGGTGGCAAGACAATATCATGGGTAAATGAATGAAGAACAAGATCCAAAGAAAGGGATGGTATGTCAATAGCTATGATAGGGCTATAAAAAAAGAAAATATGGATGTCCTTAAATATATGTCTATCAAATCTATAATATGGGACTTACAAATAAAACTTGCAATAGCTACCAAGTACTCATCATAATGTACCAAATATAGAAGACTATGATGTACCTATTGCAAAGAACCACTCAAAAAAATAATTTATAGAAATTTGGTCTCAATGTATGGCATCCAACTATGCTAAACACCCCATCATGATGTGTCCACATGGGTGATCCCACAATACTGGTTTACAATTTTTGGCCAAACTGGACACTGAACTAATTTTTTCTAACTAAATCTTCACTTTCAGGCACCTATAGTGGCTAAACCGTGAGGAATTTGAAGATGATGCAAACTAGTGATTTGTGACATTTTTTCTGTAGATTATAAATATTATTTTTTCAATTTTTTTGGAATTAGATTGCACTTCTTTTTCCATGTCCTTTAAAAACTAGTTTTTTTCAATAAACACCATTTTCAAGGAGTGATGATCACCGTATACAACATAACTTTTTTTCCATGAAGGATAAAATTCTAATTTTTTCGAGTTTAGATTTGTAACTATGATATCTAGTGCTTCCAATTAGTTTCATAGTGTTTTATTGAATATTTTTTCCTTAGCCAAGTTTCAAAGTCAAACCAATTACAATTCAGACATAGGCAGACTGTATACAACATAACTTTTTTGGTATCTATCAAAATTCTTTTTTTTTGTTGGATAAAGGACTTCAATATCTAGTGCACTCATATTTTTCAATTTTTTTTTGATAATCTGCTATTTTTCCACATGTACAAAACATAGAGCTTGATTTTTGGTGAAAAAACTATGTTTAATCAAACTAAAAAAAAAAATACATAATAAAACCAAAACATATTAAAATTATGTTCATTGGATAGCTCATTCCAAGTACTACCATCATCTAGTTGGGTCTATGAAGCCTCCTCCATTTTCATCCTCAACTCGAGCTTTGAAGGGAAAAATACTGGAGTTTTTTGGTGCTAGAGGGGGAGAAGGGGGGTTCGAGCAAACCCCCTTTGCACAAAGCTTTTCTTTTGGTTTTTTCCCGAGAATGGTGGGAGCCACCATTTAATAGGTTCGATCGAAGGGGGTTCGCCTTGGGTTCACTTGAACCAAATGTTCGTTTGAACCCCCAAAAACCATTTTTTTTGCATGGGAGCTTTTTTGCAACTTTTCCTTCCTCACTAGAATTGTAAACCAGTTTTGTGGGTTTACCCACATGTAAGATGTATGGATATGAAAACCTAGAGATGAATATGGAAATGATAGAATGCAAGAATCCTCTACCTTAGGATAATGAGTCATATATAAAGAAGATGAGACATTTAAATTTGGATTAGAATTCACATCTAAGATAAAGAATCAATGGATGACTCTATAGAAGGAGAAGGATTAATAAGAGAAGCCTCAATATGATCACAACTATCGAGACCCGCTAAATAATCAAGTTACTATTTTTCATCATCATGATATTGTAGGTTACCTCAATCATCAAGGGGCACAAGACCATTCATAACATGATCATCCAAGAATGAAGAGTGATGTGGGCCTCCAAAGATATCCCAAATTCTAGTCTAGAAAGTTTGTGGACACTCAATATAAATGAGATGGAACACATAGTGTTAGAATGAACACTAGAACCAATCAATCTAAGGACATGATCATTCTTATTTCCTCAAGTTATCTTTTGATTAGGTGTACCTAGTTTAGGGACAAGTCCATAGAGATGGGTAAAGAGATGAAGCCACCTAATATTTTCCAAGATGTTGTCTTTCCAAGATTTATAGTTCCGTTTGTTTAGAGTGATTTTGGAAGGGTGAATTGAAAAAGCCATAATTTTATAGTGATATACTCCTTATATATAGATTACAGATCAAAACATGTGTGAAATTGGAATTTTCATAGCATAAATCATGGTCCCATATTTTGTAAAATATCTAAATTATAGGTCAACATAGAAATTTTCAATTCAAACTAAAATAATAGGCACTTGAGGTAAAATTATTATTATTATTATTATTATTATTATGGCTACAAAGTACATAGAACCAACTTTCCAACACTTTATTTGTTTGTGAAAATGATCCTATATGTCTAAGTTATGGCTCCAAAAAAATATCTCTTTATGGTTTAAAAAATGTTGTTGGCACTATTGGGGTAGCTACACAACAACACCACTAGCTCTAGTTGAGTGGTAGGGACTAGAGGCAAAGGACAAGCTAAGTGATAGAGGGGTGGAGCTCCCTAAGGAATTGGGGGTTTCAGCCTCCCTTTGCAATTTAAACCTTGCCCTCACTTGTTGATATAAACATGGGTTTTAAAAACCCCCAAAAGTTATGATGGCATTGCCCTCTATAGGTCTATACCTACAAAACAAATTAATTAAAAAAATTATGAATTTGTACTAGGAATGATATTAAGTAGATGAAACATAAGGATTTCGTAGGTAGGAATTTTCCCCTAAATATACTAATTTATATAGTGATGGTGGTTGAAATTATCCTATAAAGTATGATTATTTTACATACATATGAAGTTGTATGAATCCATACAATCATACAATTTTTCTATGATGATTTTTATAAACCCCCAAAAAGTTCTAATATTTTTTGGCATGACACCTTATCGAGCTTTATATTAATTGATAGGTTTTTGGGACTCTTAAGCTGAACTATGAGGTTCGTTTGGCATAAGGATGCATCAATTAAAATATCTTGGTCAAAAATATCAAAAAATAAGGAATATAATTATAGATCTAAAGCTCTGATACCATGTAAGAGTTGTCAATCAACGCCAGATGAGACAAGGAGCATGTGAAACCAAAAAACCTTCCACACAAGAGAGAAGTAATAAAAATATTATGAAGCCAGTGAATTCATTAGATGCATAAATGAAATTGGTATAATATATGATGAGTAAAGCCTTTTATAAATACAAGGATGAAACCCTAATACAAACTAAAATCATGACAAGTGTCTTAATCATATGATATGAGACACCAAAATTAAAAGAACTAGGTACTATTAAGTATGTAAGTGTGAATATAACCTAATAGGAAACTAGTTAGGTAATATACTAGATTCAAACAAATAATATAAGTTGTAAGTGGAATAGGAGTAGACAGAGGAATGGAAGAGACAAAAGGAATATGAGTAGAGAAATGAAAGGTATAAGCAAATAGGATAGCGTGGACAAAGAAGGAGTGGTCAATATAAATGGGATGTGTGTGGGGAAATGATGAATGTAAATAGGTTGAGATATAAGGTTGGTATGGATAGATTTAATACAACACCTGAATGGAAGGTGTGGTTGTGAGTGTGACATGTAAGGATTGTAAAAAATGAGGAATATGGGAATATTGAATGGTCATGGACCATAGAAGTGGAGGGGAAACTAGGCACGATATGGGAAGGTGAGTGATGTGAGGTACCTAGTGTTTGGGATGACTGTGGAGAACTTATAGGTAAACTATGAGTAGGATGGATAGAATCTAGGGGCTACAAAAATATAAGACACCATATGAGAAGTTTTTTCATTATCAATAATTTTCCCTATAGATTTATTATATATATTCCATGTGTAGGAGTTGAGGAAGCTATAATGGATTAATCATCAATAAAATGGATGTCATCTTCAAATGAGTGACATCAAAATTAAAAGATATTATTGTGATGTTCTTCTTCATGTACTTCAGGGCTATTTGTTTGATCATGTTGGTTGATTGACTATATACATAAAACAACATGATAATGATGTACACCACTTTTCTCAAAATATTGACCATAAGAAGGAATATTCCATAGCAGAATCATCATGAGTATCTAAAATATTTTATCAACAAGAAATGTAGATAAATCCATAAGATCATCCATAGAATGGTCACTAGAGGTTTAAATATTACCATCATTATATAATCATGCTTTAGGGAAAACATCATCAACAAAATCATGTGATGGAAAGGACAAATTATCATAAGCTTGTCACTAGATAAACCATCAAGAGATAATGAATCCAAGGATATAGAGGAAGTACTATCATTAGGTATATGAGGGATATCAACATTGTTTAATATAGCAACACCTTGTAGTTCAAGAGGATAGTAATAATAGGCATCCTTAGGAGATGCGTCATTAATTTTTTTAGAAGAGTCCATTATGAGCTCTATGGAATGGACATTAGAGGATGACATCAATCAAAGACAGGCTAAGCCACCTTTTGTACCCATGTACACCAAAATATTTTTAAATAATGAGATAAAAAAGTATTGAAATAAACATGTCATACCATAGTATATTTAATTGTATATGTAATAATTCAAACCATTTTAATAATAAATGAATTAGGAGCCCAATAATTTAGAGTAACCTTTCAGTGCTCTGAACTTAATGGGGTAAACCTCTATAACCTTTGAATAATGTAAAAATAAATTATTCTAGATGCCATAGAAAAATTATGATTCAAAACCAAGATGTGTGGGATACTACTTAAATCACCCAATAATGGCCCTACCCTTAAGGCATAATTGAAACCTTTTGCTAGCTCAAACAATGATGATAAAGTTATTATAAATCATGCATATGTAAATAATGTCAAGCCAATCTAAGTTGGGAGTTAATAGCATATGTGCAGCATGAGGAGTGTAAACCTAGCTAAGAGAGGAACATGAGGCATCACAAGTGATAACATCATGGATATGGCATCATTTCTAGTATATACATTAGATGCATCATCATGATGTGTCATGTATAAAGGGATGGTATCATTATTGAGAAATTTTGTACATCCATCATGAGTGATGACATAGGAGTATCCATTTGAGAAATTAAAAATTTCATAAGACCAAATCTAAAATTTAAAAAGGAGGAAGGATACTTAGGGTGAAACTATAGGTGGTGAAAGGTCATATGGGTTTGGCTAAAGCGTAGTTGAGTAAAAATGCACCATATATTAATTTAGATATCTTAATATATGTTAAAGTTATAATTGAAAATATAATCTAGATTGATTAATGAATTAAGATTTGAGACATTGAAACAAATAAATAGAAATAATAAATGAAAGTGATAGGAATTAGAGCTTACTTGGAATTCAGTGTGATATTGATGTTTAACTATTTTGACACTATGACATAAAACCAATAAATAAAATCTAGAACTAAATTAATGATCATACGCTAGTGATGAATGAATCTTGAGTTTTTTAGGGCCTATGACTAGATCACACTCGCAATCTAGTCTAACTAGTGTAATTTTGTCATTATAAAATTTGTACTTCTTACTATGTACAAAGGGAAATATTAAACTTCCCTGATGACAATCAATCCCTTGGGTTGGGTTGATTTAACAATATATCAAAACAAATAAACAAAGAAAAATGGATAATAATGTAATTGCATAAATTACACTTGATGTAAATTGAAACTAATGATGTGTGAGATTGAATGGTAATATGAGATGCCACTGATCGATAATGAAAGTCACATGATAATGTCCTTAAATGCATAACTCGAGACACACAAATCAAAACCTTAAGGACACGATGTCACTTGAGATAACTAGCTAAGAAAAAAGCCTCCCTTAGGAACATACACATGTGTGCTTGAATCGTACAATGAAATCATGAAAGCATGAAAACATGCACCTTTCACCTCCACAATATCAATCAACTACCAATTTTCTAAGGCTAGGGTGTTATGGGGGGCTTTAAGACCTATTTTGAAGGAGTAGGGGTTCCCATGAGCAAAAATCAAATATGCTACACGATTAATTAGAATCTTTCCCCAATATTAGTAGCCCCTTCTTTTTAGTTTGAAAATTTGAGGGAAGGCATTTGGGATGGGGCTAGAAATTGTCCCGCCAACTTAGGCTTTTTTTTCTGCCACTTGTCAATCATCTAGAGTTTTTAAATTCCCACCAATCAATTTATTATTATTTTATATTTATTTACTCTAGTGAATTGAATATGCAAATAATAAAATTCATGAGACTACAAACTTCCATAAATTTTGAAGTTTAAACTTTTAAGTTTAACTACACTACAAAATTCATGGGACCACCCACTTCAAAATTCCTAAAAATTCTCAGTAGCACCTACTGAGTTTTTTAGAAAACCCTCATCCATGAGACCCCACTCTAAGTGAACCATTCTTATCAAAGATTTTATCTTTATCACCTACTAAGGTTCAAATTCCTTAGAGGTGTAATTGAATTAGGCTCAACCCTCAAATAACTTCGACAAATCAAATTCTCCAATTTATAAAACCTTAAAAAAAAAAAAAAAACTTCCAATATAAACACATACTCCCTCATAGTATATTAATCCACTATATAAAAATAGAAATTCAAGTTTCTAGATAAAGATTTTAACTTTTAAAAAGGAAACGATAAGCTTTAAACATTGTCAAAAAGCCACCACAGAAGATAAATATATTGTGTTAAATTGTCCAAGTTATAACGTGTAGGAAAGGACAATGTCAATGGTTGGGCAACAGTCCCTAGTATTCATTAGTTTTAACCAGAGCTTCTATACCTTTAAATGCACTCAAATTCAATGCAATTTGCCTTAAATGAATGGGAACTTTGACCTTAAAGATATTGCAAGGAAATGAAAGGCCCTTCTAGTTGACCCTCATGTCCCTCATCCACCAGCACCTCCACGTGCCACTAGATTTGAAATACAACAAGGACCAATAAAGCATCCATCTTCACATGGGTCTATCCAAACACGTTATTAACATGGGAATAGTCCAAGACGTTTGGTTGTAGTTGAATAGAAAATGACCCACAAAAGCCAAGGAAATGATAAGTCTTTGCTATTAGCTTAAGGGTTGAGGAACAATTTGGATCATGGAAAGAGAAAAACATCAATAAATATATGGTGGGAAAACTTATCCAAAAGATTATTGGGAAAAGGATTATTCGGGTGTAGTTGAGTGAGGGCTTATGGATGTGGGATCCTAGACATTGGGCCCTAGTGAATGAATCCCTTTTGGATTATGGGGACCTTTTACCATAAGTAGGATATGTATAGGGATGTGTAGTTGGCCCAAAATGGGTGGTTGTTGGTGGGTGTAGGGTTAAAATTGATGGTTGGATGATTGTATTTGGATTTTTTAATTGGTTTTTGGTTTTGTATAGTATGGATTTGCATTTGGTAGGTTGTGTTTAGAGTGGAATAGATGGTATTGTATTTGTATTTATATTTTTTAATATGATTTAAAGTTTTTGAGATCTTTCGAGTCAAGAGAGCAAGGTCAAAAGGGACTCCCCACCCTCGAAAAACAATCATTCTAGTGAGAAGCCACCGACCCTCCTGACCCCTTATCACTACCCCAACGGATATTTTATAAAATGTGTATTAGTTCGATTATTTTGTTTTATTATTGTTATTATGAATTATTTTAATATTTGAAGGGCAATGGTGAACAAATAAGCATCGTAAAAAATGTTTCACTAGCATCATGGACCATCAAATTTATCTTGTATAGAAATCATAAAATTAAGGGTGTCTATTAATACTAGTCATTCTTAAAGTTTATGCGTAGTTTACAACTGGACTGTAGATCATTGCTTCGATTATTCTGCTTCTAGTTGTATCATATTTTTCTTTCAACTTTGGTATGCTTGCTCATGTAGATTCACATGCACATTGAAATGAGGGCAAAATGTAAGAGTGGAAAGTTCATAGCCTATACTTAGTTTCATTGATTGTGTTTTTGTTTTGCTTATTTGATAATCTAAATTTGGGCCATGATTTTCATTGATTTGACACTTCCACTTACTCAAATTTCCAATTGACTCTTAGAAACATAACTTAACTCCTACTTAGACGATTTCAAGACCATAAAATATCATTTCGTCTACTAGGGCTAAATATGCAAAAGATATTTGATTCACGTTTTCAAAATTTAAATTTCACACTAGGTCCAAGCTGACTTAGTTTCAACTAAAAATGGGTTGAACCCCTTGCTAAAAACTTTTAAATTGTATGCCTAGGTCATGTATAAAATGACATTGCCGCTAGATCATTATCCATTATCTAAGATCACTCATTATCACACACTATCACAAATCAACCATAAAGAATCACTTCATACCATCCAAAATCACACAATAATATTGTTAGTGCCTCTCAAAATCACTCATCCCCTACCATGGCACTATTTTGTCTCTATTTTGATTACCTTGGCCTTTATATCAACAAGTTCCAAAGCACTATTTTGTCTCTATTTTGATAAAAAAAACTGACACGGTTTCAATCTAGAAAAATAGCTCTCTTGATTATCATGGACCATGGAATCTTTATGCATTTACCTTGACTTTTATATCAACAAGTTCCAAAACCTTATTTCTTGCATTTACACTTTCTTCGAGGTTCAAGTTGTCGCCACCACAACTATATCATTGTCATTGTATTTATTGCTTGTTGTTTTCCACTTTATCATTGGTCAACAAAGTTTAATTGCAATCAAGAAACTCTGAAAGATTCTCTCTTGCCATCAAAAAATCCAACGATCTTCTTCAATACTTTCCAATCCTCTCATTACAAATACAAACATTGATTAAAACTTTATTACAAATGAAAAAAAAAAAAAAAATCTAAAAAACCCATGCACAATGTATTATACAGCCTCAAGATGTGATCATGGAATTCAAGGGATGGTAAACAAAGACCCTGGGAGTTACAAGCTTGACTCTTTCCCTAACCCACAAGCAAAACCTCAACCCTTTTCAATAGAAAGCCTAGGGCAACCTCCATCATACAATCTAGTATATGAAAAACAAACCTTAAGGGATGGTAAACAAAGACCCCAAAGTTACAAGCAAAACCTCCTAAAGAAGAGTGGGAAAAAAGAATATGTTGATTTTGCGACATGGGATTGGTAGAGACAAAATGGCACTTTGTTATGGAGTGCTCAACGTATAAAGATATTTGTGTCAGTTATGAGGACACCTTGCAAGTTGATGACTTAAATACCTTGTTTGAGGAGGAAAGGTTGGTCAAATTGACAAACTACATCATCAAAATCCACTATCGTAGCACTGACCTTGAGCGAAGATCTCAAACTATTTAGGATCTTTTCTCTTCGTTGACGGTTTTGTGTTGTTATTGGGTTCCATAGGCTCTCATGACCTCGTGGATGTTATTAAAATATTTTATTTCATTTCATTTGCCTAACCCACAAGCAAAACCTCTACCCTTTTCAATAGAAAGCCTAGGACAACCATACAATCTAGTATATGATTGTATAAAAACAAAGCTTAGAGACTTAAAAGCTATTTTTAATGAATAGTTGAAAAGAACATGAGGAAAGCTTATCCAAAAGGTCATTAGAAAGCGATGGTCAAATCCTTGTCCTGAGGTAGGTGGTTCGGTAAGGCCTTATCTTTCACGGAAACCGTATATACGTAAAGTATCATACGAGTATGGTTATCATTATTACTACGATAAGGATTAAAATAAACGCTGTAAACAACGATAAGGAGGACACGTCAACAATGACGAAAGAGAACCAGGTGGCAGACAGTGAGTGCAATGTCGGGAAATAGAAACAACGGCACCGGGAAAGGCCGGATATTTCGTCAAGCCGTCACCGGAATTTTGCGTGGAAATGGATAAGCATATGGGGTTATAGCGGTCGGCATTATCCGGGGATTCAATCAATACGGTGGGTTGGAAAAATACTGTTTTTTTTCCTTTTGGGCTTGCATTTTATTTTCTGGGTTGGGACTAAATGCATCAATGTAGTTGAACGGATTATTTCAAATTCGTTCTTGGCCTGAGAAGGAAGAACGGATTTAACAACCATACAAGTTTTCTGCTTTCTCGTTGTGTTGATTCAATCGAGAACCAGAACGGGCAGTTCCAAGAAGATTTTCGCTGCGGATTTTGGTGTTACATTTGCAAGTAAGTTTTCTGAGACTTTGGCATTTGAATTTTGGTTTTTTGGTCGGGGAGGGAGTCTCAGGTGTGGATTCTTCAAATGGGTCGGTTATAGTTTGGGATTCGAATGCTTGGTTTCTTTACCTGAATCTTGAGGCCACTGGTTTTTTTCTTGTTTTTACGTTTTGATTGTGCTTTTGTTTTGCTTGTTTTATAATCTAAATTTTGGGTACATGGTATTTTTTCAGTGTGCAATTTCTGAGTTTCGTTAAGATTGTAATTTTTCTGTGTAACTATAGTTTTCGTTCCGATTTGGTGGATCGGAGTTTTTGAATGGATTTAGATGTTCTTGTTTAGTTAAATGGGTGTAGGATTTTGGAATTCTTACTTCCATGTTTTCTTATCAAATTGGACACCCATAGGCACAGTCACCTAAACAATTAGGCCCGACAGGCTGATTTGGTGTAAAGAATGGTAGAAATCATATCGTCTAATCGTTCCAAGGCATACCCTTTGATGGGTTTTAGAGACCGTTCTGGCTTAAAGAATATTAATAGTACATGTAGGATTGTGTAACATTTTCATATTTTTCTTTGGAAATAGACGCCATAGAAACAATCTCCTGGAGAAGTAAATGAATTTTAATAGATGCTACAAATCAATTAGGCCAGAATGATGTTAACAGTAACCGTGTTTGCAAAGTGGTGTCTAGGATTTGCCATACTTTAATCTTTTCTCGTGGAAATGAACACCCGTAGGAACAAACCTAAGCAGTGAAATACACTTTGTTAGGTGCTATTAATCAATTTGGCCTAAAGGATGTTAAGTGTCATCTCTTTTGTAAACTGGCGTGTGATTTTTTTCGATTTGGGTTATAGATTGTTTCAAATGGATATGATTGCAGAGAAATGTCAATAGCTTGCCAATCCCGAGAGTTGGTCTCTGGACCTACGGTTGGCTATCAGGTTGGAGGCCAGGGCGATGGATCTGGGTACATCAGGCAGCAGCAGCAACATCAGCAGGGTGCCATGATCAGGGGTTTGTCTTGCATTTCTATATATGTACACCCTAATAATGCCGAAGATAATAAGCCCTGCCGGAAGGATACAGATGCACTTGGAGGAGACCATGATGGGGTCTTTCGGTCAGTGGATAAGGAACGATTGGTGGATCCTCAGTTGGTATTGGCTTCTACAAACGGTAAGGATTCAGACTGCAATTTAAAGGCCGAATCCAAATTGGGTACTGGTGATGCTAACAACATAGGGGTAAGTGGAGGTACCTTCCAGCATTTGTCCAAGGATTCATTGCCCGAATGTTCCTCTAGCATAGGCAAGGACGATTCCTTGTCTTCTATAGATGATGATGCAGGTGATATGGAGGTAGAAAGCAAATTGAAGGGACCCTTGGATAGCATGGCAGAACTTGAGGACTCTCTTCCAATCAAGTAAGCAACTGTGCCTTTATCTAGCCCGTCGACAAGGTCAATCTGTTCTTGTTTTGTTAGGCTTATAAAAAAACACAAGGGTTAGCTCACAGTCAAATTCTGAGAACCTTTCAGCCAAGAAGCCATCCCTGAGGGATCTTCCATCAAGAGGACCTGCTTCTGTTGAAAGTGCCTGCTTCTGATAGCAGCATGCATGTTTTAAACTTTTAAGAGGCATCATTAACAGGGATTATTGGGTGAATTCTGTTAGTGGCATTTCATAGGGTATTTTTTTTCCTGGTCCCTAACATTATGTGAGGGAACAAATCCATGGTGTTATGGAAATCATGGGTGTGCAGATAGCAGAAATAGTTTAGATTCAATATGAGGAGTTTGCTGAACTGTTGTGTGGTTGTATTTTTCCATATTGTTTACAGGCTTTCGAAACTTAAAAAATGAATGTCCTGTTGAGTGTAAGAAGGTAAATCTATGTAAGATGTCACAGGGAAGAGTTAACCTAGTCAAATATGAAGGATAGAAAAACTGTCCATCTTTATTCTGCAATTTGGGTATTGTATTTGGATTGTGTCAGTAGTAAAGATGCAGAAGGTCAGCTAGATATTCTAGGACTAAAAGGGTTTTGACCCTTGGTCTCTTAATTGTCTTAGAAATGCATTTCTTATAACGTGATAAATATTTGTAGGGTTAAAAAGTTGAAGTCCTATTTTGTATGGAGAGTCCCTTGGAAGTAATATCTCTGTTTTAGTTACCATTTCAAAAATTTTGTATCTCACCATAATTTACTACATTCTTGTAAAATGAATGCTTTGAAGTATCATAAAATGGATAACTGCTGCTGTGCTATCCATACAGTTCACTCATTTGAAATTGATTTTTATTTTTTTGTTATAAGTGCCATTTCAGCATGTATAATTACGGTGATTGAATAATTAGTGAACGCATATATGTCATTTTCTTCCAATACAAAAGAATAGAGCAGCACTGTTTAGGTTGTTTCTGCAGTAGTAAGTTTGTATTTTCTTTTTGAAACATTTGTTTCTCATCTGATAAATATGTACTTGTGTTTTTGTTGAATGATCTGCAGAAGGGGCCTATCAAATTTTTTCACTGGAAAGTCAAAATCTTTTACATGTTTGGCAGATGTTGCTTCAGTGAAGGAGCTTGCCAAGCCAGAAAATCCTTACAACAAGAGACGAAGAAATTTATTACCTTACAGTGGTAGCTGGGAAAGAAATCGTTTTCACTCTTCACGAAATAGCAGTTCTGGCATATCCAAGAAAGTGATGCATTCCAGCAAAAGTACACTTGCTCTTGCTGTTTTAATGAGCAAGTCAGAGGACAGTTTAGAAAGGAATGAAAAAGATATACACCTACCTCCCCTGCCACTGCAAGGGAAATGTCAGAGAAGTTTTATTTCTCCAAGATCATACTCATTAACAGATTTACAGGGTGCTTGATGTTGTCTCAAATTTCAGTGGCCCTATTTTTTGGAAGTTTGATTGGGATATTTTGGTAATTCCCAAAGTGAGATAAATGGATTACAGGTGGTGGTAAATTTCCCTGAGGATAAGTAGTCTCAAAATCAGATACCAATTCCATCAGGGTAATTGCACATGCTACTGCCTTATCACTATATCTGCATGAGGTAGTGTTCTCTGTAAATAGTTTTCTGAATATTATATATGTAACATGATTTACATCTTACTAACCTCTAAGCGTCTGTTAAATCTAGGGCTTCTGCAACGTTTCATCTGTGCAAAGTTGTAATTTACTATCTCAGTGCTTTAGATTTTTTGTTTGACATCTGACAAACAGTGTTTGATAGATAATATCATTCTTGTCTTCTGTGTGTCCATGAATATAATTTGAAGCTCTGTACATTTATGAGCTATTATGAATTTCTAATTTTACATGTTTTTGTTTTATGTGTTGTGGCAGTGGGATGAACTGGCTAATTCACTGTTCCTTTTAAAAATTGATTGTTATTGGTGTATGTAAGTGAATAAATTAAAATGACACATTTTTAGGGCTTAAGAGATCCCCAATTTGAGCGAAGAATTAAGTCCTTGTAAACTGAATGGTTTTTGCTGTCATTTGTTGTTTAGCTGTAAGCTAGAATGTATATACTTCAAGCCTAATCAGGCTATGAAGAAATCATCCAAATTACCTTCACCAAATTTGGTATGGTCTATCAGACAGAGGTAGGAAAGGTTCAAAAAGGTCGATCTCCAGTTGAGTCCCTTGAAGTTAAGTGGATGTTTGCTATTTTCCTTTTTATTGGTGAAGGATCGGCCACAAAGAGAATGCAAAAAGAAGTAGATTCTGGTTCAAATTGAAAGCATAAATGACGTATGAATCCAATACATATGTTGAGTGACCCATATAGAGCTCTTATAAAGGGCTAGGGGAGGGGGAGGTGCTACAATCTATAGGGGAAATATATCTCAAAGAGAAGTCTATTGTGGGCATTTGTGCAAGCAAGCCTAAATGTGTAGTGATGTGTGCCAAGCCCAAAGCCAAGAGAGAAGCAATAACAGCTCAGATCTTTCTCGAAGGTTCCCAAGCAAGTCATTTTGGCAGATAGGGAAAAATCAGCAGTCGAGAGAGGGGAACAGTGCAGATTGTGCTCTATGGTCCCTAACACTGTGATGCAGTGACAAAAATTGGTCAATGGACACAGGTGAACAAGTGGACATGTGATGGAATTGTATCACATGGGTGAGCAATTACATGAGAATAGCTGTGTGTTTGAGAGCTTCAGACTGGAACTCAAGTGACGAGTGTGCATACCCAAGAAATATGGAAGATTAGGAAGGAGTGGTGCTTTCATTATGTTCAATGGAGTAGAAATGCATCTTAAACGCCTATTGTCCATGACTGTTTGTGATATGAGAAACATTTGAGAATTAGTAGGTTGCTTTGCTGGATTGATACAACTGGCCTTTGAGAGCCGCCTAATTTACTCCTCTCTCAATCTCCATCTATGGGTTAGTTGACCCCTATCTATATAATAATGTAGAATAGAGAATAGGAAGTTCAGATATATAGATAGGGGTGCCTGGTTTGAATGACCCGAGCAGAGCAACAAGAACTAGAAAGGGCAGACTGAACAGTTCACTAGACAAATGCACAGACCTTTACTTAAGGTACTTCTGTAGTGGGCAAATCAATTAGATATCTGCATGCTAGAGGCATTATAGTAAGAGCAAGGTGTTTTGCCCTTTCTCATAGTTAGGCAAGAATATTCTCTAGATTATAATAGAGTAATTCTATAGCAGTGTGCACCAAACACCATGCCTTAGAGTGTTCCAATCCATCGGCAATGATGCCATGTGAATCAGATAAACTGGGAGTGCATCTAATATCTTTCCCTACGCCCCTCTTCTATAAGAAAGGGGAACATGACCCATATCTTTGGACACTCGGCAAACCCTCTTTTCTAATATTGGGGCTCTCCAATATCCTATTTTGTTTTCCCTGAACGGCATAGATTGAACCAGCACATTATTCACTTTTATGGCTGGCTCATGTAGATAGTTCCGAACCCCCACAGAACCCCAATATATAGCAGGGTAAGCATGCACTCATATGGAATCATGCCCCTATTAAATAGTAGGGCAAGTCCTTAACACTGTAGATAATTGTATGATAATAAATACCACTTAATGGATAATTGTATGAATTTTGAAGACAATTCATTCACCATAAAAGACTCAGTAAGACGCTCAATAAATAATTGTTTCTAATCGATAAACAAGTCCTATGAAACAAGGATGATCAAAGATAATATATAATTAGAATCTCTTTTGTTTAATCTTTCAACATTTAAGACTTGGTTCTAGTTGTATTTTAGAGGTTTTTGGTTTTTTTTTTTAATAATGAACAGTGTCAATATTAGTTACCTTTACAATTAGTATGTGAATAATAATAATGTAAAAAATTAATAATATAATATTCAAAAGTATTTTATACAAAGAGCAATGATATTTTTTTGTAAATGTGTTAATTATAATATTGATTATTAAACTTTCTTCATTGAGATTATATATTGAATATCAAAATCATATTCATTTAACAATTTCATTTATTATATTTGTTTCTTATTTAATTGAAGTTTAGTGGAATTGTGTAGTAAAATCTTATAAGTAATATTTAAAATATATGTAATTTCTAATTAATATCTCTATATTTTTAAGGGGCAAACAATTTCAAATAACTCTAAATTATGAACATGATAATTCTTTTTCAGTGGGTGATAGTTTATGTGATCCATAACAACCACAACTTTATTTTCTTGCATATAATTCTCTACTTGACCTACAAGCATCATTGACCACTAAAAGGCTTATAAAAATTGGCTAGACATAAATAAGTGTAGGAAACAATAGTGTTTTGTCTTTGTCCAATGTTGGGGTGAATGAAAATGTGTTGTAAATTTCTATGATCAAATTTTTAAATAAATATATTTCCCAATAAGTAATGTTCAATTATTTTTTGGCACAAACAAATTTAAGTAACTCTAAATCATCAACATGATAATTGTTTTTAGCAAGTTATAATATACATGATAATAAAACTTTGTTTTTATTTATCAGAACTTTATTGTATCATACCCACAAGCATTAATAATAGCTATAAAAGGTTTAGCTAAAGTCAAGGATACATAAATAGGTGTAGAAGTTTGACTTTATTAATGCACTCATGGCTTCATTTACTATGCCAATCTTACCTAATTAGGTTGTTAAAGGTAACAATTAATAATTTTTAGTAATTGAACAAAATATCTCTAGGCCTTGTCCATTCTTAATTGATCTAATATTAGCATGGCTATGTGAAACACCTTTATTAGACACACTGTGACTAAGATATGCTTCTTTTACCTTTACTTAATTTGGCATATAACTTTGTTTCCTCAAGGTTTCTAAGACAAACCTAAGATGATGTTCATAATCTTTATTGGGTTCCAAACAAACCAAAAATTATCTAAGACAAGGAATACAAACACATTTAAATATCGTAAAATATATTATACGTTAAAGTTGTAAAAGTTGCTAGTCTATTGGTTAAACTAAAATGTATGCCAACAAATTCATAGTGTTCATACTTAGTTTTAAAAGAAAAATTAGAAATGTTAGATTCTTTAATATGTATTTGATGATTTCTTGATCACAAGTCAAATTTAAATATTATTTTACATCACACAAATCATTAATTCAAGAGAAAGGATATTGATGCACTCTAAGTCAAGGAGTTGACTGAAAAATAGTTGAACCAAGTGGCTATACCAAAAAATCTAATTCTAAAAAAAGACAAAGAATTAGAAGAAGGGGAATTTTATTCATTTTCGAAGAACACAATTTTTACAATCTACAATAGGACCAAACAAAAGATTTCACATTTTTTTAAATAAGGATTACATTTCACACAACTAGATTACAATATATACATAAGACCCCATTAAGAGAATCAAATTGAAAACAAACCTTGAGGCTTGGATAATCATGGTCCGCCCATATATTGAGAAAAGTGTCCCAACCTTGTATCCTAGTGTTTCATATTTATTGATTAGTTGTATTTAATTATTATTTTATTCTCAAATGAGAAAGAAGGCATCCTACTTTGAGTTGGCATTCATGATCATGTGTCAATATTTTGTAATGTGTGTAAGAGGTTGTAAGAGCATCTAATGTTATGGTGTGTAAGAACATCTTATGGCATTACAAGATAAGAGTTACTTATGATGGATTCTATGATGTGCAAGAGTATGATTATAGGCATTACATTGGAATCTCAACCAACATTATGATGCATGTTATGATAGGTTATAAGACATCTTTGAATGGGGATAATGGAGTGTAAAATGGAGTGCTCAAGGTGGTGAGTTAGTTATGGATTATGATAGTGTGAGATGATCTAATATTAGCATGTTGACTCATCGTGGGAGTTGGGCATTGGAATTTCTCATGGGGATTTGGGCACCATTTTTTGGGTGGAATTCTCCCTTGGTTTATGATTTACTATTTATGGTTTCTTGATTTGTATCTTCTATATATTGGTGCCTGAGATGAACATGTAGGATGATGCAATTTTGTTGGAGGTTATGCCATTGAAATATCTCTAGACATGTGTTGGTTGTTCTATTGTGAAGGCTTGAATTTTTGAGGTATTGCAACTTAATTTATATGAATACATTAGTTCAAGATTTAGACTTGCTAGGCTTTCTCTTGAAAGGGTTTCCTAGGGTAAACATTGTCACTGTGGTATATTGTTATGCGTATATTTTTTGAAATTGTTAGATTATATTTTGCATCCATTCCTCTTCTTATTGATTAGTATAGGAAGTGTTTCCACTATCAACTTTCTTTCATTTGGTATTAAATATTAATCAACTTTGTTTCTTAGGTAATAGACAATTTTTTTTAGACCAATCTTAGTTTGGGTGGGATTCATTTGTAGAAAATATGTGTTTTCAAGGAAAATGACAAGTACATCATGGTTAGAGATGAAACAATTTAATGACACAAAAATTGAGGTATGGAAGCTCAAGAGAGAGGATCTATTGACATAGAGGGATTTATTCAACAATATTTGGAAGTAAACCTACATAAATAAAGGATGGAGACTAAAATGTGTTAGATCAGAAAGATAGAATCCTCATTTGACTTTGCTTAAAAAATTGTGCATCTAAAAATGACTATTGGAGGTAATTCACTATATGAGGATTTCTATGTGGTTATATTGGGAGATACTAACATGGTGCTTGGAGTACAATGGCTACAATCTCTAGAAGAATTCTCATATAACTACCAATCAATGGAATTAAAATTTAAAAGTGAAGGAAAGGAAGTAGTTCTCAAGGGAATCCAAAATGAAGCACCCCAATTAATTATTGCTAAAAGGATGCAAATAACTTTCAAGAGAGGATAAGTAGCTTGGACGATTAACTACTTGATCACACCAAAATAATCATCCATGAACAAGAAGGATGCTTACCATATTTATGTCCAAGTTATGTTGGACAAGAATGACAATTTTTTAGGATATACCCCTAATACTATCACCCAATCGAGGGTTTCAACATATCATTAAGCTTGAAATTGGTGCAAAGTTGGTGATAACTACTCCTTACCATCACTTTAAGATCCCTAAAGAGAAATAAAAAAGGAGATAAATATTTTTTGGATATGATCCACATAAGGCCACTCTATCCCATTTGTCTCTTTAGTAGTGTTGGTGAAGAAAAAGGTTGGCACCATGAGGATGTGTATTGACTATTAGACATTAAAGAATAAAACAATCAAGAATGGACACCCCATTCTTAATATTAATGAATTCATAAACTATTTGTATGGATTTGTATACTTCTCAAATATCTTGATTTGCACTAAAGGTATTCTCAAATCTAGATGATGAATAAATATGTTCATAAAAATAATTACATGTGTCACTTTGGACACTTTAAATTCATAGTCATGCCCTTTGGCTTGACTAGTGCTCATACAAACTTTCAATCATGTATGAATAAGGTATTTATCAAGCTATCAAGAAATTTTGTCTTAGTTTTCCATGATGATATCTTAATATAAAGTCAAACTTGGGAAGAGTACTTGAAACCTTTAGATGAGTATTTGAGCATACTAGAGAAACATTCATTATTTTCTAAACAATTAAAGTGAAATTTGGGATTAAGGAGATTTTATATTTGGGTCTTGCCATCAATGAACAAGGGGTCCAGTTGGACTAGAAAATATTCAAGATATTAGGGACTGGCTGGACCACTTAATAATGTGTCATAGTTAAGAGAATTATTGGAATTATGTAGCTACTATAGAATAGTTTTAAAAGGCTTATCTTAGCTCACAATACTACTCATAGATTTGACTAAAAAGCAAGCATTTAAGTAGATAGACGCTACTAAGTAGACTTTTTAAAAACTAAAAAATGTAATATGCTCATGTCCAGTGATTTTTGTCCCAATATTTCCACTTCCTTTTATGTTGGAATGTAATGCTTCTAGTGAAGGAATTGGAGTTGTTTTTGTGAGACAAGGATTGTCAGGGTGGGTCGATTACACTTGATCCATGATGGATCGAAGCACAATTTATCCACTAAACCTCAATCTACCAAACAAGATCATTCAGATTGAAAGTTAAACTAAGCATTTATACAAATTGAAAGTTACAAACTATGAAAACAGTTAAATTCCTACTCTAACCCATTTGAAACTTACCTTGTTTTAGAATTGGTGTCGTGTTGATGCGAAACAACAACCCTTTCCCAATCCTGTGATTAGTGAGCCCATTTCAATCGATTCTATGGAAGAGAATCGATGAAATGATTGTGATAAATGGATGAAAACCTAGTTTATGCTAAATTAAACATGATGCAAGCTAAGTTAACGTGATTTTATGCTAAAAATGAACTAATTATGCAATTGCTAAGCTAATCTAAGCTAATTCTAAGCTAAAAGATGAAAATCCTAATTCATATACCAACTAAGATGGATACATGGAAGCCATTAATGGATGCTTTAAGCTATTATGTAACTAAAATGAACTAAAATAAGCTAAAAGTGAGTAAATTGTGAGTGTGGATGCAAGTGAGTTCAACATCATAAGTTTGCAATTGAAAGATGGATCCATTTGTCTCCAAATAGTGCTCTATTTATAGGAAAGCAAATGAGAAATGGAAGGCTGAGATCAAAAATATTAATCAATGGTCAAAGATGAAAGAAAGAAGATGCATGGATCATGGATTCTCATCAACAAATGGGAATGCATGATGGGATTTAATCAAGGGCTCACATTTGCTTCAAACAAACACACTTTTGACCTGCTCACACATGTTAAAGGTACTTGTTCAAAAGGTTAAAGGTTTAACTTGCTCAAGAAGCCAATGAGTTGATTGGAGGAAAGAATATTCTTTGGAATATTCTCATGGGTGAGGATAAAGATATTTTGCAAATTAAAAGAAATTTTTAATTGTACAAAAAAGGGATAAGGAATATTCCCCTTTTTGTAGGAAGATTAGTTTAATTGTTAATTAAACAAGGTTTAATCACACAATTAGGGGATTAGAAGAATTAAAGGGATATCCATTAAATTAAATAATTTAATGAATGTGGGAGAGATGAAATGATATTTAATTAAATAACTTAGGGTTATTTAATTAAATAAGATGACTTGGGAAATTAAATTAAATACTTTGATTTATTTAATTTAACAGGATGAAGTGTTAGCATGAAAGGGGGTGAATTAACCTGATTAAATGAATTAGGTTAATAAATGAAAACGAGGCAATTAATTAAAAAGATGGCCTAATTTAATTAATTAAGCGGAAAGAGGATGGGTTTCGAGAGGAAATGATGTTAGTTAGCCAATGTGATCCATCAAGACATTTTTAAGTGTCTACAATTTTGATGAATACATAACATCCCATTGCTTTTAAAAGTATGAAATTAACAGAGGTAGAAAATAATATTTTATTTATGATAAGGAGATGCTATCAATCATGCATGCCTTAGTGAAGTTTAGAAAAAAATTGGTGTGTGGAAAGTTTATGGTTAAGGTCGATCGAAATAGTTTTAAGTACTTACTCCATTAGAAAGACTTGAATAACAAACAATAGAGGTTGGTAAGAAAGTTTTAGACATATGATTTTGATATTGACTATGTGAAAGGTAGGAATAATGTAGTTGTTGATGTATTATCTCAAAGACCCACTTTATGTTCTATTTTTGATATCTCTACCCATTGGGTCTCCGCCATCATATCTAATATATGCCAAGAATTATTTTTCTACTAGTCCATTGGATGGAAGAGTACAAGATGACATCTTCAAATTTGTGGGAGATCTAATTCTATATAAAGAGAGCACATATTTGATATTAGAATCAAAGATGAAAAAAATATTTTAAGTCATGCATGATATTCCACTAGATAGGCATTCAAGGTATTTGAAGACATATAAATAAATCAAAGATAGATTCTCTTGAAAAAGAATGAAAGAGTATGTGCTCAAGAAATTTAAGGAATGCACATCTTTCCAACAAAACAAGTCTACCTTGTAAGCCTACTTTAGTCATTACCATTTCTCAACAAGAACACTCGTAGCCCTCAAAATTTTAAAAAGCTAACAAAAGATAAAGCTAGACAACCCGTTAGCAACCCATCAATAAAACATCAACACAGAAGGCTAAATAGCCAAAAACAACAAAAAACTACATATTATTGAGCACCTTGGCAGAATCCATATTACTAGAGATGATCTTGTCATGCATCTTTACCACATCCTAAACCTCCTGGAACAAAATGGCTACCCTTTTCTTAGTCTTGCTCCTCGTACGCAGGCAGGGACCAACATCCACATTCTTCTCCACACACATGCCAATGTCCTCATTCTTCTGCTCTAGATTCATACGGTTAACCTCAGCAATGGCCTCCTCATGTTCGCCCAAATCCAAGGACTTACCAGTCCAATTGATGGCTTTATCATTCAAAAATGACAAGCCCTGAGCACTAGTCTTAAGTGATTGATTCTAACCACAGTCTACAGGTCATTACTGATCTTGCTCATTCTTTCCTCCATACCCACTAACCACTCCTCATTAAACCACAGTCTGCAGGTCATTACTGATCTTGCTTATTCTTTCCTCCATACCCACTAACCGCTCCTCATTAATCCTATGAACAACATTTTCTAGAGAGGTTAGCCTTTCCTCATGACTTTTACCCAATTTGTCATCATCCACTGCTAATTGATCAAGGATCACATTCATTGTATTTACCTTATCTCTCACTGACCATTCCCTTTGATTGCAGTTCACTATCGCCACACAAGCATCCTGCTAATCTTTAAGCTTAGTATTAAGATCCTTCACTTCTGAAAAAATCCATTTCACAATGGAGAGCAGGTTTCTAGTGTCATCCTCTGCCATTCTACAAAACAGGTCCATATTAATCTCCTCCCAATTGACTAGCACAACAACAGGAATATCAACATTCTCATTGGGTTCCTCCTAAACCCCACCTTTTCCCTCCAAATTCTCCTCCATAAGGGAGTCTTCAACCTCAATAACCTCCACTTTCGCCTAGTGTTTTTTAGAGATATCAACCAAATCAGCTAGAATTTCAAGCTGCCTAGCCTTAACATTAGTCTACTTAACCTGCTCATCATTATTACCAATAGGAGTCTCAAAATCATCATGGCTAGGAACAACCACCTTAGAATTCAGAAATCCCTCACCATCCTGTGCTATATCTACCATTGGCTGCTCATTACCCTCATTAACATCCCCTTGAACCCCTTTAATAGAAGGAATAGGGGACTCCTCCATTCCTTTTGGCTCATCTACCCCCTGCTTAATAGAACAGTTCTCCTTCTTAAGGCCCCCTTTTTCCCCTTCAAATTATTTTTCATTGAAGGAGCAACAATATCCCTCATTTCAACATTGGTTTCGTAACACTTAGACCAAGAATTTGAGTCCTCAGATTCATCACAAGACTCCCCCTCATCCTTCAAGTATTCATTATCAATAGAGTCTTCTTCCTCATAGTCATCATCCCACTCTTCCACTGACTCAATAGTATCATAGCTATAATTATTGCCCTCCTTTTTATGAGCAGAAGAGATCTTAGGAATTGCAGGTAACACCTTCAATTTAATGTGATCAATTATATTTTTTGTAAGGCCTTCATGAAGAATAGCCTTCCTAGGGTTGTTTCTATGATCATCAATATTGGTTTCTATTGAAACAAGCAAGTAATAGGGAAATGAAATTTAGAGTGTTGTGGTGGAAATGATTAAGCAACAAGAAGTGGTAACCATAAATAACAAAGTACCTTCCCTCCAGTGTACTAAAGAATTGCATAATCACAAGAACAACGTCTCTCCAGAGCGGTTTGATGGGTTTCCAAGCATACCCTCCACTATCAACACCACTAAGCTTTTGCTTCTCTAATCCTTTGAAGAAATTCGCTAAGGCAGTCTTAGCTGTGACACAGTCCCTATAAAATTTCATGCCCTTCGAAGGAAGACAAGCAATCTCAGCAATGAAGTCCTTGGTGATGTTGAACTCCACACCTTGGAAACGCAGAACTCTATTGTTCCAACCATTCACAAAGGCCTCCATCACCTCTGAATCAGAACCATGTAGCCTCAACAAGTAGGGGAAAACACTACCCTTCTCCAAGTGTTCCCAGACGGGCTTATTCCCACAAAATTCTTCATAAGAGCTCGGCTCCACTCTGCAACGAGCCCCTCTCATGGCATATAGAGGCAACCTAATCATAGCCTGCACTTTTTTCTTCTGCACATAAAGAGTTAAGTGAAAAATATAGAATAAAATGCAAAAAATACCCATAATCTGTGTGAGCCTAACAAACCAAGTACTTCCAGTCCTCAACTCCCAACCCATGACCTCGAAATCAGCAAAAAAGCAATTATTAAATGAGCAGGCACTGAAGTCAAAGATCAAAAACCAACCAAGGAGGAAATAAAATAACTTATATCACCAAGTATCCACTTCTGTGACATGAAATTTGGTCATAATTAGAGATACATCAAAGATTAAATGGTATGGCATCATAAGTATGCCAATAATTATGAGCTATCACTCCTAAATTAGCAAACCTGTCAACAAGAGAATTAACCTCCTAGAAAACGTGAGTAATTATCACCTCAACAAAAGAATCAATGATAGAAAGGGCATCATTTATTAGATGAGCAATAGACCATGATGACAGACTAAGCTTAAGGAGAAAATTTATGATATTAAGGGAATCCCCTTCTAACTAGAGCCTAGTAACCCCTGCTTCTCTAGCAAGTAAAAGGCCATGATAATAAATAGAGATAATTGAATAAGCATATAACCCAACCTTTTTTTTATTAAATCCACTTTGAAAGTGTGTATAAATATGAATCTTAAAAGAATATGTTGGTTCATTTGAAGTGAAGAAAGAAATGAAGGAAAATGACATGACATGAATATCCAATGAAAACAAAAGGGTTATAGCTCAATTAAATGAGCATAATCAACAAAGATGATGATGGATTTCTTGATGACACCATTCACCAAGGTTCAAATCTCTTGGATGTCCAATAAATAAGGGATGAGGTTGGGATCATGCTCCATACAAATTTAGAAAAATGGATACCCCTTAGTCCCTGGCTCTTAATGGAGAGGTATTAGCTTGGGCTCATGCTCTTGTATCAAATTGTTAAAAATATCTTGGTTCAAAATAAAACCATCCATATATAGGTGAGCATAATTAGAAACGGTGATGATATATTTCATAATTACACCATTCAAAAAGGTTCAAATTCCCTAGAGATGTAATAAATAAGGAATGAGGTTGGGATCATGCTTCATACAACTCTAGTAGAATGAATACCCCTTAGTCCCTGGCTCTCAACTAAAGAGGTATTAACTTGGGCTCATACCCTCATATTCAATTGAAAAAATATTCTTTGTTCAATATAAAACCCTCCACACACACACATATATGATTAAACAAATATTAGATCTACTTTTGACATACTTCCATTAATGTTGAAGGTAACGAGAAAAACTGATAGATCAATAAGAATGGCTTATTTGGTAGATATTTCTTCAATCCTTGACTAATGTTGATCCCTCCAACTTTGTTTCTTTGTTTGATTCAACTTACACAATTATTTATTTTTCCCCATCTATATGTACTTTGCTACCCATTTCTATTATTTTGGTAAGGGTTTGTAATAACACCATCGGAATTGATGACATGACCTTTTTTCTTACCTTCATGTATTAAAAGGACTTTCAACTAGATTTATTCTTATGGTATTAATTAGATATAATTTCATTTAACTTTAATCATTCACATGCAAATGTGCCATATCATTTTATTTCACTTCATGACAACTATCCAACCCCATTATGTCACATTTGGCCATGATTATGACTATATTCATTTAAACTATTAATAATATTTAGATGTTATTCAATACCTATATTATTAACAATATTAAACAAAATTATTAAATTATTATTAAAATATTAGACAATTATCTATCTTAATAATATCCAAGTATTATAATTATAACCATTATAATTTATAATATCCATATTATTAATAATATCACACTATTAGATGTTCATTAATGGAGCGAAGTAATCAAATAGTGATAAGTGTAGATTAATTTGAAAGAGTTTGAAGAGCCTAAATGATAGTTTGGAGTGCATGTACACTCTCTTGTATAACACTTTTTGATCCTCTTTATGCAATTCTATATTAAACAACTATCTATATTGTTTATAATATCAAAATATCATTATATTATTAGTATACAAATATAAGAAATCTAACATATCATCTTCACTTTAAATATCAAAAACTAATTTTAGCCAATTGAGACATGGCCTATCATCAATTAGCCATTCACCTATTTGATTTAGTTAAAAAACTATACTTCTATTGATTAATTATTGGCTTATTATAAGTATTTAATTTATAGTATAAACATAATAGGCATTGCAAGATCCTAATCATAATATTATTGGACACCCAGTTTGGTCTCAACACATCCACCATTAAAGATATCAATATTGTTGGAATATGGCCATATTAGGGTTTAAGAAATAATTCCTAAATGGAAGGTTCACACCTCAAGTATCTCATAGCATAAAATATAATATGGAAAAGAGAATCAATCTCAAATTAGAAAAAATAAAAAATCAAAGGTGTAACAAATTTGAAAATAAATGGAAAATGTAAATCTTAAAGACAATGTAAGGTTGGGTAGGGTGTTTAAAATATAAGATATGTAAATAAGCACAAAAATCCCTAAAAGAAGAATATATGAATGAAGCACAAAGATGAAAAGGAAAATCAAATTTGAAAATAAGGTAAAACCAAAAAAATATAGATTTTAAAACCTTATGAATATGAAAAATCCTAAGAAGAAACTAGGTTGTATAGGATTGATTGGGTTCACTACAAATATAAAGGAAAATAAAATTTCCATAAGGTTATTCTAAGCTAATCAAATGATATTTTGACAAGTCAATTAAAAATAATCTATGTTAATTTGTGATGACCTGCGAGCTAATGTAATTATAAATTAAATGGTAAAGTATGGAAAGTAAGTGTGAAGGGGAAAGATACTTAGCTTTATTACAAAAGAATGAATGATTTCCAATGTGGTCTTAGATTCTATATTGTCTCTACCTTGGAAATGTTACCACTTAATTAGAGTAATGCTTTGGACTTTGTGTTGAATATGTGCTTTATCAAGGGTTGAATTTACAAATTAGATTCCTTTCCATGCTCATTAATGTGTCCTTTCCATGCAAATTTGATCTTGAATGATATGTACCTCTACCATATAGCTCATTTAATTGATCTTTCCTTGTTTTGCTTCTACTATCTTTAAGACTATCAAAATTTAAAAATACACGAGGATTTTCATTATATCACTAGGGCACATGTTCTCTTAGGTCCACCTCCAAAAACTTAGGAAAAATATTGAAGACAATATCATGATTGTGTAAAATTATCCTAAGATGAATATTCCAATGTAGATTCCTTTTAATGCACTAATTTTAAATATTTTTCTTCTTAAGATTTGAGAGGATGTGAAAAATATTTAAATAAATTTATTTAAATACAAGTACATAACATCACATCACACAAACATGTGTTTAGTTGGCTCATAATAGCTACTAGAATTTGAGTAGGAGTTGACTAAATTTGAATTTGAATTTTGAAAAGTTGGGTGTCAAATCTATGGTCATGCAATTGACCTTATATTTATAGAAGTGATCTAAGGCATGAAAAACAATCAAATAAAGTGGATAATAGAATGTATAGAGATAGGTGCATGCATAGGTGTAATAAATGTGTAATATGAGTGAATATATTGAAATGTGTGTGAATGGAAAAGGTTTGGGTAAATGTAAGGTAATATGTATATATGGAAATAAAAAAATAGAAGAATAAATCCAACTTTACATAAGATTGTACCACTTTCAATATATATTATCAGAGTATTCCAAAATAAACATAAAATTCAATAAAAAATAACATAAATATTTTGAAAACCTAAATCTCTTAAAAACTCAAAAGGAAAACATGGCTTGTGAAGATTAGAAAGACAACATCGAGGGGATGAAGTTTGGGCAAGATTCTGATTTTAAGATGTGTAACCTAGATTTGGGAAGAAAATTCCTTATATTGGAGCCGAAAGAGATGGTGTAGGTGGTCTCCAAGGATCAACTTGCCCCTATGTGCACTATCATGGTCAAGGAAAATCTCCCCTCATCCTTAATACTTGGTTTAGATCAAAGGGTTTTAGAATGTAAGTTATTGATCTTCCCTGCCAAATGTAAGGAGATGGAGGAGAAAGGATATTTTAGGGGTAAGTCAGAGAAGCAAAAAATTCATCCAACTTTGAAGGAAAAAAAAAGAATAATAAACCCTCTTGTCCCCCTGGTGGGAACCTAAGGATCCATACTAGGACTAGGAAAAAAATTGATCCTGGGTTAGATCATAAAACCCAAGGTCGGTACACAAACATAGCCTCAAGGGAGAGAGAAAGAGGGATGTGATAGATGGAATGTAGAAGACTATATTGGATATGTTCTCCAAGAGCACACTTCCCCTATTTAATGGAGATCTTATCCTAGAACATCAAGGGGCTCAATAATGCTCACAAGCATGACCTCTTGTATAATATTCTTTGGGATCACAAACCAAATATTTAATTGATCTAAGAAGCCAAGATGCAAATTAAAAAGCTCAATAATATGAAGAATAAGTTATTTAAGGATTGTGGTCTTCATGGCTTTAGTGTTAATGGGGCTTCGGGTTGGGTGGCTACTCTCTAGAACCACAAAGTGATCATGGGGGAAGCTCTGTGGGAATAATCTCATCATATTGCTATGAAATTTACCCACCTAGGGGACAATTCCTATTAGATGATTTCAAACATTTATTCCCCCAATACCAAAAATTTCAAGAAAATGATGTGGAGTAATTTGAGGGCATTCAGATCTTCCCACTCTAATTGCAATTGGTTGGTTATGGTATATTTCAATACCCCTCTTAGGGATAATTAAAAATTGGGAGGTTCCTAGCCTACTTTGGATAGTAGGTTAGACCTAATGGACTTCATTGATGACCAAGCCTTTGTTGATACAAACCTTTGGGGATCTAATTTCACTTGGTCCAAAGAAAGAAGTGGGGACTCCCTCATCTAGGTAAGACTTGATAAGGATCTCATTTATCTTGATTAGTTGTCTTATTTTTTATGTTCTTTATCTGCCCTCACTAGGCTTGGGTCAAACCACTTTCCTATTTCTTTGTATATTGAGAGACTGAGTCAAAATAAAAACTTCCCTTTTTGCTTTGAAAAAATGTGGACTCACCATCCGAAGTTGGAAAGGAAGATTCAAGAATGGTAGCAAATTGATGTGGAAGGGATGACCATGTATAGATTGGCCAAAAATTTCTCTTATATTAAATCTAAAATTTGAGCTTGGAACAAAAGTTCTTTTAGACTATATTCAAAAGGAAAGAGATAGTTAAGAGTAAATTAGACTTGATTCAAAAAGAGCTTCAAAATTTATAATGGGTGGATGGCCTTCTTAACCAAGAAAAAACCCTTCTCATGGACTCCACACTATCATTCCAAAAGAACAAGAGTTCTGGAAATAAAGATCCAAATTCCTATGGCTAAAAAATGGAGACTGTTGTTAGCACCTCAAAATTTAGATTCCTATTTTCATGCCTTAGACAAATCTGCCCAATTTTATAACTGATCTAAGATATCTCATAGTGTTGGTTTCTCTTTGCATCATTGGATAGGTCATGAAAATTTAGGTCTAGTTGTCTTTTGAAATTTTGTGAAATTCATCAAGGGGCAAAAGTTATGTCCATGCAGGTTTTTTCCTTCCATCTAGACGTGTCCATTTTTCCCAGAATAGTGCAGTTTGGCTTGTCTTTTCCATAATTTCCATTTTTCCCTTGAATTTATGCAATGAGTTTGAAATGATAAAAAGTGGCTAAGTGTTGAATTTGCAGACGTCAAGGGGTCAAGTGAACTTCACCCTTTAAATGTTTTATCTAGTTCACTTGATTTTTCCCACAATGTAGGTTGGATGGGTCCATTAGGTCATGTGGAATTTTTAGTCTAAATGAGACAAGTATAAGTTGAGTTTCCAACCTTTTTTTTTCTCATCTAGTTGCACACCTTTTTCCCACAAAGGCATTTCAAGAAATTGACCAAGTTACAAGTTTACGGGAAAATGAGGCTCATCTTCCTGCATTGCTAACATCATTGGGTTGCGAGCTTACCCATTTGAACTTTGAACCTTTCCATTTGCACTTATCTAATTCACATGATTTTTTTGCATGGGGCGAATGGAGAATAGGTATCTACAAGTGCACTTGAGCATTGTTTTTTCACAAGTTTTCTTTTGCAGAATTTTAGTTGGAAATTGGTTTGCAGGCTTTGGATGTTGAACCGAGTATATCTTTTGGTCAGTTCAAATGGTTTTTTCCATCTAGGGTGGATGGAGGTGGAAAACTTGTAATTATTTTGTGACCATGTTTTATAGGTTATCAACTCAAAGTTTTGATAGATCAAATAGGTGAAAAGGCTACTTCCACATGAACTAGGTCTTGGTGGCTAGTTTTTGTTGATCATGTGTCAATCAAAAAATGCCCATGGTGTTACATCATAAATCTAGAATTTAGTTGTATGTAATTACAAAAACTTATACATATTAAAGAGGGTTGATGAGGTAAAAATAACCTCATGATTATAATAAGCCAAATACCATTCCTTGTTTCTACCAATCACTTTAACCCTGCCAATTGTTTATTTTTAGGATTAATAATTGCTTACTTTTTGTAAAAAGATGTATAAATCTTTATTTCCTAAAGCAATTGAAATTAGTTGACTAACGTTGATATAATGGTATAGCTTTTAGTCATTGTACAAGAAATTATGCATGACTGGGTGGACTTTAAGTGGACTTCAAATAGTTGAAGATAGAGCACCGAAAGTCTAGGCGTTGGAAATTTAGGCATGCATAGTGGAACAAATACTTTTAATGCTTTCTATTTAAAACCTTTCTGGCTCCACTCCTAGCCTTTAATATGTTTTATGTTATGGACCTCAATCAGTTGGTTAGTTGAAATTTTGTTAAAAGACTTTTTCAATGGTGATCTTTCACCATCTAAAATTTAGGATTTTGTTAGCAATATAGTATATATATGTAACCGCTAGAAATAATGCATACCTGATACTATTATGTTGTTATAATATGCTTTGAACTATGTCTCTTTGTTACACTTTTTTGATATGAATAGAATAAACTTTTCCAGTTTTATTCTGAGTTACTAGTTCTGTGTAATGGAATTATCATGGATGGATTCATTTTGAAGATGTGAAAGTATATGTGATCTGATTTAATCGTAGGCATACCCGAGAGTTGGCCACTTGAGGGATCTTGTAGGATAGATAAGTATTTTCATTTTTAATGTTGTTTCCTTTATTTTGTATATGATAAATTTGGATGAAAATTATTTGTGTTTGTTGAGTTCTGTCAAATATTCATGTAGGTCGTAGTTTAAAGTTTGCAATCTTTAAGTTATGTTCACTTGAAATTTCGGAGCATCCACTCCTATTGTTAGTTACAAATTCTCAAGTTTACTTTTTGTCAACAGTTAGTTGTTAGCTATTAGTTGTTTTTGTTTAAATTATACAGTTTTATTGCAAGTGTTTCTTCTTAGGTAATTTATATGCTTTCTAGTCTAATCATCTCATGCTTTCTAGCTTAAACAACTTCATGATTTCTAGTTTAATTGCTTTCTAGTTAAGTTTTTGTTTACAACCATTTCAATAATTCAAAAAATATAAGAGAGATAGCCAAGATGTCCCCTATTGCATACAACCTTCGAACACTACCCGGTCGATATAATTGATACATTTTCAACTAAAGTGATAGGACCTCACGACAATTTGTCACTTTTTGGTGTTGTTGCTAGGGACCTTCTCTTTCTAGTGTTAGTAGGAGATTGCTTGAATATCTCTTTTAGAAAAATAATAATTGCTAGGCTTCTTTTTTTGTATGGTTAGGAAACATGGCCTACACAAAATATTCATACCAAAACCCCCTCCAAAATATGTTCCAACCACAAGCAGGGAGGTAGAAGTCTCAGTTGAAGAACTTATAGAAGAATTGATTAAGCAGGATCAACCTGACACCTCCCAGTATACCCTAGAATTTTAGCCATTCGAGCAAACTGTTGTAGAGGAAAGCATTCCTTTGCATACCCCAGAACCTCAGCCATTAGAGAAAACTTTTGAAGAGGAACAAATTCCTTTCAACATCATGGGTGACTGTAGAAATGACACTAACCCAACAAGGGGAGTGCGAACATTTACTTATCCTATTGCTCTCGATCAAGATGATGATACACCTATGAAAAAAATTTCAATAGCCTTCTTACCAACTTTCAGAGGTTTATCCTCTGAAGACCCTGACCAGTTCCTATTTGAGTTTAAAGTGTTGTGTTAGACATACAACTACAAGAATAATAACCAAAAATTAAAACTTTTTCCTTCCACCTTGAAAGACGTTGCAATGCGTTGGTTCATGGGATTAGCTTCAAGGTCAATAACCTCTTGGGATGATATGGAGTTTGCTTTTTTGGACAAATACTAGAGTTATTGTAGAGTCAGCGATAGGAAAGAGGAGTTGTTCAAACTAAGGAAAAATGAAGATGAAAGCATAGAATATTACCTGGATAGGTTCATCTTCTTATCTAAATGATGTGGCGGAGAAGCCATAAGTCTGGAAATTCTGAAGACCATATTTCTCAAGGGACTTGATGAAGATGCTAGAAGAAGCCTAGATTTAATGGGAAAAGGAGATGTGTCCCAACTTGGACTCAATGATATCACTAAGTTATGCCAAATTTTTTCTTATACTCGAGGAGGTATTCGTAAATCTACTCTTTTCAAAGGTTCCAATGAAATAGGTAAACTATGTGAGGAGATAAAAAATTGCAAAACTAACATTCGTGTTTAAATAAACACCACATTGGATGGAATACATGCCAAAACATGTAATCCTGAGACCTTATCCATCTATTGTCCCAGGTGTCAAAACAAACATCTATTAAGAGAATGTCCCTTGGACAAAATTGACATTTGCTAAGTCTATGAGAAGAGTCATGCCACTGATCAATGTGAGATCCTAAATGCAATAAAAAATTCCAAGAAGAAGATGTCTTAGGTTGAGGAGGAGGTCTACTTTGTAAATCAAAGACCTGGAGGGAATTTCTCTTACGATCAGAATTCAAATCCCTCCTGGAAGCCCCCAAAGAATTGGAATAATAATCAATGGGTGGTACCTTGGCCTCAAGCACCACCTAATTGGGGAGCTTACCCTTAGGGACCACCTAAATGGGAAAATCAGTCCTAAGGAAACCCCCAATAGTCAAACCGGACTCAAAAACAATGATATCCTCAAAATATAGCTCCTCAATGGAATCAACCTCAAAATCATTTTTACACTTGGCCAAGGAGGATGCCTAATCCGCAACAAAACCTTTTACCAACTCCTCAGAACCCTCAACAAAATGAGCAAGTCAACCAACCACAACTTCCAACACAACCTGTCCCTAATCCAAAGAATAATCATCAAAATACCCCAGTGTATTCTATGGAACAGGAAAATGTGACTGGTCTTAATGCTATCCATTGTGGAAACCTGTAGTTAAGGTCAGGAAAAACACTCCAGGAGCCTACTATAGTTGAGATCCTAGACGAGCCGATTAAATAATCTGCTAAAAGAACTAAGACATCTTCCACACCTTTAGAGCAAAACCCAGTGAGTAATCAAGACAAGACCCTTCCACAATCCTTATCTGGAACTTTCGAGTTACCTCAAGAGGAGGGTGGTCAACGTCCAATAGATATTTTAAGGAAGGACTCCACTATGAAAGAGAAAACTCAAGCACCTTTTCCAGAGGGTCTCAAACCAACCACCTTGAAAAACCCTCCAAAAATGACCCTATCCACTGAAATCGCATTGATACAAGAGATTAAACAACGTCAAATCAAGGTTCCTCTGTTACAAGCGATTAAAGAGATCCTCGAACTAAACCAACTAATCAAACAGTTGTGCATCAAAACACCAGGAAGGAAACCAAAACAGATGAATAATGTTCACATAAACGGATATCTAGCTAACTTTTTGGCTAAAAAACTGTAGCTCCAAAATATGATGATCGAAGTAGTCCATTTATAATAGTGACAATCAATGAAGTAGCAATACCTAATGCACTTGTGGACCTAGGAGCAACTATTAATGTAATGACGGTCAATATTATGGAAAAGTTGGGACTCACTGATTTACGTCCCACAACTACAGTGTTGCAGATGGAAAATCAATCCATAGCTATTCCCAAAGGTGTTATAGAAAATGTTCTTGTTAAAATTGACTGTTGGGAATATCCAGTAGACTTCCAAATAATCCAGTCCCTCACACCAAAGGACAATTATCCTATAATCCTAGGAAGACCGTGGCTAGCTATAGTTGCAACCAAGATTGAATGCAGGGAGAGAAGAATGACCATTTCACATGGTCCCAATAGTAAAAATTTATTCCTATATTCCCCCGCTAAAACTACTGAACATAACCAAGTTTGGGTTGATGAACCAGACGGTCCCAACGAACAAGAGAATTTAGCCTCACTTGCTATGGTAGTCATTAAACAACATGGTGAAGAGTTGGAAGATGAACTGGAAAACAATATGGAAAATATTACCATAGACTCAAGTGATGAAGAAATGATAAATGTAGGAGAGATTCTAGGGTAGCCAATCAACATTGATAATATTGAATTTGATTACACCAGCTTCATGGGATTACCTTGTGCGTTGGCTAATATCATTCCAAAAATGGATCACTTCTTCGAAGATATTGCCAAACTCCATAGAACCATACCACATAGTTGTCCTCTCAACACTTTGACTAGAGAAGTTTATACTGTCATCTCCAACCATCTAGGGGTCAAAACCATCATGTTATTACCAAGAAAAACTTCTAATATCAACAATTGGTTGACAGAGCCGGAAGAGAACAAATTGTTTGATGTTTTGGTGAATGGATCTAAAGCTTTTTCTTGGGATTATATAGACATGAGAGGAATACACCCGAGTGTTTGTACCCATCACATCTATACTGAGGATGTTAGACTTGTGTGTCAACCATAGTGAAGACTCAATTCTACTTTGAAAGACATTGTTAAAATAGAAATTGACAAACTCTTGCAAGTAGCATTCATCTATCCCTTTTCTGACAGCAAATGGGTTTCGCCTCTGGTTATGGTCCCAAAGAAAAATGAGAAGTGAAGAGTATGAGTTGAAATTAGGGAACTCAACAAATCTACCCATAAATATTACTTCCCTCTACCATTTGTAGACCAAGTCTTGGATAATTTAGCTAGGAGGAAGTATTTCTCATTCTTGGATGGATTCAATGGATATAACCAAATACAAGTAGTTGTGGAAGACCAAAACAAAACAACTTTTACTTTCCCTTGGGGAACATTCACATATCATGTCCTTCCTTTTGGTCTATGCAACGCTCCCGCAACATTTCAGAGAGCTATCCTGGCAATACTCATTGAGCTAGTGAATGATTGTGTGGAAGTCTACATGGACAACTTCACTATGTATTGAAGTGATGTGAGGACCATCGACTATCCCTGAGTCACGAAAAATACCTAATAATGGTAGAACAAGGGATAGTGTTGGGACACCAAATTTCAGCTGAAGGGATAAAAGTGGATCCTAAGAAAATTGAGGTAATACAACAACTTGAGACTCTGAAAAAACAAACTGACGTTAGAAGTTTCTTAGGACATGTTGGATACTATCAAAGATTCATAGAAAATTTTAGCAAGATTGCAGCCCCTATGTTTTCCCTCCTTCAAAAGAATGTAGATTTTGTCTGGACATCAAAGTGTTAATCATCATTTGAGATCATTAAGGAGAAACATATCTTTTCTCTTGTCCTACGTGGACCTAATTGGAACCTTCCGTTCCATATTTATGCAGATGCTTTTGATGATGCTATTGGAGCGGTTTTAGGTCAGGAAGATGAGAATGGGGTAAATTATGCTATCTATTTCATTAGTAAGAATTTGACTCCCACTGAATAGAATTACACCTCCATAGAGAGAATTTTTAGTTGTAGTACATGCAATCAAGAAATTTCAACATTACATCACAGGGTACAAAGTAACTGTGTTCATAGACCATTCAACCATCAAGTACCTAATGAACAAACCTATAGTAAATGATAGGATAATTAGGTGGTTATTGCTTCTACAAGAATTTAGCATGACCATTATTGAAAAACTTGGAAATTTCAATGTAGTTGCGGATTTCTTATCATGGATCAAACAAGACAATGGAGATTGTGCTCTTGTGCAGGATGAATTCCCAGATGAAAATCTATTTTCCATCTCCATTAAACCCCTTGGTTTGCTGACATTGCCAACTACTTGGCCACTTTAGAGTTGCCACCAGATTTTATGTCAAAACAGAAGAAACGCCTCATTCAAGAAAGCGCTCCATTCAAATAGATTAATAGAATATTAATTCAATGCGGTCCTAATATGGTTTTACGATGTTGTGTTAAGGCACATGAAACATATAGCATCCTTAGAGCTTGCCATGATGACCCCTTTAGAGGCCATTTTTTTCCAAGAGGACGTCCTATAAGATTTTGGGTGCAAGATATTACTGGCCATCTATGCATAAAGATGTAAAAAAATATGTTTGTCGTTGTGATGAATGCCAAAGAGTAGGGAGACCCACTACATCCAATGAAATTCCTTTCCAACCCCAGGTAGTTCTTGAACCATTTGAAAAGTGTGGATTGGATTTTATTGGTCCTATAGACCCTCCTTCACAAGGAAAAGAGTACATTTTGGTCTATATCGACTATCTGACTGAATGGGTAGAAGTTCAAGCTTTAAGAGTCGCTAGGGAAGAACAAGTTGTTGGCTTCCTGTATAACAAGATTTTTCTCAAATTTGGATCCCCTAGGACAATTGTCATAGATCAAGGACCCTAGTTTATGTCTAAAGTTTCGTTATCCTTTACTGGTCATTTCCATGTAATCCATAAGAAGTCATCACCCTATCACCCATAAGAAAATAGTCAAGTAGAAGTCACTAACATGGAGCTAGAGAATATTTTAACAAAAACAGTTTCATCAAGGAGAAAATAATAGGCCAGAAAATTACCTGAATCCATTTGGGATTATAACACAACTTGGAAATCAACCACTGGTTTCAGTCCATACAAGTTAGTTTTTGGGAAGAAACCTCTTCTACCCATTGAATTTGAACCTCAAACCCTGAGAACAACAATGGAGTTAGGCTTAGATCTCAAATGAGCCCAGGTTGAAAGAGTCCTACAACTTAGTGAACTAGATGAGCTCCATTTAGATGTTTTCCACCAAATTGAGCTAGTTTAACATCAATGAAAGGCCTAGCATGATAAACACATAAAGGAAAGAGAGTTCCATAATGGGGATTGGGCATTGTTATTCAATTCCCAATATAAAGATCATCAAGGGAAATTGAGGACTCGTTGGCTAGGTCCATATGAAATTTTTGAAGTATTTTAAAACAAAGCAGTACAGCTCAAGCCCATTGATGGCGACACTTGAACTTTGTTAGTCAACAAACATCGATTACACATCTACCATAAACCAGTTAACATGGAGGAATTTACAAGGATGGTAGAAATGCAAGGAGAAATACAATGCATTGACTTTGCTATGACAAAACCAATGGAATGTTCGGATTAATAGTCACCCAGTCTAAAAAAAAAACTTTTCATGTGTATGCATTTGTAATTACTTCAAGGAATTTCTTTTGAATTTTTCATCTTTTGGACTTGGATAAAATTTGTTTTTGTCTTGCAAGACTTTATTTCTAATCAAATAACAAATTTCGGAACATCTTGTTGCGATGCTCTAGAACTTGTTGGCTCGGTTGTTATGATGCTTTGGAACTTGCACGCTCAACTAGTGCCATTCCCTATTGTATTCCTGCAATCTGGCACATCTTTCAACGATGCTCCAGAAAGTCTAAAGTCCAAAGTCCTTCATTCTTCTTACTTCTTCCGGTGGGATCTTTCAACGATGCTCTAGAAATTTTGCTTCTTCCTTCCGGTGGCATCTTTTAGTAATGCTTCAAAAATTTTGTTGCTGCTTCCAACTGCATCTTTCAGTGATGCTCCAAACTTTTGTTCCTACACTCTAGTAACATCTTTCAATGATGCTCTAGAATTTTGTTCTTGCATTCCAATTTTGTTCCTACATTCCAACCGCATCTTCTAGTGATGCTCCAAAATTTTATTCCTGCATTCTGACCACATCTTCCAGTGATGCTTCAAAACTTTGTTCCTGCATTCTGGTGGCATCTCTCAACAATGCTTCAGAACTTTTTTCTCACATTCCATCGACATCTCCCAATGATGCTCCAAAAATTTGCTACTTCACTTTTTCATTCTGGTTGCATCTCTCAGCATGCTCCAGAATTTTTGTTCTTCATCTCGGTCGCATCTTTCAGTGATGCTCCGGACTTTTGTAAATTCCCTTCCTTTTCAAATTCTCTAATATTTCCAACATCATACGCATGCCCATCATTAATTTTTTCCAACACCTTCAAAATGTTGGAAATATGTGCCTCAAACAATACAGGCTGAAACCTCCATTAGAGCAAAGTCGGTATGACATATATCATGTCTGGCCGACTAGCAGTTTGAAACATCATGGTTTGTACAGGTCGCTATGACCTTGTTTCTGTCTTTCCGAATGCTTTCATTGTGGAGCTATCGCTGTGACAAGGAGTGTTCAGTATGACCTCTTAGCGCTCGGGAGACCTCTGGCCGACATGCCATTCAATCATGTATCGGGGAGACTCATGGCGACCATGGGCTTCGGGGAAGCTTATAGTGGCTCAGTGAGAAGTCCCAGCGAAGTGTTAGAGTCTCGCCGATAGTATGTTACATGTTGGTCTTTGGCGTAGCTTATAGTCTATCGGTAAGAAGTCTTACCGATGTGCAAAGGTCTCACTGATGGAAGTTCAAATGTTGGTCTTCAGTGTAACACTAAGGTTTCGTTATGAAGTCTGGGCAAAGTGTTAATGTCTCGCTGGTGTTGAAGTCTGTTCTCGGTGAGACTCATGGTGAATGGTGGACCCGGGGTAACCCAAATGGTTTGGGAAGAAGTCCCAACAAAGAATGTAAGTCTCGTCGATGATAAGGGATCTTTGGTATAACTCTTGGCGACAAAATACTTCAGGGTAAGTCCTAGAGCTCGGTGTGATGTCTTAGCGAAAGTAACATGTCTCACCGACAGTGATTTATGTTGAAGCCTTCAGAGTTAGTCTTGGAGTTCGGTATGTTCTCTCGGCGAAAGATGTAAGTCTTGCCGACTATTCTTTGGAGCCCGATATGACTTGTGACTTCGGTAAAACCTTTGGTGACTTGCTATGATCTCCTGGCGAAAGCGATAGGTCTGGGTGACTGCTTGGTGTTTCGACGTAACACTGGAAGCTTGATAGAACATCTTAGCGACTACGGTAACTCTTGGCGATACCGATATGAAGGTTATGTGGCATCGGCGAGACACTGTTGGAAGACAATCGGTTGTGACGGTTTTGTGAGGAAGTTCGACAGACAGAGAACGTCATGGTTATACTCTGTGATTACAGATTGTGATCGGTTGGTTGGATCGATGAATGGTTGAGTGATTGTATCAGTAAATGAATTCTATTTTGTAAAGACTGTAACTCGAAGGTTCCTATACAAGAATGTTCATGGTGAATGTTGTTGTATAATGACACCAGAAAGATAAGTCTGGCATTTGTATGTAATCTCTGTTACTGTAATACAAAGTGATTTCTCTTGGTGTGGTGGGTTTTTCTCCCGTAAGGGTTTTCCCACGTATATCTGGTGTTCATGTGTGATTGTCAAATACTCTATTTCTGTTATTTACTTCGTAGTACATCTTAGTTGAACTATAATTGGAAAAATTAAAAGTATATCTACATTCTTTCCTGAGGTATTGATGTTAGGAGAATTGTTTCCACATCTGATTTTCCTTTCAAGTGGTATCAGAGCCTGGCCAGTTGTGTTATCCTTGTGGGTACGTTGGGTTTTGTGAGTCAATTTTGTTCAGTGGGAGTCTTGTAGAGTTTGTTATTTCTATTTACAAGCTGAAATGGCTACCACGTCTGGAAAGTTTGAAATATAGAAGTTCAATGGCAGTAACTTTGAGTTGTGGAAAATCAAGATGGAGGATCTTCTAGTTGATCGTGATCTATGGCTTGCAGTGTCTAGAACTAAACCTACAGGCATGAAGCAAGAAGATTGGGACCTTGCAGATAGGAAGTCGAAGGGACTGATAAGGCTCTATTTGGTAGACTCAGTGCTTCTGAATGTGCATGAGGAGAAGACTGCCTCTTCTTTGTGGAAGAGACTGGCGTCTATTTATCAGGGGAAGTCCTTGGTGAATAAACTTTTCCTGAGGAAGAAGTTGTATTCTTTGAGAATGGAGGAAGGAGGGTCTATGGCTGATCATTTGAATGTATTTAATATGCTAATTACTCAATTGACATTTGTTGGTGTGAAGACTGAAGAAGAGGATCGTTGTATGCTTCTATTGTGTTCTTTGCCAAACTCATGGGATCATCTGGTGATGGTGATTAGGAGTACAACATCCAGTTTCAAGATGGAAGATGTTGTTGCATCTTTGTTGTCAGAAGAGATGAGAAGGAAATCTTCTAAGATGGCAAAGGAAGCTCTTGCTATCAGAAGAAGACCGAAAGAGAAAGGCAAGAAGAAGGACAAGAAGTCCAAATCAAAATCAGAAGGGAGATCAAAGTCTCCTGGTAAGAAGTCCAAGGTGAAGTGTTGGAACTGTGGGCAACTTGGTCATGTCCGAAAGGATTGTAAAGAGGAGAAAAAGAAAAAGAAGGGCTCTTCTGATAATGGTTCTTCTCATAGTGATGGTGACGCCTTCATTACAGCCTTGGCTACTCAGGCATCAGATGATGTCTGGCTGATTGATTTGGAGCATCTTTCCACATGACATCTAACAGAGAATGGTTCACGAAGTATGAAGAATACAATGGTGGAAAGGTGTACTTGACAAGTGATTCAACTTTAGAGATTGTTGGCCGTGGAAGAGTCAGAATACAATTTCCTGATGGCAGAGTAAAGGGAATTAATGATGTTATGCACATACCAGGTTTGGCTCGAAATATATTATCTGTAAGTATGTTGAATGATACTGGAGTACAAGTTACGTTCTCTGGAAATGGCTGCAAGATGACTAGAGGTTCAATGGTGCTGGCTAGAGGTGCTCAAATTGGTACCCTGTACAAGCTGGATGCACAGGTTGTTCAATGTAACAGTGTCTTTAGAAAGTCACTGAAAGCTGCTCATGGAGGTAAAGAGGGAAATATCCCTAATTATGTAAACTCTATGGAAGTAAAAATTCTTGCAGAGAAGACTATGCTCTGGCATCATAGGTTAGGCCACATAGGAGAAAAAGGTTTAAAACCTAGTTGAGGGGCTTGAAGATTGTAATCTTGAATTTGAATTCTGTGAACAATGTATATATGGAAAGCAACACCGTGTTTCATTTTATTCCAGTCCTCATAAATCTTCTGGTTTGTTAGATTATATTCATTTGGATGTGTTTGGTCTAGTAGATGTTCCTTCTTTGTCTAAATCAAGATACTATGTGTCGTTTATTGATGATTATTCAAGAAGAGCATTTGTATATTTTTTGAAAAGTAAATCATGTTGTCGATTTAAGGAATTTAAAACCTTGTTGAAAATTAGACGTAGAAAAATAAAATGCTTAAGGACTGATAATGGCGGTGAATTTTGTTTTGATGAATTTGAAAGATACTGTAAAGACCATGGAATTAAAAGACACAAGACTACACCTTATACTCCACAACAAAATGGAGTTGCGAAAGGTTCAATAGGGCAGTGATGGAGAGAGAACGGTATGCTCAGAGTGTTGGCTTGGAGGAGAAGTTCTAGGTTGAGGCTGTATCTACTGCATGTTATCTAATTAATCGTTCTCCAAATTCTGCTCTTGTTGAGAAAACACCTTTGGAAGCGTGGTCTAGTAAGAAGCCCTCACTTAGACATGTTCATGTTTTTGGCTGAGGCATATGCTCATGTGCTATGTGAAAAGATCTAAATTGGAGAACAAGGCTGTCAAATGTATTTTTATTGGCTATAGTTGTCATAAAAGGATACAAGCTTTGGAATCGATAAGAGAAGGTTGTATACAAGTGTAATCTTTCATGAGCTGAAACCTTCCACTTTGGATCTACAGTGAGACAAAGTCGATAATAATAAGGATGTAGCATTAATTCCTCCTACACCAAGAAGAGGAATTCAAAATTCAAAATATACAAACGAGGAGAGCTCAAGCAGCTAAAAGTTCAAGAAGAACCTCACCTCACCATTTATGAGGTCAACCCGTGAAAGAAAAACAACCGATAGGTATGGGTTCTCATTGATTGATTCTACTTGTGCCTATGCTTTAATTTCTAGCACTGATGAGCCTAGGACTATAAAAGAGGCATTTAGAATGTCTGATTCAGACTCTTGGTTAGAAGCCATGGAAGAAGAGATGGCATCATTGGATAAAAATGAAACTTGGAGTTTGGTGCCCTTGCCTGAAGGCAGAAAACCTGTGGGCTGCAAATGGGTATTTAAGAAAAAGATTGGTTTGGATGGCAATGTAGAAAAGTATAAGGCAAGACTGGTTGCAAAGGGTTATTCCCGGGTAGAGGGAATCGATTATGGGGAAATATTTTCTCCTGTAGCAAAGTTGACATCTATTAGATTTCTTTTGTCACTTGCAGCAGCATATGACTTAGAGGTAGAACAGATGGATGTGAAGACAACATTTCTTCATGGTGATCTTGAAGAAGAAATCTATATGTCCTAGCCTGAGCACTTTGTTGAAAAAGGTAAAGAAAAATGGTATGCAAATTAAAGAAGTCTTTGTATGGGTTAAAGCAATCACCTAGAATGTGGTACCAGAAATTTGATACTTTTGTATTGTCTTTGGGATTTGTGAGATCAAAATCTAATCACTGTGTATATTATAAAGCTAAAGGTGATCAAGTTCTTGTTATTGCTCTTTATGTTGATGATATGTTGTTCATAGGAAATAGCAAGCTAATGATTTATGATCTTAAGTATCAGTTGTCTGCTAAGTTCGAAATGAAGGATCTTGGTGCAACAAGGTATATTCTGGGGATGGAGATAACTAGGGACAAGAAGAATAGAAAATTATGGCTCAGTTAGAGTAAGTATATCAGGACTGTTCTTGAGAGATTTTGTATGAATGATTGCAAATAGCTAGTGGTTCCAGTCATGCAGGGAACGAAGCTATATGTTGAGGACTGTCCAAAATCTCCTACTGAGATGGAGGACATGACCAGTGTACCCTATGCTAGTGCGGTTAGTAGTCTCATCTATGCAATGGTCTGTACAAGGCCAGACATTGCCCAAGCAGTGGGAGTACTTAGTCGATTTATGGCTAATCCAGAAGAACACATTGGGATGCTGTGAAAAGAGTTTTCAAATATTTGAAGGGCACTTCAGATTTTGCTTTGTGTTACCATGGGAACTTGGTTGAATCACATAGGACTCTCAGTATTCGAGGCTATGTGGATTCTGATTGGGCAGGGGACATTAGGAGGTCCACCAGTGGATACATATTCATGATGAATGGTGGTGCAGTAAGTTGGATGAGCAAGCGGCAGGTTGTAGTCGCTTTGTCCACTACGGAGGCTAAATACATGGCAGCTACTCATGCTTTTAAAGAAGCAGTTTGGTTGAAACGTTTGTGTTCTAACATTGGTTTTGATGCAAGGGAAATAACTATTTTTTGTGACAGTCAGAGTGCAATTTTTCTGGCAAAGAACCCTACTTTCCATGCCAGGATGAAACATATAGACGTACAGTACCATTTTGTATGAGATATGGTGGAGGATGGAAAGGTCAGTTTGGAAAAGGTTGATACTCTGGAGAATATTGCAGATTCATTGATGAAGCCAGTGAGCACAGACAAGTTCAGGTGGTGTGCCAGTTCGATGGGCCTTAGTGCCCATGATTTTTAGTAAGTTATGTTGTGCTCTGGAGGTGCCTGAATGATCTTCGTCAAGTGGGAGATTGTTGGAAATATGCGCCTCAAACAATACAGGCTGAAACCTCCATTAGAGCAAAGTCGATATGACATCTATCATGTCTGGCCAACTAGCAGTTTGAAACATCATGGTTTGTACAGGTCGCTATGACCTTGTTTCTGTCTTGCCGAATGCTTTCACTGTGGAGCTATCGTTGTGACAAGGAGTGTTCGGTATGACCTCTTAGTGCTCGGGAGACCTCTGGCCGACAGGCCATTCAATCGTGTATTGGGGAGACTCATGGTGACCACGAGCTTTGGGGTAGCTTATAGCGGCTCGGTGAGAAGTCCCAACGAAGTGTTAGAGTCTTGTCGACAGTATGCTACATGTTGGTCTTTGGCGTAGCTTATAGTCTATTGGTAAGAAGTCTTACCGATGTGCAAAGGTCTCGTCGATGGAAGTTCAAATGTTGGTCTTCGATGTAGCACTAAGGTTTCGTTATGAAGTCTGGGCGAAGTGTTAATGTCTTGCCGATGTTGAAGTTTGTTCTCGGTGAGACTCATGGAAAACGGTGGACTCGGGGTAACCCAAATGGTTCAGGAAGAAGTCCCGGCGAAGAATGTAAGTCTCGCTGATGATAAGGGATCTTCGGTATAACTCTTGGTGACAGAATACTTTAGGGTAAGTCCTAGAGCTCAGTGTGATGTCTTAGCGAAAGTAACATGTTCGCCGATAGTGCTTTATGTTGAAGCCTTCAAAGTAAGTCTTGGAGTTCGGTATGTTCTCTTGGTGAAAGATGTAAGTCTTGCCAACTATTCTTTGGAGCCCGATATGACTTGTGACTTCAGTAAAACCTTTGGTGACTCGCTATGATCTCCTGGAAAAAGCGATAGGTCTGGGCGACTACTTGGTGTTTCGATGTAACACTGGAAGCTTGATAGAACATCTTGGCGACTACAGTAACTCTTGGCGATACTGATATGAAGGTTATGTGGCATCGGCGAGACACTGTTAGTGTCTCACCGAGATGCCAACACAGTGCGAATTATGTTGACCGTTTGTGGACCGTCCTGATGTGGTGATGTGGACAAGTTCGAACAGGGAACATGGTTATACTCTATGATTACAGATTGTGATCGGTTGGTTGGATCGACAAATGGTTGAGTGATTGTATCAGTAAATGAATTATATTTTGTAAAGACTGTAACTCGAAGGTTCCTGTACAAGAATGTTCACGGTGAATGTTGTTGTATAATGACACCAGAAAGATAATTCTAGCATTTGTATGTAATCACTATTACTGTAATACAAAGTGATTTCTCTTGGTGTGGTGGGTTTTTCTCCCATAAGGGTTTTCCCACTTATATCTGGTGTTCATGTGTGATTGTCAAATACTCTGTTTCTGTTATTTACTTCATAGTGCATCTTAGTTGAACTATAATTGGAAAAATTAAAAGTATATCTACATTCTTTCCTGAGGTATTGATGTTAGGAGAATTTTTTCTGCATCTGATTTTCCTTTCACAAAATCCATGCCCTACACTGCCATCTCTTATCATAATAAATCAAAATTATTATGGCTACTTCCCATCATAGTAATTACAACATTAATTAGTCGTCCCATCTTCATTCATAATAAATTCATTACCACCCTCACCATCCCATAGGATTATACAGTTACATCAGCAAAGGTAAGTGATTTTCAAATTGATGACGGGACCTAAGGTACGTGTAGCTTTTACTTTAAGTAGGTAATTATTATGAATATAAATAAATAAATTGGCATGTTCCACCAACCCTTTCCAAACTTAGTAAATTGTGTGATTGTATGTTTGTTTGAGGTGCAATAGTCTATGTGATTTTTCCCATGCAAAGTAGTAATGAAATTACAACGAAGCCCAAATGTAACAATTAATTCATGTCCCATCGATTGTATCAAAGTACGAGTGGTTGAAAAGTTTACATTTTCTTTACTCTGTATCATAGTTTTGTTTAAACAGTTTTTGAGTGCCATGGCATTCAACAGAAACTAATTAGAACCACAAGAAAGACACAGTATGGGAGGAGCTAAACAAAAATCAAAGCCAACTTCCATAGATAAGTTATTGGCACTAAGTAATATTTTAGAATTGTTTCAGAGGGTTGGGTAGCTGGAGCTTATGAAGAAGTTTGAAGGGCACAATGAGCAGCTGGTAAAAGAATTCGCAGAGAATTTCTCGAATGGTCAATCTATAGTACGTGGCAAGAGATTCAAGGTAAGCCCTCATATCATTTCTCATTTATTTGGTATTAGAAATGAGAGTATCATTTTTTCATAAACCATAAATATTTCCTATCAAAGAATGGTAGAACTTTTTAGTCAGGAGGGAGAACCTAGTCCTTTGCTTGTTGTTACCACCCAAGGGCAGAACAAGGGATTTCAAAGAATGTCAATTCCAGAGCCATGGAGAACAACCGTTACTTGGATTATTAAATATTTCACATGTGAGGTACAATGTGTTGTCATAGTTGGTCCACCTTTTCAGCTACTCACTCATTTGTGCCATGGCACTGGAAACCCTAAATTTAGGGTTAACCTTCATGCATTTCTTAGTGATTGTGTTGTTAACATGATAGAAAGATTCAAAATTGGTTCAAGGCTGCTAAAACATCATGGCCTCATTCATTTAATCTGTAAACATCATTTTCGAAGAAAAATGGAAGGAAATTGGCAAATATTTCTTTGAAATTTTGAAAACCCAGAACCCACAAGACATTTTGAAGAAGGTGAGTCATTTGGTTGGGTGGCAAAAAATTTAAAAGAGCTTTCCCCTAGGCCTCGAGGTGTTTCTAAACCCCAACATGCCAAAAAAACTCCTAACAACGGAGCATCGTAAATTCCACCCAATATTTTAGAAACCCCTAGCAATCAAGAAAATGTAGACATAGTAAATTCTGGAGATGAGGATACTCCTCCTTGCAAGAAGAAAAAAAGGTCTAAAATAAAATTGCAAACACCTCCTCCTTTAAGGAGAAGTAAGCGACTATCTACTGAAATTAGTGGTGTAGTAGTTTGTGATCAATTGCATGTCCCTAAAAAGAAGAGGCACAACTGACAACGACATAATATTGTAGCCCAATCATTGGAAAATGAGGTTTATCCATGTGAAGAAACAACAGAAGAAAGTGAAAAACAAACTAGTAAATCCCCTAAGGCTGAAAGGGAGGATGTGCCGGGCGGGGCCCTAGCTCGGTTGGCTAAGTAATTCCGTTGCGGCTCTGCTGGTCACGAGTTCTAGTCTCCCCCCGTCCCGTGGTACCGGAGGGCGTGTCACGCTAGCGCCGCCAGTCACATTAAAAAGTTTACCTGGCGCACTGCAGTTTATAGGGGGTCGTGCTACCCGATTCCTGCAGTCTAAAAAAAGAAAAAAGAAAGGGAGGATGTGCCACTTTAGTCAGGACAAGTAGAGATAGGGGAACAATCACCACACTATATGGGTGTTGAGGATGAATTTGCAGAACAATTGTCTCCCCTGGTTGCCAATGTTACATAACAAGGTTCATTAGAGGTACATGATGAAGAAAATATAATTAGTAATGATGTAGAAATTCTTAATTTTCCTTTTTCTACCAATATAGAGGTTGAAAGATTTGATCATAGAAAAATAGAGTTAGAAGAATTAAAAGTAGAAATTATTCAATTGAAATGTAAATTGCAGCAAAATGAAGAACATGTGAATAAAAAAAGCAAGAAATTAGCATGCAAACTGAACTTCTGATACAAAAAGATCAAGAAATTGCAATTTTTAAGGTTCAAGTAGAACAAAAGGATAAAACCATTGAAGGGTTGTAGTTTCAAGTACAAGAGATTGATGAGAAAAATAAAGAATTTTTGGTCAGTCTATCTGAAAAAGAAAAAGAAATTAAGAATTTAACTGATAATTTGATGTAATCACTCACAATTTTTGTAAAAGAGCAGGAAAAACATAAATCTGAGCTCAATGCATCCTTGAGAAAAATTGTTGAGTTAGAACAAGATTTGCAAGAAATTAATGTTAAACCAAAAGTGGAGTCAAAAGAACTACAAACTGAACCAACCAAAATGGAGTGGTTTGAGGTCCACATCCCTCCATTATTGGTTAAATGGATGAAAAGATGTTATTTCTTGAGACAGGCAGGGGCAGAGAATGCCAGACTTAAGAAGGAAATAGTTTTATTAAAAGAATCATATGATAGGATTTATTAGGCTAAAATAGATGCATGCCAAATTAGGGAGTTATTATTAGCCTGTAGGAGACCATCTAGGTTGTATTCTATGTTTTTGAATGAGCAATTGTTAAGATGGAAACTGTTGAGAATTTCTTGCAATCTACCTCATGATCCAGATGATGAGCAATTTTTAAAAGCATTTAAAGAGGCAACACCTGTTCAACAAAACTTTCTTTGTGAATTCTTTGTACATAATCTATTTTTAGAGACACTGATTTCTTTGTCAACCTCTTTGTTGGAGAAGTACAACTCAGGGCATTCATGTCTACCATGCAAAGTCAGATGCAATGGTAGGAAAGGACCAAAGAATATTTGCAGGCATAAAGGACTATGGGACTTTAGATGAGATACCCTAATAGAAAACCCTTTTCCTTTAAAGCTCAATTCCAAAGCACTAAGAGCTATGAAGCTATGAGAAGTAAATATAATGATAATCTTCAGATTTGTTTTGAGAATTTCAAAGTCCAAGGGCCAAAATTGATAGAAAAATCATGGAGTGCCTGTGAGGAGAGGTACACTCCTTTGCCTATGTATCTTAAAAAGAGGAAGGTGATTTCACCTACCAATATAAAGTGGTCCTACATAAGGGTTGAGGCATTAGTAGAGATACTGTAGCATCTTAAAACCGAATGGATAGGGATGAGGCATAGACCTCCATTACTTCTTCAGCCACCCCCTATAGTACTTGTCACTATAGACCAGAATCTTGAGGACTTATATTCATGGAAAGTAAGGGTTAAATAGGAGGGTTTTCTTAAAAGTTTTGATGATTGGGATAGAGAATCATAAGACCTATATGATCTCAGCTCTAAATATGATGAATTGAATAGAAGAAGAGATGCAGATAGGCAGAGATCCCAACAAAGAGTAGGAGGACATGCTCAGGCCTAGGAAGGGGAGAGTGATGAGGTAAAAATAACCTCATGATTATAATAAGCCAAATACCCTTCCTTGTTTCTACCAGTCACTTTAACCCTACCAATTGTTTATTTTTAAGATTAATGATTGCTTACTTTTTGTAAAAAGATGTAAAACTCTTTATTTCCTAAATTGATTGAAATTAGCTAACTAACATTGATATAATGGCATAGCTTTCAGTCATTGTATAGGACATTATGCACGACCAAGTGGACTTTAAGTGGACTTCAAATAGTTGAAGATAGAGTGCTAAAAGTCTAGGCACCAAAAATTTAGGCGTGCATAGTGGAACAAGTCTTTTTAATGCTTTATGTTTAAAAAATTTATGGCTCCACTCCAAGCCTTTAATATGTTTTATGTTATGGACCTCATTCAATTGGTTAGTTGAGATTTTGTTAAAAGAATTTTTCAATGATGATCTTTCACTATCTAAAATTTAGAATTTTTTTAGCAATATAGTATATATATGTAACCTCCAGAAATAATGCATACGTGATACCATTATGCTGTTATAATATGCTTTGAACTATGTCTCTGTGTTACACTTTATTGATATGAATAAAATAAACTTTGTCAGTCTTATTCTGAGTTACTAGTTCTATGTAATGGAATTATCATGGATGGATTCATTTTGAAGATGTGAAAGTACATATGATCTAAGTTAATTGTAGGCATACCCGAGAGCTATCCACTCGAGGGATCTCGTAGGATAGATAAGTATTTTCATTTTTAATGTTGTTTCCTTTATTTTGTATATGATAAATTTGGATGAATGTTATTTGTGTGTGTTGAGTTCTGTCAAATATTCCTCTAGGTCATAGTTTCAAGTTTGCAATCTTTAAGTTTTGTTCATTTGAAATTCTAGAGCATCCACTCCTATTGTTAGTTACAAATTGTTAAGTTTACTTTTTGTCAACAGTTAGTCGTTAGCTGTTAGTTGTTTTCATTTAAATTTTACAATTTTTACTGTAATTGTTTCTTCTTAGGTAATTTATATGCTTTCTAGTTTAATCATCTCATTCTTTCTAGCTTAAACAACTTCATGCTTTCTAGTTAAATTTTTGCTTACAACCGTTTCAATAATTCAAAAAATCTGAGATAGCCAATATGTCCCATGTTGCATATGGCCTTGAAACACTACCCAATCAATATAATTGATACATTTTCAACTAAAGTGATAGGACCTCATGACAGTCTGTCAAGGGCCTTAGTGGGTGCTTAAAATATGACCTGATCTAGGATTTTATAAAAAAAAAATATTGCAATGTGGACTTTTTAGGTCCATTAGAACATTGGTGGGTTAGACAAGTGCATCTACACTTGCACATTTTTTATTTATGAACTAAACATAGTTTGTGCACATGCAAATGACTTTTCCTCAAGTTCACTTGGAAGACCTTTTCCCACATGATCTTTCAAAATGAAAAAATTGGCTAAGTATAAATTTTGCGAGCCAATGGGGTCCAACTTCCTATAGCCATACAAGTGTTTATGTCATATGTATAAATATTCATCTAAACAATTTTTTTCCAAAGTGGTGTAGATGTACTTGTAGAACTATTTTTTTTGTAGCTATCAGATGGTGTTGGTTTTTCCACAAAGAGAAAGAACAATGAGGAAATTATATTGTAAAGGTTTGAAGTGAACCAAGAATTTTTCTAAGGTGACTCAACCCATTGAGGATGATTTCTTTGCATGTCCGAATAGTGCAATTTTTTTCAAGATTTTAGTGTGCATGTGGATTTTTCTATTTTCATATTACTCGAGGAGGGTTGAATCCTTGTGATGGACTCTCAAGATAATTTTTTTTGTTGAAGGGATCGTGTGGGTGTTTGATGGTCATTGTGTAACATGCTGATTGTTCATGTAAGTAAAATTTCCTAAGTTTTCACTTTCAAGTAAATAAACTATGTTTCATAACCATTGCCATAAAAAAATTCTTTTCCAAAAGAGGACAAATGAGTACGAATGACATATCAAATTTCATTCCTTGATTTCATTTTAAAAATAATATTCTACATATTACAATATTTCCAAAGGATAGATACAAAATACATACATAGCTCAACTAAGCTTCAAAGTAATAGATATAAATGGTCCAAGAATCTCCTTTCAAATCTTGGTCGCCAACTAAGGAGGAGAAGCATCACTCAAGAACTTTTTTTCCAACCATGGACTCAAATGTAGTCCCCCACACATCTATCATCCAATAGATGGCCCTACCCTTCGACGAAGAGATTGGTGGAGTAACCTCGTAATGGAAATCACTTTGAGTTGTGTTGTGTCCTACATAACTAGAACTTGTAGACACTACAATACTGAACTGGCACGCATCAAAGGAATACGATGAATTGACAATGGATCCAAAGGAAATCACACTACTTTTTCCAAATTATTCTCACTCAGTATTTCAAGTGAAAATCATCCTATTCACATACACTACTCTATTTCAATTTGACTTTAGGCCATTATAAACTATGCATAGGTAATTTCCTTCAATAGGTAGTCATTAACCTCATAAATAACCTATTCTACTTTTCCAAAAACACAATGGTACCTCTACCTATAAATCATAATCAAAAGCATAATAGATATTTTAATCCTAGGTATAACATATGAGCTTTCTAAGTCTACAAATTAACTTTGCATGAAATAACTTAACAAGCTATTCCCATCTTGCCAATCCTAGTATGTAATACTAAAGACAACATTCAATCTCTCCTTAATATGGAGTAAGTACAAACACTTATAAGGAAATAATATCAATAAATATTTTCCTTTCCTACAAGCAAAATAGATTATTACTCTATTTCATGCAACCTAATGCAATTTCCAATTTAAACACACAAGGCAATCAATCTTTCACATAATAGATAAAATACGAAGAGAATAGAATCGCATGCCTGTTATTCACTTATTCCAATTGACTCACATGTTCTCAAGCTCGAACCCCTCTTAAAATAAACTTAGCAACAAATCCCTCTCAATCTCTCTCACTAAATTTCCTCACAATAACTCTCAGCAAAATAAGAATTCTCTCAATGAGAAATATAGTAAAATGGAGCAGCATAGTGATGTAAAGAAGAATTGTATCCAAATGAGGTGAGAATTCCTCATATTTATACCCAAAAACTAGCATCCTTAGGCTACAAACAAGGCTTATACTATGACACTTCTCAACCAAAAACCATCGACTTAGCTTAATAAAGAAAAGGTGGCAGATTTCTATCTCAATAGTCACTAACACAGGACAGCAGATCAACCCAATGCTTTCCAACAAAATTTTGAATGGTTCAAGTAGCACATGCTTCATTCAATAAATCGACTTACAAGTTAAATAGACTTCTAAATGAAACACATGATTCATAATATGGCACCAACCATTCATCACATTTCCTATTCTCAAGCTTGTTGTTTAAAATAGAGTATAAGTCAAACTCCTCTAGGCTGTGTATCATATAATCAACTTGGTCAAAGGCATGGAAATCAACACCTTTCATTGAATCAACCTCCTTTTAAATATCATTGTTAATTCTTTGACTCAACATGTCACATAATATAGTGTGTTGCACTTTTATCATTTTTTTAATAAATTTCATTCAATAGATTTAAACTTTGTATTTTCTATCGCCTTTTATCATTAATGATAATGTGGTTCATTACTTAGCACTGTGTTGCTAAATATAGTGCTACATTCATATTAAATAGACCATGACATTTATACTATAAATCGACCAATAGCATAATATATATATGTGTGTGTGTGTGTGTATGTGCATATATTGTACATATATGTACATATATATATGTATGTATATATGTACATATATATATATGTATATATATATATGTACATATATGTATATATATATACATATACATATATGTATATATATGTAATATATAAGTACATGTACATATATATATATATACATATATGTACATATATATACATATATATACATATATATTCATATATATATTTATATCTAAATATTCCACTTGATATTCAAATGAATGAGATCAAGTTAACATATATGTTGATATATGTGTATACAAATCTGCCACCTCATATATATATATATATACATATATATACATATATATACATATATATACATATATATACATATATATACATATATACAATCAAGCACATGAACAATTACTATCTTATTGATAGATATGTATACACGCGATGCATATACATATATATACATACATGTCTCTTTGTCCCTCGATATCACCATGCCCATGAGCAATTTTTCCATGAGTGTGTGTAGGTACGTCTACCTATGTACTCTCATGCACGCCTTATCTCACGTGTATGGCTTATCATCGACATGCACATGTATACATATATATACATTCTATGTATATATCTCATCAATCAAGTATAGTAATATGAAGATGAACTCACATGCACCAATCACTTAAACACAATCCAAGAATGCTCTCAACAGAAATGAAGATCCTTCCTAATGCAAACACATCATGCTAAAGGATGACTTACCAACTCCCAAAACTATGACTTGACTCAACCATTCTATTAGTGTGTGTGTGTGTAATATTAGTTAGGTTTGTTATAGGTTACCCAACCAAGTTCTTCTTTTGAGTGATATTTCCCCTTGCTTATGGAGGATTGACTATAAACCTACATCCAACTTAACATATTTTCATGGTAGTCAACCACTCATCAAAACAAGCATTTGCATTATACTTTTCACAGTTAGAATATCAAATTCAATAACCACTCATTCCAAATATCCATTCCACTATATAACATCAAATGAAATAAACATTCATTCATAATTTTCCGCTAATAAAAGTGCAACCATATATATTTCCAATTAGAATTCCAAATACATTCAATTATGCAATAATTTACCCTAACATAGTAATAGTAAATAGGTAAACACACAATGGGGTGTGACATACTCCCCCCCTTGTGAATCATCATCCCCAATGATTTTATGTAGCAAACATAAACTAAACAAATAAACAAGAATTATTTTTCAAGCATTTTCAAAAGAATGTAAGACATGTTCAAAAAATTTCTCTATCTCAACATAGTCTTCCCAAGCGACAAAATTTTCTGTATACTAGTCCCTCTAGATTTTGCATTGTAAAACCTCCCTATTACACAAGCGAAGCTTACGCGTTCTGAGCACCTTGATAGGCTTGATGGTTACCACTTTGGGATCCTGTACCTATAAATCATTCCAATCAATTACATGATTATCTCCTAGTATATACTTCTTTTGGTAAGAAACGTGAAAGACGTTGTGCATCCAGGCAAGAGCTGGTGGCAATGCAATTCGGTAAACTACAAGATTCACTTCCTCAAGAATCTCAAAAATGACCTACATAGCGTAGAGCTAGTTTGGATGAATTTCCAAACTTGATGGAACTCTTATGAGGTTTTACCCTTAACAACATCTTATCACCTATTGCAAATTTCTTGGTTACTTGGTTTGCATTTGCATAGCTTTTATGTCTATCATTGGCTTCAACTAGCCTTTGCTTAACAATCCTAACCTGTTCCTCCATTTCAACCAACATCTCTAGCCCAAGACTCATCCTATCCTCAAGTTATCCCAACTTATAGGGATTTGACACTTTCAACCATATAATGCTTCAAAATGAGCCATCTTTATTGCAAAATGGTAGGAATTGTTATAAGCAAATTCCACTAAAGGAAATTAATCTTCCCACTTGTATTGTTGATCCATGCAATACATTCTAAGTAGATCTTCGAGTACTCGATTCACCCTTTCTATTTATCCACCCATTTTTGGATGATATGTTGAACTTATATTTAGTTGAGTCCCAAGTGTAGAAAATAAGGTTTGCCAAAACCTTGAGGTCACATGTGCATTCCTATCTAAGATAATCTTCTCAGGAATTCCATGTAGTTTAAACACCTCTTGAATAAATTTTTGAGCTATGACAGGAGCTCCATCAGTTAGATTCCTAGGTATGAAATGTGCTACCTTAGTAAGCTTTTCCACTACCACAAGAATGGAATTGTGCTTATTCCTCAACATAGGTAATCCTTGCACAAAGTCCATATTAATGACTTGCCACTTACTCTCTAGAATATCATGTGGGTATAGTAAGCCTGCAGGATGATGATGTTCAACTTTCACCCTTTGGCATTCTAGGCACCTAGCCCAAAATCTAGTAGCATTCCATTTTATCCCTTTCCAAAAATATAATGACTTCACATTGGCCAAAAATTTTGTCACACCAAGATGTCTAGAGTATGGTGCTTACACCAGGATGTATAATGACTTCACATCGGCCAAAAATTTTGAACTTCTTTCCACACCATATTTCTTAACTATTTAGAGTTAGGCACATACATTCTCCCCTTATACCTAAGCAATCCATTGGGTTCAAAATGAAATCCTTTGTACCTTGCATCATGCAGATTTCTTTTGAGTGCTTGCTTAACTTGCATGCAATACTCATCCTCATTGCATTTCTGCAATACTTAGCCTTTAAAGTTGGTTTGGATTGTCACTACTAAGGCAATATGACGTCTACGAATTAAGGCATCGATAACCTGATTTTCTTTTCCCTTGATGTAGCTGATATTGAATTCATAATCATATATCAACTCCAACCATCTTCTCTATCGTGCATTCAGATTAGGTTGAGTGAATATATATTTCAAATTATTATGATCAATTTTCATCTCAAAGGGCTTTCCCAACAAGTAATGCCTCCACATCTGTAATGCATGAACCACCACTACTAACTCTAAATCATGTGATGCATAATTTTGTTCGTAGGGTTTCAAATTTCTTGATTCATAAGCAATTACTTTCCATTCTTGCATTAAGACTCCACCTAATCCTTCTCCTGATGCATCTGTGATAATGGTGAATTCACCATCAAGATATGGTACTTTCAAAATTGGAGTAGTGGTTAACTTCTCTTTGAGTATATTGAATGTTGCTTGGAATTTTTCGTTCCACTCAAACTTATTCCCTTTCCTCTGCAATGAAGTAATTGGAAAGGATATTCTAGAGAGGTTTGCAACAAAATTCCTATAATATCCCACCAAACCCATAAAACTTCTTACCTCAGAGAAATTTTTAGGTACTAGCCATACTAGCACTGCCTTGATCTTGGATGGATCAACTAAGACACCATCAACTGAGATCATGTGTCCAAGATACTACACTTCCTTCTTAAAGAAGGTACACTTAGAGAGTTTCCCATACAACTTATGTTATCCCAAATATTGTAGAACTATCTCCAAATGCTTGCAATGATCCTCCTCATTCTTTGAATAAATTAGGATATCATCCAAGAAAACCAAAATAAACTTATCTAGGCAATCCATAAACAAGTTATTCATTAGGTTCATAAATGTTGCTAACACATTAGTAAGTCTGAATGGTAGAACTATAAACTCATAATGCCCATATATGGTTCTGAAAGCAGTCTTGAAGATGTCCTCATCTTTGATTCTTAACTGGTGGTATCCAGATCATAGATCAATCTTATAAAACACAATAGCTCCCCGCATTTGATCAAAAAGGTCATCAATGCATGGAAATGGATACTTGTTCTTTACTGTAGCTTTGTTAAGCATTCAATAATCTATGCACAATTGCAAAGTTCCATCCTTCTTTTTCACAAAGATTACTGGCACTCCCTAGGGTGATACATTGGGTCTTATCAATCCCTTAGATAAGAATTCATCTAATTGTGCCTTAAGCTCCATTAACTTAGTTGTTGTCATTCTATAAGGAACTTTGGAAATAGGTTATGATCCTGGCACTATATCAATGGAGAAATCGAATACCCTTTTTAGTGGTAGTCCAGGTAGTTCTTTTGGAAATGCATCCAAAAATTTCCTAAGATAGGATATATTTCCATATCCGTCTCTCTAGTTTCCATCCTTTCGCCTTCTTCCATCTCTTGGTAACCCTATGGTCCATATTTTTCAAGACCATCTTGAGAATTAAATTCCTTATATTCTTCAAGCTTTTCCATTTTTACTACAAAGAGCTTGCATCCTTTCTTCTTAGCCCCAAGCAATTGCATGGTAGAGATTTGAAGCAACTTGACTTCCCTCGGTATCCCTTGCAACATCACTTGGTTACCTAAAGCATCCAAGCACTCTATTATTTTGGCATGAAAGTCTACCTTGGCTCTATGCTTCCAATGCCAATTCATTCCTAGGATAACATCATAGGATCCTAAGGGGACTACATATAGGTTTACCTCTGTAGAGAAACAAGGTAGCTCAATCCTAGCTTTGAACAAACAGTTTGTTGCCCTTGTTGCCCTTGTCTAGTTTGCATATTCAACAACCCATGGCTTTTCCATATAACTAACTTTCCTAGATATTTGCTTTGTTATTCTAGGTGAAACAAAAAATTTAGTAGCTCTAGTATTTATATGTATGGAAATAGGCAAACCAAATAGAATACCCAGAGTCTCCACTAAAGTAACTTGATACTTCGTTAGATGATTGCCCAAGGCAACATGAATCTTCTATTGGAATGTCATTTTCTAGGAAGGAAGTGGGTTTCCATAAGGTCATGACCCATAAAGCTTATTGGGACAATTTATAGCAAAGTGGTCTCCACCACATGTGAAGCATCCTGTTGTTGGTCCTTTCTTCCTTGTGGGTTCACTAGGTTTACTAGCATTACTTCCAACGTTGTTAACATTTCCACCATTGAGATTATTCTTTTTGCATTCCCTCCTTGATTCTATTCCATTATTTCGAGGTCCCTTTTCCCCTTGCTTCTGAAAATATTTTACACCTTCAAACTTCCTTAGTGTTGGTTTAACTTGAGCTCCTACAAACTTCTTACAATTCCTATTCTCTTGACGAATGGAGATGATTTGAGCTTTTTCTCTTGCTTAACATCCTTCTCATACACTAAATCCATACTGTCTAGACCATGAACATCTACCTCACCACCAATTTGGCTATTAAGCCCCATAATGTATTTCCTTATGAAAAAACATTCATCCTTCTGATACATTGGTACATACCATAATTGTCAAGTGAACTTTTCCCAATATTCATTTACTGAGAGCTCTCCTTGCTTCAAATTTTGAAAATCATTGATTTTTGGGTCATAAAAGAGTTGAGGTAGCCATCTTTTCTTTAATATTTCCACAAACTTGTTCCATGTAAGTTTCAAAGAACTAAGCCCACGTTCTATTTTCTTATTCATCCACCAGTTAGAGGCTTCTCCCTCTAATTGATAGGCTCCCTATACTGCTTTTGTGACTTCAGAATAGTTTCTAATCTTGAAATATTTCTCCATCTGAATCAACCATGCCTTAGCTTCTTCCTCGTTGGAGCTACCTTCAAATTTTGGTCAAGTTATTTTCCTCATGTCCCTAGAAAGTTCAAAAACCAAATGCTTCCTACTAGTTCCTTCAGATTGAGAGTGAGATTTCTCATTCTCATGTTCATGGGTTTATTCATGATTGTGAGAATTCTCTACCTCATCTTCATTGACAGGGAATTCTTCATTAATTGGAACTTCTTGTTCTTACTATCTTATGGAAACCATTTAAATAAGCATTCATTCACACTTAAAGAAATTTCACATAATATTTGAGCATAGGCTTTTGATAAACACATGATTTTTTTATTATTCACAAGGATCTCAATATCCTTTCATTTACATAGAGTGACTATTCAGATAGTGAAGTGGAGAGTATCCCTCAAATTCACTCTTTGACACATAACTCAATGAGGTATACCCCTCAAATTTTTGTTCATATCACATTTGCTCATATCTATCCAAAAATGGGTAGTAATCTTTAGATTTATCATCTGACACATAGCTACGGGGAACATAACCCTTTGATTCATTACTTGAGGAAATTACAATCACTTCTGACATAGGAAGGACTCTAGGGTCTCTAAATATGAATGTTGGACTGACACTCCCTTCTGAGGGCATATCCCTAGAAGTGACAAGGAATTAGACTTTACTGGTGAAACCAGAGGTAGATAGTTGAAATTGGCCTCCTCCTTCATCCTTCTCTTTACTTCACTAATTCGAGAAAGAGCATGACTGAAATTTTCAATATTTCTAAAATAACATTATCATAGTTGGTACCCTCTATCTTACGAACAATGGCCTCTTTTTCCTTCTTGGCTTTCAGGTATTCCTGATTACTGACTTTCTTGCAGTTAACCTAAGATGCACCATCCTGGCACAAGAATTTCCAAACATTAGTCTCATTCAATGTTGGATGGAAAGTATGGTGAGCACATAGGTTCCAGAGCTAAACTTGGTAGCTCTGATACCACATGTAACATTCCAATTGTTCACGTAAGTAAAATTTCCTAAGTTTTAACTTTCAAGTAAATAAACTATGTTTCATAACCATTGCTATAAAAAAATTATTTTCCAAAGGAGAAAAAATGAGTACAAATGACATATCAAATTCCATTCTTTTATTTCATTTTCAAAATAATATTCCACATATTACAATATTTCCAAAGCTTGTATACAAAATACATACATAGCTCAACCGAGCTTCAAAGCAATAGATATAAATGGTCCAAGATCTCCTTTCAAATCTTGGTCACCAGCTGAGGAGGAGAAGCACCACTCAAGCACTTTTTCACCAACCATGAACTCTAATGTGGTCCCCCACACATCTATCATCTAATAGATGGCCCTACCCTTTGATGAAGAGATTGGTGGAGTAACCTCATAACAAAAACCACCCTGAGCTTAGTGTTTTTCCCTACATAACTAGAACTTTTAGACACTACAATCATGAACTAGCATGCATAAAAGGAACACGATGAATTGACGGTAGAGCCAAAGGAAATCACACTACTTTGGAAAAAAGTATTCTCACTCAGTATTTCAAGTGACAGTCAACCTATTCACATACACTACTCTAGCTTGATTTGACTTTATGCCATTATAAACTATGCATAGGTAATTTCCTTCAATGGGTAGTCATTAACCTCAGAAATAACCTATTCCCATTTTCCCAAAACACAATGGTACCTCTACCTATAAATCATAATCAAAATCATACATTACCCCCTTCAATGGATATTTTAATCCCAGGTATAACATATGAGCTTTCTAAGTCTACAAATTAACTTTGCATGAAATAACTTAACAAGTTGTTCCCATCTCATCAATCCTAGTATGTAATACTAAAGAAGGAATTCAATCTCTCCTTAATATGAAGTAAGTACAAGCACTTATAAGGAAATCATATCAATAAATATTTTCCTTTCCTACAAGCAAAATAGATTATTACTCTATTTCATGCAACCTAATGTAATTTCCAATTTAAACACACAAGGAAATCGATCTTTTACATAATAGATAAAACTTGAAGAGAATAGAATCTCATGCCCGTCATTCATTTATTCCAATTGACTCACTGGATCTCAAGCCTGGCCCCCTCTTAAAATCAACTTAGCAACAAATCCCTCTCAATCTCTCCCAGTAAATTTCCTCAATAACTCTCAACAAAATAAGAATTCTCTGAATGAAAATTATAGCAAAATGGAGTAGTGTAGTGATGCAAAGAAGAATTGTATCCAAATGAGGTGATACTACCTCATATTTATACCCAAAAACCAACATCCTTAGGCTACAAACAAGGCTTATACTATGACACTTCTCAGCTAAAAACCATTGACTTGGCTCAATAAAGAAAAGGTGGTGGATTTCTATCTCAATAGTCACTTACATAGGACAGTAGATCGACCCAATGCTTTCCAACAACATTTTGAATGGTTCAAATAGCACACACTTCATTTAATAAATTGACTTACAAGTTAAATGGTCTTGTAAATGAAACACAAGATTCATAATATGACACCAACTATTCATCACATTTCCTATTCTCAAGCTTGTTGTTTAAAACAAAGAATAAGTTAGGCTCTAGGCTACGTATCATATAGTCGGATTGCCCATAGACATGGCAATCAACACCTTTTATTGAATCAAACTCCTTTTACATAGCGATATTAATGCTTTGACTCAACATGTCACATAATATAGTGTGTTGCACTTTTATCATTGCGTTTAATAAACTTCATTCAACAAATTTAAACTTTTTATTTTCCATCGGCTTTTATCATTAATGATAATGTGGTTCATTACTTAGCATTGCACTACTAAATATAGTGCTACATTCATATTAAATCGACCATGTTATTTATACTATAAATCAACCATTAGCATAAATCGACCATTAGCATAACATGTGTATATAAATATATATATATATATAATACTAATAAATAGCATTTGACGCTATATATATATTCTTTTACAAATAAGTTTGTCTAAATATTCCACTTGATATTCAAATGAATGAGATCAAGTTAACATTTCATATACTATATATATAAACATATATCGACATGTGTATACATATGTATATATGTATATACCTCACACACACACACATATTTGATTAAACAATCAAACACCTAAACAATTGCTATCTTATTGATAGATATGTATACTTGTGATGCATATACATATATATATACATATATGTCTCATTGTCCTCTCAATATTGCCATTCCCATGATAAATTTTTCTATGAGTGTGTGTAGGTACGTCTACCTACATACTCTCATGCATGCCTTATCTCACTTGTATGGGTTATTGTTGACATGCACATGTATACATATATTTACATTCTATGTATATATCTCATCAATCAAGTATAGTAATATGAAGATGAACTCACATGCACCAATCTCTTAAACACAATCCAAGAATTCTCTCAACAAAAATCAAGATCATTCCTAATTCAAACACATCATGCTAAAGGATGACTTACCAAATCCAAAAACTATGACTTGACTCAACCATTATATTAGTGAGTGTGTGTGTAAGCTCAGTTAGGTTTCATTATAGGTTAACCGACCAAGTTCTTCTCTTAAGTGATACTTCCCCTTGCTTTTAGAGGATCAACTATGAACTTGCATCCAACTTAACACATTTTCATGGTAGTCAGCCATTCATCAAAATAAGCATTTGAATTATACTTTTCATAATTAGAATATCAAATTCAATAACCACTCATTCCAGATATCCATTCCATTATATAACATCAAATGAAATAAGCATTCATTCATAATTTTTCAATAAACAAAGTGCAACCATATATATTTCCAATTAGAATTCCAAATACATTCACATATGTAATAATTTACCTTAACATAGTAATAGTATATAGGTAAACACACAATGGGGTGTGACACATTGAAACCAAGTTAGCAGGTGGATGGGGGTCGAAATCTCACAATAGGAAAAAAATACTAAAATTAAATTTCAACTACCTCCATTAACTCCCAACCACTCCTACAAATGTTTAAATGCTTGACCTAGGCATGTTTCCTGAGGAAATTAAAGACATTTTTGGCATAGACTTGATGGGGGATAAGGTGCTCATGCTTCATTTATTATTTGCAAATTCCTTTTCCTTTAAAAGAGCATTTTCTAGATGCCATTTCCAACAAATTTTATGGGAATTTTTGTTGTTACTTGCACTCATTCAATAAACATCATTCAATGCAAGTTAATATTGTTTATCAGAGATTGTTTTCCACTTCCTTATCAAGCACATTTGATTTGCAAAGGAAAAATGTCTTATGAGAACTAGAGGAAGTTGCAGCTAGGGTTTTCCAATTGGGTTGACTCTTTGACAGTTCATTGACAACTTGATCGTGGGTTTTATCTGCCTTAGCCTCCATTTTCAAGAGGAGAACAAAAGAGATAATAATATATTTTTTGATAGGAAAAAGTAGTTGCAGAGCCATCAACCAAAGATATGGTTGTTGGAAGCCATAGGTTTCAAATCCATTTTTGGGTATAGTTTTTTATGTATTGTAATGAGTTGGGTTCCTTCCCAAGCCTATGATAACCTATGTAACCTTCAGAGTTTGTTTGATTATTGGTAGAATCAACCTTAGTTGAGTGTCTCCTTGAATGTTCAATTACATTTCTAATGAATGTTGTTTAGTTTCTTAGCTAGATGTTTGTAAAATCCCTATAATGCTATTTTATTGTATCTTTTCAACATAATAAGGAAGTTCATATGTATGCTTAAGGATAACTAAGTAGACTCACTTAATATTCTACAACCATTTACTATTTTTTTAATACGCATGTAGAGCTCAACTTTCCTATATATTCATAACAACATAGTCTTATGTGATATCTTGATTAAGGATACCACCTAAGTTTTTGCTATCATTTGTTTGATTGAATCTAGTGACTATGTTGCCCAATGGATGAAAGCGTCAACCTGTAATTGGTTTTCTTCCCACAATTCTCAACACCCTAAAATACATCAAAACAAAAAACTTTAATTTTTTTGTGTGTTTTTCTACCTTGTCTGAAAGTGTATAAATTCTAAAAAGGGTAATCATACAACCCATTTTTAGACACTTAATGGCATATTTTTTGTTAAATAGATGTCCAACCTAATACCTTCAAACAAATACATAGGTATATAGTGACACATGTATAGGGATACACTATGCAATGTGTATTATTTACTATGAGGTAATCACTTATTTTATCAACCAATTCATTTAGCATCTTAGGGAAAACCCCCCTTGGTCTTGCAAAACCAACAATGAAGGAAGTCTTACCCACCTCAACATTAGTCCTCTATTGCCCAACCTAACGATAGGTTTGTGGTAATTTTCCTAGGTTAAGACACCCTGATACCTAGAAAATTATCAAACCTTAGGGATTTGAGGATCACAATTTAGATCACCAACAACCACAACTCTAATTTTTTCCATATGTCTACTCTTAAGCATAGATTTATGAATTGTATCAACTCTATCCAAGTTAATGAATCATATTTAATTGGGGAAATGGAGATTAGGAAAGTTGCTAATATGTTCTTTCAAAACCTCTTATCTAAGGTTATGGAGACTAACCATTTGGTTGAAAATGATATCTTGAGTGTGTTCCCTAAGATCCTCACGAGTGAGGATAATAAATCCTTTCAATATATCCTTTAATTGTTGAGATCAAAGTGACTACTTTCTCATTTGAAGGCTCCAAAGCCCTTCGTTCAAATGAATTTCCCCACTTCTTTCAAATCTATTGGGGCAATGTTGCTAGTGACCTTATTGTTGCTACTAAAGATATTTTAGTAGTGACAAGTTGTTGAAGGAGCTTAATCCTACATTTCTTTTTTTAGTTCCCAAAAAGATGGGTGTTGTCACTTTTGCAGACTTTGAACCCATAGGCCTCTACAACTATGTATAAAATCTTCTAGATGATGTCTAATAGATTACCAAAAATTCTTCCTAGAATGATCTCTCCCCCAAAAAGTAGTTTTTTCCCTGAAAGATAAATTTTGGACGCAATTATTTATTTTCATGAGGTTGTTCATTCGGTGTCCATTAACAAAAGGGAGGGATTCTTCCTATGATAGGGTAGATTAGAGCTTCCTTCGGAAAGAAATGAAGATGTTTGTGTCTAAAGCTAAAATTATTGAAATCATCCTTCAAATGGTTTCATCTTTGAAATTTTTAGTTCTTATCAATGGATCTCCCTCAAGTTTCTTTATGAGTTCTAGGGGGCTATGTTGGCCTCCTAGTTCTTACTAGAAATTTGTGGATGACATGGTTATTTTGGGGGAAGCTTCAATTAGGGAGGAAAATTCCCTACAATGTATTTTGAACCAATATGAAAAGGCCTTGATCTCCAAAAAATCAATTACTCCAAGAGCTCTATCCTCTATCTGAACATGCCCATTGCTTATTAGTAAAGGATTGTGGGTATCCTTCAGTGTCAAATTGGGGATTTTCCTTCAAAGTAACTTGGCTTACCCCTTTTCTTCAAGAAAGTCTTGGATTACTTCTAGATGGACTTAGTGGATAAATTCCATTCCAAGTTGGCTAGTTGGAAAGTGGTTCTGCTCATCTTAGTTGGGAAGGTTTAACTGCAAAAGCTTCTCTACAAAATCTCCCTATCTACACAATGAGCCTTTTCAAAATCCCAAAGAAATTTGTGGAGAAGTTGGAATAGATTTATAATAATTATCTGAGGATAGAAAGAGAATTCCTTTGGTGGCCTGGGATACATTTTTTTTACCTTAGAAATCGGGAGGTCTTGGTATTAGAAAAATTAAGGATTTCAACTCTTTTCTATTGGCTAAGCTAACTTGGAGGTTCATGAAGGAGAAGAGTGGATGGATTGAGATTTGTGAGATAAAATATCACAATAGAGCCATGGAGGAGTTCCTTTGCAGTCTTGATATTTCTTTTGGTTCCAATATTTGGAAGAACATCTTGGATAACAAAAACTTTATCCTTAAAGGGGTCAAATGGAATTAAGAAATGATATTTCTAGAAAATTTTGGGAAGATAAGTGGATCTTGTACTTGGATCTTTCTAATGTAGATTGTTCTCTAAGATCTTTGAAAGAACCATATGCCAAAAATTTTGTTGTTAGGGTGGTTGTCTACATGGTATATGGGTCTTGGTAATGTGTTTGTGATGTTGATCCATCAGAGGTTTTGTTGTCTGGACTCCACTCTTTTCTTTCTTGTTTCCATATTCCTCTAATCTTGCCTTGTGATGACTTGGTTTGGTTTAATAATCTGTTTGGTTCATGTATACACCTAAAAACAGTCATCACCTTTAATTAATTAAATACTAGCTATTTGATTCATATTTCAACTACGTATAAATAAATGCTCAATTTATTTATATTGTTCACCCTTCTCTAATTCTCCAAAATCTAAAACACTTTCTTCTAAATTAATTAAATAAATAAGGTTCCCTAAACTTGTTTTATTTAATTAAACTTCACTCAATCCAATTAAGAATTAGAGCACATTTCTACAAAATTTTGTGTGCCACCTCATCAAGGTCACATGAAAATAAATAACTCTAATTTTTAATTAGAATTATCCTCAACTCATTTAAAAAAAAACATGGCTCATTTCCTCCCACACTCCCACCAACTTTGGAGCATATGACTTATTCCACCCACACTTACAACAATTTTGGAGCACATGACTTATTCCTCCCACACTTCCACCAATTTTGGAAGCACGTGGTCTTCTCTTCCCACACTTGAATCTTCCATTCAAATGGCATGTTTCCCATTGGTCAAGAGATTCTTCCACACACATGGCATGTTGTCTTTGGTCAAGGGAACAACATCTTGATTCTCTTCATCTTCACCATCCATTTTTCTTATTCAAATTTGGACCGTTGATTATTGCCACCTCACTATATGCTTGGAAAAGGCTATAAATACAACCCTTGGGCCTTGTATTTTGCATCCAAATTTGAAGTAAAGACCATGCAAGTTTATCATTGGATCTTGGAGTATTTTGGGAGTCTTATAACTAGTTTTTATATCATGTGTTGCTTTGCATTTACATCTTAGATTAACATATTGCTTCATAGTTGCATTTTATCATCCATCTTGCATCATAGTTGCATTTTAGATTAGTTCATTTTAAGTTTGCATTTGAGCATATGAAGTATCATGCATAGAATCATATAGATCACTACCATAGTATCCACCATTGTTTGTGTATTTATCATCAACATCATCCTTCACTCATCATAGCATTCATCATCATTGTTTGCACATAGTTTCATGTAGGTATATAGTTGGCTTGCATGTTGAATACTAATCTCATTTCTTAAGTGTCATTCTAATAGCCTTTGTGCACATAGAAATCTGATGGCCAAAAAGGTTAAAAAGAATCATTTAAGAATAGAGGACAATGAGACGTTCTTGGAAGATTTATCTTTATTACAACTTAGAATAGTTTACTTTTCTTTGAATCTTTCAATATAAATCGTTTCATTAAGGTTTGTGTTGATACTAACTTTGCACATTTCACACACACACAAAATGGTGCCCACTGTGGGGCCTTGCCCCATTTATTACTAACATGCTTGAAAATTTATGTTCATAGGTACGAATGTGAGCCTTTTGGAGCATTTTGCACTCATCTTGGAGCCTATTGCACTCATTTCAAAGCCTTTTGGAGCCTCTTGGAGTCTTTTGGCGCCTTTTGCACCTGTTCTGGCACCTTTGGTCTTTTTTTTGGCACCTTTTGCACCATTCTGGGCTACTCTATCTTTGTTTTGGAACCTTTGGTCTCTGTTTTGGCACCTTTGGGGTCCCAAGTGGTGCCTTTGGTCTTTATTTTGGCACCTTTTGCATCATTCTAGAACACCCTATCTCTGTTTTGGCACCTTTTGTCTTTGTTTTGGCACCTTTTGCAAAATTTGAAGGCTAATACTTTGTGTTGTTGATTTGCAGGTTTTCTAAAAACACTTGTCAAAGGCATTCTTATCAAACTACTGACATATTGCAGGGGTTGGAAGTGATTTACTTGGTTTCCTTTTGGTTAAGATAGGAACATAGCTTAATTAAGAGGTTAACGAACATCATGTTTCCTTTTGGTTAAGTTAGGAACATAGCTTAATTAAAGGGTTGATGAACACCATATATTTTGTGCTTGATGGATGGTAGGAATATGCTCTCCCCTTAACTGGGTGACCAAAAAGCTAGACCCATTCACTTTTCATGTGCGAGTGTGAGTTGAGTATATTGCATGTGTTCTCTCTTTATTTATGTGGAATAAAGATTGATCAAACTATGGGTATACTTGCTTGCTTTTATTTATCTTAGAGGGTCCACCTTATGGGAAAAAGTACTTACCCAAGGGAACGAGCCAACCGATAACACGCTAAAGCCAAGAGCATTTCCAGCCGGTATATAAGTGTGGATACTAGAACAAAGGCCAGTATCACGAGGTTGGTTCCAACGAAAAGGGCAGCAATGGTCTCTCGCCGCATGGATCAACCCCCATGAACTGAAAGTCCTTACTAAAACCCTTGTTGTAGTTTGGCCAAAACCTTTATCTATTCTTTGGTGCAGCAACGGTCGTTGCGAAGGCATCAACATTCTCGCAATTTTTAGTAGAGATGAAAAATATGCCATGGGAGATTCATGGGTATTAATGCTTGGTTGTACCAAGAAGTGAGTGTCATGGAGGGGAGCCAATGGGGTCAAGCATCTAGTCATCTGCTAAGAATAAGTGTGGTTGGGGTAAAACCCGCGTGGAATCCAAAAGAATGTAGTCTTTCACAACCTTAGGAGTGTACATTGCTTAATGTGTTTTTATCCAAAGTGTTTTCAAATCAAACAAAATGCCACATATTGGAAGTGAAAACCATGATTCAGAATTGCATTTAGTGAAACAATGAAGTCTCCCATTGAAAAATTAGGAAAACCAAGTGAATTCTCAAAGAAACTTTGAAAAAACCAAGTTTGAACCTATTTTGGCACCTTTTGTCTCTGTTTTGGCGCCTTTGGGGTCCCAAGTGGCGCCTTTTTTCCTCTATTTTTCTGCCTTTTGCAGAACACAAAACAGTGACCTAGGTTCATTTCTTGTCCGACAATCAGTCTCATCTTGGGAATCCTCAAAAGTATTCAACCAATCCTTAGGTAAAATAGAGTTTGAACATGTGTGTTACCAAATGATTTCATGAAAGATTAAAATTCAAAAACCAAAGTTGATACCTCTTAGTCCAAAAGAACATCAAAGACGGTTATCAACACTTTACGAATTTAGAGAGAGGTTGACCTTCAATTTCTACAAAAGAGCTTGCAAGAACAATCTTGAATTATACATCTTTTACTATTGTCAAAATCCACAACTTTTCCAAAGATTTGAGTACCTTGTTTAGGAAGAACATTTACCACCGGTTTCACAGTTTGAACCAAAATTTCAAAACTTTCTGAAGTCCAAAATCATTCCTTAGATACCTTAGAAGTCTAAACTTGTTAAAATTGACCTCTACAAGTGGAATTTTCCAACCTAAACCAATATCTAACATCTCAAAGTACCAAAATCATCAAATTTACCACACCTTTGATTGTTAAGCCTAATTTCATCATCAGGATTTATCATCCTCTCATCACGAACAAAGCTATATAGTCAAATCCAACCTAGTCTCATTAGAATTTGTCATTCTATTTGACTTAGTTGTAATCCTTGGTACTTTTCCAAAACCTAGATCAAAGTTTAGTCAAAACTATAACACTTGTATGCCCATCCAAACAAGGTTGCAAAAACAAAAGCTCAAGGAAAAAGGACTTGCAAATTAAAACATTGAAAATCAAACCATTGAAACTCCAAACATTGAAATTCCAACCATTGAAACTCTGATAATTGAGACTCAAAATATCGAAACTCAAAATAGTGAAACACAAAACACCATGGCAGAGGCTAAAGAGAACCCTTTTCATGGACTCAACAACACTGATGGAGAAGAAATAACTGAAGAAGATATCCAACACGTTGAACAAGACCCCAACTTCCACAAGTGTTTAGAAAATATTTTTGAAAGAAATGGGGAAAAATACCTCCTTATGCCAGCCAAACAAGGTGCCAAATTACCAGAATACTTTGATGTGAATCAATTGAAAGCTCCTCCCAAAAAGCCTGAAAATGATCCTGAACAAGTGGTTTCTCTCACTCATCAAATGAAGAACCTTCAACAACAAATCCTTGATATGCAAAGAGGGACTTCAAAATGATACTTGATCCAAGACATTTTTCCTTATCCATTTGATCAAAGTATTCACATGATACCTTTTCCCAAACATTGCAAGTTCTGAAAGTATGAAAAATACAATGGCAAAACCGATTTGATAGACCATGTGAGAGAGTTTAGGACCATGAGTCTTGAATTTGCATATGAGGAAACATATTTGATGAGATTATTCCCAAGAAGCTTAGGTGGGAATTGTCTTGAATGGTTCTCCAAACTCACCCCACCAATTAACAACTTTGAGGAATTAGTCAACAAGTTCATCACCCAATATTCCTACAACATCCAAAATGACATTACTATGAAAGATCTTTGTAACTTGAAACAAAAGAAGGGTGAATCGTTCCTTGTATTCTTGCAAAAATGGAGAAGGTTATTTGCACAATATTCTCATCCCATACCAGAAAAGGAAAAGATAGCAATCTTTATTGACAACGTTAATGACAAGATGAGTTGTAGATTGGAATTGCAATGTCCCCCAACCTTCAAAAAATTGATTGAGAATGGGATCAAAATAGAGGATGCCTTAGTCAAGAGAGGATTCATCAAGATATATGATGAAAAAAACTCATCAAACTCCTCCAACAATTACAATAGTGGGGACAAACCCAAGTTTTGGCAACGAAACAAGAACATTGGAAACAACGATGGTACAGTCGAAGGTCAAATTGCAAAACCTGTATTCAACCTAACTACAGTAGCCACTAGAAAACTAATCAGAATAACAATCACCCCAACAACCAAGGAAATAATCAAAGCAACAACCAAGGCAACAACCAAGGCAACAACCAAGGAAACAACCAAAAAGTCAACCAAAGCAACAATCAAGGTAATGTTGGATCTAGGACACCATCGTATTGAGCATCCTCAAATTGAAGGAGGTTCACACCTTTTGGGAAATCACAAGAATCAACATTAAAAGAACTTCTTGAAGCTAAGGTCATAACTCTACCAGAAGCCAGAAATTGGGAACCACAAGTTAAACCCCCATGGTGGAACGAGGCCCATTTTTGTGGGTTTCACCGCAACAAGGGACATAAAACCAACGACTGCATGCAGTTGAAACACTTGATACAAGATCTAATTGATAAAAAGATGATATTGGTAGAAGAACTCTAGACAAACAATGACCATGGGGCGTTCAAGAACCCTCTACCAAACTATGAGAAAGGAGGGTTTTCATCATCAAACAAGGGCAAGAACATAAACTATGTCTATGACACCACCATTCTGCATATTGAGGTGGTTGATGATCCAACCCATGAAAAATTAAATAATATTGTCAATGATAACCCAACAAACAATGACACCATTGGACATGAAAAAAACATTATTAAAAATCATCACCATAATGTTGACACTACCTCACATCAAATCAATGTTATCAAAATCAGGGAACAACATGACAACACACTTGTCAATGCAATCACACGAGGACAAGCCAAGGTAACATTGAAAGGAGCTACCCCTTTCACGTCCAAATCAATTGTTATCCCTGCAACCCAATATAACATAGTGGATTAGTTGTAGAAGATACCCACACAAATATCCATATTAGAACTCCTCAAGATTTCTCTTGCTCACAAGGAAATCTTGGAACAAGCTCTAGTTTCCCCCATGGTACCCAACAATCTAGAGGTTTGTCAATTCCAGACTATGGTGGGACATTTGACCGCACCACATTGCTTATCCTTTTTTGAACATGATGTATCTATCAATCATCCCCACAACGTTGCTCTACACATTGAGTTCTTAATCCACAAGCCAAAGTTAAACATGTCTAATAGATCGAGGAGCTAGCCTAAATATTTTTACTTTGAAACTTGTTTGTGCACTGGGCTATTCAGAAAATGCTATTGATCCTAGGAGGAAAATCACAATAAAAGCATATGATGACGAGGAGAGATCTTCACAAGGATTGATAGTGCTACATATTCAAGTGGGACCAGTTGTCAAAGATATAGTATGCTAGGTGTTAGACAAAGAGTTAACCTACAATATACTCTTGGGAAGACCTTGGATACATGACATGCAAGTAGTACCATCCACATATCACCAGTTTTTGAAATTCCCATTCAATGGGTAGGAAATCACTATTGTGGTTGACTCAAACAATCATCAATATTTTAACGCCCTCAAGACTACCCAAGATACTTTTGTACCACACAATAGGGAATCCCCAACTCAGGGTTTATCGAATGATGGGAAACAACTAAATCCCTTGTCAAAGTGGGTTGAGAAAAATGACCAATCTAAGGATAAGGATATCGGTGATGACAATCCCTCAAGTAAAGAAAGTACATCAAATCCTACTCCACAAAATTAGGAAAGTCAACTTGAATCCTTATCAAAAAAAGTTGCCAAGATCTAATTGAAAGACAAAGGCATGGGGGAGTACTCATTTCAACAATCCTTATGCTTGTCGCAACTGTAATCTTCTCCAAAGTCATATGGACAACCATCGACATCAAGAAAACAATCATCACAACCCACCACACTGTTTGATGGAACCTTTGTAAGAGTAGGCACATTAGTGGATGAGTCAAATGACAAGGAGGTTTTAAACTAGTTGCACAAAGATGAAGAATCATCACAAGCATCCACTTCAAGTGTACAGACAGAGCAGTATGGGAAAGGGAAGACAATCATGGAAAAGGTGGGATACGAGGGAAAAGGTCCTATCAGTAAAAGGAAGGAAGGCATCATAGAACCAATACAACCTATCACCATGCAAGCCAAAGATAAAACAATACTGGGGTATAGAGAAGAATCTAGAGAAGAAACCAAACAAAAAGTTGTTGAAAGAATCCTACAACTACAAGCTAGTGACGATCATGAAACCAATTCAAATGAGTACGAGTGGGATTCATTATCTGAAGAGTCTTGTCATGATAAATAAATTGATGTTGTCCAAAAGCATACACCCATACATGAGGAGGGTCAAAGTTCAGGTCATAGACTGCTTGAAATAGAATCACTACACATTGATGATTCCAGTGAAGACGATCAGACTCGAAGTGAAACAGATAATTTGGAGAAGAGTTACCTTATAGACATCAATTTTGCTATTGGACAATTTGAAAATGTTACCATTGGGAATCTTATTGCATCTAACTTTAGCCAATCCAACGACTCCTTACCCTTGATATATCCTAAACTAATAGATTGGGATCAAACTAAGCCGTCTGATATTCCCTTCTTTTGAAACAATGAAGCCATTTTCAACTTCCTTTGTTCTGCCATTCCTGAAATGGATTCCACCATTGAACATCATAATGAAACTTCCAACCAGGAGAGTGTCAAATTTTCTAGCTGCAAAATGAATAATACAGAGAATAGATCTGATGGTGAAAACCATTCAATGGCAGTATCAGATCTAGAAAAAGTAAAAACAAAGAGTGTATCCAACAATGAAAACCTCTCTGAGGCATTGAAGGATGGAAGATTTGACACACTCCCCGAACACTTTTAGGAACGATCTAAAATATTGGTTGATCCCACCCAATCTATCAATATTGGAAATGAGGAAATAGTGAAGACTGTCCATCTAGCAGAATCCTTGATAGATCAAGAAAATTCGGACTTCATCAAATTTTGCACAGAAAGGAAAATCAACTTTGCTTGGTCTTATGTTGACATGCCAGGGATTGATCCATAAATCATCATGCATCAGCTATCTCTACCAGCAAGAGTAAAACCAGTCAAACAAAAGTTAAGGAAAATGCATCCTCACATTGTCATATTGGTCAAAGTCGAACTGAAGAAGTTATTAGACTTTGGATTTATCAGACCTATCGACTATACAAAATGGATCTCTAACATTGTACCTATTTCCAATCCATAGAAAAGCATCATAATCTGCACAAATTTTAGAGATATCAATAAAGCTTGCCCAAAATATGACTTTCCCCTACCTAATATTGACATCATTGTGGACTTGACTGTTGGACATGAAATTCTCTCGCTCATGGATGGATTTTCAAGATATAATCAAATCAAAATTGCTCTTGAAGATCAAGATAAAACTGCCTTCACATGTCCTTGGGGCCCTTTCTGTTGGAGTGTCATGCCATTCAGGTTGAAAAATGCTGGAGCAACATATCAGAGAGCAATGACCACCATCTTTCATGACATGATGCACACTTTTATGGAAGACTATGTAGATGATCTGTTGGAAAATTCCTACACCAGAGGACACCTAGAGATCTTAGATAAGATCTTCACTAGATTAGAGAAGTTCAATGTGAGACTAAATCCCAAGAAATGTGTATTCGGTGTAACATCAGCTAAACTTTTGGGGTATATTGTGTCAGATAAAGGCATTCAGGTGGACCCTACAAAGTTCAAATCTATCATGGATATGCCTCCTCTTAAAAACATCAGCCAACTCAGATCCTTACAGGGAAGATTCCAATTCATCAGGAGGTTTATCATGCAATTGGCTGGCAAAAATCACCCCTTCAAGCACTTGCTTCACAAGAATGTATCTTTTTGATGGGATGAAAAATGCGAAGGAGCCTTCAATCAATTGAAACAATATATGATGAGTCCACTTGTCTTGATACCACCAACAGAAGGAAAGCCACTTTTATTGTACATAGTGACAACTGAAATATCATTGGAAGCCTTGTTAGCATAGGAGGATTCAACAGGAAAAGAAACGGAAATATATTATATCAGCAAAACCTTAATTGGCTATGAGATCAATTACACTTTCATTGAAAAGGCTTATCTGGTAGTAGTGTTCGCCACCCAAAAATTGTGACACTACATGCTCACCCATACCATCAAGTTAATATCCAAGATAGATCCACTGAAATACCTTCTAAGCAAAGCTAATCTAATTGGAAGACTAGCCAAGTGGGTCATGATACTGAGTGAATTTGACATCCAATATGTTGATAGGAAGGCAATCAAAGGACAAGAACTTGTAGACCAGTTAGCTGAAGTACCATCACAAGATGATCATCCCATGAACATTGAGTTTCCAGGTGTTGATTTCCTAACAATATCCACACAACAATGGGTCTTGTACTTTGATGGTTCTTATACACAACATGGATCAGGAGCCAAAATATTGTTTATCTCGCCACAAGGACACACCATTCCTAAGTCTTATAGACTGATGTTCCCTTGTACCAACAACACAGCTGAATATGAAGCCTTGATCATTGGAATCATAGTAGTTGAGTGGAAGATCACCGAGTTACATGTCTATGGGGATTCACAATTAGTCATTAACCAAGTAAATGATGACTATCAAAAAAAGGATGAAAATTTGATGCCCTACAAAAGAATGATTGATGACTTCAAAAAGTACTTTGTAGAAATCAAATTTGAGCAGATTCCTTGAAGTGACAACAAAGTTGTTGATTCCATGGCGACCATTGCTTCTCTCTTGCAAATTCTGGAGAAACAAGCTCATTACGAGTTCATGGTGGAACAAATGTTCAACCCATCTTATGAAATCCCTGAGTCCCAAGTTATCTACCATCTAGTTGAGGTTGACACTTCCCTCTATGGGAAATTCTATACGTACCTAAAAGATAACACCCTCCCTCCTGACCTATCTCATAATAAAAAATGAAACTTCATTCGCCAAACCGCCTAACACACCCTTATCGCGGATGTCCTTTATCAACGAGGTCTTGATGGAACTTTCCTTCGATGTTTGGAACATGACGAGTCTGAAATGGCTTTATGAGAAGTACATGAAGGTGTTTGTGGCACTCATTCAAGTGGTTTAACCCTAGCTAAGAAACTCCTCCATCTGGGATATTATTGGCCGACTATGGAGAAGGATTCTTTTTAATTTGTCAAGAAATGCCAAAAGTGCTAGATTCATGGCAATCTCATCCATGCACCAGCACAGTAACTTCACCCTTTTACATCAACATGGCCCTTTTGTCAGTGGGGATTGGACCTCATAGGCAAGATTCATCCATCTTCATCTAATAGACACAAGTTCATTATCACAGCTACTAAGTATTTCACGAAATGGATCAAAGTTGTCCCTCTAACTACTATCACAGGAAAAAAAATCTCGTCCTTCATCCTGAACTATATCATCTGTAGATATGGCATCCCTTAGTCCATCATCACTGACAACAGATGACTTTTCAAAAATAAAGACGTTGAAAAACTTTGTGAGAAATTGCACATCCAGCATCAGTTTTCTATACCATATTATCCTCAAGGAAATGGCCAAGCTGAGGCCTCAAACAAGACTATCCTGAAGATCCTGAAGAAAACTGTTAATGATGTTGGAAAAGACTGGCACATTCAATTGAACCCTACCTTGTGGGCTTACAAAACCAGTATCCAAACCCCGACGAGAGCTACATCCTACGCTCTAGTCTATGGATTAGAGGTTATTCTACCTATTGAGGTTGAAATACCATCACTCTGAATGTCACTAAAAGGGATCATTTCAGATGAGGATCATAGAGTTGCTAGATTACAAGAATTAGAACTCTTGGATGAACAACTTCCGCATGTAGTGGATCACCTGAAGGCATATCAACAAAGAATATCCAGAAGCTACAATCATAGAGTCAAGCCTAGAACATTCCAGGTTGGAAATTTAGTCTTGAAAGAGAACCCCCAAAACCAACAAGATTGAGAAAAGAACGGGAAATTTGAACCAAACTGGCTTGGTCCCTTTGTCATTGTCTCAGCCTTTGGATCATGAGCATATTAGTTGTCTACACTAGAAGGGGATTTGTTTGATGAACCCCTCAACAACCTGCATCTCAAGAAGTTCTACACTTGAATCATCCAATTGCATTGGGAAAAAGGTCCTGAAAAATACCAAAAACATCAGAAAATGTCCTGAAAAAATGGTTTCCTTGATGAAAACCTAGAAAACAGGTGTCTTGGTAGCAACAAAAAAAGAGAAAAAAGAGAAAAATATAAAAAAATCAAAAAAACCATAAAGTTTGAAAAAGGTACAATAAAAACAAGTAGTGAGAACTTGGCAACAGGCACTATTTGTGATAGGTTAGCTTTTCCATCTATCTGAGCATGTTGACCATTCACTTTCACCATCCATCTACCTATCCTTTGAAAGCACCATGTACATATCCTGGCATCGCGGTCGTGTCTCATCCTAGACTGGGGGAAAAATCCTGAACTCACTAGGGGCAAACAAACTTTGAGCTTGAACCAATAGACAAAACAGCCGGAAGACAAACACAACCCAAAAACAATGATTAAAATGCAACCCAACATTGAACATCAATCACCATCAAAAGTGCATCAAACATCCATATCATATCAAAATCCAAAAATAGGTCAAAAAGTCAAAAAAATAAAAAACAGAGTCGTTTAGTCAAACTACGTTGTCTCTGAGCTTAAATGTAGGCAAGGATAATCTTTGATTAGCCCCCGAGACACCCTAGGTCAAGTCCTTTAGTGGTTTGTTGTAATTAGTTGTCGTCTCTTGCCTGTTCATATCTTGGCTCTGTAAATCGGTTGAGTCAGTCGAACTACGTGGTCTATGCATGTATAACGTAGGCAAGGCTAATCTTTGATCAGCCCCCAAGGCCCCTAGGATAGTTCTTTAGGTTAGGTTCTTGGTTAAAATCTCATAAAACACCTAAAAATTAGAAAATCGAAAAATCCCAAAAACATCAAAAAATTGAACATAAAATCAAATCAAAAGGATGATGCTCTTCTGAATCATGGGTTTATCATGTTAAACACAAATGTTCAATTGTTGTGCTTTGATTTTTGTTATCATATCTCTAGAGCCCCTCGATGATGTATCGAACTAGAGGATCCAAGAAGGAGTATGATTTTTCTTTGTCTGCTGTCTGTGAGTTGATCATTATTACTATACAAATTGTCGTGAGACATGAGCTACAAAGTATCACTGATGACATTCTGAATTTGCATAGGAAAAGGATTAACTCTTGTCTGTTTACGCAAGCAATTCTCAGGTCATCTTAGTTTAATTATACTTAGATGCTTATGTTAACTTGCACTATCAAACATCATGGAAGTAGTACTCAGGTCATCATGGTCTAAATATACCATCGATGCTTGTACTCACTTTCAACATTTTAAAGGCCCAATGATGATAAAAAGCGTAAAATTGGTTGTTACAAATGACAACTTTGGCATACGAGATCTGCATGGTTAGAGTAGATTGCATCCATGTTAGTTTGCATTAGTTTGTATTATGGGATTTCCAAAGCTGCAATGATGATGCTATCTCTTGCATTAAGGGATTGAGTACACTTGACATTTCCAAAAAAACATCATTTTCATGTAGTTACGCATCACTTGCATTATCATCAATTAGAAAACATTATCATTTAGTGGCATCATCATTTGCATACATTAGAAAACATTACAACATCATTCATTCATTTATACATCACATCATAATATTTCCATCCAAAAAAATGTCCATCACATCTCATTTACATAATCAAAATCATTTCATTTAGTAGCATTAGGGAAGTGGTTCACTAAGCTTAAATGAGTGAGTCTCTTCATATTTCCAAAATAATTGGGAAATATGTCAGGTTTTGTGAAGCTTAATGTAACAAAGAATCAACTACGACAACCTTCCCACAACTCTTGGAAGGTGGATAGATTCACTCATTTAAGTTAAGACCCTAGAACACAATCATTTGCATAATCATTTGCATCACATAATCATCATTCATCATTACAAAAAATCATACATCATTTGCATCGTATCCATACATATTCAACATAATCATCACATGGAACATCATACATCATTTGCATAATCAAACCCATCATCCATAAGGCATATCAACTCATCATTACATACATCACATAAACATCAACAAAAATATGCATCATCATGTGATCGTTTCATATACACATTCACTCATTCATTACATCATTTATTTGCATTAGAAAAGAACAAAAACATAAAATGAATTACATATCATTTGCATAATAAAATCCATCACATACATCATATAGGCATCATTTATAAATCAACATAGACTCATAACACATCAGTTGCATCATCATTTGCATCTATAGCATGTCATAACATCAGGATCATCATCATAACATGAAAATTAAATGCATCATGGACATCTATTATCATCATAATCATCGCTGCATATCATATAACCTCAAAAATCATAATGTAAAAGTGTACAAAGATATCCCAAAAGTATGACGAGATACATCAATATCAAAAATGGCACTGTATTGTAAATACTAACATCATCAATGTCCCAATAGTGTAAACATCAAAATATGCTATGTTGAGCTCCCCCCGGATGTTGTTGGCATCATGGAACCAATACCTCCTCCACTTGACAGACCTGCACTAGGATCTCTCCTATCTCTAGGCAATGGTTGTGTCACACCCATGCTAACAGTTCGAGACTGATATCTATCAGATCAAGAAGGTAAAAATCTCTCTCGCCGATCAGAAGGAACCAACTCATGATATTTACCCCTGTAAAACTGCAACTCCTGAGCATTGTGTTGAATCTCTCTAAGGAACTCTGTTGTCCCTGTAGCCGCTACAGCCTGCTATAATCTCTTGGTAATGGCCTCGGCCTGCTCTGCCCGATGTCTAAAGGCATCCCTCTCTACAATAAATATGATAACTGGTGCCTATACCTACTATATCTGCTGCCTTTTTGTACCTCTCTCAGTTGTCAGTATCTAAATTTGTGCCCAAGCCTGCACTAACTCATCCTGAAGTGTCTCAAACTATGCCCAAGCCTGCACTAACTCACCCTAAAAAAGTCTGAACTTGTGCCTGTAATGACTCTATCTACACCTATTGCTGATGAGAAGGGACTCCAATCTAAATCCTAGGGAGCACTGCTTGAGGTACAGTAATACTCCTCCATCTAGGAACTGCAAAATCTAGAAAGGGACTACCAATTGCACCTAATGGCTCTACATTTGAACCACCACCATCGTCACCACCCCTACCACCACCCTCAGCACTGTCATCATCACCTCCATCCCCAATATCACCCTCCTCCTCCTCTCCATCCCCACTCTGTCTCGGTTCCCTATCATCATCATCAACTGGTGGAACTGGCTCATTAGGACTAAATAACCTCAGAAAAGGATGTGTATAGAAATACTCAAAATAATCCTCTGTCATCCATGCATCTCCCACTTGTGGAACATAATCCCATACGCATGGCACCAATGTATAATACTCGGTACAAGCATCATCATAAGATACGCAAGGGCCCCACTCTATTGCATCTTGTCATTAATGTGCAAATGGGAAACCCCCTGGGGCATCACCTGAACTCGTCCAAACTATCAAAAAAACTGCAAATACAAATATCTCTCAAGCACAGAATGTGTCTGACCAATCAAGTATCAGGATAACATGTATGGCATCTCCACTTGATCCTCTAGCCACATCTCACAATCCAAGCACAGGCGCCATGTCACAGTCTCCAGATCATCTAGGGCACATCTCCAATAAGCTAATTTTCCCATCTTATGTTGAACAAATAGACCACTGTAACTGAACACATAGGGTCTACCTGTTGGTCGTTGTCTATCCCCCAATGGCCAAGTGATCGCTATATGCTCCCACACCCATATTTGTAGTAGTGTCACTCCCATCGATAAACTGGCCCCTCTCAGATAAACAACATGGTGAAGATCACAGTATAAGTGGGCTAACATGCACAAGCCCCATATCTAGTCCCCGACAATGTCATACACTCCAATACTCGACCCCAACCCACTGAAAATCCCTTTGACCTATGGCAGGACAAAGAAATCCACTAATAAATCCAGAAAGAACACATAGTAGAGGGTCATATCTCCTAACCATCTGCTGCCAGGGGACCCAATGGCCTGAGACATGATCATCTTGGAAAATCCTATGCAAAGCATCGGTCCCACCCTGCTCTACTCTGTCATAAACAACTATATCACCCATCACTGGAATCCGCAGATCTGATAAACATCCTCGGGAGTAATTGCCATCTCCCCAGTTGCCAGATGAAAGGTATTGTGGTCATTGTGCCACCTCTCTGTTAGAGCAGTCAGCAAACCCCTATTAATCTTATATTGGGGTATATCTATCAAGGATTTCAACCCACAACGGGTGATAATATCCAAATCCGATTGAGTCAATTGATGAACCATCTCCCATGTCTTCGGGAAACGTTCCCGGGACTGGAGCACATCAAATCAGCATTACATCAATCAATCTATCAAATGTGATCCTAACATCATGTTCAATCAAGATCATTAGTCAATCAAATCATGTTCAATCAAGATCATAAGTCAATCAAATCATGTTCAATCAAGATCATCAGTCAATCAAATAAGGATCAATCAAGACCATCAAATCAATCAATCAAGACGATCATTAGTCTTATCATCGTTCCTCACCTATCATGAGGTCGAAACAACAAGTGAATCCTACCATCGATCCTCGCCTATCATGAGGTCGATGCATCATCAATCCTATCATCGATCCTCACCTATTATGAGGTTGAAACATCAGCGAATCCTATCATCGATCCTCACCTATCTTGAGGTCGAAACATCAACAAATCCTATCATCGATCCTCACCTATCATGAGGTTGAAACATCAAGTGAATCCTACCATCGATCCTCACCTATCATGAGGTCAAAACATCAGTGAATCCTATCATCGATCCTCACCTATTATGAGGTCGAAACATCAAGTGAATCCTACCATCAATCCTTGCTTATCATGAGGTCGATGCATCAGTGAATCCTACCATCAATCCTTACCTATCATGAGGATGATACATCATCAATCTTACCATTGATCCTCACCTATCATGAGGTCGATACATCAACGAATCCTACCATCGATCCTCACCTATTATGAGATCGATCAAGCATCAATCCTATCATCAATCCTCACCTATCATGAGGTCGATGCATCATCAATTTATCCTATCGTTTGACTCTCACCTATCATGAGATCAAATCATCAACTATCTTATCAAACAAGCAACGAACATCACACAATCAGACTGAGATCAATTAAAAGCATCACTGAACAACACAATGCAACAACTAACATGATTCATGAACATTATACAAGCCTCAACGAACATCAACAATGCAATATTTGACATAACCCAGAGGACTTTAATCAATCAAACATCATCGGACAGGCAAAACAACAAGGCATATCATCTAGAATCTCTCAAGGGAAAAAACCCTCAAGCTTGCAAAAGGCGCCATTTGGGACCCCAAAGGCGCCATTTCAGGGTTAGAAGGAATCACAACATGAGGTCAAGCTTAAAAAAGGTTCCATTTGGGACCCCAAAGGTGCCAAAACACAAGCACAAGGCATCATAACATAAGCAAGAGGCACCAAAACTCCTAGAAACTCCCAAAAATGACTTAAAATAGCAAAAATACCCCCCAAAAGTGAAAAAATGACTCTAAATAGCCTACAACACCTATCTACCAACTTCAAAACATTGATAAAAAGGCGAGAAAATGACTAAAGGAGGTTTCTCATAATGCGTACCATAGGTCCAACTACAGCAGGGTGACCGTGGCGGCGAAGATGCTCGAAACGATGATTATGAGAAGGGATCTCCATCTTCCTCTAGCTCTCCACTCTCCAATTTCTCCAAACTCACAATGTGCAAATGAATTTACTTTTCCCACTTTTTACCTTTTTAAAGGAAAATGGAGGGAATTATGGTGGGATTTATTGTCAAAACTAGGATTTAACTAATCAAAATTGTTCAAGGAGAGAATGTAGAATCAAATTTCAAGAGATAAATCGTATCAGACATCAAAGTATCATTGGTTTAACATTGGATCATCATCACATCACTACAACATCATCACACAATCATCAAATCCTCCACAAAACATAAAAAATTTCCACATTTTACCGATTTATCTCTCGAGGGGGCATATATCCGTCAATACCTGAAAATCAACGTTTTGGGGCATTGTCTGGGGCATCGAAAAAAATTTCGAGCATCAGTATCAAATTTTTCTTTGAAGCAATGTGTAAACACATTACTTCAAAGAGGGGAAAAATGTATACACCTAAAAATGGTCATCACCTTTAATTAATTAAATACTAGCTATTTGATTAATATTTCAACTACGTATAAATAAATGCTCAATTTATTTATATTGTTCGCCCTTCTCTAATTCTCCAAAATCTAAAACACTTTCTTCTAAATTAATTAAATAAACAAGGTTCCCTAAACTTGTTTTATTTAATTAAACTTCACTAAATCCAATTAGGAATTAGAGCACATTTCTACAACTTTTTGTGTGCCACCTCATCAAGGTCACATGAAAATAAATAACTCTAATTTTTAATTAGAATTATTCTCAACTCATTTCAAAAAGCACATGGCTCATTTCCTCCCACACTCCCACCAACTTTGGAGCACATGACTTATTTCTCCCACACTTCCAACAATTTCGGAGCACATGACTTATTCCTCCCACACTTCCACCAATTTTGGAAGCACATGGTCTTCTCTTCCCACACTTGAATCTTCCATCCAAATGGCATGTTGCCCATTGGTCAAGAGATTCTTCCACACACATGGCATGTTGTCTTTGGTCAAGGGGACAACATCCTAATTCTCTTCATCTTCACCATCCATTTTTCTTATTCGAATATGGAATGTTGATTATTGCCACCTCACTATATGCTTGGAAAAGGCTATAAATACAACCCTTGGGCCTTGTATTTTGCATCCAAATTTGAAGTAAAGACCATGCAAGTTTATCATTGGAGCTTGGAGTATTTTGGGAGTCTTATAGCTAGTTTTTATATCATGTGTTGCTTTGCATTTACATCTTAGATTAACATATCACTTTATAGTTGCATTTTATCATCCATCTTGCATCATAGTTGCATTTTAGATTAGTTCATTTTAAGTTTGCATTTGAGCATATGGAGTATCATGCATAGAATCATATAGATCACTACCATAGTATCCACCACTGTTTGTGTATTTATCATCAACATCATCCTTCACTCATCATAGCATTCATCATCATTGTTTGCACATAGTTTCATGTAGGTATATAGTTGGCTTGCATGTTGAATACTAATCTTGTTTCTTAAGTGTCATTCTAATAGCCTTTGTGCACATAGAAATCTGAGGTCCAAAAAGGTTAAAAATAATCATTTAAGAATAGAGGACAATGAGACGTTCTTGGAAGATTTATCTTTATTGCAACTTAGAATTGTTTACTTTGCTTTGAATCTTTCAATATAAATCATTTCATTAAGGTTTGTGTTGATACTAACTTTGAACATTTCACACACACACAGTTCATTCTCTATTGCCTTCGGGTACTCTAACATTATCTTGTCTGATTGTAGGTCCCCTTTATGTGCTTCCTTGTGGTGGCCTAAGCTAACCCCCAAAATTAATATTTATTTTGGCTCATGATGCAAAATAATATTCTTACCTATAACAATTTGTTCAAAAGAGGATTTGCTTTTCCAAGTAGGTGTGCTCTTTGCTTGTTAGATAGCAAAGATATCTTCCATTTTTTTTTGGGTCCTCCTTTTCTAAATTGGTCTAGGTTGTTTTTCTTTTAATCGTTGGAATGTTTGCTAGGTGTTCCCATATTCTATTAAAGAGGTCATATCACAATGATTTTTCCCTTCATCTAATCCTTCCTTAAAGCTTCTATGGAATCTCTTGCTTTCCCACACTATTTGGGGTATTTAGAAGGAAAGAAATAATTGTATATTCAGGGATCTTGGTGGCATTTTTGGCAAGGTTGCTAATAAAATTATTGTATTTATGAATGATAGTCTCATAATTCAAATTCCTAAAAAAGTGTCTAAGAACTCCAAGGTTGAAGTTTCCTCTTCCGATCTACTAGTTGCAAAAGGATGAAAACTTCAATTTGATATTTTAGGCCTATTTAAGTATGTGAATAAATCTAGGGAGGGGATTTTTTGGAAGCCTCTGCTTGAGGGGTGGATTAAAATTAATTTTGATGGGGTAGCCAAAGGTAACTCTAGGCTAGCAGGGGGTAGAGGAGTGCTTAGAAATGCATAAGGCATGTTCCTTACGGTGGTTCTTTTGGGCTCTTAGTCTAATCACTATGTCAAAGCCATTGCTTCTTTTTATAGTATTCAACTGGCCCATGCTAAAAGATTTAAAAAAGGGTGCATGGAAGGGGATGCTTTGTATATTATTAGTTGCCTTAAATGCACTCAAAACTCAAGTTGGAAAATAGACCCCTTCATAATCGATTATGTTAAGCTGGCCAAAGATTTTGAAGAGGTGGAGTTCTCTCACGTGTTGCATGAAGGTAATATGGTGGCATATGTATTTTCCAACTTGGGTGTGACAAGTGAAAGGTTAATGAGTTGGGAGGATTACAAGGACCTCCCCAAATAAGCAAAAAAATCTATTTCTAATTATTGCATTTATCATAATGGAGAGTATGGACATCACCATATCAATGAATTAATGTAAGTTCACAGGTTTTATGGGTATTTTTACCTATTAATGTTGGACGTCTTTGAATAGAGACTTATGTTTTAAGAAAGGAGAAATTAAGAAGTGGCTTTGTTAATAGTAATGTTTTGAACAAAAGTGGGGTCCATGGTAATAGGAGTGTGTATGGTCTAAAAAGGATTGGAGGAGATAGAAATCATATTGAACCAACCAACTATGTCAACATCCAACAATAACCCCAAATATGGAAGGTGTTGAATGAGGGAGGGCTTACCCAATATATGGAAAATATCCATGGCCATGACCCCGAAGCCACCAAAATTATGGAGAACACACGGAAGAATAAAACTATCTCAACTTTTGGGTGGGAGTTGTCTATCAATGAGGAGTTAATCGCTCAAGTGTCTAGGCTCACTATGGAGGGAAGAGAAATCTACAAAGATAGAAAGGTAGGAGAAGAAGCAATGTAGATTTTCTTCAAGGGTAATGAGATGAATAAATTAGTCAAGATCCATTTGGTTATGAGAGAAATTATATCAAACCCATATGGATTGTGATTGTGGAATTAATAATGAGGTACGTGACCCTTGAAGGGTGATTTAAGAATATTTATGGCTACCATTTTACTTTATTGAATCATTTTAGATGCAAAATTTTAGTTTCCTTGTTTTATCTCTCATCTTCACTTGATATTTCTATCTTTGAAAATAAAAAATTCCCAAAATTCCCATCCTCCGTGAGGGGCTCATTCTGCTTATAACCACATGAAATCTTTGACCCCCTTTTAGGGTGACCTTGGGTAGAACAAAGACTTAGATTAAAAATCCTAGAGTTGTTGAAATCTATATGTAATTGATTTGTTTGGATTTAGGAAATTCGAATGTTAGGATAATTATTTGCCTAATTGTATTTAAAATTGTGTTTTATCTTTTGCATGTTGTATGGGAAAATTGGTTAAATAGGTATGCAATTCTTCCAGTTGTATTTACTTTAGAAGGATATTGTTTTGTGTTTTGGATACAATCGTTTGAGTTAACTTGGGTAGTGCACATAGTTCTTATTCAGTTTAGACACTTGGTTCTATGGATGGGTTGTGTCATCTAATGTATTAAGTTGATATTTGATGTTGGTATGTGTGCACCTTGTCTACTCATAGTTAGTGGAATTAGTTTCCTTATGTTGTTATTAGGGGAGTGGCTCTTTATGAGGGCCGACACACAAAGTGGTGCTAGGGTAACTCATGTAGAGTTAGTTAATCAATGAAAACTAAATTAATACATTAGGTAGTCTAAAACCTTTAAAAGGATTAATTATGCCTCGCTCATTGACTCAAGGGCTAGTTCAGACTTGGGGATGAGTCGAGAAGGCCTAGAATGGCAAGATTGATATCTTGTCATTATGAAAGATAGTCGATTCCGCAATAGATTGCATGTGGGGCTGGGTTTCATAAGAGGTTACCAGGGTAACCCAAGATGGGGGCCAAAACCTAGGAAGATTTGTCTTGGTAACCTATGCAACATTGTGATGACACTCCACCTATAATAACAGTATCTTTGTGAACTTATTGTACTTGATCCTTTAGTTCTGGAAGAAATGTAACCATTATGTTAAGTTTGAACTTGTATAGTTTTGTCTATAGTTTTGCCTGTGTCTAGAGGTTCTAGGATATGTCTAGGGAACCTTTTTACTATCTCCTAGCACAAGGGGTGGCCCTACAGGTACCACTTGGTTGGGTGGAATGTGCACCTTACACCGTTGGGTCCCTAGTTCTTGTTCATGGCGATGAGTAATTCTTGATTGGAGAGCTCGTGTGTGGATATGTACTTTCTCATATTTCTCATTTGTATCAGTGGATACCTTATTTATGTATCACTCCTCAACTATAATCAGGGAGAATCCTTGTAACATGTAATTGTACACTTTTGTATGACCTACCTCATTGGAAATGAGTATTGTAAATGTTATTATAAATGCAATGTAAGAATGAATCATTTTTGTACATTATAGCTTCATTGATGTAATTTATTTGTTATTGAATCCATGTCCTTAAGTTTATGAGAATTAATCACATGCTATGTTTAGTTACTTTTGTCATTTATGGGATTTACATGTAGTGTGTTGTTGTGTATCTTAGGGAATGTTTGCATTAATGAAGTTGATGTATACACTTTTAAAAAAAACATTATTACACTTTCGTAGTCATTGCAACATTCTTTTAGGTTACGTGGCTGGGCATTACAAATTGGTATTAGAGAAAAGGTTCTAACACTGGATGCTTTGGATAATTGTGAGCCCATTAGGTTGTGCTAGATGTTAGACTATGTAGTATTTTTTTCTATTAGCTTTGTTTGTTTTGTATCTGAGACTTGTTCTTGTTTTTTGTGTAGGATCATGCCTAGACGTCGTGGTAGAGGTAATGGTCAAGGTCGAGGTGGAGGCCGTGGGATGAACCGCCAGGTTACTCCCTCTTAGAGCTCTCACTAGAGTGAGCATGTTGAACAGTTGGGTCCTCAGTTGGAACAGACAAGTGGGGAACAAATTTTGATTTAGCCAGAGGTTGAGGGAGCACAGTTGCATCCCTTACTGGAAGAGGTACTTGCCAAACTTGGTCTGAGGCAGGAAGTTGATCAGGAGGTGGTTAGGGAATGTGATAGATCTCCTAGGAGAATTGTTAATACTGCAAAGCAAGATGCCATAGTTGTAGGACATATGAGAGATTTGTTGAGGGCACACCCTCCTACATTTGATGGCATAGGTGGTGGTCTGGAAGCAGAGACTTGGTTATTAGACTTGGGAAGATTTGCTATGCATCCATATGGTAGCAATACCCAAGCTAGATGCCCCATCATGCATCTTAGAGGTTTTTCCTCTACTTGGTGGCGTTTGGAGGAGCAAAAGCTCCATTTGGAGATTGGGTCAGTTTCTTGGGAAATGTTCTTAGAAAGATTCAGAGAACGTTTCCTATCTGAGCATTGGAGACAACGACGAGCTGATGAGTTTCATGATTTGCGTCAGATGGCTTTATCTGTTGAGCAGTATGAGCGCAGATTTTATGAGCTCAAACAATATGTTGGAATTGGAGACAATGAGGTGATGTTGGTACAACATTTCATCAGGGGTTTGAACACCCATATTAGTGGAGGAGTTAGTCTTCAAACCGAAGACTATGGAGGTTGCAGTGGAGAAAGCGCGTATTGTGGAGGATAATCTGACTATGGCATTGGGTGGACATCCAGGTGTCCAGATAGGTAGTGCACCTATAGTAGGTTTTGGTCCACGAGGTGGTCAGATACAGACACGAGGTTCCTCTTGGAACTAATAGCTACCCACTAAGGGTGGACATCAGCAGCAGTGTAATCCATAAAAGAATAATAATTCAGTCTTAGCAGGGTAATAGTTCTCAGTCAGGAAATAATTGTAACTAGTGGCGCAATAAGCACAATCGACAGAATCAACCAACTCAGAGTGCATAGTCTACAATTAGTAGAGGTAGCTTTCAACAATCCAATGCTCCTTTAGGTGGCAGAGGATTTGGTAGAGGTACTGGTTGTTATTCTTGTGGTCAGCAGGGACATATTGCTAGGCAGTGCCCTATGTGAGGTTCATCAAGATTTGGGTAACGACTGACAACTTTTGAGCCTACACTTGGAGATGCAGGTCATTCACATATAGTTTATGTTGCGGTAAATAACTGCCAGGTTGATCATCAAAATACTATGGTCGAGACTTCAAGTCAGTTACAGGGTACTAATGTTACTATTCTTTTATTTCACCTACCATTGTTGAGCGATGTGGTCTTGTGGCAGTAAAGCAAGGTGGTAAGTGGTAGGTAGAATTCGCCTCTAGGGTGAAGGTAGTGGTAGAGAACCTTGTACGCAATTGTGGACTAAGAATTGGTTCGCTATTTACCTTAATAGATCTTCATGTTACACCTCTTGGTTCATATGATATTGTTTTAGGTATGGACTGGTTAGAATCTCATCATGCTGTGATTGACTATCGACTGAAGACAGTAAGTTGTATTAATGATTCTAGTGAAAAAGTTGAAATCATTGGTGTTCAGAGACCTATCTCTTTGCGGATGATTTCTGCTACGCAATTGAAGAGATGTCTTCGTCAGGGTTGTCAATTGTTTGCAACAATAGTTAATGACTTGGAGGTAGGGGAGAGTCGAGAGATATCTCTTGATGATCGCCCTATCCTCAGGGAATTCACAAATGTATTTCCTAGTGATAAACCCAGTATGCCACCAAAATGAGATATTGATTTTAGATTTGACCTAGTTCCTGGAGCGGAGCCTATATCTCGAGCCCCATACAAAATGACTACTTAGGAACTAGAAGAGCTTCATATCTAGTTGGAGGAACTTTTTGCTAAGGGTTTTATTTGTCTGAGTGTTTCTCCTTGGGGAGCACCTATCATCTTCATAAAGAAGAAGGAAATATCACTTAGATTGTGCATTGACTATCGTCAATTGAACAAAGTAACGATAAAGAATCGATATCCTTTACCCAAAATCAATGATCTTTTCGATCAAATCAAGGTAGCTAATGCGTTCTCTAAGATTGATCTAAAATCAGGTTACCATCAATTACACATTGCAGAAGTGGACATTCATAAAACAACATTTCAAACTCGTTATGGACACTACTAATTCATAGTAGTACCGTTTGGGTTAACAAATGCACCATCAATTTTCATGAGTTTGATGAATGGTGTCTTTCGCACATACCTTGATCATTTTGTTCTTGTGTTTCTCGATGATATTTTGATCTATTCGAGAAATATGAAGGAGCACGAAGAGCATCTGAGACAGGTATTGCAGTGCTTGAGGAGAATCAATTGTACGCCAACCTGAAGAAGTGTGACTTCTTTCAGACTGAGGTGAAATACCTTGGTCATGTGATTTCTGGAAAGGGTATTGTTGTGGATCCTTCAAAGATCCAAGCCATTTTTGATTGGCCTATGCCTACCAACGTAGCTGAGGTTTGTGGTTTTATGGGTCTTGCTGGATACTATAAACGGTTTGTTCAGGGGTTTTCTAGGATTGGGCACCCCATTACTTCTCTTCAAAGGAAAGGGAAGAAATTTGTTTGGACAGATCAGTGTCAGTTGGCTTTTCAGACACTTAAGGAAAAGTTGACTAATGCGCCTATATTGGTTGTTCCTGATCCTGCTAAGGATTTTGTTGTTTGCACTGATGCGTCTTTGGAGGGCTTAGGAGAAATATTGATGCAAGAAGGACGTGTGATCGCTTATGAGTCTCACAAACTCAAGGATCATGAACTGAATTATCCCACTCATAATTTGGAGCTTGCTGCAGTTGTTCATTCATTGGTTTGATGGAGGCATTTCTTATTGGGTCACTGCTTCAAACTTCATTGTGATCACTATAGTCTGCAATATATTTTTACGCAACCTAATTTGAATGCTAGATAGAGATGGTGGATGGAGTTCTTATCTGAATATGATTTTGAGGTGAAATATGTTCAGGGAAAAGAGAATGTAGTGGTTGACGCTCTCAATTGCCGATGACATGAGATTTCTGCTATTACACTTGGAGTTGATCTGAGGAGCCAAATTTTAGCAGCACTTCCTATAGACATATGGTATCAGGAGGTGAAGATGGAGATTGAATCAGGTAGACCTCTAGAGGGTAGATTCACAGGGTATACTCTTGAACCAGATGGTTTATTGCAACATTTAGATCGTATCTATGTACCATATTCAAAAGGTCTTCGCACATTGATTATAACTAAGGCACATCGAGCACCTTACTCAACTCAGACTGGTGTTAAGAAGATGCATGTGGATCTTCGATAGTTGTACTTTTGGCCCGGTATGAAATGTGATATCACTGATTTTGTATCGAGATGTCTTGAGTGCCAGAGAGTTAAAGCTGAGCATCAACATCCCACTACATTATTGCAGCCACATCTCATTCCTAAATGGAAATGGGATATTATATCGGTTGATTTCATTGTTGGTTTACCTATGTCGTCACATCAACATGATGCCATTATGGTTACTGTTGATAGATTGACTAAGGTAGCACATTTTTCTCCAGTTCGATCATCTTATAATGCTTCATTCGTAGCTAGGATATTCATGGAGGATATTGTTAGGTTGCATGGAATTCCTCATAGGATTATATCGGATAGAGATCCTGTGTTTACATCATCCTTATGGACTTCATTACAACATGCTCTAGGTACACAGTTGAACTTTAGTTCAACATATCATCCTAAGACCGATGGTCAAACAGAGAGAGTCAATCAAATTCTTGAGGATATGCTTAGAATGTATGTAATGGACCAACAATCACGTTGGGAAGATTATTAGTACTTAGTGGAATTTGCCTACAATAATGGGTACCAAAGTTTCATAGGTATGCCCCCTTTTCAGGCATTATATGGATGTCCTTGTCGGATTCCATTGAGTTGGGATCGACATGAGGATAGAGTTTGACTTGGACCTGAGATGCTTTGAGACATGGAGCAATAGGTTGATCGCATTAGAGAACATCTAATAGCAACACAACATAGATAAAAGAAGTATGCTGATGCGCATAGAGTGGGCCGCCAGTTTTTTGTTGGTGATTGGGTATTTCTTCGAGTGCGATTGCGAAAGAGTCCAATCCATTATGGAAAAGGCTCTAAGATTGCGCCTCGATTTGTTGGACCATTTGAGATTCTAGAGAGGATTGGTCTTGTGGCGTATCAAATCACCTTACCACCCATTTTGTCATGTATTCATGATGTCTTCCATGTGTTAGTTCTTAGACCTTATCATCCTAGTATTTCACATGTACTTGATTGGAATGCGTTACAGGTAGAGGACAGGTAGCTGGCTTTGGAGCCTGTGGGAATTCTTCAGCGCCAGAGGCTCGTTCTCAGGGGTTGAGATGTTGACCAGGTGAGGATCCAATGGGATCCTAGTGATGAGGCACCAGCTACTTGGGAGGATGCGACACACATGAGGGAGCTTTATCCGTATTTGTTCGCAGGCTTTCAGGAGTAAGCCTGATCCTAGGGGGAGGATGTAGTACCCCTTCGTTTTGCTTATGTTTTCTGACAATATGTTTTTACTTTGATAGACCTTGATACTTTGTTTTGATGTATTTGATCGCTGACAGTAGTGCAATGGTGGATTTATTTTATGATGTGATGATACACTATTAGATGGTGATTAATTGTGACTTGCTTTATGTTAGCATAGATGTTTACTTGAGATGATATTGCTATATATGCTCATGGTAGATTAATTGATATTTATTTTGTTAGTTCGATGTGACATTGTATTGGTGAAGAGAACGCTATTGCATCACTCACTTGCGAGTGCCTTGTGATTTCTGTGATTTTCTCTTCACGGTGTGTTTGAATCACGAATTATATACATGTATGATATATGTCTGATTGACGGATTACAGGTACATGACATCGAATCCACTTGGTCTCATAGGTCTGAGCATGTCCAGGCTCAACGGTAATGTTGATTGGGAGATAGTAATGAGGTTTTTCCTAGTCTAGCCTCAAACCTAGTCACAATGTGTCGTCAGTTTAGGTCTGGTATGTTTGGTTGTCACGTCTATGTTTGTCTTATTATTTGTTATGTGAGGTTTATTTTGTGAATTTAATGTTAGATTAATGTTCTTAATGATTTAGTGCTTATTTAATTAATTTTAAATATTGTAGTTAAAAACTTCTTATTTTATTTAATTAATTAAATTAGTTTATTTGGTAAAATAATTTATTCCTTGTGATTAAAGTTATTTTATTAAATAAATAAATTAATTGATTAAGTTTTCTTGATTGAGTGACTAGATTAAATATAATTTAAATGCTTTTATGTGAATTAGAATTTTAAATTTGTATAAAGAAAATGAAATTAATTTTGAATTTTTAAATTAATAAAATAGAATAAATTCTTTATAATTACTAAAAGAAAATATCTGTGAGTTTGTTAGAAGATATTTTTGATTAGCCATGTGTGTGAGTAAAATTAAATGCAAAATTCTTGTTGAAAGATTATTCTTGGAGAGAATATTGCCAGAAGTGGAAAAGGCAAGAAGTCACTTCACAGAAAAGAAAAGAAAGAGAAAATTGCTGGAAAATTGTTTTTTGGGGTTTTGGTTAAAAAAATCTGGAAGAGGTTCTCGGGTTTATTTTTTGGTTCATTATTTTGCATCTTTCTGGAAGTGAAGATTTGGATAGGGCTTTGGAAATTGTACTTAGAAGGTGAAGCTTTGCCCCAACTTTCAATTCTTCAAGCTTCAGATAAATAGGTTCCTTGTTAATTATTTATTTATTTTGTTGATTTGAAAATATTGCCTATTCAAAAACTCAATTTAGTAGAAGTTTTGTTAAATTTGCAAAATAGAAAGATTGTCTGAAGAAGAAAATTTGATTGAAGCTTCTGTAGAAAATATATATATTGAATTCTTCTCTGTAAAAAAAATTGTTGAAAACATTTCTTTAGGAAACTTGTTACCTCTCTGTGTAAAAATTACCCAAAAGATTTTATGTTTCTGTAGAAAAATTTATAGTAAAATCAGAGAGCCTCATAGAAGATTATTGTTAAACAATAGAAAATTTTCAAAAGAAAACAAAAGAAAATCTTTGTACATTTGTAAATGAAATTCTCTGATTAATTTGAAGAAATGGAAACCTCTGTGATAAACTTTTCTAAATATTTCCTATAGAAAATATTTTGAGAATTTGGATTGAAAATGAAACCCTTTGTTATTGAAATTGAAAATCTCTGACAAAATTGTGAAAATTGGTAAATCTTTCGGTTTCCTGTAGAAAACCCTCTGTGAAGATAATTGCCCAATTATAACATTCTTATTGATTAATTTATATATATATATATATATGTATACATATGATATATATACATATACATACAAATATATATTTATAAATTTATATTGTGAAAATTGTTCTGTAGAATTCTATTTTAATAAGGGTGAAGAAAATGCCATACGCGATTTATAAAAATCGTAGGTTTTAGATTTTATTTAAAAATAATTAAAGTTTTGTTTTTTGGGAGGTGCAGGGGGTTCTGCCCCCAAAACCAATCCCCACTAGGGAGGCGGTGTGGAGTTCAATGCCCAATGTTGCCTTCACAGGCAGCGCATGGCGCTGCCATCCACAGCCGCAGCCCTGTGGGGAGGGCTGCATGGGCAACCCCACCCATAGTCACAGCCGTGGTTGAGGCTGCGACTTAAAACAACAATGTCTTATTTTTATTTTTTAATTTATTTTATTATATAAAATGAATTATATATATATATCTATAATTTTATAATCATATTTTATAAAAGACAGATAATGTGATTATTTAAATGAACGATATGTTTGTCTATTAGTGCACGCAAGCACAAATTATTAATTTTATAATAAAATGTTTTATATAGAGAAATTGTGATTTTTCATTATTATAAATAATTGTGAAATTGGAGTTAATTATTGGCTTTGATTTCCATATTGTTTGAGAAAAGAATTATAAACAAGTTGTTTAATTTTCGTGCAACATGTAATTGATTTGTTTGGATTTAGGAAATCCGAATGTTAGGATAATTATTTGCCTAATTTGTATTTAAAATTGTGTTTTATCTTTTTGCATGTTGTATGGGAAAATTGGTTAAATAGGTATTTAAGTCTTCCAGTTGTATTTACTTTAGAAGGATATTGTTTTGTGTTTTGGATACAATCGTTTGAGTTAACTTGGGTAGTGCACATAGTTCTTATTCAGTTTAGACACTTGGTTTTATGGACGGGTTGTGTCGTCTAATGTATTAAGTTGATATTTGATGTTGGTATGTGTGCACCTTGTCTACTCATAGTTAGTGGAATTAGTTTCCTTATGTTATTAAGGGAGTGGCTCTTTATGAGGGACGACACACAAAGTGGTGCTAGGGTAATTCATGTAGAGTTAGTTAATAAGTGAAAACTAAATTAATACATTAGGTAGTCTAAAACCTTTAACTGGATTAATTATGCCTCGCTCATTGACTCAAGGGCTAGTTCAGACTTGGGGATGAGTCGAGAAGGCCTGGAATGACAAGATCGATATCTTGTCATTATGAAAGATAGTCGATTCCGCAATAGATTGTATGTGGGGCCGGGTTTCATAAGAGGTTGCCAGGGTAACCCAAGATGGGGGCCGAAACCTAGGAAGATTCGCCTGGGTAACCTATGCAACATTGTGATGAAACTCCACCTATAATAACAGTATCTTTGTAAACTTATTGTACTTGATCCTTCAGTTCTGGAAGCAATGTAACCATTATGTTAAGTTTGAACTTGTATAGTTTTGTCTATAGTTTTTCCTGTGTCTAGAGGTTCTAGGTTATGTCTAGGGAACCTTTTTACTATCTTCTAGCATGGGGGGGTGGCCCTACAGGTACCACTTGGTTGGGTGGAACGTGCACCTTACACCGTTGGGTCCCCAGTTCTTATTCGTGGTGACGAGTACTTCTTGATTGGAGAGCTCGTGTGTGGATATGTACTTTCTCATATTTCTCATTTGTATCAGTGGATACCTTGTTTATGTATCACTCCTCAACTGTAATCAGGGAGAATTCTTGTAACATGTAATTGTACACTTTTGTATGACAATACTCATTTAGAAATGAGTATTGTAAATGTTATTATAAATGCAATGTAAGAATGAATCATTTTTGTACATTATACCTTCATTGATGTAATTTATTTGTTATTGAATGTATGTCCTTAAGTTTATGAGAATTAATCACGTACTATGTTTAGTTACTTTTGTCATTTATGGGATTTACATGTAGTGTGTTGTCGCGTATCTTAGGGAATGTTTGCATTAATGAAGTTTATGTATACGCTTTAAAAAAAAAATGACTACTCTTTCGTAGTCATTGCAACATTCTTTTAGGTTATGTGGCAGGGCATTACATTATGGCCAGTCAAACTAGGTGCATGGGCTAGTCAGAAGGTGAAAATTTGACCGATTTATAATCAGTTGGAAATGACATCAATTCAAAGAGCTCGATGACATGAACCCAATGATGTTTGTTTCGTCAAAATCCAAGTTCGTATGCAAAAGTTATTGCAAGTCAAAGTTGGGTCAACACCTGCAACTAGTTAGGTATTTTTAGGCAAAAAATTGATTGTCTTGAAATTCATCAGAATCGGCGTCAAAATGAAGAGTTCGTCGTCATGATCTCCCAAAGCCACTCGTTTCATTGAAAATGGAGCACACACGCGAAAGATATGGCTAGTCAAACTTTGTAGTTGACCAAGTTGACTAGATGGTACGATTGATGACGTCAGCATGTGCAGGTCCGTACCATACGGAAGATGAGTTGGACCAATCAGGAGCTGACACGTGTTAGTCTATATGATGATGTGGTAATCGATGGGTCAGTTTAGTCAGTAGTCTATACGCATAGTTGGCAGTATAGTCATCAGATGACTTTAGCATAGTCGGCGAATGAGGTTTCGACACATGTCCTCCAGGTCTTATATGACGTGTCCTTATCAATGAATTGGGAGGCGCCATGTGGCACCTCCGTACACGTCTCCTCTGGTCACCGGCGAAATTTGTTTGTTCATTTTAACAAAATACAAGGTGGGGGTTGGACCCCCACGTTGATAGCCGAGTGCTTCACTGTTACACCGACGACTATGTCTTCATCCATATATGGACAACAATTGCTTTTATTGTTTTGAAGTTGGCTGAGTGGGTTAAAAAAAATGGCCGGCGGGGGTTGAACCACTGACCTCTTGCCAAGCAAAGCATTTGGTAACCGTTAGACTATTGAGGTGGTTTAATATCTATTTAGGTTGGGTTGTTTTTATTGAAGAGTTAAGCCCAAGCCTTAACCAATAGCCTTTAAATGGTTATTAGGTGGTTTTTTAAAACTAAATAAAAACAAATCCCCTAAACCATCAAAGCCCAAATTAACAAATATTAAGGGCTTAAAAACAAATTTAAGAGAATTATTATTGTTTTTGGGGAAATTGGTTTTGATTTTTCCTTTAAGGGGGGAAATTCTAAATTTGATGGTTTTTAGCCCAAATGGGCAAATTTCAAATATAAAAGGGACTGCTAGGGAGGCATTCTATCATCACATTCTTGGATTCAAATTCTCTCATTCAGAAGATCGAGTGCTTCATATCGGATTCATTGACGATCCAGTTCAAAGTCTAGCATTCAAAATTCATAATCTAAGTGAGGAGATTTTGCAGAGCGACCTGAGAGAAGAATTGTGGTTCCAAAACTCTGTGCGGGTACATCAGAGGACTATGGTACTTGTACTTGAAGGAGTATTGTGAGATCCAATTGAATACTTTTCTCTTGTGAGGTTGTGGTGAAACTTTGCATGCGTACATCCAATGTCAGGTATAACCGAAGTGTTTCCAATACTTGACTTTATTTTGGAATGTTGAATTTAGTGTTGTAAATGAGGCAAGTACCTCTGTTGCTAGTTTGCATTCAGTTGATGTTTTTAAGAACTAGGACTGCATCTATTGTTGTTGTTGGAAGCACTTGTTCAGTGTGGATTCAAGGAGTGCTTGTAGGGCTTTGATACTTCCTGATAGTGACAACTTGTACATGTAGTCAGAAGACCAGGTGTTGTAAGTAGTTTTGCAAGTTCAACATTAATGGAAAATTGATCACGCTTATTGAGAAGATTCAAAGACGTAGTCTAGAGAGGTGAACTCCGTAATCAAATGTGTCTTGCTCTCTTGGTTTTACTTGGATGTTGATTATTGTTCTTTATTCCACAATTAAACTAGGACACTAATCAGTGACTTCAATAGATTGATGGAATGAATTTACACATTGGATTCAAATCATTAATTAAAGATCTTGGCATAGATTTGGATTCTAGTAAGTTGAGTAACTATTTTCAAATCTGATTAAGTGAAGACTTAGTTGAGTAAGCACGCTTGCTAAAGGTTTTAGATCACAATAGGAGCTTGAGGCTGCTAAAACTTTGAAGAAAATGTAATTGTGTTGTTGGTTTTCTCTTTCTTGTTTTTTTGTTGCTTTTGTTTTGCTTGGACGTGGTTGGTTTTCTAGTAACCATTTTTTTGCTGTTGATTGCCGAGGGTCGTTGGTTAGTTGTTATTTTTTATACTAATCTCTTTGGACAACTTTTGTAAAGGATTTTGAGATCCCTTCAAAACCCGTTTTTACCTTTAATCAAAACAAAAATATTCAAATTCCTCCATTACAATTATGTTCCCTTTTCAATAATAAACCCAAAAAATCATATTATAATCAGTGACATCTCTTTGATATTACATTTTAATTTTATATTTACTTTAAATGGGAAAGAAAAATTTAAAAATTCTTGTTATCTCTTTGATATTACATTTTAATTTTATATTATACTTTAAATGGGAAAGAAAATTTAAAAATTCTTGTTCTGAACAGGATAAGCTTAGTTTAACAAAGATGATGATGGAAGTGATGGCTTAAGAATTCTAAAGCATCTCATTGTGAACTGGATAAGTGTAGTTGAGCAAAGATGTTGATGGCAAGTGATGGCTGTGTTTCTGCTCCTGCAAGGCACTGTTACCCTTCACTGTATTCCCTGAGCCACCATAGAGTATATTGCAACAAATTGAAAGCACCCTCTGCTAAATTTAGCACGATAAATAGAAATGTCGCTAGAATTAGCAGAAAAATTAGGGCAGCAGCAGATGGCGATTTATCTGCTCAGAGGCCCTCCCCGGCCAAAGAAAATTCTTTGCAGACAGTGGCAGTGGAGGAGGATGGTATATCGGTAGAGGGCGTTATCAAATTTGATAAACAACAACAACCTCCTTGGAGAAAATGGAGGTAAGTTATCAGTTCTTTTCCTTTTCTGAAGGAATTGTAGTTTTTTTATTTGCCGAATTCTTCATTTTAGATATTCTTCAGTATAGAAGCCACGATAGATATGCGGGTCTTTCGTCAAATTCACCTAGGGATATGCCGGTCTTGCTTCAGAATCTTCTTTATTAAAATAAATTCCACCTAAGGTGTATGCGTTATTAATTTTAAATTCTTTTCCCTATCTTTTAGGATTTGGACATGAGTCTTCAATCAGGAGGAATTGAACCCAAATATTTTGTTTAATAGTATATAATTACCATTTTTTAAATTTTTCTTTAAGTTTTATTTATAAAAATAAATTCCTTTCAAGGCGGATGTATTATTGCACTTAATTAATTTGGACATATGTCTCCAACCAAGAGGAATTGAACTCAAATTGTTTTGTTTAGTAATGCATACAATTACTATTTTTATATCTCTGAGAATTTGAACATAAGTCTTCAATCAAGAGGAATTGAACTCAAATCATTTTGTTTATTAATATATACAATTACCATTACACCACAATCCTTTTGGGCAAAGCAGTGCTAAGATTTATAGGTATGTTTTGTAGAAATCTATGCTATTTTAATGCCTGCCATCACTGGAAAGGGAAATCCTCGGCCCCCCTCTCTAGCACTCACTGAAAATCGTTATTGTCTGCACAATTAGAAGAGATTCCAAATTTTCTTGCTGCAGAAAAGAAGATCCTCCATGTGGACAAGGGGGTATACTTACATTTACCTTAGATATTGTTAAAATTTGTATCCTTGATTTTTGACTTTAGGGCCAAATTTGGAGGTAATCTCAACCTTGCTAATCAACCTATACCCGGGGAATTGGTGGAATCAAAACTAGGAAAATGAATCATTGCATAGTATCAATTAGAACTGCCTGTAACTTAGACTACTATGGAGGTCATTTATTCCAATACTACTTCAACTTAAGTGTGTTTGACAATGGTTGTAGATGTGTTTGAAATGGTGTTTTACAACCGAGTTTTATTTTCTTGCTACTTAATTTGGAAAACATGATTTCATGACTTTTTCAGCCGCAAGTTTGGTGTTATGTTTTTCTTAACATGGTCTTATGGTTTGTACTATGTATACCAGTTCGTTTGCTGTAAGCCTGCCCATATGGTTGGGATGGCGTCTTTGGAATCGACAAAGCTAATCTAGAAATGTTGACCATGAAGTTGTAGGAGATGAAATATGGTCTTATGGTTGGTAGCATGTATAGTGGTTCGTTTTCTCTGAGCCTGCCCATACGGTTGGGAGGTCCTCTTTGGAATCACGAGGTCTAAATCTAGAAGTATTGGCCATAAAGATGCAGCAGATGGAATAGCATCATGAAAGTGGAAAATTGCTTCTGGAAGGAATAAGTTGATGATGAAATTTTTTCCCCTCGTTCTTTCTCTTATACTGATGGAAGTGTGCTCTCAATCAAAGTATACTTGGCCTAGGTTTAGGTTGTGATTGGCATCTATCTGAAAGTTATCAGCAGGTACTGGAAAGAAAATTTAACAACATTTCCCTGAAGGAATGATCTCATGGAGGCTACAACATTCTGGTCAGTTGTTATTTTTAGGAAGTTCCATTTGAAACTAGCAGCAAATATCTGAATTATAAATTTTCTGAAAAACTGAAACATAAATCAAACAGGAAATGCCATTTAGTAACAAACTTCTTAACAAACATAAATCTCTAGCACTCACTGAAAATCGTTATTGTCTGCACAATTAGAAGAGATTCCAAATTTTCTTGTTGCAGAAACTATAACATTGCACTAAGAAGAGTGCCCCCAATGACCTTGTCTTTATTAAATACAATTTTTTCTTTCACATCAAAAAGTTGGAGGAGAAGTAGGATGATATTGACACATATTCAAAATGTACTTCTACTGATATGGATGCCATTTTCACTAACAAAGAACTTGTAGACTGATTTAGATTTACCTTCCAAGTTGAGACTGACTACTACTAGGAGGGGGAAGAAGAAGTTGTAGACTGTAGCTGTACAATATTTTAATTTTAAGCCTTTGAGGGATATATTGTGACACATCTAATCATTGATTCATGACAAATTGATAATCACAATAGACATATGCAATCTCTAAATTCTTTTTCTTAATGATTCTCATCTTTTATTTAAATTTATTGTATATATTTTATTTTATTTGCCAAGCTTTTCTTAGGCCAAATTTTAGTTCGATTCAAATTTTTGGGCTGCTGAGTTTTAGCCGAGTTTGTGTTTTTGTGTTAATGATATTGCAGCTTTAGTCGTTCCTTCCAGCTCTGTCCTATTGAAGGAAGCATAAATTAAATGATAGCCTGTCGGCTATTTAATTTATTGTTTTATATTTATGAGGAGGCACGAATGTCCTCTGGCCGACCTTCTTTATGACTCGTATTAAATATTTATCATTGTATTATGGCCGACTTCATTCTAGAAGATAATTGTCTTATCTTGGCCGACTTGTTGCTTGCCTTATTCAAATTGTAATTTATGTTTGAGGCCGACATTGTGAGATCTCTTATAGCCATGTATTTATAGAAGGTCAGTTCACTCCTTTGAGAGACAAGACACAATGCGAAGCATCATCAAGTTAGTTCTCTTTATGCAAGTGCGAATATATTATGCAAGTGCGAATACATTATACAGGGCGAACATATGCAGTGCGAATATATCACACAGTGCGAACATCATACAGTGTGGAGATCATACAGAGTGAAGATTACACAGTGCGAAGTATTATGCAAGTGCGAATTCCTTTATAGCAGGTTGTGAACCATTAGAGATTGCGAATACTGCCAGGTGCGATCTGTATTCAGTCAATTACGGATATTGCCAGGTTGTTATCTGTTATTGCATATTGCCAGGTGCTGCATATTGGTCTTGTGTTAGACCTCATTGTAAAGTGAATTGTTGTCACTGATATTATAAATATAAGAGAGATCTTTGTTGCTGGGTTTTTCTCCCTCAAGAGGAGGGTTTTCCCAGGGTATCTGCTGTGTTATTGTTTCTGATTTTGAATTATTTTCTGTGCGTTTAATCTGTTCACTTAAAATCAACATTTTGAACTAGGAAATAGATATGTAAATTAAGATTGAGATTGAAAACATGAGAATATAGTCTATGGCAAAGAATAAGTAGGAGTTGACTGTTTCGATTCTCCCAATATCTAATCTCATTAATATCCTATAGCAGTTGCTCCAGTCTTACATAGTATAAGGGAAAGATGAAAAGAATGATACGGGTGGGTCTATTGGGTTCATGGGCATAGAGCACTTGGCGTCATCTGGAATTTAGGGTCTGGTTGCCTTTCTGTAACACAGCACTTGGCCTTAGCACAGTTGTTGACTTAAGTCAAAATGTCTCTTTCAACAAGGTGATTTCTCTCGAGGCTTGACCATGGATCATCATCATGGTAATACTCCACTTTATCACAAAACATGGACTGGTGGAAAAAATCTTTCTGATTGCTGATTTGGTTAAACTTGACTATTTATGTTCATCTTCAAAAAATGGGACTGACTTAAGAAATCTCGTGCGAGTTGGATGCATTATACAAAAGCATAATTTTAGTAATTATAATTCAAGCATTGGCAATGTGATAAATTGAACTGTATTCTGTCATTTTGTTGCGTGTGAATGTAGTTTTTTGTTTTCTGCAGGCGTGTTGCTGTTTTAGTAGGGGGTGATGTATTGGGACTATTGATATTTTCTGCGATTGGAAGGATAAATCATGGTATGCCTGTTTTAGATTGGGAAACACTTCAAACAGCTGACCCCTTTGTTGCAGGTATTTGCTTTTATCCATTCTGAAATGACAGGCTTTTATCTTAAGCACAATTGTTTTGACCATGTTTTCTAATGTTTAGTTTATTTTCCAAAAACTGTTGGAAAATCAATATGTAACAATTTTGTGGGTCATATGGGGTATGGAAGAAATTTATTTTGGAAAAGTGTTTTGCAACCATTAGTGACAATAATATATGTCCAATAACTGCTGGAAAACTATCATCCAATAATGTTATGAAAAGATTTGGTTGCTATTGTTACATAGTGGTCCTTACTCAACGTGGAACACATTTCTTGATGACAAGAATATCATGATTAGAATGTATACACTATACACAACCACATTGAACATCGATTGTTTGTTCAACATTGGTATCTAAGAATCATGTGTCTTTAGGGATATGCTGGATGGCCATCTTACACTCCTTGTAGGGTAGCTTTTCAATCGTTAGTGACATGATATTATGGGACACGACATTGTTGTTCATGAGTTTTTTCCATCGATATAGTTTTTTGCTAGTTTGCTAAATGTGCAAAGAAGGTTGAATAAAAACCACCAAGGGTTAGTGGAAACTGGTATAGGTCGATTTCAGTTTCGTACTTGTTATCTGATTTGTCAATTTTATACTGTACCATGTGAAATACAGACATAGCCAGAGGACAAACAACAATCAAAATCCAAGGTGGGCATTAACATCCAAGTGTAGATGCATAAACAATGGCTAGTCAACTGCTACTTGTCTCCTTATTGCAGCTATAATCAATATCTCAACCTAGGGATGTCATGCCATTGCTATTGATGTCAATAAACATTTATGTACATTGACACAAAATTGACATGTCCATTCATCACTTTTGGGGCACAGTTCATAGAGACACATTGTAGCATGCAAAATTGGATTTGAATGCTAAATTTCATATTACATTAACTAATGGCAAGTAAAATGAGGGTTAATGAAATGAAATAGGTCTTCTTGTCCCTTTGTTGGCACTCATTCGTTCAATCACTTTATAACCATTATTATAATGGTGTTGCTTGTTATTATCTTCAATATTTCAGCAGAATGCTGAAGTAAATAAGATTCAGCTAGCTATCTCATGCAGAAAGATATACTAAATATATTTTCCAATATGAGAGTTGAACTTAAGTCTACACAGACGCACACACTCACATACACTCAAGAGTGCAAAGGGAGGGAGAGGCAGCTTTGATATGTCCCTGATATAGCTCACATACAGTATAGTCTATCCGTTACCTATTTTGATATGACACAAGTTTCAAATTATCTGATAGTTATACCTGTCATATCCATACGTGGATCGTAATCAGAAATGTTATATGAAAGAGATAATTTAATTTGTTAACTTAGCTGACACACAATGGGGGCATGCCATCCCACTTTGTCATTATCCCATTCAGTAATGTTAAATTTCCCTTTTAAAATGTATTCAACAATCATTTAATGGTCCTCCACTCCTATAAGTGCTTTCCTCCCAACTGGATTATTCAGATCATAAATATAGCAAACACTCCATATATTTTTTGCAAGCATGTTTGCTATCCATCAACAGTGTGCCACTGGATCCTCTTACATACACTTTCTTTAAGTTAACAACCAGGTGGGTGTAACACGTACTACACCAGCATTGCCTCCATGATTTATCAGAAAAAGTCTCCATGCCAATTGCTATTCATTAGTGTTTGCAACCCCTGGTCTGCAATCTTTGCCTCTTGAACACATCTGGGACAAGGTAGGAAATTATTCCTCTAATTAAACCCCACATACCTGGTCCCCAAAACTTCCCTGACATTCCATAATACACGGTTAATTGTGGACAACTGCTATTAAGTTCCTGCTTGAGGATTAAAGACACATTGTTTGCTGTGATGTCTAAGAAATCTAGCAATTCTCAAGCTTGTTAGACTCCTCCTGAAATATTCTAACTAAAAGTTACAGAAATCAACCCAGAGAATGCTAACAGCATGAATATTTTATTTATTTCTGGACATTACACACTTACAAACAGAAAATACAAATATGAATGATTCATTGGAGTGCCCAGCATGCAAATCTGAGTTCTGGAGTGCTTTTGGCGCTCTACAAATGATAACAAATCGTCCTGTTGGTTATGGATGTCCTGCACAGTATCCATGGGACTGGCTCTTGAGGGTTTCCATCACCAAGGCAGCAACAGGTCTAAACTTGAGGGGGTATGTCATGAATTTTCAGTCTGTTGCAGCAGTATTCCTTTCTCCTGTAGATGAATATAAAGCTTGTTTTTGTTTTCAATTTCAAAAGATGTTTGAGTGCTCCTTTAAATCCCAAACTGCATGGAAATCAATTCCATGATGGGTGGTTATAACTGAAACTAACTTGCCTTATTCCAGCTGAAGACTAATTAACTCCCCCTTAATTTGCTGAGATAATTTGTTGGTATGTGGCGACTGATCATGCTAGCGTTAATAATTTTGGTGACTTTGGCAGCTGCGTTTCCCCCCTAGGTTAATTCATGGGGGGGTGCGGGGGGAGCCATCCCCCTAGTGGGGGCCGGGGGCGGAGCCCACATTGGGGGTTTGGGGGCTGCTGGGGGGCAGTGCCCCTGAAGCAAAAATTGGCTATATTTTAATAAAGAAATTTCTTATTGTTTTCGATTGAAAAAAAAGTTTTATAATTGCTAAAAATGGGTTGTTTCTTTGCTATAAATACAAAAGGTCATGAGTCATGGCGTGAGTGTTTGAAAGAATATGCAGCAGCAGGTTATGCTGTGGATTGTTGCACGGATTGCAGATTGAGTGGGAATGTGCACACAGCTGTAGACTGTGTTGCAAGTAAATGTAATTAAGAGTTCTGTAACTAAGATTGCTGGATAATAAAATTATATATGATGGCTATTTCTGTGGACGTAACCCACATTGGGTGAACTATGTTAAATCTTTGTGTCATTGTGTAATCGTTTACAATTCTGTTATCTGCATTTATAATTGATGTCCTTTAATTGCTCTGGATCCTGCCTGTAAATCCTAACATAATTGACAACTAACTGAAACTAACTCTCCTTATTACGGCAGAAGACTTAATACCAGTGTTCCACGAGGACGTGCTCGCCTCGCACCCCCCTCGCCCGCCCCCTTTCTCCCCACATTCCCCCCTCTCCCTCCAAATCCCCACATTTTTGAGACGGGGATGTCTTCGGGGCATGGGGATGAGTGGGGGATGTCCCCCTGCCGTACCCCCACTACCACCAAGATGTCGGAGACGTTAGAGATGGTTGGATGTCTTCAAGACATCTCGGGGACGACTAGACGTCCCTCAAGTGTCTTGGGGATGCCTAGACGTCTCCCGTGTTGGGACGTCACAAAAGTGTTTTTTTTTTAAATTTCTTTTTAATTTATGGAAATTCATGCCTTGGACCGAGCCCTAAAAGCAAGTGGGACCCCTCCATTGCTTCTAACCTCTACAAAACACTCTCAAATCCTCTATTTTTGCTCACATTTGGTTTTTCATGTTTTACAACAGCTAGATGAAGAGGAGAGAAAACAGTGAGAAGAGTGAGTGAAAGAGTGAGATTGAGGTGCTACAAGTGCAAGAGGGGTGAGAAGGAGAAAGAAGAAGAGGAGGAGGATTCTACACCAACTTAGAAGGATTTTTCAAGAACAAGGTAGGTTTCTATGGCTGTTTTTTGAAGTATATTTTCAATATATATATATATTTTTTCTACGTTTTTAGTTTCATTTTCAAAACCTAATTTGATGTTGAATCTTGATGGAAAAATGAAAAATGAACAATGAACATTGAAATGGAAATATGAATATGGCTGCAAATATTCAATGTTCATTGTTCATTTTTCATTTTGCCATCAAGATTCAACATCAAATTTTAAATTTTATTTTCAAATTTGTTAAAATAGGCTGAAACTAGGCACTTATAAAATTTATTTGTTTATTGCAATGTCACAATGAGCTCTCATGACATGAGTGAGGATGAGGTAGAGATTCATGCTCATAGTGAACCTAAATCTGAATATGACCTTGAGGCTGAGGGGGGTGGCCATGGGGCTGAGCCTGAAGCCCAAACAAGTTCCATGGCAAGTGAAGCAAGTACTATAGAGTGCCCTTTTGCATTATTGGCATCGTATGCTAGGGGTCCTTTTGATCGCAAGTCCCCTCTCAAACAGTTGGCAACAAAATTACCAGGCAAGCTAGGGACATCTGGTTGCACAAGGAGAAGTGCCACTTTTGTGACCTAGAGTGGTATGGCAGCATTACTAGAGTTATTGCACACCTTTTTATTTGAGGAAAAGGTGTGGAGACATGTTCATTTTTGGCAAGACTGGCGAATCTCAAATTGAGAGCTGAAATAAATAAGTTAGGGGTGTTCCTGATGATAGTGCAGCTACACCTATGCCTACTAGTTTGCTTCATAGGGCACATGTTCAACAAAACCAGCCACAAAGTTCTAGCCATACTTTGTAGACGAGAGTAGGAGTGACACTAGGTTCATCCAGTGTCTATGCAGGAGAGGGTAGGGGGAAACACAAATTGCAAACTCAAAGTAACCCCTATAGTTGTTGGGAAACTCCATTTTGGGAACATAGACAACGTACCAGTACCCATACCCAAAATTTCCGGTGAATCCTTTACATATAAAATAGCCGTCTCCTTATTCATTTAACTCATGTACCCTAATTTGATTGGCGTCCCCGTCCCCGTACCAGTACTAGTACCTTGCTTCTCTCGGCAACTATGGACTAACCCCATAGCTGATTTGTTTAATGTGCAGCTGAAGGATGAGATAGATGATGCCATTGGAAAGTTCTTTGCCAATGGCATACCATCTCATGTAGCTCGATCTCCTTATTATAAGGAGATGATATCGATGGTGGCAAGGGGAGGACCATCATATGTGCCACCAGGTGACAAAATTGAGGACCACGATGTTGGATAAAACTATTAGTATTCTGTCAGCGTCCCCTTCTCTTAGTGACACATCTCTCGAGCATGATTGGCTCATCATACCTGCACTTTGTGGCTAATGGACCGGATAGAGGCCGCCTTTGGGAGCTTGCCCAACTTCGCCGGCTTAAGTTTGATCGTAGGGCTTTCTCGCTTGGACTTGATCTGAGACTTCTTGTTGCTATTTTTAGTAGTTCTGCAAAGGCCGCGGGGACCCCCTTCGCCATTTTTGGGCAGATGGCTTGGCAGTGTTCAAAATCACTTCGTTCGGGCTGCCTTTTAGACGGATTCTGGCCATCGGGTGAATAACGGGAGATATTAATATTTAATTGTATTAATTAAATATTAATTATTTGATGATTAGAACATAAAGTTATAATATTAAATTATAACTTAAGGATTATTCTTGAGGGGGTCGCCATCATCTAAGGCCAAATTGATCATTATAAATTATTATAAAATATTTCAGCTCTAGACTATGGAGAAATTAAAAGATTAAAAGTTGAATATTTTATTAAAACCTATTATTATGTGAAATCGACTTTGGAGAGATATAGTGCATTTGCATTGGGTTTGGAGCTATAATGATGATTATTGATTTTGAGATTGATCGACTTTGATCTGAGCAAGAGACTTTAGGGTTTCAAGTTCGAATTCCTTGGGGAACGAGCCATCTCCATCGGAAGCAATTCAGAGGGTGTGAAATAACACTTGATTTATTGCCAGCAGAGGTTTCTTCATTCAGGAGGAATCATAGAGCTTCAGGGATTGTTTATTTACAGAGTTACAGAAAGTTTATTCTTTCATAAGTCATTCATTATTCAAGGCGCCCAGTTTATTATCACTTTGGAGACTTTCTAAAGAGGCCGTACATTTATTATTTGCTGCTGTTATTTCCTGGCCGTACTAGACTGTACCAGGCCGTACTATTGAAGAAAAGGCGTCTTTTCCCTTTCAAAGCAAAACGCCTCTTGTCTTCATCATTTGGCACTTTCCATTGGGGCGCAAACATCCAGAGAGGCACTGCGTAGCTTTTGACAGAGGAGGAAGTGAGTCATTAATGCAGCCATACCATTATCAGATCTGTACTTTCAGCTTGCTGCCTTTTACCAGGTTTTCAAATAAAACTATTGTTTTTTCATTGCATGCAACTGGATATTTTTGTAATCATTTCAGAGGATCAAAACAAATATACTAGCATCCATATTCCATCATTTCCAGAGTTATTTAATTTTTATTGAATTTATTTCAATTATATGCAAAATCGTACCATTTCATTTATTGCTCAAAAACTCCAAAAACAAGCAAAAAAACCAAAAACGTCAGAAAAGACAAAGAAAACTGTCAGATCCCGAGAATAGGGGAAACTAGGGTTTCTACAAGGGTATCAGAGCTAACTCCGCCATCCCCGAGGGTTTAGCCATCATATCTCGTGAGGAGTTTGATACATACAGTACTATACCGCAGACGCGTCTTTACTGAAAGGCAACGTTAGCTTTTGAGCGTTCTCGTAAAACATGGGTCGGCTGTGAATGACAGGGTCGGCGTAACGCATATTACCCAGATGCAGATCCCAATAATAACAGATTAGACGATGCGTAGGGAACGCTTGCATGCACTGCAGATCTTCGCGGCGTGACAACTACGGTCCGATGATGTAGACATAGCCAGGGCAAAGGCACCGCAGAGATTAGGTACCGAGAGACCGTCACCACATCGTGATACCGACAAGAGTGATGCAGTGGTCACCGGAGAGCCTCTAGGACAATGCCACACGGAAAGCGCATAGGCTTCTCCACTAGGCCTACTTTCAATGGCATTGTGAGCCCCATGAGGCTATACCTGATTTGTTCGCTAATAATCTTATGGCAGCGAACGAGGAATGGGAGTTGGTACCGCCTGCGGTCAGAGAGAGGATTACCTTTGACCGTTTTATCACTCAGAGGAGAGAACACAACAGGGCTCGACAGGATTGGAGACCTAGACACCAGAATAGTGATTTGAAACATGCAATAAACAGGCTTAATCTGGTGATGTTCGATGGTAGTGGTAAGATGACAGCCCAAGCTTGGATTAGCAAACTTGATACATTCCTCACTTTGCGTTCGATGGCTGAGAGAGACGCTATTAGATACGCTACACTGCACCTCGAGGGAGTAGCTTACGACTGGTGGCACCACGGTATGGTGACTTTACAGCATGACAGGATCACTACATACCAGGAGTTCGTGGATAGATTGGTTGAGAGGTTTGACAGGAAGGATCTGGAAACCTACTTCAGAGACTTAGCTCAGTTGAGGCAGAGTGGCAGTCTAGAGACCTATATCGGTGACTTTCAGAAGCTATCAGTCATGGTCCCGAATATATTAGAGAGGAGATTGGTAGTACTCTTCATGGAGGGTTTGACAGAGCCACTGAGAGGCTGGATCAAAGCCTTTGATCCTCCGTCATTACAGGAGGCGATGAAGAAAGCACGAAACATGGAGTTAGCAGCCCCGTCGAGTAGATTCAACTCCAGAGGTTCTTCATCATTCAGGGATAACAAGGGTTTTAACAGAAATAAGGATAAATCTGATTTTAATAAAGAAAAATCAGACTTTAGAAACGATTCAAAGGGTAAATCAGCAGCCCCACCTTTGGATCGTGAAGCCCTTAATGACCTTCGCAGGAAGAAGCTTTGCTTCTACTGCAAGGGACCATATGACGCCAATCACGATTGTCCTCTAAGACCTAAGGGCAAGGCAAATCGTGTGATGTGGGCGTATTATGAGGACTCCGAATCAGAAAATTCCGAACAACAAGAGCATTCCGATGATTCAGAGTCAGAGGCTCCAGAGCCCAGAGCAGAGACAGAGCCCGAGCTTCAGATACAGGAGGCCCGTTTATCTAGCATTCAGCAGGAGGGTTCTTTCTGGATTCGTGGTGTGTTGCAGGACAGAGGGTCATTACCCTATTGGATACAGGAGCCACGCATAATTTCATAGATGCTAGATTCGTTGAGAAACGTGGACTCATCACTGAGGAGTTCGAGGGCATTAGAGTCAAAGTGGCAGATGGATACACTTTGAGATGCGAACGCATGATTAAGGATCTCCCTTTACGCTTGAACAATTATGAGTTCAAGGCAGATTATTATGTTGTTAATATGGGGGACATTGATTTGGTCTTAGGAATGAAGTGGTTACATTCATTGGAGGAGGTCACACTTCGTCTCAAGGACATGGAGATCCGTTTTGAGGTCGACGGGAAGACTCACATACTTAAAGCAATTCGGGACAGCGACCTTAAAACAATTTCTTTTCGCCGAATGGAGCGGCTCATGCGTCATGACATGGTAGAGTGGGCTGCCGAGTGTCATTTAGCACCCATACAGGAGGGACAGCAAAAGACCGACTATCATCCGGACATTCAGAAGTTGAGAACCAAGCATGACAAGGTGTTCAGTGATATTCCGCCAGGTAGACCTCCAGACAGAGGCATAGAGCACATTATTGAGCTCGAGGAGGGCGCTAAGCCCGTGATGATAACTCCTTACAGGCATCCTAAAAGATTAAAGGATGAGATAGAGAAGACAATAAAGGAGTTACTTGCTATGGGTCACATTCGACCTAGCAAATCACCGTTCGCTTCTTCGGTTGTTTTGGTGAAGAAGGATGGAACGTTACGTATGTGCATTGATTACAGGGTCCTGAATAAGAGGACAATCAAGAATAGATACCCGATACCGAGGATTGACGAGCTTATTGATGAGCTCCATGGGGCATGTTACTTTACGAAGATTGATTTACGGTCGGGATATCATCAGATCAGAGTCCGAGAGCAGGACATAGAGAAGACGGCGTTCAGATGTCATTGTGGGCACTTTGAGTTCATAGTGATGCCATTTGGGCTCACTAATGCGCCGGCTACATTTCAGTCCACGATGAACCGGGTTTTTCATTCACAGCTGAGGAAGTTCGTCTTGGTCTTCTTTGATGATATTCTCATATACAGCAGGACATGGCAGGAGCACTTAGCTCATTTGGAGACAGTGTTGAGTATCTTGGAGAGGGAGTCCTTGTACGCCAAGGAATCCAAGTGTGACTTGGGAATGACCGAATTGCTATATCTAGGTCATATTATCAGTGCAGATGGAGTGCACATGGATCCTGAAAAGATCCGCGCCATTATTGATTGGCCCACATCGGCAAACCTGACACAGTCGAGAGGGTTTCTCGGTTTGTGTGGATTCTACCGCCGATTCGTGAATGGTTATTCACGACATGCAGCCCCAATGACAGATTTAATGAAGAAGGGGGCATTTGTTTGGACTCCTCAGGCACAGGAGTGCTTTGATAAATTCAAGGAGTTGATGACCACATGCCCAGTGTTAGCACTTCCAGATTTTACGAAGCCTTTTGAGCTTCAATGTGATGCATCAGGTGAGGGCATTGGTGCGGTGCTTATGCAGGACAAGCACCCGATTGTGTACGAGAGCCGCAAGCTCAGAGGACCCGAGAGACTATATAGCATTTATGATAAGGAGATGCTCGCGATCATGCATGCCTTAGCAAAATTTAGGCAGTATCTAGTTGGCAGTAAATTTTGCATTAAGACTGATCATAACAGTCTGAGACACTTCTTGGGGCAGCGGGATCTCAATGACAGACAACAGAAATGGGTCAGTAAGTTGCAGGCTTATGACTTTGATATTTCATATATCAAAGGTACACAGAACGTAGTGGCTGATGCACTTTCACGTAGACCGTATTTGAGCACTATGGTTCATATTTCTGAGGATTGGAGGCATATGATAGTGGCAGAGTATGCCAAGGATAGTTGGGCCTCCAGTATTGTTGAGGGATCAGCAGTGGATACCAGGTATACACTTGTAAATGACTTGATCATTTACAAGAACAGAATATTTTTGATCCCAGGTTCTGAGGTGAAGAACATCGTTATGCGGGCCTTTCATGACATGCCTACAGCAGGACATCCCGGATACTTCAAGACCTACAGGCAGATACGGGAGAGGTTCACTTGGAAAGGGTTCAAGGGAGATGTTCTTCAATATGTGCGTGAGTGCCCTGTTTGTCAGCAGAACAAGCAGGAGAACACGTACCCGACAGGTTTACTACAGCCACTTCCGATTCCTAACAGGAAGTGGGAATGCCTGTTGATGGACTTTATTACGGGCTTGCCTAAAGCCCAAGGGTGTGATTGCATTTATGTAGTTGTGGATCAGCTTACGAAGTATGCCCACTTCTTTCCGATCACCACGACTTACACAGCTACACAGGTAGCAGAGGTATTCTTTCGCGAGGTATTCAGACTTCATGGGTTGCCTCGGAGCATTGTGAGCGACAGAGATAGTCGGTTCTTGAGTAACTTCTGGCAGGAGGTATTCAGGCTTTGTGGGACCGAGCTCACTCCGAGCACTAGTTACCACTCGCAGACTGATGGGCAGACGGAGATTGTGAACAAGTGGGTGGAAGGTTACCTCCGAAACTATATAGCAGGGCAGCAGAAGGCGTGGGTCAAATGGATACATTTGTGTGAGTATTGCTATAACTCGACATTCCATATGACCATTCATATGTCACCCTTCATGGCGTTGTACGGGTATGAGGCGCCGAGTTTCCTTGATTTGCTACTGAGCGACAGTAGAGTGCCGAGTGCAAGAGGTTGGTTGCAGGAGAGTCAGGACACTATGAGGGCTCTCAAGGAAAATATAGCCAAGGCACAAAATCAGCAGAAACAGTATGCAGATCAGAAGAGGATGGAGAGGCATTTCGAGGTTGGTGACATGGTTTACCTCATGCTGCAGCCCTACCGTCAGTCCACTCTTAGGAAGAGTGGGTCAGAGAAGCTCAAGCCACGTTATTACGGTCCTTTCAAGATCCTGAGGAGAGTTGGCGAGGTGGCTTACGAGCTTGAGCTTCCAGCAGAGAGCAAGGTACACAATGTATTTCATGTATCACGCCTCAAGAAGGCGTTGGGTCATCGTGTGGTACCGTCTGCAATTCTACCTCCCTTAGATGATGAGGGAAAGCTGATTTTAGTACCTGAGTCCATCCTCGGAGTATAGGGAGCCATTGTGTAGGAGGACTATCGTGGAATATCTGTGAAATGGAGAGATTTGCCTGTTGAGGATGCGACATGGGAGAGCGAGGAGATTCTGCAGCATCCGGCATTGAGATTGCTTGAGGACAAGCAATTTCAGGAGGGGCGGACTGTCATGTCCCCTTCTCAGTGACATCTCTCGGAGCACAGGATTGGCCTATCATACGACCCTCGTAGGCTAATGGACTGGATAGAGGGTCATTTTGGGAGCTTGGCTCAGCTTCAGTTGGCGAAGTTTGATCAGTAGGCTTTCGTTTGGGCTCGATCGGAGACTTCTTGCAGAAGTTGCTATTTTTAGCAGTTCCTGGCAGGCAGCGTGGGACCCCTGCTATTTTTAGCAGTATGGCTTTGGCAGTGTTCAGAATCACTTCAGTGTTCGTCAGCTTCAGACGGATCAGTCATCGGGTGAGTAACGAGGGAGATATTAATATTTAATTGTATTAATTAAATATTAATTATTTGATGATTATAATATAAAGTTATAATATTAAATTATAACTTAAGTGATTATTCTTGAGGGGGTCGCCATCATCAGAAGGGGCCAAATTGATCATTATAAATTATTATAAAATATTTGGCTGAGACTATGGAGAAATTAAAAGATTAAAAGTTGAATATTTTATTAAAACCCTATTATTAAGGAAATCGCACTTTGGAGAGATATAGTGCATTTGCATTGGGTTTGGAGCCATTATGATGATTATTGATTTTGAGATTGATCAACTTTGATCTGAGCAAGAGACTTTAGGGTTTCAAGTTCGAATTCCTTGGGGAACGAGCCATCTCCATCGGAAGCAATTCAGAGGGTGTGAAATAACACTTGATTTATTGCCAGTAGAGGTTTCTTCATTCAGGAGGAATCACAGAGCTTCAGGGATTGTTTATTTACAGAGTTACAGAGAGTTTATTCTTTCAGAAGTCATTCATTATTCAAGGCGCCCAGTTTATTATCACTTTGGAGACTTTCTAAAGAGGCCGTACATTTATTACTTGCTGCTGTTATTTCCTGGCCGTACCAGACTGTACCAGGCCGTACTATTGAAGAAAAGGCGTCTTTTCCCTTCCAAAGCAAATCGCCTCTTGTCTTCATCATTTGGCACTTTCCATTGGGGCGCAAACATCCAGAGAGGCACTGCGTAGCTTTTTACAGAGGAGGAAGTGAGTCATTAATGCAGCCGTACCATTATCAGATCTGTACTTTCAGCTTGCTGCCTTTTACCAGGTTTTCAAATAAAACTATTGTTTTTTCATTGCATGCAACTGGATATTTTTGTAATCATTTCAGAGGATCAAAATAAATATACTAGCATCCATATTCCATCATTTCCAGAGTTATTTAATTTTTATTGAATTTATTTCAATTATATGCAAAATCGTACCATTTCATTTATTGCTCAAAAACTCAAAAAAACAAGCAAAAAAACCAAAAACGTCAGAAAAGACAAAGAAAACTGTTAGATCCGGAGAATAGGGGAAACTAGGGTTTCTACATATTCCAAGATCAATTTGTTGATGTAGAAGATGAGGGAATGTTGGGTGAAGATAGGATGCAGTATAGTGATGGATGGGTGGATGGACATTAGCCATCATCCACTCATTAATATCATGGTTACACGTACAGAGGGCCCATACTTTCTTAGGCAGTTGATTGTTCAAGACATCACAAAGATGCTGATTTTCAATTTCAGGTCCTCAAGGATGCTATTGAGGAGGTTGGGCCACAAAATGTGGTCCAGGTAGTGACAGATGTAGCACATGTGTGCAAATTTGTGGGGAAACTTGTTGAGGCAGCTTACAGGCATATTTGGTGGACTCCATGTTGTGTGCATGCCATGAACAATGCACTCAAGGACATGGGGAAGATTGAGTGGATCAGAGGTGTGGTTGATGATGCTAGAGATGTGCAATTGTTTATCTACAACCACCACATTTAACATGCACTCTTCAGGACCTTCTCCAAGAAGGATTTCTTGAAACGTATTGAGATGAGATATGCATCCTATTTCATTCTCTTGGAGAGAATGATTGAGTTGCAAGAGTCATTGCAACTCATGGTTATTACAACAGATTGGAATAGGTGGGTCGAGTCCAGGATAGAGCAGGGGAGGAGGGTGAAGAATACAGTGAAGAGTGATGTTTTGGAGTGATGCAAAATATATAGTCTCCATCATTGCTCCAATTTTCCAGGTCATCAGATATGGGGATGCGGATGCACCTAACCTTGTAGAGGCGTATGAGTGCATTGATTCTATGCTTGATCAGATGAGGGCTGTTGTGCAAGAGGACCCCACATTAGCATTCTACAATGAGCATATTCAGCCAATCATTCATTAGAGATGGGACAAGCTCAACACTCCCTTGTACATGGCTGCCTATGCATTGAATTCTAAGTGGTATAAGACTAGGCCTTGTAGAGTTACACTGATAGAGGATGCAGAGGTGAAGGCAGGGTTTTTCAAGGCTATTGAGAAGATGTATGATCTTGTAGATGCCAACACGATTCGCACTGAGTGGATCAAGTTTTCCACTCTTAGGGGTTATTTTGATGCGACCAAGATGGATATGGCAACTATGGCATAGGAGGACCCAATTTTGTGGTGGACTTTCCATGGATTGGGATCTTTGACTACCATTCTATCCATTCGATTGTTATCTCAGGTTTCTAGTTCTTCAACTACTAAGAGGAACTGGTCTACCTATAGCTTCATCCACTCTCTTAAGAGGAACAGACTTACCTCTAGGAGAGCAGAGAAGCTTGTGGTTGTACATAGTTCTTTGCGTCTTATTGACCGCAATACACTTGTGTTCAAAGAGAGTCCAGCAACACGATGGTTAGTAGAGGAAAAGGAGCCAACACAGATTGATGGGGATGGTTCGACTTCAAATGCAGGGCTGGTTGGTATTAGTTTGGGAGAGCTTGACCATGAGGAGTTTGGGGATGATTAGAAGACTCCCTTCACTACATTTTTACATTTTGTACTTATTTTGATATCAATGTATCATGCTACTCATTGTAATCATCTTTATGATATTTTCGATATAATAGAAATCTCCAATTCAACAATTTTATTTGTCAAATTTTATTTAGTAATAGTATTATAAGTATTTAAAATGTTAGTATTTGCAATTTCGCTATTTTACTAATTTGCCAAAGTTTCATTTGAAATGTAATTCTTATACATCTTTTTATAACTAGTTTTTCAAGTACTATATGTATATCAGTACCACCCTTTGTCGGAGTCCCCTCGCCGTCCCCAAACTTAGACCCTTGGTCCCCTTGTCCTTGAAACCTGTCTCCGCTAGGGGACCCATCCCCGTTAGGAACTCCGTGGAACACTACTTAATACTACACTTAGTCTTAATCTGACTTAATTGCTAATACAACCTTTATTATTCTAGTTGAAAATTGAAGACTTCATTGGTCATTCTGATCTAACTTAACATAGGGCTTTTATTTCCTAACTACACGATGACAAAAATTCCATTCAACACTCAAATTAAAAAAAGGGACATTAGAAGATCTCCACTTCCAAGATTGCTTGTCCTTGAGCAAGACAAGGCAGGGTGATCGAGCATATCAGTCTACTCAAGCGACATCCTTCCTTTGGTATGGAAGACCTTCTATTACCATGCCTATTGGTGATACCTCACGCCTCTCCACACTTTGTACCATTGTGCATGGCTCATGCTCTCCCTCGTCATCGGAAACCTCAATCAAATGCACATGCACATTTCCCAAGCACTTGTGTGTTGGGTTCCAAGGCTCTTTACAACCTCCACATCTCATTGTAGGTCATGTCACTTGGTTGCAGACTCTTAAAGGTGCGTCCTTCCTCCTGATGACCTACATGTCGAGAGAGTGCAACCCCCAATTTCTGTGGAAAAGATTTGTGTTGGGTCCTTTGCCATTGCTGTGATGTTCTTGTACCTACACCTCCAATGGTAGACTCTTGCAAGGATCGGCTAGGTGTAGTAGTCTCCCATGTCAATGATTCAGAGCAAGGAGAGATAAGGCAAGTAGATGGTTCCAATGTCAGGGCCCTTTTGACGGCTTCCTACAATGAATTTGGGCCAAGGGCCTTAGGCTAGACCTTTGAGGGGCTCCTATAACCCTTATATGAAAAGCAATATGAGGTGCCTTTCTGATACATTAGTTACTATCACTGCTATCCTTTGAAATTCAGCCATGTAATTGTTCTTTAAACCTTGGTGGCATAGTTGTTTGAGCTCCTTGAAGTGCTTTTTAGGGTCTTGCCTCTCAAATCTATCTGCCAATCTCTCATGAAATTCCTCATAGGTGTTGATATGGCTATGCCCTTGAGTTACTAGTACATGATACCACCATTTGTGTGCAACCACTTTAAGGTGAAGGATTGCAAATTTGATTGCATCTTCCTTATATATCAGGCTCAATAAAAAATATGCGTTTAACTTTTGGATCCATCGAACAAGGGAATATTGAGATTTCCCAACCTACTTTGTGAGTCTTAACGAGGCCTATTTGGAGGGGTATTATTGTATTTTTAGTTTAGATTTTTGTCTTCAATGTACACAAATTCATGAAAGTAATATGTACTTGAAGTTTTCAATTTTGCACTCTTCGCCCCATATTTTGTATGTAGCATATTCAAATCCTTTCGTGTTGTTTGCCTTTGTTGTGTGTCCTTGCTTCTTTCTGCAAAAATATGACCTTGGGTAGACTTGTACCTATAGCTAACTTTTCTGGAAAGTTCTAATTCATGACTAGAGATGAAGATGCCCCTTGTGCATCACTGCTTGGTGGTGTGGTGGCCTGATAGGTTTCCTTACCCTGCTTGTTTTGAGTGAACAACTCAATGAGTTGTTGTTGCCCATCCTTTAATACCATTGTAATATCCCTCAAGGGCTTAATTACTTCCTTATGCAAATACCTTGTTTCTCTGTCACACTCACTTTCTAACTTGTGGTATATAAGTCTGAAAGCTATTTTTTTTTTTTTTAAATATATATTTTGTTTTCCCACAGGCTGGTAAGATCATAGCTGTCATACAATTGAAATGTTCTAAATTAGAAGTAGACAGAAATCGACTGAGAGAATGCGAACAGTTTTATTTATTTCGTAACATTATACAATTACAGACAGAAATTACAAATATAACATGATTCACTGGAATACCCAGTACACAGATCTTAGTTCTAGAATGTCTTTTGGCACCCTACAAATTATAACAAATTGCTTCCGCTTGACATCTTTCGCTTTCACTATTCCCTATGCTGAAATATATATATATATATATATGTATATGTATATGTCTGGTTAGATCATAGCTCTCATACCACTGAAATGTTCTAACTAAAAGTGTAAAGAAATCAACTTAGAGAATGCTAACAGCATGAATATTTTATTTATTTCTTGATTTATACAGTTACAAACAGAAAATACAAATATAATATGACTCACTGGAGTGTGCAGCACACAGATCTGAGTTCTAGAATGCCTTTTGGCACCCTACATATGATAACAAATTGCTCTGGATGTCCTGCACAGTATCCATTGGTCCGGCTTTTGAGGGCTTTCATCCCCAAGGCTGTATGAGGTCTAAACTTGAGGGGCTATGTCCTCAATTTTCAGGCTGTTGCAGCAGTATTCCTCTTTCTTGTAGCTTAAAATAAAGTTTGTTTTTGTTTTCAATTTCAAAAGATGTTATATCGCAAATTGCATGGTAATCAATTCCATGATGGATGGTTGTAACTGAAACTAACTCCCCCTTAATTTGCTGAGATAACTGACAACTAACTGAAACTAACTTGCCTTATTCCAGCAGAAGACTAACTAACTCCCCACCTGAATTGGCTGAGATAACTAACAACTAACTGGAACTAACTTGCCTTATTCCAGCAGAAGACTTAAGACTGAAGAATTAGTCTTAATCTGACTTAACTATTGACAGGACCTTTATTATTCTTGTTGAAGACTGAAGACTTAGTCCTGATCTGACTTAACTGTTGACAGGACCTTTATTTCCTAGCTACATGCTGACTGAAACCGCATTCAGCGCTCAGATTAAAAAAAGTGACATTACACCTTCCCTTGAGTTTTCTCATAGGTTCTTCAAGTTATGTTCATTTAAAATATTGTCATCTGTTTTCTCCAATTTTTTAATTCACTGTCTGTTGTGTCTCCACTTTCTGATTTGCAAGAGACACAGGGATTTCTTCAGACATTGGCTTGCACCTTTTTCCTTAAAAATTATCGGATTTTTTGGCCCTGTTTATTTCTGTTTGAATGAACGCCTATAAGTTATTCTTTCTTTTATCATAAAAAATGGTACATACTAAATAAGGGAAGATTTGAGAATACATTTATAGATTTAGGGATCCAATAATGGTAATTATATCCAATTAAACAATATATTCAGCATGACACATCATTAGATAATGTTCAACACGCATGGGAGACCCACAGGGCCTCCTGGTGAGTAGAACTTGTTTTAGCAGTCACATAGAATTCTACTCAAATTCTTTAAATATTGATGTTTTGTGGCTAATCAAATTCTTTTAAAAGAACCACAAGTGCCTTTGATGTCTCTTATAGTTTAACGGTTAACCTAATGTAGGAATTTCTTTTTTTATTTATTCTAAATTTTTCTTGTGAAGGAAAATTTGGGCTGAAACAGTCAGAGATTTCACTGCCCTTATTGATCATGCACTACTGAAGGTTACTGCTAAACAAATTTCAGAAGATCCTCTGTTTTATGATTACTACTTTTCACAATAAGAACTTGCACTTAATTGTCTATCCATTGTATCATATACATTTTTAGATAATGAACTCTAATTTTGTAAGTTGTCATTCAAGGACATTTCTATAATACCTCATATATTAGATTCGTTTAGGAGTTTTAGCTTAAACATTCATGTGAACTTGGCCTTTGACATTTATCAGATAAACTTTGTTCCATAGTTGTTAGATTATGAGGATCGCTTTACAACAATCTGAATAAGAGGTGGAGATTGAAAAATATCTTGACAATTTGAATAAAGATGATGGAGTGTGTTTAAGCCAATCTTGGATACCCATTTTGCATAAGTTTAGAAAAGGACCTAGGTCTGAAGTTGAGAACAATTGACGTTTTACTTAGAATTGTGTCAGTTGAGGAATAATCCCATCTTGGCTTCTGGGAAATAATTGTTTTGTTGTTGTATTTTTCTTATGGTTAGATTTGGGCATTGTCAGTCCTTTTTTTTTAAAAGGCTAATTAATAAATGGCTAGTTTTGGGGTAGGGCCTACCTGACATCATGTGCATGGAGTGGAATTGTCTTTATTAGGAGCTCAAATGTGCATTCCTAATACATCTGTTATCTTGATGATAGACCATGGTGTGTAATCTGAAACATGAGTGTTTCTTAACAACTTGTACACAGTTTTCATCAAGAGGTTTTTCTCTTTTCAGCAAAATAGAAATAATTAAAACTTAAAAGTCTTTAACTTTTAAAACCTTTGAAAATGTTAATTTGAAACCTTTTATGATGTTAAGATAGAGATCACTGTTGGCATATATAGTTATGTGCAAATGTTATGCTGCTTTTTGTTACCATTGGATTCAAAATTCAACTTACAGTGTAGCCCAGCACTCCAGTTATTCAGGTGATGGACCATTCCTTGTAGTTTTATTTATTAAATAATGCAATGCAACCTAATGGATGTGCTGCAGGATGGCTTCTTAGTGCATACTTCCTTGGTGGCTTTGAGTCTGAAGGCTTGGGAATGAGTGGGACACTGAAAGCTACAGTTACAGCAATCAAGTCCTGGGCTATAGGTATTCCGGTAAGCAACATTTGAGTTCAAATAATCCTTAAATGTTTTGAGTCTAAAATAAGCTGCAATATAGGGATGAAGTTTAGAAGTTAAATGATTGCTATAGAAGATAAATTTCTGATTTTATAGAGCTTTTTTTATAATTTCAAAGAAAATAAATTAGCAAATGTCATTCTATATGATGCAGATGATCTCTGTGGCTGCAAATCACATGCTCTTAAACTGATGCAGATAGGTCTCTGCCCCTGCAAGTAAACTCCAACAGAATGCCCTGTTCCTTCTTTTTATTCATGATCAAACAACTACAGAAAATGAACACACAATAGAGGAAGCTTTTGAACAACCAAAAATAATCACACAGCACAGCACAACTACTACCTCTTATACATCCAACTAGGTTTATTTCCCAGATTGCTCTGCATCATCAAATCCCCGTCTCTCCAAAAACTAAAACTGTAAATCTGAAAAGAAAAGCCCAAACAAAAAACCACTAAAATCACCACTAATGGCAGTTACAACCAAGAAATACAAAAATAGCTCAGGAAAAGGAAACATATGGGTAGTAGGAGACCCATCATAGAAGGGTGGTTACATCGGTATAGCAATTCATGTCTATATTTGTATTGAATCTGTTTTTCTGTGGCTGTAGACTTTTTAAAATATAAGTGTTTGCTACATGATTTATGTTTTCCTATTCACAACTTTGCATTAAGAAACTGTATATTCCCTTATCTATTTCTTATTTGTTTGTTTGCTTTGTATCTTTTATTTTGTTTGATAATTACAATTTATTCAAATCAAAGTGGAAATCGTCTCTCAATTATATCATGATTAGATATTTTTTATAATTAATATTGATTTAAAACAAAATGGTAACTCGTCCCTCAATTGCATCATGAAAGCATATAATTCAACCATTGCCTAAAATACATAACAGATCACACAGACCACATGCTTCCACTAGATTGGAAAAACTTCCAATCAATATTTTTTAGTATCAATGGTGATAACTAATAAGTCGACTGGCACTGAGGACAATTAAGTATTTGGATCAATATTTGCCACCATTACAGGCCCTGATTTCTGCCACTATTTTTTGTACTCAATTTGATAGGGGAAAAAATAATAAGCCTCTTGTTGATCATAGTCCAATTGAAAATATTATATATACATTTCAAAGTCGTCCACATCATTGATTTTTAGAGGATGTGCTAACCAGGCAATTGAAGTTAAGATCACAACATTCCAACTTGAAGGTCTGCTGTCATGAAAACAAGTGCAAAGAGAGACAAGAATTGCTTGTATCTGATCATTATCCGAACCAAGCTGAAGGTACAATGTATTGTCATCCAAGCAGTTTTGCAACAGTCTTTCTAAAAGAAGCAATTAAAAGGCTGTTGTAATAGAAACAGCATGGTCTACTGTTATGGAAAAGAGAAGCAAAGAGATACAGAGTTAGTTATATGGTGTACCTGATGATTATCTAAAGATTAAACCAAGCTGAAGGTAGGATGTATTGTCATCCATGATGAGCAGTTTTGCAACATACTTTTTAAAAGAAGCAATTAAGAGGCTGTTGCAATAGGAACAGCAAATAGCAATTCATAGTCCTCGGGTGTGGTTACTGAGACCCAACAGAAACACTTAGCCATCTCCATAGTGAAGTTAACTGTTACTAAAAAGAATTTGACACATGAACTTCAAGAAGGCAGTCTTTACACCACCCCAAGATGTCCATGTGGACTTTATCTTGGCACCAAACCAACTTTTAGTTTTATTAAAACCTTACCCAGAGAAAATGACTTCACACGGGCTTTAAAAAAACTAAGACATATCCCATTTGTCAAAGTTTCCCAACCTTCCTCCAAGTTAGGGAAAAATAATGTTTGATCTTCTGTCAATATCATATAGAGTACCACTTCTGAAAATAAGATTTCCACCTTTTCAAAAAGAGAACAGCCTGGGAAAATCTAAGAAGGAATAGCATGCGCTACTAATGTTTTGGCTGCATAACCCAGCCAATTTGTGTTGTTGCTGCAAGTTTTCTAATACAAATCTGCAGCCCTGGTTTTTGATACTTTACTGGGGAGCTTCGGGGAAAGTAGAATCTATACTTAAACAATTATACTATAAATAAATTAATAATACATTGCCTCAACTTGACAAGGAAAGATAATATAAGGAAATTTTTTTGGACCAACTCTGACTAGGGCCTAAATTAGGAGCTTTATGTTGCTTGTTCTCTATGGCTAAATCCTAACAAGTGATGTCAATTGCGATGCAAGGGCTATGTGACATCAGAACAGTGAAACTAAATCTGCTTGATCATTATATTAGATTAGCAAAGCCAACAAATCATTTTATCTTAAAACAATAATTATAACTTGTTTATGATTATAAGGAAACAATTTTGTTTCTTTATAGTTGCACCTAAGGGACCCTATGAAGTCGAAGGAAATCGATAAATTTATTTGGAAGGCAATGCAAGTAAGATTGCATTTTAATTTCTTTGTTTGGCATTAAATTATAAAGCACTTACTGCAAGCTACAAAAATCCTGAGATATAAGAACAATACAACTATTCTTGGCTTGGTATTTTTCATTTTGTTGTTGTTCGGAAGTGATGAGTAATCTCGAGTTGTAAGCCTTGTTGAGTACACTAATTAGGCAGATTTTAAAGTCTGAGCAGTTGCTCAGGTTCAAGCCCTACAGCGTATATGGTGGCCTATGGGCAAAATTCAGGCCAGCTGTGAAGTGCCTTGTGATGCATGCTGTCATGCTGTCTTGTCTCTGTGTGATATCTGTGCATGGGATATTTGACAAGCAAAATAAGAAATCAAGACACAGTACGTTGGGCTTATGGATAATCTTCGCTTTTTATTTTGATTACAGAAGTTATCCTTTTTTGTTCCAGGAGGCTATGCATGTTGCTTTTATTTTGTTTCTTCTTCAGTTAGTAACATAAAATAAGATTGAATCTCACTGTTCTAAATCAGAAATCAGAACTAATCAAACTGAAATAATAATGGAAGAAGTAACAAGTGGAATTCAGCAGAGAAAGAATTTCACAAAATTCTAAACAAGTCTTATAATATAATATGAAGACCTCACAAATAATTTAGCATTAGTGTCTACACTGCGGCAGCATGCTGATAACCAAAACCACTCTCCAAACCTGCACTTCCTGCAATACCATCCAATGAAACCTCTACCCCAAGGCCTATATTTATAGGATATGAGCCATCTAGGAAGTCACTTGTGATTTTGACAAAACCGTGGGCTACCAAAGAGGGTGTCCATCAAGAGGACAATTCAAACCCAAGCACCACCTTTTATGTATGCAAGTGTAACTCCCACTGTTTGACTATTCAGTCAAACTAGGTGCTCCATTTGGAAAGTTTAACTCCTTTTCCGAGATGCTCTTACACACTGCCTGGAATAGAAGTCCAAGATGTTTTTCCAAGTCCATTGTGTAGACCCCGTATCAATGCTCTCTTACGCTTGTATCATAATATAAATGCCAAGTGATGTAGTGTGGGATCTAAGGAATTTTGCTCCTAAGTATGACCCTCACGAGATGCCAACAATTAAGCACATTACAAATTATTAAATATTATATTGTTCCTAGGATTTTCAAAGGTTTACAGTACCTAATCCTAACAATACAGTGTTTTGATAGTAGTGAAAAAATCTGAAGCCAACATGGAATGTTGTAATCAATCATTCTCACTGTGGATTAGTTTTGGAGATAACTAAGACTGATTACTCTTAGACTTAAAACAATTAATTCTAAATCTGTTTCGGATTTTTGTCCTATCATTGTTACAAGGATATGAATCTGCAATTTTTGTGGATGGAGGTGATGGCTGTTAATGATATTGCAGCTTCAGTCGTTCCTTCCAGCTCAGCCCTATTGAGGAAATATAAATTAAATGATAGCCCGTAGGCTATTTAATTTATATTTGTTGTTTTTGTATTATCTTCATTTTTGATTATGGCCGACATGAGAAGATACGAATTCATCTTGATAGTCAAATCTTTTATTAGAAGACATTTAATATTTGTTTATTAATTGAGGCCGACTTCCATTTATGAAGAGACGCGATTTCTTGGGGCCGACATCATTTATGAATTGTAATTGTGATTATTCTGGCCGACCTCATGATATGAAGAGGTGCGACCTCTCTAAGTTGTATATATACAAGATCATCCGTCCTTTGCAAGTCAATCAAGAAAGTGCGAATTACCTTTATGTGTGATATATCTCCTAGTGCGAATTATTTGTTAACAGATTGCGAATCATCAAGTTCAAAGATTGGCGCTTCAAGAACAGATTGCGAATTTGTTCCAGTACAGATTGAAGGCTATCTAATGCTGAGTTACGAATACCCTTGAAGGTCAGAATTATACTGTCTAAAAGTGAGGTCTGTATCTATTCTTTGTATCTGGTGAAGGAACTGATTTCTGGCCTTGTGTTCAGCCTCATTGTAAAGTGAATTGTTGCCACTTCTATAATCAATATAAGAGAGATCTTTGTTGCTGGGTTTTTCTCCCTCAAGAGGAGGGTTTTCCCAGGGTATCTGCTGTGGTATTGTTTCTGATTTTGAATTATTTTCTGTGCATTTAATCTGATCACATAAAATTCAACATGGTATCAGAGCGGGTTCAGTAAAGATCCAATCAGATTTTGGTTGTGCAGTCAGATCAACGACTGGGAAATTAGAATTGTCTCTCTCCTTGGGACCTTAGTCCAAGCATTTACTTCAGTTAGCAGGTAAGAACTCAAGAAGGATTGGGCTGAGCATGCTCGAGCTGATCAAGAGTTACTGCTTTCAGTCTGAGCTATCGAGTCAATTCATCCGACATCATGAGGATACTTGAGACCTTGTATTCACTGGTGTGCTCGGAAAAGTTGTGATTATTCAGCTGCATCGCTCTCATTTCTGTTTGTAAGGTATGAAGTGAGATATTATCTGAATATCTTCATAGTAGCAACGTTTATATTGTTGTAGAATCGATGGTGCTGGAATTTTGATGTGTATGACTGTGCTTAGTTTTGAGTGAGTACAATTTCAATAACATCAATTTCTATGAAGATCTGTTCGTGACCTTGTCAGATCAGATGTAGTGGTAATAGTTGGAGTATTGATGATAGAATATATATACGGTTCTGAGAATGGATGTATTGCATGAGTGCTTGTTCTTCGAGGCAGTGAGAATACAAAATGATGATGAGTATGGGAAGCTTAAAGAAATTGGCTTGTGTGCTGAGAAGTTTGGCAGAACCTTTGAATACTTATCGATAATCCTGCTCGCAGATAATTCTAACCTCAATGTGTCTGAGATATACTTGTGAATAGTGGTTCTCTTAACTATAGAAACATCTGGAGGATTTCAAGATTGCTAGCACTGTGTGTGCTCTGCATCTATCAGAGGAGTTGCGATTATTTAATAACACTAAAAGTGGTGACACAGCTTCAAGTCTAGCTCATGGTGTACCAACATATGAAGATAAGTATTTCTTGTTTGTATCTTTGAATTCACCTCTAGGCTAAAATTCAGTTTGCTAAGATTGTGTAAATCTGACATTGGTTATATGTGTTTCACTGGGATAAGATAAGATACTTGAATCAAGTTTTGTGTTGTCTGATCATCGAGCTTATGCAGATTAAATGATGATCTTACACAAAGTTCCAGTCCCATGAAGATTTCAACTCCAATGCTGTGTGATCAGTTGCAATCAAAGTCAAGAGTTTTCTTTGAGAGCAGCAGCGATTGACGCCACTGTAAAGGGCGGAGAGAGCAGATATTGTGATTGTTAATATCAATCCCTCATTTTCTGCATGTACAGAATCCTGGTTTCAATGAGATAAGTATTGCATGGTTAAACAATGTTCATGAATTGTTATGTAGTTATTAATTCATGCTATAAACTTTGAGATAGTCAATCATGTATGCTTCCAGCAATGGTACTTCTCTTCAAGATAGTTGAGTTCCATGAACTATTAGTAATCTCTTCTTAATGCTTTCATGACATACCAAGAAGTGTAAGAGTTTGCTTTCAAGAAGAGCTTGATGCATTCTGTATGTTGAAGTATGGAGACACATCATGCAGCCATGGGACCGAGTGGATGGCTGAAGACATCTCTTCGAAAAGGAATATTTAACCTTCAGAGGGAGTTCTATGACTTGCTGAGAATAAAATAGAGTGTTCTGGGATGAGGTCGAAGAGGACAACCCTATATCTCTACAGAGATGTATGTTGGAATCCATTTCTCTAAGGCAAGCATTGCAGACAATCTTAGATGATGAGGTCAGAAGATTGATGCAAGTACTTAGAGATGCAAATGGGAGCATTGAGAAGTACAAGGCAAGATTCGTGGCTCATGGGTTTTCACAGAAAAAGGGAGTTGATTATGAAGAAACATTTGCTCCTGTTACTTGTTGTTTTGAGGTTCATGGGAAGGAGCCACCTGTTTGCAAGCTGAAGAAGGCCTTGTATGGTCTTAAGCGGCCTCCTCGTGCATGGTACGAAAGGATTGATCAATACCTGTCAAGTTTGGGCTTCTTGAAGAATGATGCTGATTCAAATCTCTACTTCAAGGACCTTGGGCTCATGCATTACTTCTGTTCTCTACACCTATGGAGACCAATCTTTATAAATTGAAGGAGGCTGCAGCTAGTTCAGATTTGGTGGATCCTACATTGTACAGACAGCTGATTGGATCCTTGATGTATCTAGTTAACACTAGACCTGATATTTGCTATGCAGTGAGTGCACTTAGCTAGTTTATGTGTGATCCGAGACAGATACATCTTGTTGTAGCTAAACATATCCTGAGATACTTGCGTGGCACAGTTGGATATGGGTTGAGGTATACTTCAGACGCAGACTTGGAGTTACTTGGTTTCACTGATTCTGATTGGGCAGGTTGTGTCATAGATCGGAAGAGCACCTTTGGTTGTTGCTTCAGTTTGGGTTCTGCTATGATTTCCTGGTGCAGCAGGAAGCAGTCTTCTGTAGCATTGAGTACAACAGAGGCTGAGTACATTGCAGCTTGTATGGCAACTCGGGAAGCAATGTGGCTTCGTAAGCTCCTTGCAGGATTGTTTGGACAATCAATGGAGCCTACTATTATTCATTGTGATAATCAGAGTTGTGTGAAGCTTTTTGTCAATCCTTTGTTTCATGACAGATCCAAGCATGTTGAGATCAAGTACCACTATATTAGAGATATGGTACTGCGGAAGGCTGTACAGTTGAGGTACATTAGCACTGATGAGCAGACGATCGGATATTCTCACCAAGCCTCTCGCTAGGATAAAGTTTGTGTACTTCCGAGATAAGCTTGGTATGGTGGAGAATCCAGCCTTGATGGAGAATCCAGCCTTGATGGAGAATCCAGCCTTGACTGAGTATGAGTCTTAGCATCAGTGAGCCTTGCTAATGCATTTTCTTCTGAGACGGAAGAATTTGAGGTGCAAGCCCTTGTTAATGCATTTTCTTCTGAGACGGAAGAATTTGAGGTGCAAGCCTTTGTTAATGCATTTTCTTCTAAGACGGAAGAATTTGAGGTGAAAGCCCTTGTTTCCACCCTCTGAGCTGAGTCATGGTGGATGTCATGTGTGTGACTCCATGACAACATCACGTGAGAGAGTCCGTGATGATCTTCTTGTACTTGTGTTTCACCCTCTGGGAGAGCCATGGTGAAAGTCACGTTGAGGTGACAACATCACGCAAGTGATGAACACTTGTACATACCATACATGGGTGTAGCCATGATGGTTGATATCACAATGAGGTGATATGCTTTCACGATGAGGTGATAAGCTCCTTTCCATAACATGGGTGTAGCCATGGTGGTCAATATCACAATGAGGTGATATGTTATTTCACACATGGATGTAGCCATGATGTTTGTCATCACGTTGAGGTGATATCCTTCTCTTTATATCTGATTGCAGGCAATGATGGCTGATGGACCTGATTTTGAGATGATTCGTTTTGTGTAGCTGAAAGTTCTCTCCCTAGCTGAGAGGGAGTGTTAATGATATTGCAGCTTCAGTCGTTCCTTCCAGCTCAGCCCTATTGAGGAAATATAAATTAAATGATAGCCCGTTGGCTATTTAATTTATATTCGTTGTTTTTGTATTATCTTCATTTTTGATTATGGCCGACATGAGAAGATACGAATTCATCTTGATAGTCAAATCTTTTATTAGAAGACATTTAATATTTGTTTATTAATTGAGGCCGACTTCCATTTATGAAGAGACGCGATTTCTTGGGGCCGACATCATTTATGAATTGTAATTGTGATTATTCTGGCCGACCTCATGATATGAAGAGGTGCGACCTCTCTAAGTTGTATATATACAAGATCATCCGTCCTTTGCAAGTCAATCAAGAAAGTGCGAATTACCTTTATGTGTGATATATCTCCTAGTGCGAATTATTTGTTAACAGATTGCGAATCATCAAGTTCAAAGATTGGCGCTTCAAGAACAGATTGCGAATTTGTTCCAGTACAGATTGAAGGCTATCTAATGCTGAGTTATGAATACCCTTGAAGGTCAGAATTATACTGTCTAAAAGTGAGGTCTGTATCTATTCTTTGTATCTGGTGAAGGAACTGATTTCTGGCCTTGTGTTCAGCCTCATTGTAAAGTGAATTGTTGCCACTTCTATAATCAATATAAGAGAGATCTTTGTTGCTGGGTTTTTCTCCCTCAAGAGGAGGGTTTTCCCAGGGTGTCTGCTGTGTTATTGTTTCTGATTTTGAATTATTTTCTGTGCATTTAATCTGATCATATAAAATTCAACAATGGCAACTCTTTTACTATGTCTCTCAAAGATTTAATTTCCAGTCCTGTTGTGACATGTCTTATAAATTATAACTAGTCAAATAAAAGCGACCTTTGATGTCATTGCATATTTCTTCTTATCTACTTCCCTCAAGCCAAAGGAAACCTCATTTTTGGATTAAGAACATATATATATTTAGGCTTTTAGCAATTAAGCTAAACTTGTGAAGTTGATAGAACAGCTTGAGAGTAGCATAACTCAAACTTCTGGGCAACAAAGAGATCACACATACTCTGGTCATAAAGTGAGAATGTTAGCACAGATCGTTTCAAGTTTTCAAAAAAATTAATATCTTGAATCTTTGTCTATAGCTCAAACGAGAAATGTGCGTAAGTGGCAAGGAACACATACATAAATAACACCTTGTGTTCGTTAGTTGTTAAAACTTTTGGGAACCTTTTGGAAATTCATTGTTACAATAATATAATGCTTTTAAATGCTTCTTATTGCTTTTTTGTTGTGCTACAATAGTTAGGACTGGCCATCAGAGGAGTTACTGCAGGCCATTTTCCAGCAGCTGCATTCATATTGGTCTCAATGGGTAGTACCTTTATTTTACTGGTTGGATGGAGAACAGTGTTCACGTCTGTCTTTCCTAATGATGAGCAGACCAGAAAGAAAAGAGATATTTACAAACAAGGAAGTCCACTAGAATTTTTTGAGGTAACTTTGTCTTCCATGTCTTTTTCCTCATTCTGTTTGATAGTAGACTTTTATTGAATTGTTTAATGGCAATGACTTGCAACATATTAACCTTAACTTGGTGCCTTTAAATTTTTATAGTTTAAATGGAGAAAGCTTTTGTTGAGAAATGTTACACATGATTGAACAGATGGAAATGATTGAAACTATGATATAACATTACAATAAATTACACTGTCTTGTTGTCCTGCAGCTGCTTAGTTCTTTAGTGAGACGGTGGTAACGATATATGGCCTATATTGTTGGAGAATTCTAGATTTGCTGTCAAAATTGTTTTACCCAATCATTTTTCTCTTACAGGGACGATGATTTAGTGGTCACCTGGCATTTGAATTGTGTCCTGGATCCTCATCTTCTCTCTCCCATTCTGCTTTACAGTATTGCCTATAACTCTTCTAATATTGTACTATACATGCCTTACAGTATCCAGTGGTACCAATGGATCACAAATATATAGATATAAACTTCAGAGGAAAAATAAATATTTAGGCTGATGTTTCAATGGCATTTTCTATTCCATTACACACAGCTGATACTAGAGGATCTATTCTTGTATTTGGGAATTTGTGCTAAAATACGTAACATTTGTTGAATTAGAATATTACTGGGATTAATAATAAGATTTGAATGATAGAAAATAGAAGTATCTTACTGGAGAAGGGTTCTATCAGTGTTTCTCTGAGGTTTGGGGATGGCAATTTTTTATTTTTTATTATGAGGACGGTGGGGGGATGGCTATTAAAATAATATATAAAATTAAAATTTGAATTTCTAAAATATAATTAATTGAAAAATATCTAAAAATAAGATAAACAAACTGAAATTCTGTTAGTGAGTTATTTGTCAAAAGGAAAGAGAATAAAAATGAGAAATGGAAGCCTCCAATGGAGGGGTTTTGTAAATTGAACTTTAATAGTGCGTTGCAAGGAAATCGGGGTCCAGCTGAGGTTGGTTATGTTCTTGTGATACTTTAGGAGCTTTCATTCAAAGGAGGATCACTTTTGCTAGAAATGAAAACTAACAATGAGGTAGAATGGAAAGTGGCAATCGTGGGCTGATGCTGGCTTCATTGCAAGGGTGTCGAAAAATTATCTCTGAAGGGGATTCATTGAATGTGATTAATGGTATGAGGAAACCGAATTGGAAACTTGATTCCCTTTTGGAGGAGGCTTTAGGCATTTGCAGGCGCTTTGATACTATTTCGTTTTTTTCGCTGTTATAGGGAACAAAACAAAATAGTGACTCTCTTGGCTAATAGGGGTGTGGACCTATTTCCTATCTCAGCTCTAGAAAGTTCTAACATAGCTGATTGGGTTAACCTTGACAAAGTGTTAAGACTATGACAAACCCCCGTGAATATGCATTTGGTGGGGGCTCCCCTTGTCATTATGTTTATATTTATTTGCTTGTAAGTTGTCTAGCTAGGGTTTAGTTGGTGATTGATTTTGTTCTCCTTAGGTGTGTAGCTCTATGTGGTGTGGTGAATGTGAAAGCTATATGGGCCTTCATCAATTGGTGTGCTAGTTTTGTTGGATTGGGTCCATAGCTCTTGTATGGTTTTCTTCTAGCCTCCTAGGTGTATTTTGGTTTGTTGTTGGTTGATTTGTTGTGGTAGACAAGAGTGTCGGCTCCACCAAGGACCTATTGCACAAAGGTGGTGTCACTAACCATTGATCGTGGAAGATATTTAATTGCCCCAACATTTCTTTGTTGAATTTAGTCAAATGCATTATAGGTTATGAAGGGTTAGTGGATAGTGGCAATCTAGAGGCAACAATCTTGGCTCACTTGAGGGAGAAGCTTTCACAGATTGTTTAATTGTTAGAGGTTAGGGGATGCCTAGAATGTCTTCTAGTGTAGAAGATGTGGACTTGGTGGAGATTGTCTTCCCTCTATGTGTGACAATGGATATTAAGGACAACATTGATGGGTAGGGTTTGTTGGCTATGTAGATAGAGCCTTAGGATGTTATAACGGATATTGCCAACCTCTTAGCCTTTTCACAAGGTCTACTTGAAGTCCCACATGGCTACATGTTAGCATGCTTGGAGGGTGAAAGTTTGATGCAATTTGTAAAGTGAACACAAATTATAAAAAGGTGTTCAGTTTAAAGGGCTTGAGGCTTTTGTTGGTGATGAAAAAGTGAAGGCTAAGATGGTGGTAGTTTCAGGAAATGAGGTTTTCAACAGGGCCTATGACCATTGGAGAGAAGCACTTGGAGGTTTTGGGGTGGTGTGTTGGGGCATTTCCCTCCTTCCCTAGCTTTGGTTGGGTGCTAGATTTTTTAACTCAGGTTTTGTTATTTGTTGTAGTGCTTTGCTTTCTTTCAAGTGTTTTTGCTTGCTTCTCCCCTTTGGGGGTTTCTCATGTAGGTGTTTAGATTATGTTTTTGTATGGTTCTATGCTTTTGCTTGCTTCCTCTGATTTTGGGGAATGTAAAACAACAATAGGAATGGGTTTTAACCTCCCTTTTTTGGGTTGGGGGACTTAATAGGCCCTTCTTTTAGAGCTACATTTACTTTAGATTGTTTTTAAATTTTTGTTTTGTTGTTTTTAATATGTTTGATATGGGGGATGCCTTGAAGTCCCCAAGATGTTAGTGAATCCCTGGAAAGATTTAAAAACAACAAAAGGAATGGCCTCAAAACTTTCAAAGAAAAGAGGAATTTGGAGGGAATGTCCACTTCTAGTCCTCAAGTCCCTAGGATGTTCAAAATGTCTTTCAAACCCATAGGACATCCTTGTTGAACATTGGGTTTTGTAGATACTTTATATCCCTATTAGAGCATTCTTATCAACATTTGGAATGCAATTTTTGTGATAGAGACATTGGTAGAGTAGGAAACCAATCTACAAATCTATTATTTTCATCCAAAATGGTTGTATTAAGGAGGTTTTGTCCTCTCCATCAAGATTGACATACATTAAATTTTAACTAGAGGTACTTGCTACTAACTATAGAGAGTGGAAATTAACTTGCAACATGATATGGAAAAGACAACATTTATGGAGGGTAATAATCCTACAAGAACAATTGTCATGGACAATTTGAGGAAGCCCCTATTTTGCACTCTTGCGATAGGGAGGTGTGAAGGCATATAGTGACCTTTGAGTAATAAAGATGTAATGTGTAGATTTATGGGTCTATGCTATTCACATAGGTTGCTCAAGGATTGGATAATTAACAGATGGAAAGAAATTAGATTAAGATGGAAATTATGATTGGACTCCATTTTATGATCATATTTGCAAGCAAAGAAGATAGGGATGTGATTGTACACCACCCATGATTTACGAATAAAGATCACTTGTTGGAATATTATAATATTGGATTTAGTTCTACTCTAGAACTACCCATGATTGCATCAATATAGATAAAGATTGTGTTCTAGATTACCTCTTAAAGTAGTATATATTGAAAATGAGAAACAAAGAACACAAGGCTCCAATACACAAATTCGGTCATTCATCTTCAACACTTACATCATTACATTCTACGGCTTTATAAAACCATTCAACTACTAACTACCCACTAACACATAACTAATAACTAACTAAAAACTAAAATATTACATTATTCTATGGCATGCATTAATAATTTCTAACACCCCCCTTTAGTGCTAACATAAAGACTTTATTTTGGTGTTGCAATATCAACAATTGGCTTGTCTCATATTTGCCCCCTTAAATATTTTTTTCTTTTCTTTAGATGTTAGTTTTTATCAATAATGCATCCATTTATAATGCACAAATATAAAATCTATTGCACCCTTATGGCTCCAAAATCCTTATTTCTCCTCTTTTAAAAAAATACAAAATGATAGATAAACTAAATTGGCAGTAACCATTATAATGCCTCTATCTTCAACATCAAATTGCAAACTAAATATAATATTATTTAAAAATGATTTATGGGTTTTGTTCTCCTTTTCATTAGCTTTCCAAAATATTTTGAATTTCTAAATTTTGTTGAGAAACAAAAAAATATATCGTAGTTTTAGTGAGATTGTGTTAAATTGCCATTTAAAATTAGAATAATGCACCAACAATAGAATGATGCCTAATGAGAACATGATTCCTCCTTTGGACAACCCGACTATCCATGTAAGAGCAACATATTGTATCCATATCAATCTTGAAACAAACTAAATCTCATAATTGAAAGATTAAAAACTTTTTTCTCAACCACCTTAACCTCTTGCATTTTTTTGCAACACCTTAGTTTTTTACAACTATGAATGTATAATTTATTTATTTATTTTTGATATGAAACTAACAAAATGGAGTGAAAACTGTGAAAATAGTGAACAAGATGGAGGGAGGAGAGAAACCAAATGAAGGAACAAGGTGGAGAAAGAAGAGAATACAAATGCAAATGGATGATGAATGTTGAGAGATGTGCGTGTGGTCTGCATTGTGCCTCTATTGATAAAATGCAAGAATGAAATGTAGATGGATGATGAAGCAAATAGATTAGCACATAGTCCACACTGCTTCTTTGTTGACAAAATGCAAGAATGGTGGACAAATAACAATGACTTTTGCACGTGGTCCTCATTGCATCATTACCGAGCATTGCTTTGGAGAAAGAAAAGATAAATGAATGAAAGACAAACAAAGAAGTCCATAAAACCTACTTTCATACCATATTGAAATTAAGAAAAACAAATGAGAGCCAAAGGCTCCAACACCACAAATTCATCATTTATCTTCAACATATACAACATTGCATTCTATGGCTTTACAAAAGCATTCAACTACTAACTACCCAAACCACTAATTACCAATTAACACATACTAACAAGTAACTAAAAGCTATCATCTAATAAATTAACATCACATTATTCTATGTCATGCAATAATAATTTCAAACAAAGACTCTTTGGAAGAATTTATATGTTCTTTTGATGTAAACCACAAATATAACAATAATAACTTATGCACATGTATGCATCAATTCAGATTGTAGAAATCATTGCCTTAAGAATTCAAGCTTAGAATGGTGGAGAATTAATGTGATCTAGTTTTATTATGAAAGGTTGCCCTTGAAATGCCACAATCGTTATGAATGTTAGCATCGAAAAAAAACTCATTTGAAATGTAGAACATCATTCGAAGTTGACATATATTAAACAAGAAAACTGCCAGAGGCATACAATGGCTTTCAGACCTTTCAAGATCAATATAGCCTTCAAAGCAAACATGACTGTTAGAAGCATTGGATGTCACCACATCAACACTAGCTTCAAACAAGTCTTATTGTTTTGATTAAAGCAAGGATTTTGAAAGGGCCCAAACCCTTGTACAAAAGACCAAAGAATAAAGAGCGTGGGAATCTAGGGTTTGGACCCTTAAAAAAGCTACCATAAGCCAATGAAAAACAAGCCCAAGATGGCCATACACAATAGAGAAACAAAACAACCAAAAGTGAGGAATACCAACAACTAAGCTACAAAGAACAACAAACAAATGAAAGAGTTAGGACCCATGGGGTCTTGCTTATTAGACAATGCTAGGCCTAGAACAGGTGGGTGTCTCACCCAATGCTCAAACAAGAGTTTGGAGAAGTGATTTAGGAAGGCCTTTCTTCCTACTTACAATTGCCCAGGAAACATTAGCATCCAAACTCTTAGCACAAGGGAAAGAAGGGGGAGATTCCCCCATGGAGAGCCCATCAACACAAGAGAAAACCAAAGAATGATGAGGTGAAGTGAGGTCATCCACCAAATGAGTAGTTTGGAGTTGGTTCAAGCCAAGGGAAAATCAAGTTGTGAGGTTAGGGTAGGAGGTTCCTCAATAGGGTTCATGGTACATGTGAGAGTAGAACCAAAAGAAAGACTCGTCCACTCCCTGAGAGGAGTCATTCAACGAAGAATCAGGAGCATGAATAGTTAGGTGATCTTTGTTAGCATCCTTCCACAATGTAGCAGAGCCCTTGTGATGCAAGAGAGGACAAGTCGTAGCCAAGTGACCAACAGAGAAGCATTTATGACATCTGAAGGGGAGGCCCTCATAATTAAGAGATTGAGTCCAAGGCCTATCCACAATCATCAAAAATACATCCCCATGAAAAGGATTGGAGATGTCAATATCCACTCAAATGTGCACAAAAGTAGTGCCCCATGTAAGGATTGTAATTGTTAACTTTTAAGAAGTTACCAATAAAATTGCCAATGGCCTCATAGCATGAAACCTCCCAAAACCGAAGAGGGAGGTTCAAGAGTCTAACCCACACTAGACACACATTTAGTGGTTCAATAAGAGGGTTAAATGAGGTTGACCGAGGCTTATCTAAGAGAGTTCTTCCCCTAAGCCCACAACTTACCCAAAACCTATTTACTGTCCTCAAAAGAGGCAAAGGAAGCAATGAAAAAACCCTTAGCACATGGGAAGAGCTCAATATTACCACCCACAAGAGGCCTCTAGGAAGCCAACACCCAATTGTGAAAGTCAAGAAGAGAAGGCCAAAGATTGAAGAATCTGCACCCCAAACCCCTACCCCTATGTTGGTAGAAGTCCTCAATTTCCACCACATCCAGACCATAAACCACCACCAAGGAGGATTTGGTAGAGGATGAGATTTCACCCTCGAAGGATGAACATAAACAACATTGGTCACATGAGCAAAGCTACAACAACCAACAATAGTAGCAGGCCTTGGAAGGGGGGCGCAACCCTCGCCCACGGTCCCAACAACAAAAGGCGATCTAATGGAGACACCATTGACCCCAACATAAGCCATGGGAGCAGAAGGTAAGCCAATGTTGACATTGACGACCCAATCAGAAGCCCTACGCGTAGACATGGTAGCCTCAACAATACCCAAATTGGCAACAAGTGCTGAAGGGGGAACACCTCCCAACAACGTGTCATGGGAGACTGAGAGTATAGACAAAAGCTAGCGATTTGAAACTCTTGCATTAGAGGACAAAAGATGCACAATAGACAAGAGAACAAATGTGAGCGAAACCAAGAGTTATTGTTAAGCCTTTTGTTCGCGAAATAATAACTATGTTTATTCTCATAATTACTTTCAAGTTCTAGTATCTGGAGAACAAACAATAGAAAAAATTATTGAGGGACCTTTAGAATATCAACATCAAACTTGCATTAAGCTAACAATTGATTTTACATTGGAACAATATATCCAATGTCAATTAATCAATGAGTCCCATAGAACATTATGAAACATACATTTGAAGATGGTCATAATATGCAAGAAACACAATTGGTTGATGAAAGTTTGACACCACTCTTGTCCTAGACAACATTATGAAAAATATTGAAGAAGAAGAGTCCAAACATCAAAGTGTAAAAAGGATTCAAGGAAAGCTAAACATTTTAAGGAAAAGGAGTTTGAGCTTTTAGTTACTTTCAATCATACATTATATTTCTAATAAAATTAAAAGTAAATGGGGAAAACAACTAAATAGGCCAATTTTTAAAGGTGAAAAGAGCAAACTTTCTATTTACCTATGTTCTAGGTGTTGAAAAATGTACAGTGAAAGGATAATACCATTATATGGAATTACTTTCTTGGAAAATTAAAGGGTTTAACTCAAATAGTGTGTCATTGTATCTTATGTTTGTGATGAAAAGGTTAGTATGTCCTCAATCCATGAAGTCAACTAATTGCATCCATGGATGCATAATACTATCAAGAGGTTTTTGGCAAATTTTTTATTGTATTGTGTTAGGCCCTCATGGGAGATGTTGAGGACTACACATATTGGTATTGGGTGTATCTAGTTTGTTCAATTTATTTTAATTCAATATTAATGTTAGTATTAATTCAATGTATGTAATGCTTTATCTCCTTGATAAAAAATTGTATAGGCACTTATTTTTGAATGTGAGTAATTGGAAACATTTATTTCTCATACCAAGTGGCTTTAATTCTCTTCTTTGTGTTCACTAGGAAAAGGGACAACTTACTTCATTTGCTAAATTATCACTAGCAATGAACTCATTGATTTTTCCTTTGTTTTGAAGTAAAAACATTAGGTGCAATAAATGTAGCATTTATATTTTATTGCAAATTGACTCAATAGACATTTTCTTTCATAATTCAAACTCTAGGAGTATGGAAATATTAGCTAAATAAATTATCTAAGACTTCTTTGATATCATTGGCCTTTGCTCGTAATGTTGGATATAGGTATGACGCCCTGTAAGTCACAACAAAAAGTTGAAACATGGTTACAAAAACAATAATTTATCAACTTTTAGGGAAATGGTGGAAGGAGGATAACTATATTCAAGGACATCAAATTAGCATGTGTAACATCATGGGAATGCGTTTTAATAGAAGTAGGAGATTGGAACAATTTTAACAAAATTTGGGCAGATAGTCTTGTTAAGGAACAACATTCACAACTACAAATGCAAGATCTTAATCTAATTTATTAATGAGATGAGGTTTTGCATAAAGAACAAATTTTGAGACAAAAGCAAGATTGTCTGGATAAAAAGTGGAGATAGAAATGTAAAATTCTTTTATGAGTCAACATTGATCCATCATAACATAAATTGAACAATAAGTATTCAAAAAATAGATGGAATGATTACTAATGACCCTCATGAAATAATGAATACAATGGAGAGCTTTTTTGCTAACATTTTAACTAAGCTTGTGCTTGATAGTTAGCATAAACTAGTGCTTTGGAGGGATGCGTCCCTTTTCCTAGTACCCTTGTACCCTATAGTGGACGTGTTGGGGACATGGGGACGCCTAAGAAACATCCCCTTGTCTCCTTTCCAAAAAAGGGAGTAAGTTTTTGAAACATCTTGTTTTTTTGTAGGGGACGATTAGGGCATGTCTAGGCATCCCTCGATCGTCTTGAGGATGGTTAGTTATTCCCTATGGTCCAACACTATCCCATGTGGTTTAAAAAAAAGCACATTTTAAATTTTAAAAAAGGGATGGGTGCACCCACAAGGAGCCCCCCGCCTCTTTATAAATACAACTAAAATTAATTCACCCCTCAAAACAACCAAAAAGAAAAAAAATCTCATTTAAACATTTGCAAACTTGTGTTGAAGAGAAATAGTGAAAAGATGGGAGAACAACAGTGGAAAGAAGGCAATAGGGTATTAAATCCACTACATTAGAGGTAAGTTCTTCATCATACATTTGTTTTTCAAATTGTTTTGCATTTTTAAAAGTTTTTTCAAATTATTTAACACATAGGGAGAACATTTGAAGTTTTATTTTCTCTTTTATTTGAACTTGTAGCTCTCTTTTAAATTCTTAACAAAAAACCATGAGCACCCATGAGAGTAGTGATAGTGAAGAGGTGGAATTTCAAATGCAGGAAAGTAGAGCTAAAACTCATAGAAGTATGGCAACCACTAGGGGTTCTTTAGGGAGTGGGAGTGTAGCAGGATGAACAAGTACAAACCCATTTGAATGTCCTTTTGTGCTCCTTGAAACCTATGCAAAAGGCCCATTTAACCCCAAGAAACTTCTCTTGCAATTTTAATCACTAATTGACAAAGATAAAAAATATTCAAGAGTAGAGTATGGCTATGCTATTTATGCAAAAAATATTAGAGGGGCAGCTACACTAGAGTTTATTGTCATATTTTGTGGATTGGTGGTTAGGGGTGGAATGTTGTGTAGCTATAATTGCATCTGAGAAGGTTGAGGCAAGTAGATTGCATATGGAGGGGGAGGCAAGAAAGAAAAAAAATCCCTTGGAGAGCTTGTCGCCTTGTGTGTCATTGCCTATAAGATCCATATATGTTGGAATTCAAGGGGAAGATGGTTCTACTTATACTAGGGGAAAGAAGAGAGCTACTAGTGTTGAAGATATGTTTAACATACAATCATGAGATGTGGAAAATTCTTCTATTGCTAAGTTTTTATGCTCATGCCATACCATTTCGTGTGACACGTTCACAATATTTTAAATAAATGTTCAAAGATGTGATAGCTACTAGCCCCTCATTTGTCCCACTTGGATAACATAAGCTAAACACCACCTTCCTTGATAGATAATATTCCAAGGCGAGTATTAATGGAAGATGAAATAAACTTGGATAAAGGATGGATGCTCCATTATCGTGGATGGGTGGACCAATATCAAATCAACCATTCATCAATATTATTGTCACAAGTTCAATTGACTCTTATTTTCTTAAAGCTTTTGATTGTTTAGGGAAAATAAAGGATGCAAACTTCCAATTTAAAAATTGAAAGATGCCATAGAATAGGTTGGAGTCTGTAATGTTGTACATGTAGTGACTCATTCAACCCATGTGTGTACGTTAACTAGCTTGATGATGGTGGGTGCTTATAAACATATTTTTTGAACTCCATGTTGTGTTCATGTTGAACAATACCTTGAAGAATATTGGGTGAAGAAAGTGGTGTTAGAGGCTAGAGATGTGTAGATGTTCACTAGCAACCATGACACTTCACTTGTTTTATTAAGGACTTTTTCAAGGAATGAATTCCTCAAGCCCATGGATACTTGATATTCCAACTAATTCATTTTGTTAGAGATGATGTTTGAGGTTGAGGAGGCTTTAAAATTAATGGTGGTTAATTCAAAATGAGGTAGATGGTCAAAGGTAAGCACCCCTAAAGGAAGAAGTGTAAAAAAAAAAATTCCTTGATGATGATTGGTGGTCCATAATGAGGTAAACAAATTGCTGGTTTTATTATTTTATTTTTAAAATGTTAATTTATTAATGTTTCTAAATTGTAAAATATTTTCATTCTTTATTAAGGTTTTAAATTTTATATTTTTTTACACTTGTAGATATGTTTGCTCCTTCATTGAGACTATTGTGTGAGTAACAAGATATGTTGATACTGACTCTCCTAACCTTGGAGAAATTTATGAAACCTTTGATAGCATGCTTGGGGAAATTAAACAAGTAATTCTTATTATGGACCCTACTTTGGGATTTTATGAGGAACATCTTAAGGCCATTGTGATGTGATAGTAGAACACTATGAGCACCCCACTTCATATGGCATCTTATGCTCTAAGTCCCAAATGGTATTTAGCTAAGCTTGAAAGAGTGCCTTCATCTTAGATGAAGAGGTGAAAAAAGAGATCACAAAGGCCCTTCAAAAAATGTATACTAAAGAGAAATTTGCTTTAATTCACACATAATGGATTCATTTATCAATCTTCATGGCCTAACCTTTAGCAAACTAAAGGCAATAACGAAAAGAGCTATATTAGCTCAAACTGTCCCTATTGGATGGTGGACGTGGCATGGAAAGGATGCACTAGAGTTGAGGATACTTTCCATTCATTTTCTTTCACAGGTTCCCAGTTCCTTAGCTGTAGAGAGAAATTGGTCCACATATAGCTTCATCCAGTCAGTCAAGAGGAACAATCTTACCTCTAGACAATTGGAGAAGTTGGTGGCTGTATAGTGCTTTGTGGCTACAAGATCAACATACTCTTAGTATCGTCACACTCTAGCCTTATGTTGGTATGTTGATCCCAAAGATGATATACATATTGATGAGACATAAGAGACTGGTTGGGGTTCATTACTTGAGGTAGCCCTTTATATTGGTAGTGACTTGTACTCAGACTCTGATTTTGATACAAACCTACCAAATGTATTTGTTGCTTAGGAACAATTATATATTTTTTATGTTTTTGTCATTTTATAGTTGAAACTTACAATCTTTGGGAATTTTTTTGTAATTCTTATATAATATGTATGCACATTGATAATGAAAGCATTTACATTTTGTTAATTTGTTTGTCAATTCTCATGTGAAATCTTAATTCAAGTCTAATGTTATGTATTAAGTGTCTATGATGTCTATGATTAATATTCTATCAATGTTATGAATATTTGAAATTTCTTTGTATTTTTTTTTTCTCTTTTTAATAGCCATCCCTTGCCATTCACTAAAAAATGGCAAACAAAAATCTTCGTATTGGAAACATGTTCTGTTGTACCCTATCGTCCCCATCTTAGAAACTTAGGGGAGCATAAGCATAAAAAAATCAAATAAGTCAATTGATATATAACATTGTTATTGAGTGGTTCAACAAAGTGATTGTACAAAAGAAACTCTCGCTCTGCTGGTTTGAACTTCTTGTGCGCATGGTGGATGCTTCCTTAGGGGTACCCCAGGTCCCCCCTCACCGTCCCCTCTTGACTCCGCTCTGCTTAACACACATGCAATCTCACCTTTCTTGGGGTTCCCTCCTCCTTTTGTGGATTCTGTGGTGGTGCCCTTGATTCCTGTCTTCTTGGAGTCCAAGGGTTGGAAGGATGTCTTACTCAACTCTTCCCAAAGTCCTGGTATTAAATCTCATTCTAGACCTAAAATTATGGATTCTATCTTTGGTACTGAAATCTCTCTTCTAGATTCCACCATTGATAGAATAGTTTCATCTATGGAGAACTCTGTTGTGGGAAAGTTTTTCTCCTTCCGCCAAACCATTGATATGGTTTAGAGATGGACTATGGCCAAATGTCGCCTAAAAGGCAGTATTGAAGTTTGTGCTATGGCTGGAGGATTGTTCCTCTTTAAATTTACTGCTTTTGAAGATTTTCTCTCTGTTTTTTCTTCGGTTCCATGGGTTTATGAGAAGCATAACCTGTCTCTTTGCCATTGGAAGCTGGGCTTCGATCCTGCTGTTGACCTTTACAAATATGTTCTTGTGTGGGTTTAACTCTTAGATCTGCTGCTGGAATAATAGGATGAGTCAATATTTCAATGTATTAGTGATTCGATGGGCCACTTCATTACATCCGACATCATCACTCAGATGAGGTCTAGGTTAATCTTTGCATGATTTTGTGTTAATATTGATATTAATAAAACCTTACCCAACTCAATGAATGAGTTCTAAGTTTGGGACATGGAACCAACCAGTATGCTATGAAAATGTTGTTTTTTTCCATAAATGTTCCAAACTTGGGCACCTCATCTCTGACTGCAAGTCCTCTGTGATAAGCCAACAAAAAACCATTAAGGTTTATTCTCTTGTGGATGAGATGACAACCAACTATCCTTTCAAATCTAGGATTTTAAATATTCTCGAATCCCCTCACAATCCATTCCTTGTGATGACCTTGTCACAAACCTCATTGTGACTTCACCCAACAAACCTTGAGATAACCCCTGTTGACCAAGACTCCCTTGAAAAACCTACCATGTGGTCCTGTAGCCACAACTTGTAAGGAGGTTGAAAATCCCACCTCAGATTTACCAAACCTCCTAGTTACCCAAGAGCTGACTAAAGATCTGGAAGAGAGAGAAATACCTAAAGTTGTTATGGATGAAGAATCCTCTGAAACCTTATTGAAAAATACAACAGTCGAATCTCAGACTAACAACCAAACCAATGAAGAGGATGGATGGTTAGCTCCAAAGAAAAAGAGCAAACAAAGGAAAGTTGATGTTGGTGTTGAAACCAAACTTGACAGATCCAATTAGAGAAAAAATAGAAACAAAGAAATGACCAAGGAGATAGCTATTGGAAAGAAGAGGACGTTGGAAGCGTCCTCAAAGAAGATGTCAAAATGAAAGTTATTTCATGGAATATAAAGAGGGCTCAACAACCCTCATAAACAGCTGGCCCTAAAAAATTGTTTGGGAGCACAAGCTTGATATACTATTACTACAAGAAGTTGAAATGAAAAAAACTAATTTTGAACTCATTGCTAAAAATATTTGGCCTAATGCTCACTTTTCTTTTAGTGATGTTGATGGGGCCTCGGGAGGCCTTGCTGTTATGTGGAATCCGAAATGACTAAGTGGATACAAACTATTTCAAACAAAGAACAACTTGGGAGTCCATTTCACCCATTGTGGGTCTACCTGGATTCTAATCAATATTTATTCCCTTAATGTGAGGAATTCTAGGAAAATTCTATGGCTTGAAATTACTGAATGGATTCAGATTAATAAAGAGGCCCACTAGTTGCTTGTAGGGGACTTCAACTCTCCTTTATACCCCTCTGAAAAATGTTGGGGTCTTATGGATTATTGTGATAGCATGGTAGACCTTTTACGTACTACTGGGCTTGTGGATATGGATTTATAGGGTCAAAACTATACATGGACCAATAGGAGACTAGGAGATAACCTTATATAGGTTAGACTTGACCGGTTCTTGTTCTCCCCTAACTAGGCTTGTCTCCTTAGCTCTAGTTTGCAAGCTCTCCTTTGGATTGTTTTTGATCACAACCCTCTCTTGCTCATTTTGAATGAACATCTTGCTATTTAACCTCCTTCCATTATGAGATAATGTGAAGCTCTCATCTAGAATTTAAAAATAAAATTGCTAATTGGTGGAATGTCCCTATTCATGGCTTTCCCATGTTTAGAGTTTTTCAAAAACTTAAGTATATAAAAAATATGGTGAAAGGTTGGAACAATTGGGTTTTTGTGGATTTCTTCCACCATAAAAGAGATCTCATGTAGTTAAACTTATAGAGGCCCAAACTAGAATGGAAAATGAGGATATTAGTGAATAGACCTGCCATGAGGAGAAGAGTTACCGTACTAAATGGGACAAAATCTTGAAAAAAGAAGAAATATTTTGGAAATAAAAATTTGGAATTCAATGGTTGAAAGAAGGGGACCACAACTCTTCCTTCTTCCATAACTATCTTCTCTCAAACAAAGGAAAATTAATCAAATAAAGAAGATGAAGGATGATTTGGGGGCGAAAACCACTACTCCTGCTCAGATTGGTCAATTGGCCTCTGGATTTTTTCAACAATCCTTTTTTAAATCTGTTGTCATTCCTAACTCAACTTTTGATGATCAATTACTGAATGACATTCCCCCTACCTTAACCAACTTGGCTAATGACACTTTTCTTAGGGTTGTCATTCTTGAGGAAGTTAGGCTGGCAGTTTTCAACATGGGTGCCTTCAAGGCCCCTGGACCGGATGGTTTTTCTCTAGCCTTCTTTCAAGAGTATTGGGAGATTGTGGGAGAATAAATATTCCTTGCTGCCAAAGACTTTTTTAGGTCAACAAAACTTCTAAAACAATTGAACCATTCCTTTTTGGCCCATATTCCAAAAAATGAAGACCCTTAGACCCTGGCTGACTTTAGGCCCATTAGCTTGTGCAACACCATATATAAAATCTTTTCTAAAATCCTTGTCAACCATATGAAACCTTTTCTTGATAAAATGATTAGTCCTTTCCAAAAAGGTTTTGTCCCAGGTCACCACATTATGGATATTTCCATTTCCACACATTAAATCCTTCAATGCATGGATAGATGTAATAGTTATAGTATGACTTTCAAACTTAACATTTACAAACAATATGACAAAAGTGCTGTGGAGTTTTCTGTTCAAAGTGTTAGCTAGGTTTGGCTTCAATTAGATTGTTTTTAATCTCATTTTTGAATGTATATCTATGGTCAAGTATTCTATTTTGGTTAATGGGTTTCCACATGGCTTCTTCAATGCTAGAAAAGGGATAATATGGGGAGATCCCCTCTCTCCCTATCTCTTTATTATGGTTGCTGATGTCGTTGCAATATCCAAGAATGTTAATGAATGGTAATATTAAAGGAGTCAAACGTGTAACTTCCCTTGAAACTTCAACTATTCAACAATTTGTGGATGACACCAGCCTCTTTGGGAAAGCTTCGATTATGGAAGCTAGGAAATGGAAGGATTTCCTAAATAATTATGCCTCTAGCTTTGGTCAATGCATAAAATACAATAAGAGCATGATATAATTCTTCAACAACCCTCAAGCCCTTCAAGACAAAGTGATTGTTGTTATGGCCTATAAGAGTGCTTCCCTTCCTTCAGTGTCCCTTGGCCTCCCTCTCACGATTAAGGAAGTCACCCTAGAGCTTTTGGAACTAGATATTGGAAAGAATACAAAGGAAATTGGATGGATGGAAAGGCTCCATCTTGAGCCATGGTGGTAAGTTTCAACTTCTAGCCATTGCTCTTCAAGGTATCCCTATGTACTTTATATATCCATTTTAAAATTTCCTAGACATATTGCCGAGAAATTTGAAAGAATACAAAGGAATTTTCTCTGGTCATGTATAAAGGAAAAGAAGAAATTGGCTTTGCTAAGTTGGGATACTGTTTGTCTCCCTAAATCTAGTGGTGGCCTTAGTATAAGAAAAATCCAACCTACTAATAAATCCCTTCTTGCGAAGGTTGGTTGGGATTCGTTGAGGAATAGGAAGGACTAGTACATATTGATGAATGTGAAGTATCTCAATAACAACCCCCTGATCAAATGACTCTTAGATGACCATCCCCATGGTTCTTTAATATGGAACAATCTTTATAGGATCAAAAGCCTGTTGAACTCTAGGCTGAGATGGAAACTCAGAAATGGTAGCAAAATTAAGTTTTGGGAGGACCCCTAGCTACTTGAAATACCCCTCAATCAATTTGACTTTAGGAATTTGATGGCCCCTTCCTTTTCCTTTTTTGGAGAAAATGTGATAGACTACTTGAGTGGACAACATGGTTCCATGAGGTGAAAGATGTTAGAGAGTTGTTTCCCTCACTCCCTGGAGTTAAGGAATCTTGCTAAGACTCTTCAAGACACACTCTCTCTAACCAAAATACCCATTTCCACTTATGAGGATGAATTCTATTGGATAAGGGAAAGCAAGGGTAATCTCTCGATAAAGTCTACTTATAGTCTACTGCCTTTGTAAGGAACTCAGAATAGTGTTTGGAACATGCATCTTATGCCAAAAATCAATTTGTTTTGGTAGATGATGAGTCATAATAGGATCCTCACATAGGAAAACTTAAGAAAAAGGGGGTTTCAAATCCGTAACAGATGTATGCTATGCAAAAATGATGAAGAGTCTGTCCCTTTCCTGTTACTTCACTGTTCATTTGCTTCTGAAGTTTGGGAGTCTACCTTGCAAAAGTTGGGTATCAATTGGACCATGAATGAAGATCTTAAGAGCTTTGTGGATAACTAGATTTATCCCTATTACCACCCTTTACGCAAAGAAATTTGGCGATAGATCCCCCCATGATCTGTTTGTGTCTATGGAAGGAAATGAACAATAGGATATTTTGAAATGTTGAAAAAATCCCAAAGGAGGTCCTTAGTATTTTCTTTAGACTAATTACTGAGAGCATATCCTTGTATGTTTGGAAACCTCTTAAAAAAACTCCCTCTGCATTGGAAATCACTATGGTTAACTCTTAGAACAATAATTTGGATCTCAACGCCTTTAACAACTCAAAAGCCTTAGCTAGGCTAAACATTGTTTGGAAACCCCCCCTAATGGTTGGCACAAACTTATTTTTGATGGTGTTGCAAAAGGAAATCCTAGCTTGGCTAGCCTTGGGGGTATCATTAGAGATCAAAATGGTAGAATGATTGATGTGTTTGGTAGTTGTATTGAGATTCAAACCTCTATGTCCAACATAGGCAAGAGCGCTCTTGAGTGGAGTCAAAATTGTTGTAACTCTAGGTATAAAGAATCTCCACATTGAGGGAGACTCCAAATCCATGATTAACTCCATCAACAACAATTATTGTCAGGGTTGGAATATCAAGGATATTGTGATTGATATACAATCCTTGCTCAACAAATTTGAAAGAATGAAGCTAACTCACACCTTTCGAAGAGGCAATAATGTTTCTGACTCCTTGGCTAATTTAGGATCTTCCTGGGAATCCTCAAAATTTTGGAGGAATTTGGCAGGCCTCCCCTTGAATGTTCAAGGATTTATCCTTGAGGAGGAAAAAAAACTAAACCATTTATGATGAATATTAATACCTCCATGTGCTAGACAACCCGTCTTTTCACCCTTATGTTTGGTATGATGTGGAGAATGTATGATGAGATGGACATGTACGTTTGGGTGATTGGGATGTGGTCTAAGGTGTATCTTTTTCCTAGCAGGATTCCCCATGGGATTAATGTGCTTTCTTGTCATTTGTACAAGGCTTCTCCCAAATTTAAGAGTTCATTATTTATTTGGAATATGTAGGCAACTAAAATATTTGGTAATCATTGCAAACCTTTGTTTAATTATGGCTCGATAATTATTGCTTCCAATACCATGATGGCTCTTCACTCTTCCTCAAATTACTTCATCACTGCTTGTTATTGCCTGCTACCCTAAGTTCCTTGAAAATGCCTAATCATACGTGGGAAGATCTCATAGCCTTAATTAGGCAAGATATGTAGATTTTTTATGACGGTTATCCCTTTGATAAAATTATCATGTACATTGGCCTTCAGTAATTTGAAAAAGATCCTCTTTTTTACCTCTGCTACCATTCAATCCTCTTTGTGCTTGAACATAGGTGGTGATTGTGTGAAAACCGAACCAGGCTCTTGTGAGGAATTTCATTGGGATGTGTTGGTTTGGCACATTTGCGTGGAAGGTGGTATAGCCCCCTTAATGGAGTGTTTAAAAGGCCATGATGAGAATTTTTTTGCTCAGTTTGCTAATAGTTGGTGCAACAAAAGGGTTATTGTAGGAGGTATTTCTGTTGAGATTAATGAAGATGTTATCACCAAAGCCACAAGGTTTTCCTGTTCTAGGTAGAAGCTTAAGAAGCACATGAAGGTGCAAGACATGGATAGTTTGCAGATCTTCTTCAGGGAGAATGAGTGACCCACTAAACTCTATGTGGGTTTCAACTAGAGAAGACTTCTTGCACCGTGGGATCAGGTGTGCCTTGCTATAATGAAATATATCACCTTAACAGGTCATTTTAAAGTTTTTATTATTTCTATCATTGCTGTTGTTGAATCATCTCTACCATGGGATGCTTATTAGTTTCTTGTTTCTTCTTCTTTCATCCCTTGAAAGCTCAATCAATGAAAGCATGGAACTCACTGCTAATAATCCTTATAAACCCCCTCCTTTAGCCCTCCACCAAGGGCTTATCCTTTCCTCTACCATTTTCACCTTTCCCTTTGCCCTCTGAAACCCATATTTGCTATCATAGTTGAGGAACCTAAAGCTTTTGATCCTTCCCCTTAAAAACCCTCCTCGACTGTTTCTATGGGCTCCAAGAGGAAGCTCCCTCCGATTGGCACCCAACAACCTGTTGATACTAAACCTAAGCCTCCTGCTAAAAAGAAGAAGGGTAGTGCAAGGCTGGCTCAAACCAAGGCCACCGACAGGCTTTGTGAATTAAAGAATACCCCTACTAAGAAGGGGGGGAAATTCCTGCTAAAACCAAAGTTGATCAAAAGAAGGGGAAAAGAGGCATAAAATTCTATGTCTCAAGGAACCTCCCATGAAAAATGATGAGGATGACACCGAGTCCAAAGAATTTGAGGAAACTGTGGTGGTCGCGAGATTTGACCCAGGGGTGGAACAAGCCAATGTTCGGAGGTCCAATATGCTAAGAAAACATAAATTGGAGGTCCTAGTTGATGACATCTCTAGCAGCTTAGAGTAAGGGAAAAGGTTGGGAGGACAACAAGCATAACACAGTCGAGGAAACAAAGGAGTAAATGGAAGGACCCAATCACTTCCTGGAGTTGAACCAAATGATTTTGGAGGAGTCCACTTTGGACTCCTCCAATCATCATTCTCAAGTTGAAGAGACTAATGGGACAAATGCTGTGAAGGACGCATACTTTGGTGGCTTGCTTGCTCGTGTTTTCACACTGGAAAGAAAGCTTAATAGACTGACCCGGTTCACCATCAAGGCCATTCATCACTCGACTGTCACTTTTTCGACAATATTGAAGGATGAGGTTAACAAGAAGGTTGCTGATTCTGACCCCAACAATAGTTTGGCTGGTGAAGATGTGCTGAAATTCCTTATGGAGGAATGAGAGGGTATTGCTAGGTGATGGGGGGGTTTATGTTTGTTTTTTGGTGGTTTGTTATTTTGTTGTTGCTGTGGTGTCTTTGTGTCTAGTCTATATGTTGTAACTGGATAAATTTTGTTATTTTGATTTGATGAACTCTAGCCCTTTGGGCTCTTCATGTTAAGGGTACTGCACCTTGTCAATGCATCTTATATTATCAAAAACATTGTTATTGAGCAACAAAATTGTCTTATGATGAAATACCTTTAGAAGAATTAAAGAAAAAGTACTTTCCCCATGCAATTAGACAATTTATTTTTGGGGCTAATGGATTTCTTAATTATTTCTATTTGAAGTTTACTAAGAAAGGTCCAATGCCTTGATTATACTATGGGATGTGGAAAAATTTGATAGTAGAATGAACAATGAAATAAAGGAACATAATCTTTGGATCAATTAATTAAAATATTCCACATTATAACAACATAAGCGTTTAGGGGAAGAATGGGTAAACCAAAAGACTAAGACTTTTTCTAAAAAAATAGGATCTAATCCGGGAAAAATGTAATTTTTGAAAAAGAATAAAAAAAGTATAAAAAGAGAAAAAAATGTTTTCTAAATTTAAAGCCATTTTAATAGCATAGAAATATAGAGATAATATAAAATTGAGAGTTTAGCCCATGAATTGCAGAATGTAGATCTTATCATATATTTTCATATAACTAATTACACTGCATTGCACAATGCATACTACATAGTGCATAAATAATAATTCGATGCTCTAATTTTTCAAAATTTTAATTATAATCTTCTTGATACAAAGTCTACCTAAAAACCAAAGATAAAGTTATAAAATATTAGAAATAGCCAATGATTTTTGTTGTTGCAATGAGAGTTACACAAGAGAGTTGTAAGTCTTGATGATGAAGCTCTAGGTTTAAAGATTCTCCTAAATTGTTCAATTGAATCACTATCCAGGTTGGCCTATGTTAGGTTATCAAAATCATTAAAATTAAGGACATCATTATTTGCAATCCATTCAAAATTTTGAGCAATCTCATTCAGGTCAAGTATTGGTTTTCCTTGATGGTACTTGATTTCTTCCATATACATATTAGATTTGGCAATTGAAAGTGAAACAAAAAATGATTACAATTTATAATTACAATTGCTAGTATTTCAAAACTCCAAGCTTGAGCTTTCTTCAACTTTAGGAAAAGTTTGTCACTACTGTATTTGACTACAAATTTTGACGAATGTTTGGTGACATATCGACAAAATATTGTCGACTTACTGATGCAACCCTGATTTAAATTTCGTCGCTAGATTTTCGTCACTTTAACGATCAATTTTTATATGTTGAAACCACGACCCAGTATCATTGGTTAGTGCCATGAAAAATGTTAGTGGTGTCCATCGCAAAAGCGACGTAACTTCGTCCATCTATCGATGCAAAAAATACAAAATGTTGTAGAATGCCCATTTGAAATCGTCGAAAAAACACCAAATGCTCATCGATTTTTTGACGAGGTGGAGCAAACCATCGTTGTCATTACGACGAAAACTATGTCACGTGTACAACAACCTCATTGCAAATTTTTGTGGTTTGTCGAGCTATGTTCGTTGAAATTGCAATGAAACCCTATAGTTTTTTTTTTAAAATTATTCATTCAAACATCTTCCCTCAGAGAACTGGAACATTAACAATTATCATCTGACAATGTATCAGAAGTTTGAAAGGTAACAACCATGTAGCCTTTGATGTCATACACTCTCCATATATGTGTCTCATTAAAGCCCGCCAGTTTCTTTGCATGAATAGATAAAAATCCCAATTCACAAACCTAGAGCTGAATCTCCTTTCTTACAGAGAAAAGGCGAGATAGAAGAAAACAACACCTTGTCACAAGTAGCTGATTGGTAACATATAACATATAACATTCATTCATTAACATATAACATTCATTCTTTCAATTTTACATATTATCAAAAATATAGTTGTCAAAAATATTAGTTTTTAACATTCATTAACATATTATCAAAAATATGGTTGTCATTACAATCACTTTTTTTGTTTTTGTTTTTTTTTTTTGCAGCTTAAAAAAGAAATGGAGTATCGTTTTCTAAATCATTTGTCCCCCCTTCAATTGTTCTGCCCTCTGCTCGTGATCTTAATGTATGCCTACTCGTGTACTCGCGACGTGGAGGCCGCTGCAAGGGGGGTCTGCTGCAATAACAAAGAAATGTTAAATTGATATGCTTTTTTATTATTGTTACAAGTATTTCATTAATTGAAAGAACATTAGAGTGGTGCTCTTTACCTAGTGGGGCCACATCATGTTCCTGATCTTGTCTTATAGCCTCATGCTCAACATGCTGAACACCCTCTAAATCCTTTGGAGTTGAAACACCAAAGGTTACATTAATTAATACACCAATTGCAATTAAATATGTTTAAAAGAACATTAGAGTGGTCCTCTTTACCTGATGGGGCCACATCATGTTCCTGATCTTGTCTAGCCTGATCATGCTCTACATGCTCTAAAGTTGAGACACGAAAGGTTACATTAATTAATACACCAATTGCAATTAAAGATGTTTAATTGTATTAATCCATACTGCATTTTGTATAGCACATGAATACATCCAGTACTGGGATGCACACCATGGCCTTCATCTGCAGGTTGTGCTCCACCCTCACCAGGCTGCATTCCAATGCTATGTGCAATATTATAATTGCTTGTCTGTTTAAAACAAATAGGCACATAATTACTTTATGGTGGAAATTAATATTGAATAGATTGCACAAGTATTCAATTTTAAATAAACTTCATTAAGTTTATTTACCTGCGTGTCAGATGTAGTGGAAGCTTGTGTTTTCCCAGTCAAGAGTCTTAGGCATTCAACCATGAATCCATAGCCTTGTTGGAAGGTAATCTTTAGGACCTCTTCTGTGGGCACTCTATTGAATTCAGAGCCCTACATCTTTGCATAAGATCATGAATTTTGATTCTATGGTGTGATAAAACCAAAATTGTTTGCAATTTATTATTTGGATGCAATATTTCATTTATTGATACTTACAATTCGTGCGGCTAATTTCATATAACCACTAGAGCCAAGTTTGTGCTGCTCACGTTTTTATAGTCTTGCCTTTGCTGCCTTTGATGTGTCGGGAAGCCTATGAAAAGTTTGAAATATGTTAGATTATGTAAAAAGAAAGAGTAATCAATATATAATTACATTGTTGATAGTATCACATACCTTTCTTGGCCTGGTGGTGTCTTTCCTTTTTTCTTTTCAGCCTTCTCCTTTCCATTTGACACTAGGTCCTTCCACTCCCTCTCTGGAATCATGGGGGGATGCTCGTACTTTTTGTTCTTCTCTAAATGTGAACTATATTGGTCCCTCACATACTCTAGATAGGTACCAACATTCTTAAGGACCTTGGTTTGGTTGAATGTGTTATTACTAAACAACACAACTAAATGGTTAATGAGCTCATCTTTTAAATCTTGATTTTGGGCATTCCACCGTGTACGTATGGTGGGCCTGAAGATCTCTAATGTAATATCATTTAGATGTTTATAAAAAACATCATTTCCTACAAAAAGATCATGGGATCATTAGTCTAAAAAGAGTGATTAATAAGTAAATTTCAATTGGATTATATATAATAATAATTAAAATATTTTAAAGTACCTGGGACCTTCTTTATCTTTATGGGAACAAAATCCTCGGTCACCAAAAATGTGACAGATAATGTTCTCGTACTAGTAATACGAGAAGATCTAGGAAATGTTGCTAAAACATCACCAGTACTAGTGGCCTCTGCATCCCTAGGTACATGTCCTGACACCTGTCATGTGTTCGCTGCTAGAGGGTGCACTACCTGATGCCTGCATGCTATGTGTTGCCGACATTTTAGTCAACAATATAGGCACAAATGATGTGATGTATGCGTAGGAAGACATGATCGATAATTTTACCAACCCCTACTCCCAGGGCAACACTTGCAGTGCCCTAATCATGGCCAACAACATCATGAGGATGCAACAAATCCTATAAAAACAACACATATTTTAGTTCATGACATAAAATAGTACAAAATATAAAACCATGAATGAAATTATGTTATAATTAAAGATATCATGACAACTTACTTGCAAGTTTCGTGCTCTCTCAGTTAATATTTTAACCCTTTCTCTTATCTCATCTGTTTGAGGCACTATGAATAACAACTAAAGGATTTCTTCATTGCATTTTTTTGGGTCTTCCTTATCATATCCAGAGGGTTTGTGGAATATGTGATGTCATCATTGCATAATAGTGACTGCACCTCCCTATGGATGTTCTCCTCTACTGCTGGTGCCTTTCCCCGATCATTTGACTGCGACAAGAATATTAAAAACATTATTGAAATTAACCTAATAAACTTATGAAAAAAACATAATAATAACATTTTTTGCTCGTATCTAATTTGTACAATTACACTAAGGTAAACCTGTTGGGTAGAAGCGCTTGAAGATGCATCGCGATCTATGCTCTGGGCCGGAGCCTCCCCCTACGATCAATGTCCTACTGTGACAAAAACTAAATATAAAAAAACATTACCGAAATGAAACCAATAGACTTACGAAAAAAATAAAATAATAAAATGGTATATTGGAGTCATTAATTTGAGGTTGGGTAAAATGGTATATAGTACGTACCACCCCCATAGTAACTTTTTTTGTATCTATGCAATTCAAATTGTAATCGATTAGCAACTCTTTCCTTGCAGTTATTGATTTCATTGCACATATGAATACATGATTTCCCTTGCGCGCCTCGAATATGCAATTGGGTTGCTTACTTGTTGACCCAAGTTGTGTACTGTTTATAAACCCTTCAATATCCCCTGATGCTTTTAGCCTTCCGTCAATGTACATAGCCACTCCTTTATTTTAATCCTTATCTTTTAGCTGTATATAATTTGCTGATAGTGCATACCTATGCATACTTCGTGTATATCAAACTAGCTACATCCAATCTTTGTAACTGTAATAGGGTCCAACATACTCCATCAATTCAATAATTTTGTCATAACAAACCTTTATTCCGTCCATGCAAAATAGGCCCAAACCATGTAATGATGATGGTGCTATGCGATATATCCTCTCCTTGACACAAAAACCAATGTTTATTGGAGGAAGTTCCTTGGGTACCCATTGTTTCCGTAGATGTTTGTACCTCAAGGGAACCTCAATGTCACCTATGCTCTCATCATCATAAGAACATGACCCCCTTCAGTAAGAAAAAATTCCATGTGTTTTGGAATTTTCTTATAATCTTTTGACCTCTAGTTGATCTCCCTCTTTTAGACCTACCACATGTCTCACTTTCTTCCTCTTCTTGAATTTACCTCGCTCGAGGAAGATTGATCTGAGAAATACCTATTTGGTGGTACTTGCACTCATAAGGATGTTGGATGAAGTTCTTTCATGGTGATATTATCCCAAGGTATGGGGTTGGAGGATTAAAAATCAAGGTTGTCACTACTAGTCAAATGCATGTGGAGGTAATAATAGTTGTGAATGTATCAATAAACCTTGTAAGGGTCTGATGATCAGAGATCACTTGGTAAGCATGGGAATGGTTTGTAGGGTCACCAACCTTGTGTTTTGAAGCCTTGGGTTTTGGGAACATATAGAGGAGTCATTTTCTTGTTTCTTGGAGGTTGATTGGGTTAGTTGGTGGAAGATTGCTATTACTTTTTGTACCTGTCTATGAAATTTTTTGGACCACCTTCCTCAAAGACAATAGTCCCTTTGAGGTAGTACTGGTGTCTGGTTAGTTAGTCTATGAAATTTTTTGGACCACCTTTGATGTGAAATAGCCCCTCGTGCAACCATCCTTTAAGTCTATTTCTAAATGGATAGATCCCTTGCCTTTAATGATTAAGCTCCACAGGTTTCTACCCCTATGGTTTTTTGGGTCCCCCAAATAAAATAATAAAAGATGGGCCCTACTCAGAAGAACCCCAAAATGTATCAGAGTTTCTTTCTTTCTTAAGAATCTAGTTAAAGAGGCTGATTGGGTCCCTCCCTATCCAACATTCCTTCACCATTTTCTAGACACCCACAACATCTTCAAACCATTTATACTCTTCTGGAACTTGAAAAAAAAAGGTCCACTTTCATTAGTGTTCTCTTTCGAGCTTTCCCTAGTGTTGGCATCTATACTATTCTTTGGAGGTTTGGTTGAGTTAGTGAAATATTCAAAAGTTTTTAATGGCTCTTTGTCTTTTTTTCATCTCTTTTACTTCTATACGTTCTCTTATGGATAGGCACTAGGCATTTTTCATTGCACTCACGTGTTTTTAGTCCCTTTGATCATTTGTGGACCTCAATATGTAAATTTATTTCATTGAAGTTTAGAAATTTGAACCCTAGTGAACTTCATGTGTTGTTATGTGATGAGAATTCCTTTCAATCTTATAGTAGAAAAGATATGCTAAGACAGATACAAAAACTGTAGTTCACAGGCCAAAAATGGCCACCCAACTGATTGAACATCTCAAAGCTTGACTATTCAAACTAACCAAACACCAGTACTAGGTAGTACTTGGGTTTGTCAATGGGACATTGGCTCGAATTGACCAAAATATAGCATGCAACACCTCGATGGGAACAAATAGAGTCTAAATCACTATACTTGCAACAAGATTTCTAAATGTGGGGGAAAAATCACTTATAGTCATTGTCCCTTGGTCGATTTTCCCTTTTTGAGTGCTCTCACCTCTCGCTCTAGCTTTCTTCCTGCCAAATGGTTCCTAGTATTCCTCCTTGACTCAATGGCCTTGCAACACTCGTCTAGTGAAGTCTCACAACTCTCCACTCAGGGGCTGGATGCGGTGGTTCTCGGTGCAACTCTCCAGTTAGGGTCTCGGTGCAATATGCTATGTCGTGCTCCTACGCGCGCAGGGCCAAAATTCAAAATATATAGTTTATATATATGCCATGTCAACATATAGTTTATATACAAAATATATATGCTATGTCAACATATAGTTTATTTTATTTTCTACAAAATATAATTTTTGTATGGTGACTTGCTGAGCTTATATAGTTGGTTTTCTCTTTCTTTATAATTTTTGGTGATTTATTTCCTATGACATGATTGAATATTATCTACAGTCCTAGTGATTGTTAAAAGGACTTATGATATGTGATGTTTAATCATGATGGATGTCTGAGAATCAGTGATTGAAATACTACTTGACTAAAGATTGAGCTATTTGATATTTTGTCATTTAAACATCATGGAAGAAATGCTTGCAATCAATGCCTTATTAATGTAGGCCACAAGGTTTCTTTTCCTATTTTTTTTGGTCCTATTCTTGTTATGACTTATTTTTTTACATTGGTCTATTATAGTAATGGGGAGCATATCTAGTGATTCAATTCTTTCAGTCTCTTTGGTTCTTATCCTTATGCATAACATGTTTTCTTCTATCCTATGATTCATTGATTGTTGGTTTAAAACACTCATTACAACTAACATGGATATGAATTATGATGTGGGTGTGAGAAGGGATTGTTGAATATGAAGGGATGGTTTAGGAAAGTACTCCTTAATCCAAATGAGTCATTTTCTTGTCATGGAATGTGTTAAGAGACTTTAAAATTAATATATTCAATCTAGTTAATATTGACACATCTAAAGCATGCCAAAGACACTTCAGAGATATGCTATGACATAAAGAAGATTGTTAAGGTGATGTCAAGTCTTGATCCATTAGGGTAGGAAAACATAGATGCATTGGTACAAAAGGTTCCATTCAACTTGGAGGAAATGGATAATTACCTAAGGGGCTAATGTGAGATCGGACCAAGTTTATATTATGATACAAATAGCTTGGGAAAAGGGATGATGAAATGGTTAAGTATGGGAAATTGTAGAGATAAATATAACACCAAGGGAAGAACACTAGAACTAATTTTAGCACTATGGATTAACCCAAGACTCAAAATTCCACTAAGAGGCATCCCTTACCTCTTAAATTAATTCCATAGGTGGGTTTATCCTCTAATATAGTGCCATTGGTTAGCTTATCATGTGAACTTCCACTATAAGTAGGATTACCATACACTTTCATAACATGCACGACCTCATGTTTGAGTCTCGAAACCCTCCCATATTGTCAACACATGCGTCTAGGATAACCATGTCAAGTTTCACTCCATACAAGCACAAATTGAAAAAATTCAACATTGGCCCCATTCACATGTCACTATGTGGGGTCAATATGAGGAAACACTAATTTTTTGGGAATGAAATAACCAAAGATATGATAAAATAATATATAATCATAAATAGTCCTAGAGTAATTAGGATTTGATCATATGGAAATTTCTAGGAGAGCTACAATAGTTGTAACATCATGAATTAACAAGATTAAGTACATCATGAATTAATTATGTAATGGAATAAAAATTAAAAACCATCATGAATTAATTATGTAACCATATAAGTCAAATATAATTCTATCAAGAAATCAATATCAAATAGATAATATAATCACATAACTCATACATTTCAATGTCATTGATCTTCTTCTTCATCCAACTCTTTGTCTGTATCATCCAATCTAGATTGGACATTGTAAGGATTGGTCATATCATCATCATCGTCATTGATATTAGTTTCAATAATGTCATCATCCACATGGATATCATCTCATGAACATTAACTCCTACATCATCATGATCTAGTTCCTCTTCTTCAACATCTTCGTCAGGCACATCATCAACTAACTATTGATCTTGATCATCATCTACATCATCTTCTAGTTCTTCGGTATCTTCTTCCACCACATTATACTTTACTGGCCTTCCTCTTGGATCATGTCTAACAAAAAATGACCAACCCGGTTTACCTAGAACCTCTGAGTAAAATACCTGTTCACATTGGCTTGGAAGAACATAGGTCTCATTTCCAGCTCGCTCGATCGACCTTGTATTAACCATGGTAAATCCATTATCATGTTCAATAATGTAGTTCTCTCAGCATCATTTTCATTCAATCGTATCTTGTACCATTGGATGACAAACATAACTAATTTGGAGGACTTAAAGTCACACTCAAGTATATTGTCCAAAATCCCATAGTATCAATTTTCTGAGACTTCTGGATGTATGTCGCTTCTAGATGAAACATTAGTTGCCTAAAAAACTGCAGTTATCCCAAAATCACAAGTTTTCTTCGTGTCATCCAACTTTTTGATTCAAAATTTATGACCATTGCACCACATAGCCTTATGGCGTTTCACCTGCAATATGTCAAACATGTAAAAATTATTGCATCCTCAGGTGATAAACATATTTATTCTTGGCCGAATGTATGCAAAGAAAAAAAACTCAACATATATATACATCAATATAATTGAAAATAATTAAATAATATGGGTGATTAATATATTTATATGTCCCTATTTATCTCTTATACCATATGCTAAATCAATTTCCTTTGGTGTAACATTGGAATCTCCATTACGATGAGCTTCTTTAACCAATGAAGCCACACCTTCCCATGTTAACGCGCGACCAGATTGTTGACATTGTTCAATCCATACCATCATCCAATCAAGATTGTTTGCAATGTACAAATGCAGTACATCCCACTCTCAACCAACTGTATAAAAAAAAATGAAATTCACAAATGACATAATTAGTTAATTACCACGATATACGACTTTAATTTATAATTGATGTACCTGAAAACCTAACATCCCACTACCAATGATCTTATTATCTTTCGTAAGAAACCTCTTAACTATATGTATCCAAGACCCATTGTTCACACATTTCAAATTGAAGAGATATAACATATCGGCCAAGCAATATCTGTCACCTCGATCATGTTTTATGTTTATATTGGTAGGATACAATATATCGACACAACAACTAGCAAGCTTCACCGATAAAAACATTGCAGCAATGGCCTATGTGTGTTGGAACTAGAATTTTCATTCAAAATTCTGATGGTCCTTTCATATGAAATTAATTTTTTTTCCTTAAAAACCATGTTTTTACCATTCATAAGGTCAAAATTTCCTTTTACTACCTTACCGCAGCCTCCAATAAAGTAACTCATGGTAGTGCAGTGGGTAAAGGAAGTAATACACTGTCCACCGCTATACCGCAGAAGGTTGATGTCTTGCCCGCGGTAGAGTGGGGTCATGGTTAATACTAATAGAGGGAACCGCTATATTGTGAGGGGTTGAAATGAAGCCCGTGGTAGAGCAATAAGCTAAGAACAGAGGTAATAATGCACTACCATACTACAAAGGGTTGGAATGGAGCCTACAGTAGAGCAGTGAAATAAGAATAGAGATAAGGAGGAACCACTATACTGTGGGGGGATGAAAAATGTCATTGGGTAGTGTGGTAATCTGTTGTTGGATCATTAAATGAAGGCCAGTCACATCAATCAGCATCGAAGTATGAAATTCACCTTGGTATGAAAGATTTGAATGATGAAGAAATTAAGATATGAAATTAATGTGGTATGATATCAAAATTTAACAAGGAAAATTGAGAATTCATGCGCTCGTGCTAGCAGAAGTCGAATACAAGCGAGCTCAAAGTATGATATTGGAAGAATTCTGCAGAGTGAGCAAAATTCTGAGTAAGTCTACTTATCATTCACTCAAATTTAAACAATGGTGCCAAAGAAATCAGAGGCAAGAATTAAAAAGGAAGAAAAATCTAGTATAATTTCATTATAGTCGCCATTACTTGCCCTATTACCTAGTTCAGTAGATAAGGGTTCTAAGAAAGTCTTTAAGGATTTAGCTCAGGGGTGTAGGGACCCAATAATTCCACAGTCTGGGTGGAATTTATATTGGTATTTTTATAGGAACAAAGATGAAAGGGTTCTAGTGTCAAACCCATGGACTTTTGACATAGGAAAATTATTTGTTCCTAATGTTTTTGTTGATGTCGAGCTAATTAGAGCCTTGGCCAATAGATATCATGCCCCATCAAAAATGGTTAGACTTCCAGATGGTCAATGTCTGGTAGATATCTTGAGGGAAGCTATAATTAGGTGTTTTGACCTAAACAGGCAGACTATCATTGAAATTGACTTGGGGAAGCTAGAGCAAGAATATAGAAGATTGAAAATGACCTATAGAATTGATGAACTCCCCTTACACATGAAAAGGGGTGACAAAAACAAAGTCCTGCCCATTCACTCTTCAAGACTTGAACCCTTTCCAGTGTCTGACTTTTAGACCTATTTCAAAAATACTTACTATGCATTATGTCAAATTCTTGGGGTTGATGCAGAGGAGAATATGTCGACAAGGTTGATGAGAATGGCCATGATTATCCAACATCTTGAATCAAATGTGGAGTTTGAGTTTGCTTCATTCATTGAGGAACAGATTCATGAAGGTCTGTTACAGGTTAGGGAAGCCAAGGCCCCTATAACTTTTAGAAAGTACTCCTTATTATGTCATTTGATTCTATCTCAAAATGAAACAAAATGGACAAAGAGGATGAAATTGAGAACACATGAGAATGGAGTTATGCTCCTAGTACAAAATTAGTGTTATATTTGGGACAGTAAATGCAATGAAAGTGATTATGTTGTATTTAGGGATGATTTTGCCATTAGACTGATTGCTCAACTTGGTTTTCCTACACCAAGATTACCACAATCCCTAATGGATGTCATGAGACCCTTGTGATACAAACTAGATCAAGGTTTTACACATAATTATGTTCATTGGTTTTTGATGCCACAACACACCATCATCAGGGTATATGGTTGTGATAAGGCCCCTCATATTTTACCAAAATTTGTGCCTAGCAAAGTATTGTTTTTAGAATTTATGTGGCAAATGCTTTGGATGGAGCATGATTTGATGAAAAATTAGAAAAAAGGCACATTTCTACCTGATTTGACGGTATTTGAAGAATTGTCAATTGGATTAGATATGTTGGAGGAATTGCAGAGATTTATAAAAGCTAATTTTTCTCTCAGATTAGGGAAAGAGAGATTATGTGATCCAGAAGGCCACATCAACAATATCAGAAGAACCCTACTCACAAAAAGGGAAATAACACATGGATTCAATTCAGAAGAGGATGTAATAAGAAACCTGGTCTATTTTGCATATGTGTTTGAAATAAGGAAAAGATGGTTAATGATGATGAGATGGGAGGATCAAGAGAGAGGAAAAGATAAGAATTTCAAGGGGTTTTTGGTGAGGAGCCAAATTTGTTGAAAAGAATGCAATTAGTCCTTGGTAAATTTGATGAATTATCTAAAAAGGGTCAAAAAGAGAAATCAACCCCACTTCCTACACCCTAGCCACTAGCATCCATAGCCTCTACATCACATACACCACCTTCTTCACCAATTCATCCATCTCCATCTCAAATAGATGAGCTTCCTGCCAAGAAACAGAAGATTGGGTCACTAGTGGACTATGAGTCAAGTGATGAAGAATAAGAGGCAGTCTTAACTTTGGATGAGATGAAAGAGGTTGCAGAGAAACATAAAATCCTTGAGCCTCATGATCCCAAGATGAGAATATCGCAGGAGGCTATTGATGAAATACAGGATGATGAAAGAATTATTGCTTCCCTGAGATTCATGGAGTATGATGAATTTATCCATACTAGGGAGTTCAAAGATTTTTGGATAAAAATGAAGATGGAACAATTTGATGACAAATTAAAAATTAACCTCATTGAAGATGATGATTCGAAACATGCAGAAGTGCAGGCACAAACAATGGCAAAGTTAAATATTGACAATGTAAATATTACTCCTAAAGAAGCACAAGAGTTAGTGTTGAAAAGTAACATGCTCATTATACCAAGAATGGAGCTCTCCAAAGTGTTTTTGTTGGATCAAATTAGAGCTCAAGATGATCCTCAATTGGTTGCAGAATTTGATTCAGAAGGAGTATCAGGGAAAAGATATAATCCAACCACCTAGACCCTTGCCCTATGGATGGAACAAAAATGCACAAAGAAGCCTAGGCTTCTAGATGTGGTGCAGGAAATGAAAGGGTCTGCTCTAGTCAGAACTATGAAGGACACTACTCCCACAGAAGTAGCAACCATGACAATGCATTCAACAATGTTTACAAGAGATGTAGTGGAAAACATGGAAAAGAAGATGACAAAGTATGAGAAAAGACTCAAACTATCAAATGAGGAGATAAATAAGTTATTCATTGAAAATTTTAGATTGAAACAACAATTGCAACAAGCCACAAATGTAAAGGGGCATGAAATGGTTGTATATCATCCACCTACTTCAGTTGAAGATCCACAAATTCAACAATTGAAAGAAGAGGTTGAGAAACTAAAGAATCATAATATGGATGATATCAAACGACACATCTTAAGTACCTTGGAGGAAATATTGAAACAAATAGTTGAAGTTTTAAAAGAGAAAATAAGTGGAGTTCACGAGGGCTTCAGTCATTTGGTAAAAGCTCTGTAACAGATAAATACTAATTCCCCTTTCTTAGAGGAATTGCAGAAAAGATGGCAGCCCACTTACCATATCTTAACCACTCTGTGTAAAGCCACACAAAGAGATCCTAATGCACCCCAAGGTTAAAACCTACTCAAGAAATGGTAAAAAGAATCATTGATGAGCATAAGTATTTGGTTGATATGAAGAAGAAGGTAGAAAACTGAAGGAATTCATTTGATTTAATAAAATACAGTTTTAGCCCTTTGATCATTAAAGGTGATGGTCAAATCAAGGATGTGGATGAATGGAGAAATGAATTTGATAAAATGGTTCCACAATGTTTGACACATATATAGGGTGATGATAATATCAATCTGGAAAAATTTCATGCTCTGCTTGATGGAATCATTGCATTGGATAATGGTTATACAAAGTTTGTTGTAGATGCCAAAAACTTGCTCAATATCAGATGGAAAAGCGACGTGTCAAACTTCACTGCTGCATAGGAATACAAGTGGCCAAATGATTTAACCATAAGCAGGTGGCAGAAGAAATACCTCAGTTCAGATGAAGATTAATCACTATCAATGATGATTATCATAAAGTAAAAGCTTTGCACATGTCTTTGGTGACTCGGGCTTTTACTTGGAGATTAATATAATTGTCATGTGTTAGTTGTTAATTGTTTCAGTTATATTTTACATGTTAGTTAAGTTTTGTTATCAAAAGTCATGTCTTTTGGTCTGAAGCTTGTTGCCTCTCCTATAAATAAGAGAGACTAGGACCAAGAAAAAATTATTAAGATAGGAGTAGATAGAAGAAGTAGGAGAATAGGGATTGATACAATGTTTACACCATAAAGGACCAAGATGCACATGTAAATTTTTTGATGAAATGGAAAATCTCTGATTTGGTGGCTCTATGTTGGTATCAATTGTTTGTTAAGTTAATTGAAGATACTGCCAGATTGTCTCCATATTTAATATTACTCTGTTGTTTAAATTGATATATCAAGCATATTTTCAATTTATCAGTGCACATTTGCTGTATCTGTGTGGCATAATTAATTGGGTCTTTCAAGTAAAGATTAAAGTCATCTTGATTATTCATAACAACTTAGAAATATTATTTTGGATTATTAAAGAAGAATTTAATAATTGCATCCCTTCTTGTTTATACAAGCTATAAACATAGAAGTTCCAAACAGTTTGAATTATTGCCAGTCATAAGTCACTTGTCTTTGATTTCTACTTGAATCCATATACCCAACAAAGCACTGGTTTTCACATTTCATCACTTAGTTTCATTTCATTTTAAACATTTTACATTTGTTAATTGAACATATTTCTTTGATACTGCTTATACAATTTAAGCTAGATTAGTAGTACATCTATTCACTTTCAAATTTCCATTGTGAATAGACTGTTGTAGGAGGAATCATATAGTTCAAGTATGCTTCATTCACATAGGTAGACCCACCTAGGTTTGGTAGCACCTGAAGAGAAAAAGGTATAAAACCATTTGGCCTTGTATGTTACCCTAAAATATACCAAGAGTTTGGCAACCTCTTGAGGTATTTTTACCTGCGTTTTTGAGAGCTAACAATGTGAATGAGGAAGCACATTGTATAATATCGACATAAGCACATTGCATTCATACCGATCGACAGAAGAAGTTGGGCTGTATATTTTGATTAAAAAGGAACAAATAGAGAATGTAGCACCACAGGAAATGCATATCGGCATAACTCATGAAATTTTCCCTGATAAAATACTCATTGCTAGCCATTGGAAGCCTAACAAGTGACAATTTCGATCTCATCTACTACTCCGATGAAGATAAAAGGCTCGTATCAGGGACACATTCTTTTTGTTCTACCGATGGGTTATTCAAGAAAGTAAAAGATAGACTCACTTAGTATTTCAGCATGAGGTACACCGATATATTTCATTGGAGGAACACATTGATATTAGAACAACAAAAAATGGACTACCTAACGACACATCTTACATCGATAACATTTAGTCGGGAGAACATATCTCAAATTATGCCAGGGGAATAATCAAAGTAAGATGTTGCAATGACAGTGGATAAAATAGGGCACCAAGAGTGAAAGACTTATTTTCTGGAGTAATACAATACTAGTACTTTCTATTTGTGTGTGGAAGATTCTTTCATTTGGACTAGTTTTCTGTTGTTTCTTTTCAAGCAATTGAAGGCAATGTAAAATGTATTCTAATTAATCTCCATGACCATCTTATAATTACCTCTCACTTTCCTCAATCTACCTTTCCCCATTAGGTACTCCCCTTCGAATTTGTTAATGGAGTTGGGATCCCAAATGCGATCTACATGGATCTTTGCTGAACTTAGGAATATATTGATAATGTACACCGTGATGCAGTATACCATACATCCTTCCACCATAGAGCCACTCAAGATGGGAACAAATATAAGATCTATACAGCGAATTGAACAAATATAAGCTACTTATACCTCATGTATTTTCCAAGATCATATATAACTTGCTTGACATTGTTGTGAAGTTGTCTGGGAGAGATAGAGGTAGAATGTACTGCAACAATTATAAAATGATCTTTTCATTATTTTCCAAAACTAGTAATTACATAATACATTGAAAAGTACATGCAGTATACAAATATATATAAAATATGCCAAAATAATTACCTTAATGAAGCTATGCCAATCATCGTTTTCATCCTTGACCCAAATTCACCTTTCTTTGTTATGATATTGTTTATGTTCGCAACAAATCCTGTGGGAAATCAAATTTTTCATATGACTTCTTTTATAGCATTGCTTTGCTACTCCGTTAATAACCAAGGGAGGGTGCTTATATTAATTTGGTCTCCATCGCTATTTAATTGAATGACATTTTTCATTGCATGATTGGCTTCCTGAATGTCACTACAAATTTTGACATTTTTTCCTTGTCATGCCCTCCATCCAATATTTTCTATAATGTTTCTGTTATATTCTTTCTGATATGCATTGTATCAAACAAATGCACAATTTGTAGCTGCTCATAGTAGGGAAACTTACTAAATTGTCTAGGATAACTTTCAGTCCCTATGGAAGCCGACCATTAATGCTTTGATGACCTTCATGAAGCATATAAGTTAAACAAATTAACAACAACAAGCATTGTCAATTACAACATGAGTAAACAAAACACAATATAAAAATATAAAATCCAAACATATCATATATGATAGATAAGCAATTTGATCCGATGTATAACCTTGATGATTAATTCTATTATATTTTGACTTCCATAGGCGAGGTGTTATTCTTCGTGGTTTTGATGTAGTCTCTCCTTTCCCATTGAAAAGATGTTTTTCAGTAGTTCGATACTTATGATTTATGTGGAGGAAATTCCTATACTTATCAAACACCTGCTTTCCTAAACTTGTTGAACGACGAGATTTCATCTTTGGACCACAAACTGGACATGCAAATTTTCCCTTTGTTTGAAGACCTGCAAGATCATATATAATTGGATTAAATATGCCAATTTTTATAATTATATATAATGAATAGATTATTTAAAAAATATGCATGATATCTACTTCATCAAATTAAATATCGTTAAAGTGCAGTCGAACATTATAACATACCACAAAAATATGTTAGCCCTGTGGCATCATGAATTGTCCATACAAGCATTGCATGGAATTGAAATTGTCTTTGTCCTATTAGTCTAGAGACATTATACATAGTGACGCGATTCCATAACTTTAGTAACTCATCGATAAGAGGCTCGATATATACATTCATATATTTAACTTGGTACTTACCTAGTTGAATGAACATAAACACTACATAATTATTATAACCATTTTATTGAAATATATATAGATTAATGTACATGACTATTAAATGAAAAAAATATAAGTCATTATGCAACAAATAAGACAAATGAGATGCTACTACGTTAAAGAAAATTGATGTAAATAAATACCTGGAACAATCATTGCCAACATTATGTGCTCCCTCTTTAGTGACATCCATAGAGGAATGTTATTGTTGATAACAAAAACAAGCCACATCGAATAAATAGATCTCAGCTCTCCAAATGGATTGACATCATCCGCTGCCAATGAAAGCCTGAGATTATGAGGTTCTTCTTTAAAATGTGGCCATTTTTCCTCCATGTCCCTAAATGCAGAACCATCCACAAACATTCAAAGAATGTCATCTCCATTTCTATTCCGTGCATGGTAATCCATAAATTGCGCTAAGCTTTCACACCTAAATAATTGTTGCATACGTGGAATAACAAGAATATAATGAAGAACCTTGAGAGAAACCTTTTTTGTTAGTTGATTTGTTCGATATCTATTGATATGACATTCTAGGCATTCTATTGAAAATTCATGTTGTTTATGATATATAATATGATCATTGAGACATGCATGTATTGCTTGATACTCCATTCCAATATCTTTCATAATGTCAGATAAATCTCGGTATGAGCGAGGTAAAATATTTAATGGTGATAACAAAAATTCACCTATCAATCTACAACAAAAAAATAATTTATTAATATAAAGAATATTAATGGTACATATTTCATCTTTTATTTACTAGTGATAAACTAACAACAAAAATAGATGAAAAAAATGACATATATGACATAGCTTAACATATGTGAGATTGCTATGTTGGATAAACCATTCATAACCTTCAAGTTCACCAACAACAATACAACATAGAGAAGAGTTGTTTGGGAGCCTTCATAAAGGGGCTCGTATGCCTTCTCAAGTATAGGTAAATCATGGACATCATCAAACTCATCTTGATCATCATGATCAGCTGTGCCACTAAATGTGTCATGGATCAATGTATTTGTACCATCATCTTCAACTGTGTTTTCTAGCGCATGATCATCTTCTTCCATAGGATCATTAACTTCATCTTCGATATTCACAGCTCCATGTTCCTCCGCTTGCAAAACCACATTCTCTGGGCCGTGATAATCCATATCATGTGCCCTAGGGTGCCCCACCTTTATAATAATGATTGACACAAATAAACCATGATCATGATCAAGTGATTTTTTTTATATATAAAAAATGTTAAAACGATATAAACATTTACAAATTCAATCAATATAAAGACATATAATGAACAACTTACCAATGGATGATAATCATGCCCCCCTTCAATGTGACCATGTTGCCTACAATGTTTCTTAGCTGTTGTGATTAAAAGTATTCTCGTCTTTAAGCCCTTGCAATTATTGCAAGGACAATAACATTTCCCATCACCCTTTCTTTTCAATCTAGCCCACAATCTAGCAAGTGTCTTTATTTTGTTCTGCACTAATATTATTTGACATAATTTTTCTTTACCAAGCTTGAATATTTAGATCTTCAAAAATATCAAACTCATACTCCAATAAATTTTAATCATAGATAGGTACCAAAATCTAATAATTCTAATATTTTTCACCAAAAAAATTTGGCCTATGACCTCCACAAACTGTCACAAGTATAGCAAATTCACAAGTATAGCAAAACATTGTCACAAGTATAGATAAATTGTCGAACTCAATTTTATTTATTAAAAAACATTCATCGAAACCCCGACGAACGCTAACCATATACTTGTCGGCTCACAAATTAAGGAGGCTAACCATATGTCGGCCCACAAATTGATGGAAGGGGATGGTTGACTTTAAGTGTATGTTGAAATAGAGAAGAAAATCACGGAGCGTCGCAATTTCAACGAACGTTGGGCATAAATTTAATTTTTTTTTGAAAATTTCACATTAAATACATAGGTACCCGACAATACATCTAATTATACATCTTTCATTAGAAATTTTCATTGTATTTTGTAGTCAAATGAGTTAGTGTCTCATGAACGAACATCATCATTCATCTATTGTTGTGTCAAATGGTTGTATTTCTTGGAATGTATTGCAAGTATGATCACAAGTGGATGAATAGTGTGGCTAGCTCAAAATACACATCACTATTGATTGAAGATTCCATAAAAATCCCACCATTATACCAAAAACACATTATTTGGAGATGATATTAGGTAAGATCTATTGAAATCTTAACACCTCTTATATACATGTTTACAATATAAAGAGATTATCATGATTTTATGAAGTCTACATAGTTTAAAGAACTTCTTTCCTTGCATTACAACCATACTTGAGATAAAACTCCTTTCTTGTTTGTTTATTGATAATTTTTCCAAAATTTCATGCAACATTATTGGGGAAGGGAACATTTTCTCCATGCACGAGTAGACCCTAAGTGACATCAACGTCATTTTTGAATGAATGGCTATAAAATGATGGATTCAAATAGTATCGAATGACATGGAGATGCAAGTGCACTTGTTGATCCCATCTCATATCAATGATCTCCCACAACATGTAATTTTCCTTTCTATTTTCCATCTTACCCTTCCTCACCTTTGATAGTGCCCCATTTGACTATATTTGAATTTTCTAAATCCAGTTCACCCATGTACTCATTGTAGTGTGTGTCTATCAGTTATAACCAATAAGAAAAAAATTCCAATGGGCCCCCATGGTCAAATCACCTAAGTGTTCTTCCTTGTCATTCACCAAGTTTATTTCATGTGATGGAAGTTGCAAAAATATGAGGAAATCTTAAGTTTGGGAGGATTTTGGTTGTTTCATGTGGTGACGAGGGAGAAAACCTGAGATACAAAATAACACTCACAAAATAATATTTTATTCAAAAAAAATTGAATTCTTACATGTAGAGGATCTCAAATCCTCGAGCTCTGTGATACATGCAAAATTACAAAAGTTCAGAAAAATTACAGAATTGCAGAAAATCCCCCCTTTTCGCAACATGCAAATTCTTTTCCCAAAAAGTTACCCAAAAATCAGAAATCAGTCCATTAATAGCCTTTTTCCCGTTTGGAGCCAAAAATAACATTCGAGATAAGATTTTGGCGTTTCTGCACCAAAAGTACAATTTGAAATTCAAAAACTAAGTCCTAATTCAAAAATTGGCAATTTTCCAAAAATTGGCCAACTTCCGGAAGCCATAATTTTTGATCCGGGACTCTGTTTTTCAAACCATTTGCACCGTCAGAAAGGTCTCAGAGCGAAGAACACACTAAGAACCCGCTTTTCCAGTTCCGATGATTTCTAGGCCCGTACAGGACCGTTTAGTGCCTCAAACTGGACTCAAAAGGTTTTTCAGGGCAAAAAGCAGAAAATGGAACTTTAATAACTTTCAACCCGTGAATGATCTTGACCTAATTCTTTCGCCAAATTGCTTATTTTTCCCTCAAGAACCTTCCCATAAATTTTTGTCTTCCCATGCCTTAAAATTGACACTTGCTAAAAATAGCAGTTGAGTAGAAAAAGTAGAAAAGCAATTCTGAAAGTTGGAAACTCTTATTCAATTAAAAGGGTATCTAGAAATGCAAAAATATCTACAAAAAAAACAAACATGAACATAAATGGAAAGCATCTTTTTGGGTGATGCAAGATTGCCCTCACACCACTGGATGCTCCTGCATCAGACACCCAAGGTAATTTGAGAAGTGACCCCGTCACGTCTCAGATGGTTGAGGAAAACCCAAACGGTCAACCTTTGCCTTAGACAACCAAGATGAGTCTTCTACAGGCCTTCCTCTCCACTTCACCATATATTCTTCATACTACCTATTTTTGGTACTCCTTCCCACTCAGCTATCCAGGATTTCTTCAATCTCCCCCTTTTTCTGAAGTAGTTGCTGGAATGGCACATTGTTCCATTGTTGGTACTTCCTCTACGCCACCTTCATGATACTCTGTCAGATCTGAAATATTGAACACAGGAAATGTTGACTCCATCTGGCAACTCTACCTCATATGCGTTCCCTGATTCATGCCTCTTCACAATTTTATAGGGACCAAACTTCATCTTCAATTTGTTATAGGTTCCCACTGGAAACCTTTCTTTCCTCAAGTGGACCATCACTTCATCACCAATCTAAAACTCTTTATACCTCCTCTTCTAATCTACCTTAGCCTTATACTGTGTATTCATCTTGTTAATATGTTCTCTTACCTTCTCATGTATATTCCTGATGTGTTATGCAAAGTCTTTGGCTTTGGCACTTGTCTTCTTCTCTTGGTCCATCTTCCTCAATTCTGGAGCGGTCCTGGGAGTGCCTTCATACACAATCTAGAATGGTGATCTACCAGTACTTCTGTTGACAGAATTGTTGTAAGAAAATTCTGCCTGGGGTAAGATCAAGTCCCATCCCTTGGGTTTATCTCCTACCAAGCATCTCAATAGGTTACCCAGACTTTTGTTCACAACCTCAGTTTGCCCATTAGTTTGTGGATGGTGTGTAGAACTGAACTTCAACTCTATCTTCAACTTTTTCCACAAGGTCCTCCAAAAGTATCCCACAAACTTGGTATCACGATCTGAGACTATACTCTTTGGCAGACCATGTAGTCTCACCACTTCTCTGAAGAACAAGTCAGCAATGTGGACTGCATCATGGGTCTTCTAACATGGGATGAAATGTGCCATCTTTGAAAACCTGTCAACTACCACAAATACTGAATCATTCCCTCTTTGTGTCCTTGGCAAACCAAGAACAAAGTCCATACTTATATCCTCCCATGGCCTCTCTGGTACAAGTAAGGGCTGATACAACCTAGTATTCTAGCTCATTCCTTTAGCCATCTGACATACCCTGCAACTCTGCACAAACTTCTTCACATCCTATGATAACTGAGGCCAATAATAATGCTCACTGATAATGGCAATGGTCTTATCCCGACCAAAATGTCCTTCCATTCCTCCACTGTGCTTCTCCTTTATCAGGTTCTCCCTCATGGAACTCCTTGGAACATACAATTGACTTCCCTTAAACAACATGCCATCCTGGATTATGAAATCCAGCCACTTCGTCCTTCAATTGTAACAAGCTCCTTGCAAGCTTTCCAAGCCTCTGTTAAATCAGGATCTTCAGGGTACAATGTCTTGAGTTCATTGAATCCAACCACTTCAATCTGCATCTCTGTCAACAACGTTTGCCTCCTACTTAAGGAATCTGCAACCCTATTCGACTTGCCACTTCTATGCTTTAAAACAAAAGTATAACTCTGCAAAAATTCTACCCATTTCATATGCCTCTGATTTAATATTCCTTGACTACTCAAATACTGTAATGCTTGATGATCAATAAACAAAACAAATTCCTTTGGCAACAGACAATGTCTCCATTTCTTTAATGCTTGAACTATTGCATAAAATTCCGAATCATATACATAGTACTTTCTCTTTGCATTATTTAACTTTTCACTAAAATAGGCAATGGGCTTACCTTCTTGGCTCATCACTGCTCCAATGGCACAACCACTGGCATCACAATCCACCTGAAAACACCTTATTGAAATATGGGAGGGATAAAACTGGTTGCTCTGTCACCTTCTGCTTCAACAAATCAAAACTCTTTGCTGCTCCGGTGCTCCACTTGAACTCTTTTCTATCCCCTCTCATTGTTTCAGTTAGGGGTGCACAAATACTACTGAAGTTTCTAATGAACTTTCTATAAAAACTTGCCAAACCATGGAAAGATCGCACCTCAGTAGCAGTTCTTGGGGTAGGCCATTCTAGAATAGCCTTCACCTTCTCTGGGTCCATCTTCAGACCCTCTGCTGAGACAACGAACCCCAAGTACACTAACTCCTTTTTAACAAAACTACACTTTTTCAAATTTATCAACAGTTTCTCCTCTCTCAACTTCTCAAAAACCCTAAGAATATACATTAAATGCTCATCCAAGTTCTTACTGAAAATCAAAATATCATCTAAATACACAATGACAAAATTTCCCAGAAACTCTTTCAGTACCTCATTCATGAGCCACATGAACGTGCTCGGTGCATTGGTTAGCCCAAAAGGCATGACTAACCACTCGTACATGCCCTCTTTGGTCTTGAAGGTAGTCTTCCATTCATCTCCCTCACAAATCCGGATCTGGTGATATCCACTTTTCAGATCTATCTTTGTGAAGTACTGAGCTCCACTCAAACAATCCATCAGGTCATCCATCCTTGGCAAGGGAAATCTATACTTGATTGTTATCTTATTTATGGCTCGGGAGTCTGTACACATCCTCCACTCCCCATCCTTCTTTGGTGCTAGTACTATAGGTACCGCACATGGGCTCAGACTCTCTCGAATCAAACCCTTCCTCAACAAATCCCGAACTTGTCTATTCAACTCCTCATTTTCTGTAGGAGTCATTCTATGAGCTTCCTTATTTGGAAAACTGGCTCCAGGGATCAAGTCAATCTGATGACTGATCTTCCTCATTGGTGGTAAACCCTCAGGTACATTATTAGAAATAATCTCCTGAAACTCATCCAATAGTCCAGAAACCTCTACTGGTACCTTCTCACTACCTTCCTTATCCATTCTAGGAATCAATGCATAACACATACACTCATGCTTCATGCCTTCTAAAAATTTCCTTCCATCAACAAAACAAATTCTAGCACTACTGCATACCTTTTCTTCGTCCTTCTTCAGGGGTTTCAACTTATGGCGGACTCCATCATTCATCAAGGAATAAATGTTTGCATGGCCATCATGTACAACACGCCTATCGAACTACCACGACCTCCCCAACAACATGTGACATGCATCCATGGGGATGATATCACAGAGTACCTCATCATGATAGCTTCTGATCTTGAACTTCACCAGGCACTGCTCATTGACCAAAACTTTGTGGTCTTTCTGCAACCAGGCAATCCGATATGGGTGTGGATGCCTTTTCCTTTTTAGCTCCAACTTCGTAACCATCTCTTCTGACACCAAATTATTGGTGCTTCCACTATCAATAATGACTTCACAACATTTGTCTTCACACTTGAACCTTGTGCGGAATAGATTCTTCCTTTGTTTTGGCTCCTCTTTAGTCACGAGGGCTCTTCTAACCACTAGGGCTTCCCCCCTTTCAGCATCATCTGAATACTCGGATTGAGCCTCCTCATCTGCATGCGCAACCCTTCCACGACCTTCTAGCTTTCTGTCTGTCCTTCCTTGGTGTTGTGGACATTCATAGGCTTGATGCCCTTCTTCACCACAATGGAAACAAGTTCCTCTGAAATCACCTCTTCCAGGCTCTGGCCCAGATCTTCCTCATCCTCTACCTCTTTGATCACCACTATTTTGATCACGAGGGTGGTATAAATTGTCATTCCTCTGGCTTCGACTTACCCACATCTTCATTTTTCCTTTCATCCTCATTTCGGCTCCTAAAAGATCTTCCACTACCCCTTCCGCTTTGACCTCCTCGGCCTTTTTGCTTGTTGTCAAATCTTTTGTTTAACTTCTCCTCAACTTTCAGGAAAAACTGGTATGCATCCTCAATGGTGGTCATTCTAACCAGGCTTAGCTCCTCTTGAATGCTCGGTCGTAACCCATTAAGATAACGGGCTACCTTCTCCTTGTTGGCCTCTGCATGGCCTGTTTTGATGATCATCTTGTGAAAATATTCTATGTATTCTTTCACAGATCTACTTCCTTGCTTTAATCCTTGCAATTTCTTTAGCAGATCTAACTTGTAGTCCACTGGTATGAACTGCTTCTTCAGTTTCTCCACCATGCGATCCCAATTGTTGATCTTTCCTTTTCCTCTTCTATTCCTCTCCAACTGGACCTCCTTCCACCAAATATTGGCATGGCCCTTCAGCTTCATTTTTGCAAACTTAACCCGATCTGGGTCCTCTACTTCTTCATACTCAAAGTATTCTTTTAGCTCGTTGATCCAATTGATCAACTCTTCTAGGTTCAGACTTCCGGAATAACTAGGGACTTCTATTCTGGGTCTTTTTCCAATCTTTGAAATGGCCCTAATCAGCCGCATTTGATCTCGATCAATAGCTTCTTCTTCCTCTTCTACATCTGTATCTTCCACCTCTTCTTCATCCTCACTTTCTCATCTCCTCGGGTCTAACCCTCTTCTCATTTGTTCCTGCAATGCATCGATTTGTCTCTGGAGGGCTCTAAAACTCTCGACAGCCAATGGATCTCTTCCACCAGCATTTCTGCCACCTCTGCTACTTCTGGCACCACCACGTCTACTAGGAATCACTCTTGGAGGCATCTTGAATACCTCAAACCCACAACCACAGTCTTGGTGCGAACTGCCTCACAATCGGCGATTTGTTCACACGCTCAAGAAAACCCGTTCTGATACCACCTGATGAGGGAGCAAACCCAAGATACAAAATAACATTCACAAAATAATATTTTATTCAAAAAAAATTGAATTCTTACATGTAGAGGATCTCAAATCCTCGAGCTCTGTGATACATGCAAAATTACAGAAGTTCAGAAAAATTACAGAATTGCAGAAAATCCCCCCTTTTCGCAACATGCGAATTCTTTTCCCAAAAAGTTACCCAAAAATCAGAAATCAGCCCATTAATAGCCTCTTTCCCATTTGGAGCCTAAAATAACATTCGAGATAAGATTTTGGCGTTTTGGTGCCAAAAGTACAATTTGAAATTCAAAAACTAAGTCCTAATTCAAAAATTGGCAATTTTCCAAAAATCGGCCAACTTTCGGAAGCCATAACTTTTGATCCGGGACTCCATTTTTTGAACTGTTTGCACCATCGGAAAGGTCTCAGAGTGAAGAATGCGCTAAGAACCATCTCTACCAGTTCTAATGATTTATGGGCCCATACAAAACCGTTTAGTGCCTCAAACTAGACTCAGAAGGTTTTTCAGGGCAAAAAGCAAAAATTGGAACTTTAATAACTTTCAACCCATGAATGATATAGACCTGATTCTTTTGCCAAAGTGCTTATTTTTCCCTCAAGAATCTTCCCATAAATTTTTGTCTTCCCACGCCTTAAAATTGACACCTGCTAAAAATAGCAATTGAGCAGAAAAAATAGAAAAGCAATTCTAAAAGTTGGAAACTCTTATTCAACGAAAAGGGTATCCAAAAATGCAAAAAACATCTACAAAAAAACAAACAAAAGGAACATAAATGGAAAGCATCTTTTTGGGTGATGCAAGATTGCCCTCACACCACTAGATGCTCCTGCATCATGTGGTTTTTATGGGTTTACAAACTTTGGGTGTGGAACCGGATAATTTTTGTTTGTTCTAAATATCTTAATCCATTATCTTGTTCCACACATTTTTTCAAGACATTCTTTCCTTCATTTACTTTCACTTCACCTGTTTGTGGGATCTCAATGCGGATCTAAACATTTCTCTAGTATACACATCCTATATTCAATCTCACAAAGTTCTTTCTCTTCCTTTATCCTTTTTCCTATCTTTTTTTATCACCATTTGTAGGATTTCAAAGTGGACTTATATATTTCCCATATCTAGTACTAACCTCCAATTTTTCCTCATTTCCCCACAAACTTCCATTATCCTCTTTAGTGGACTTCTGTGGTCCTTCAAGATATCCCCTTATCCTTTCCTCTTCCCATCATCTTGTCTAGTTTTGTTCCCAATATTGTGGAATATTTAGTTCCCCATGCTCTTCCCTCATGGAATTTTTATGTGGATATGGACATTTGTCTCACATCCATATCCTATATCCAATCCTACAAGGTTTCACCACAAATTTCCCCATCCCCATCTTGTGTATGCTTGAAGGTCATCATGACCTTCCCTTTCCTATTCCTATCTTCAAACATCCTTAACATTTAGACCCCTTATCATTCCTCACAATTCCTCCCTAATGTCTTCTTGCGAACTTCGATTTAACTTCTATATATTCTCCCCTCCATCTAGACATCTAGTCTTGATGTCCATTCTCACACTTCTTTCCCATAAATTCTCCATTATGCACCCATTTCACTTTTTGTCCCTTTGTGGAGTCCTTATGGGCTTCAAGATGTCTATTCTCTTGTCCACATCCCATCTACTTTGGACCCAAAATATTGCATCCTTCGTTACCACATATTGTTTTACCTCAAAATTTTAAAATTGTTCCATGCCACCTCTTGTTAACTCCAATCACTTGCAATTTTCTCTAGGGATGCCATTTACACCCATATTTGACCATGCAATTACCTTTTTACATTTTATCGCCTATCAAAAATAACTAAACCTCTAACACGCATATTCAAATGTAATTTTAGAGGTGGATGATGAAGGTGATTGGATTCCATAATTAATGAGGTATGCGATCTTTTTTCTTATGAATTTCTAGATTGATTCTTGATCATTGATCTTGTGGATTTTGCAAGTTTAACCCTATTAAGCAGTCCAAGGTAGCCATATTCATTTCACCATTGGATCTCCATGAGAAAATTGAAAGTAGGTTTACCTACTCTCATGCACATTTCGGGATATCATTAATGATCAAGGAACACTATGATTCAACAATGAATGACTTCACCATACCTCCAAGTACTTGCAAACTTCACAAAAGCGTGATATTGGTACTAGAGTGTATGGTTGGTGATGTCACAACATGAGTGAGCTCTTTAGATGTAGGTAGCCATGCATCTTCTCCTCATATTTCTTGCTATTGATGGAATGATATATTAGTATATTTTTATCATTTAGAAGATGGAAAAAGGTTTGCAAAGCGAAAAAAGAGAAAATCATTGTAGACCATTAAGGTTTGGATTTTGAACAAAGGGTAAATATATTTTGTGTTGTAACAATCTAGGTGTCATCCCATGTGTATAATAAAACATTATAATCTCATGAGAGTGTATTAAATGTGTATATTCAACATTATTTGGATGTTTCTATGTGTATTGTTCATATTTCTAATTGTTTTTTTTGTCAATTAGCTTGCCAAATGTTGTAAAAAAATTGTGAAGCTTTTGTAAGGTATCTTTTTGGGATAATACAAGAAATGGTTAGGTTTATTCATGGATTACTAAGTTAGATTAATTTAATGTATGTTATTTCATTCATCTTCTTATTTGTATGTATAGAGCCTAGATTATGTGCAAGGTTTGAAGGTGTAATCTTCAACACTATAAACATTAAGGTGTTACCAAGTAGCTTCCACTCATTGCATTACTTTGTGTTTTAAATTTGATAATTTGTTACTCAATTAGATAAATGAACCCATTTACTTCATGCTCAACCTCCCATCATACCAACACACAAAATAAATCAATTTAATTTCATCTCACATTGTGTTGTTATTAGTTTATTTCACTACTACGTCCATATTTGTATAACAACATTATTAGCTATTAGGAACACATCCTTAGACATTTAATTTGGTATTTAATATGCTTTATTAAAGTGCAAGGCCTTGTATTCTCAAACTAGCACACTGATACACAATGGAAACTTGAAGACGAGTACACTATGCACCAAGTATGGTTTGTGATGAGGCACATGTGCGTTACCTATAGTTAAATCTAAATATCTTAGGGAAGGCCGCCTTGGTTTAGTAGAGCCATAAGTTGAAGGTGATCTTACCGACCTTAGTGAATTTATCCAAATTTCCCAACTTGATCATAAGTTTGTGATCTTTGTCTTGAGTTTGACGTCCTTGATGCTCAAGAGAAGATCTAGGTTTAGGGATTTGGAACCTACAACTCTGTACACCAAATTATTGGTGCCATTTTTATGGAGATCTTAATTTATTTCACATTCCAAAGATATTGGTGATTTAATAAGATCAAGTTGAAGCAAATTTTGGCATAGCAAAGAATATAGAAGTCCTCAATTGATATTTTAAACATTTATTATTATTGTGTATTTGTCTTGGGTTTGACATCCTTGGTGCTCAAGAGAAGATTTGGGTTTAGGGATTTGGAATCTACAACTCTATGCACCAAATTCTTGGTGCCATTTTTAGGGAGATCTTAATTTAGTTCACATTCCAAAGACCTTAGTGATTTAGTAAGATCAAGTTGAAACAACATTTTGGCATGGACAAGAAGATAGAAGTCCTTGATTGATATTTTAAAGACATTTATTATTATTGTGATCTTTGTCTTGAGTTTGATGTCCTTGGTGCCCAAGAGAAGATCTAGGCTTAGGGATTTGGAACCTACAACTCTATGCACCAAATTCTTGGTATAATTTTTAGGGATATCTTAATTTAGTTTACAATCCAAGGGCATTGGTGACTTAGTAAGATCAAGTTGAAGCAACATTTTGACATAGCCAAGAAGATATAATTCCTTGATTGATATTTTAAAGACATTTATTATTAATGAAAGTTGGTTTCTCTTGATTATGGAGTGGTGACTCTATTGAAAATCAAGTCTAGAACCAACATGCAAGACAAAGAATCAAATATAGAGAGAGGATATCATTTAAGAAATATCCAAAGATGTGAGGATACGATAACCCAAGCAAGCAGATAATACATTGCTTGGAAAGCCAATAATACATTTATTCCTGTTGGATACTGATGGGTGTTGTGATCATCCCTATTTATTGCTTTAATTTTATGTTTTAGGAACATTTCCAAAGATATTTATGCTATATACTTAAGACTTTATATTAATATTTGAATAAAAATGCCATGTTAGATGTATAATGTTTTAATAACTATTTATGTTAAAACAATTATTTACAAGATAACATGGCATGTTATTTTGATTATAATGATCTTAGAGTAAATATTTTCTATGAATCTAACTTCTACTTGTATTAATTAAGAAAGAAAACCCATAGCCAAGGCTATAGGATGCCTACAATCAAAGGCACAAGTGCTTGCAACAAAAGATTGTCGTTGTTGACAATTGTTCAAAAGAAGTTTCTTTTATGTAGTCAAAGATGAATCTCACCAAAGAAAAGAAGGATGTTCAACAGGTGATAGACATAATGTAGATTCTGTAGCAAGGATCATAGAAGGATTAAATGGACAATGCCACTTGTCTTTATGTTTCCCAATAAACTTATTTTTCTTATGGACAAGTTGGAATGTTCTAGTAGGAGTATTTTTTCTAGAATTGATTAAACTTAGTCTCCTAGTTTTATTTCTATTTCTAAAACAAAAGATTACTCCTCTTATATAATAGGGAGTAGAAAAGTATAGATTATTTGTTAGAGTCTATAAATGTGTAGAAGTAAAAGTCAGTGTATATATTCTAGGTGAACTAGCATATCTTGATTTAGATTTTCTACAAGTTTGTACTAGATTTGAGCAGATACTTCAAAGATAGTTTTACCATATAAATTGTTTTTTAGGTTATGAATCATAAGATGATTTGATTTATTCAATAACTACGAAGTAGAAGAGAAGGGTGTAGTTTATCTAATAAAGGGCCCGTTTTAGGTGAACTAAAGTTAAGCTTTCATTCTATTAGTTTAATTATTTTCACAATCATAGATTTTCTTTTCATAATTAGTTTACTATCATTAATAAGACAAGTTAATTAACTTGTAGAATTTGAAGAAAACCTGCATAAATTGATATATAGCTCTTGTTTAATTTAAAATTTTATAAAACATGTTTCCTCATATTTCTTTTAATTTGAAAAGTTTACATTTTTTTGCTATACAATTTATTTTTATTCAATCCCCAGAAGCCCACTATTGTACATACAATATCATCACCATACCAAGAAGGATACATACATGGGTTGATACGATAAATATAGTATATCATAGTTTAATATGTTGCTTAATATGGGATAGGGATGCTTGTTGAGTTGTATGCAAGCCTTTTTTGCATCATGTTTGTTGTTAATTGTTGGCACTCAACATTTCTAGCATTATTGCCAAGGATGGTGTTAAGCTTTAGTAATTATGGGTGTTGAATTAGTTTTTCTTGATTTCCTTAGATTACAATTGTATTTTTGGTACTTAGGATCTATAATTGTTAGAAAAAATACCAGACCATCCACTGACATTGTGAGAGAGGGAAAAAAATTAGCTGTGAAACACTACATGCAATGAAGAAGAGACCCCTTGGGAGGATCCCTTCCACATAAAAATAATCAAGAAGAGGTATCAATAGTAGGATAAGACACTGCAGTAGGGAAAGAAAGTGAACCTATAATTTTTGAGGAATAGTTCCCTTGCTCTACCCAACCATTTTTTACTAGTTAAAGGTTGAACAAGACCAACTATCAAGTCCTTTCTACAACCCATAGTCAAAACAACACCACAATAAGTGATGCAATAGTTGAAGGACCTCTTGAAACCACTACCTTTTAATTACCCATTTCTCATTATGTAGGACATGTTGCCATGAAAAAATCCACCTTCTTCCCTACCAAAATTTCATGTTCAAATCATGGAGGACCTAAACACATTCTTATTAAAATCAATGTCCTTTATTGAATGCCAATTAAATATTTTTCCAACAATAATCAAGGATTGTACGTTGAGATGGTTTATGGGATTAGGAAGAGGTGCAATAGTTGAATTAAGAACCATGAAAGAAAAAATATTAAAGAAATATAAAGACTACTGTGTTGAATGAACAAGACAACTAAGAGGGGGGTGAATCATTTGTAGCAAATTAAAATATCAAAACCCTCAACAGTTATCAGATCCACATGCATTCATCAAACCCTTATTCTATTAAAGTGATTAATCATGAAATGCAGATAACAAAAACTAAAATAACAACACCATACACAAGAGGACACCAGATTTATGTGGAAAAAATAATGAGGGAAAAACCATAGTGAGGATTAGTTCAATATATAAGTAATTGCAAAACTAGTACAAGGGCTCACTGCTAGAATAAGACACATTGTCCAAAAAGGTTCACAGCTAGGGATCATTGCCACAAAAAGAAATACAAGATAGAAGAGAAATGTTACACTGAGAACAACTTCTCAATGCAACAAGGAATCCACCACAAATGCTTGAACACTTTCACAACCTTGTATGAAAGATTGTAGACACCTTCAACTCATTGCCTTTAGGAATCCAACACTTTAAAACTTGCACTGCTCTACTCAAATTTTCATCTCATACATCACTCGCAATGATCTTGCATCTATCTCACTTCTAGATTTCACATCTCCCAATAACATCACTCTTATTTATATCATCCTCAACCTTGAAAACCTTCTCCAAGGTTGGAAACTATCCGTTACATTTAAAATTTAAAATTAGATTAGCACCTAAACATTCCTGTGGTGGATAGGAATGGAGACCCATATAAATCCTTAATTAGGACCTAAATAAATCCTAACATACCTTTGTTGACCCCTTTGATGTTGCTTGAATTTGGCATTGATGTCATGTTAGGTATTCTCCTTGGTGCAATATGAAAGATCAAAAATCATAAGGAATAATGAAGTTTAAATTGTTGCAATGGGCATAAGTAATAATAAAGTGCTTTGGTTTTGAATAAGGTCTATTTGTTAATATTGGAAAATGTTTTGTCATGAGCATCATACACATTATAGTGTTTTGTTTGACATTGAAAAAAAACTTGGTCGGGAAAATTATTGCACACACTATAATATTTCATTCATTATCATAAAGAAGGTTATCAAGCTTATTATTTTGGGCATATGATTATATTTTGTTCATGGCAATGTGCTAGGGAACAAAGGCTTTTTGAAATGTTTTGTATCATATTTATAAAGGAATCAATTAAGGTTTTGTTTAGCAACCTGTGCTAGTAGGTTAAAGGAACTTTAGAAAAGGTTTGAAGGGAGTTTTTTAACATTATATTCACCTGCCCTTTGTAGGGTGTATCAGTTTAGCTAGTTGACATTGTAAAATGTTGAAAGCAATGCATATCAGGCATTTTGCAAAGTTTGTAGCTTGGGTTCTGAGGTAGCTGACTTAGGGTTTCTTTGAAAATAGTAAAGTTTCGCCTATATCTTGTGAAACAGTTGAAAGATTTGGTCATTTGGGAAGTTAAGATTTGTAAGTTATTGCAGTTGCTTTCTTCAGAGTTCAAGGTATGGCCTTATCGAGTTTGATCAAGCTAATGATTGCTATAAATATCAAATTTCTAAGCTTGGCATTGTGTTAGATGGTATAATGAAAGTGTATCAACTTTTTGTTTGGTTTTTGTGAGAAATGTTGTTGTAGACAATTATATTATGTGTTTTTCAAGATAATACTCATTGAAAGAGTCATGAATAAACTATGAAAAGTAGATTGTACGATATAATAGCATGATTGCAATTAGAAAATGTGCAGTATTTTGAATATACTAATGTTCAAAAGGTCTTGAGGTTTCTTGAGTTGTATGTCTTAACAAGGAATTTCAGGTTCGATGCATTTTATTGTGATATCTTACTTTGTAAAGAAATATAGTTCTTTAGCAGAATACTGAAAGTGATTTTTGTAAGAGGCTGTATGCAAAATAGAAAAAAATACTCTATATATTGTATGTTTTATAGGTTCCAAATTCAATGAATCTATAAGACATAGAATGTATAGTTGGAATGATTTGCAGTGAAATAGAGAAACCCTCTGTAATTTATTTTCTTCATCTTTTACTATGAGATGTTAAGATCAAGTTAGTGAGACAAAGATTGATCTTTTTACCAGTGAGGCTTTTCCACTGAGGCAGTTGTATTTTCCAACGAGGAATACATGTAGTGAGTGAGGCTTTTCCAATGAGGCATTTTGTGTTTTCAGTGAGGAATTTTGTAGACAGCGAGGCTTTTCCAATGAGGCATTTTGATTAAGCCAGTGAGGCATTTTACCGAGTGGTTTTTCATCCCTATGAGGGTTTTTCACTCATGAAAAATAACTGTGTTATGGTGTGATTGCCTTCTTTTGATTATATTTGAGCTTGCTCAAGTATCTCACATTTAATTGTTATGATGTTACATTCAATAAATGAATGTTTGTATCATTGAAACAACATGAGCATAAATTGGTATAAATTGATTAAGTCAAGTTGAAGATTTACATATACTCTTTGTGATGAGTCAAGTTTGATAGCTTTACATACATGATGCTACACTTAATAGTTGAACTATTATGATCTTGCATTTTATAAGGTCAAAGTTTTAAAAGATTAATTCAAGGTTATTTGAAATTTATCATACCACTGATTCACCCCTCCCTCTCAGTGGTATCATACTCCAACAACCTCAACATTCTTTCATAAACTTTGCATGTATTGTTAACACAAGGTCAGCCAATACCCATGCTAAACACCATTAAATATTAATTACATGTGTTCTTAAATCAATACGAAACTTCCTTCCAACAAAATTAACTTGAACACAATCTAGAATAATCCTCAAAACACTTGAGATCAACAAAGACTTAATCCAAACTTTCATCATAGAAATACTTCAACTCAGAACATTTGGTTAACGTCATTCAGACATTGACACATGGAGCACACACTATACTGCACTAAATCAAGTGAAACCTTGAATACCGAAAGATACAAAAATTATAAGAAAATTCCCAAATCTGCATAACTTGAAGCCAAACTATGGAGAAACATGGAGTAGATACATTTCTCCCAGGCCACATAAAACATTATTGAAAAATTGGTTCACACACTGGTGAAAATATCTCTCTGTACAACGATCTAGAAACCCAAATTCTGGATGTAGAAACTAATAACAACCTTGAACAACATATCAAATCTGTACAGGTATAACATCAACACAAAAGAAACATGGAGCACATATCGGAGCATGCTTTGAACACTTGCACAACACTATTTTATTTGTTTATCAATTTTTCTCAAAAGCACTTGGAAACCAAGCACTAGGGACATCATCTCAACACATTACACTATTCCAACACATATGTAGACACTGCAATATAAAGATAGCTCCATGTACTCACAACAATTCCTCAACATCTCTACTATACATGCACAACCTCTTTTCTTCTTTTTTAGAGTTTTCTTAATATCTTTGATATCTTCATCATGCAACAAACTTCCTTAACATATAGTTGACATCAATGACAACACCAACCAATAGACATCCTATTGAAATCAATGAAAATACCTTAATACTTGCAACAATCTCCCCCTTTGTCATTGATGACAACACAAGATGTGAAAAACCATCAAAGACAACACAATAGCTTTGAACACACTTTCTTATGATTTCCTTTCCTCTCCCCTTGAGTAGATAAATTTTTTCACATGATTATTTCTTCCCCTTTGACATCAATGGCAAAGGATAATTTTTTTTTCATTGTTCTCCCCCTTTGACACTGAACCAAGATACTTGCTTTGAATACTCCCCCTGAGAGGTAGCCGCTAACATCAACCAAATCGACAAACAACACATGACACTACCTACTCCCCCTGAGAGGTGGCCACCAACATCAGTCCAAAAAAGAGATAAATCCATAGATCCATTGGACTGATGCATCTCCATATGCATCTAGTTCAAAGAAGGAGGGGCAATAACCCCCAACTTCTCCCGAAGATACTCAAAATTATCCTTAGGAAGAGCCTTAGTGAATATGTCAGCAATCTGATACTTTGTAAGTACATATTCAAGATTTACCTCATTCTCCATAACCTTCTCTTTTAGAAAGTGATACTTGATTGATATATGTTTTTTCCTTGAATGCATCATTGGATTCTTTGAAATGTTAATTGCACTTGTATTATCACAAAAGATAGAAATAGGCTCATCATACACTACTATTATATCTTTCAATGTCTTTCTCATCCAAAAAACCTGTGTAGCAAGATGCTACTGCAATATACTCAACCTTTGCAGTGGATAAAGAAACTGAATCTTGCTTCTTACGTAACCATGACACCAATCTACATCCAAGAAAGAATACACCACCACTTGTAATTTTCATGTCATCAACACAACCAACACAATTTGCATGTGTATAAGCACTTAATATAAAATCAGTATCCTTAGGATACCATAAGCCATAATTTAGAGTGCTTCTTAAGTATCTGAATATCCTCTTTATAGCTGCAACATGTGTCTCTTTAGGATCTTCTTGAAATCTAGCCACGTGAAAAATTGTATGCGACATCTGGTCTAGTAGCAGTTAGATATAGTAGTCCACCAATCATAGATTTGTATTTTCTCTGATTAGCCTTAGGTGAATCATCTTCTTTTCTTAATTTACAACTAGTCACCATAGGAGTGCATAGCGGTTTGTAATCTTCCATTCCAAACTTCTTCAACATCTCTTTGACATACTTTGACTATGAAATGAAAATGCCTTTATCTGTTTGATTGATTTGTAACCCAAGGAAGAAATTCATCTCCCCAAACATTAACATGTCAAACTCTTTTTGCATCTCTTCAACAAATTTCTTACACATAGCTTCATTTCCTCCAAAGATAATATCATCCACATGCACAACCACTATCAATATTTTGTCTTTCTTAATTTTAAAATCAAGATTACTATCTTTGGTGCCTTTATTGAATCCTTGATGTATCAAATATTTGTCCAATCTTGCATACCAAGCTCTGGGAGCTTGCTTCAATCCATTTAATTCCTTCCTCAATTTGCACACCATATTTGGTTGATTTGACAACTGAAATCCTTCTAGTTGTTCCATGTAAACCTCTTCTTCTGATTCACCATTCAAAAAAGCAGACTTCACATCTATCTAATAAACTTTAAAGTCCTTGTGTGTAGCAAATGCCAAAAACATTCTAATAGCTTCCATCCTAGCCACAGGGGAAAATGTTTCCTCAAAGTCTATACCTTCCACTTATGAGTAACCCTTACACGAAAGCCTTGCCTTGTTTCTTAGCACTTTTCCATCCTTATTTAGTTTGCTTATGAATATTCACTTAGTTCCAATTATGTTCTTGTTTTTCGGTCTAAGAACCAGTTCCCATGTCTGATTTTTCTCAATCTACATAATTTCTTCCATTGCCTTCAACCAATGTTCATCTTTGCATGCCTCACTCACTGTTTTAGGTTCAAATTTATAAAGTAAACATTGATTTACCTCAACTTCAACAACTTTTCTTCTTGTCAATACTCCTTTCTTCTTGTCTCCAATGATCTGTTCTTTAGAATAATTATTTTGCACATACTTAGGGGTCTTCTCCAGAGCTTCTTCCTCTTCATTCTGTAATTTTTTTCTTCAGTATTTTCTTCTTCTTTGAAACCAAGTTCATATAATACATATCCATCTACCGCAATTGAATTTTGCATATTTTCATCAACCTTAACATTTTCACTTTCAACAATCTTTCTCAGCCTTTTGTTGTAACATTTGTATGCCTTGATTTTAGTAGAATATCCAAGGAAGATACCTTCATCAAACCTTGCATCAAACTTTTAAAATTTTTCTTCATCTCTCTTGATATAACATTTTCTTCCAAATAATCTATAGTAATTCATAGTAGGAATCCTTCCATACCATAACTCGTAGGGAGTCTTTGTGTTGGTAGCTTTGGCTTGAACTCTATTAAGTATGTAAACAAAATTTATATGAATTGCTTCTCTCCAATAGAATCTTGGTAGATTTGCTTCTTTCATCATAGTTCTAGCAGCTTCTTGACCTGTCCAATTTTTTCTTTCCACTACTCCATCTTCGAAGGAGTTATAGGGGAAGACAAGTGCCTCTTTATACCATAAACTGCTTACTTCTAGGTTTGAATTGATGAAATAACTATGTATTTATAGGTGTTTATCTAGTTTTCTAAAAATTAGATTCCATAAGCTGACATTTGAAACTTGAATTTGAATCATTAAAATGCCACAAAAAAAATATTAAAAATTGGGTCTTGGCACTTAAGGAGGACCCATTCGCCCTTGGGTCTTGGGACCTAAATCTAGGGCACACAATTTCCAAGGTGTTTAAAATAATATTAGCATTTGTTTAATGTCGATTTCCCTTTCAGAAAATGGGAATAATAAGGCTTAGGAATGCATAATTTAAGCAATTAGAGGCTTAATTAAGTCCATTAATTAAGGGGATGTAGACATAGCGTGAAAATGTAAAGGAGTACATTTTTCTACACCACAACTAATAACATTCTTAAATCTTGTAAATTGTGTCATTAAACATATCAATCTTCAATGTATCATACAATAGGGCTTTGAACCCAAGATCTACAATTGTAGTAACAACCACCATAGCTTGCTAGTATAAAGACCTAAAAACATGGAACAATAAGATTGAGTAGAAATAGAAATTCATGACCACCTTCACCTATTCATGAATATTATTCCTCCATCATGTACTTTCCAAAATTGTTTGTGATTTTATTTAAGTATGCGCTGTAAAGAAAGAATTATTTTTTACTCCACATATGTTTTGGATATATGTTATAGAAGTAGGTGCTGATTGAGACTCCTTGAAAAAATATTATGCACCTACTTCCTCATTCAATTAATTGCCCCTACCATTTGTAGAATTTGAAGCCACTTATATCCTAGTTCTTATAGAGCCTATTACACTTGATGTGTGATATTTGTAGGGATTTTTTGGGCAAGCAATGGTGTCATCTCTTCACTCCTTTGACAAATTCTATTTGAAATGATATATGCCTCTATTGATATTAATCAAGAAAAAAATGCATTTGACCTTGTTTGTACTTGAGTTTGACATGGAATATTCCCACACAAAGTTTTTTGATGTGATATGATAACCAAATTTGCAAATAAAATCAAATCTAGTCTTTCATATGTTTGTTGTTAATAGGTAAAAATAGGTTTTTAAAGGACGTGAAATTTTTTTACAAATGGAAGATTTTGGCTGACACAAAATCCAGACAACACCAGTACTATAGCCAAGTGACCCCACAAAAACAAAACCTCACAAAAATAGACAACCCAAAAATAACCAAAGGATAAGTGATCTACACAAGAAATGACCCAAAACATGTGTATTAGAAATAGAGACATGTTTAAGAAGAGCTCTTTTCCTTATTTGGATAATTGTCCAAGACACACCATTATCCAAATCCTTAGATTGGGGGAAGAGGAGAGGAGAATCCTTTACCGTTTCCTTGACTCTCTCCACAACACACGAAGAAGAAGATCATCTAACCAAAGAAGACATAAATTGCATAGAATCCAAAGGCATAAAAGGTACAAAGGTTCCATCAACACAGTCCTTAAAAGTTTTGGCCTAAGGAGGAGCAACCAAAGTAGGTCCAAGAGAAGGTGTTACATTAGGAAATAAAGAAGACACCAAATCTACACTAGCCACAAAGGGAACTATCCACTGAATAGTCCCATCAAGATCTAGGGAAGCCTTAGGAGACTTGCAATCCTCAAAGTAAAAAATTACCAACAATCAAGTGTTTGAGAAGTGCATTTTGCCACCAAGTAGCTAAGCCCACCAACCTACGTTAAGAGTAGAGGCTATTAGAAACAAGGTTTCCAATAGAAATGCATCTTTTTCAATAGAAGGGAAGACCCTTATAATCAAGTAGATGATTCTAGAGCCTATCCTCCACCATAAGGATAATATCCGCAAGAAGAACCTTGGAAATATCAATGTTGACCAAAATACGAGCATAGTTGGTTTGACCAAAATTTGAAAAATCAACATCAGTGGACTAAGAAAATGGTTAATCACATTGCCAATATCTTCAAGGTAGGAAATTCCCTAGAAATGAAGAGGAAGATTAGGTAATCTAACCTAGACTGGTATTATTTTGAGGGAGATTAGGTAATATAACCCCATCATATGATTTAAGGTTATAACATTTGTCTTATCACTCATACAAGAAGCCCTAATCACTTCCAACTTTTGATATACCAAAATATCCAATGCCAAATTTCTCATTATTCTAGATAGATGGTACAAAAGATCAATTCTCAAAATATCAAACATTTTGATATACTAGACCATTTGATATACCTTATCTTCTTATATAGGCAAGGGAATATGTAAGAGTGATCTTATATGAAAGAGAGATGAATGTGAGAGCATAATGGCATGAGAGGGTAGAGTAGAATTATAAGTGATGACACATGAAAGGTCTTGGGTTTATCTAATTTTATACTTGCTAATAAGTGGTAGTTTAGAGAACACAATCATAATCACCCATTTTATACTACTATTACCCCTACATTATATTTATAGTTGAACAATATTACTGAAAGAAGAAAGAGAGAGGACAAAGAAAATAAGTGCAAGACAAGATAACCATAGGGAAAGGCATCTGTAGAATCCCTACCAGTAAAGTCTCTGTAGCCCTCAAATTTAGCTTTGGGGCATCTATTCACAAGGTAGGAGATGGTAATCTTACTAAATGTTGTGTTCAGTGCACTTTAGAAGAGCTTGGATTTTTTTGCAGTTGAGTATATTATATTTCTTGCAAACATTAGTACTTTACAATAAAATAAAGTCAAGCATGTAAATGTGTTGGGTGAAAATTATGTAATCTCCTTTAAACAAATTACACAACCTTGATTTCAACCACAACTGTGTGAGATACAATCTCTCCTCTCATAAAGGGGATGCACCCTTCTTACTGCTTATTGAAACTAAAGTAAAACTATTTAGATAATTAAAACTATGAAATGGGGTGTGTCACATTCATGATTCTCTCTTTTTTCAAAGAACATGTTTTACAATGTTTCACAATTTAAGTTCTTGATGTGGTACAACTTCAAACAAAAATTAAGCAGTAATACCAATATTCCTATCTTGTCAAAGAAAAGCTTAGGAATAACGGTGTAATAATAATGAGTAATAGAATAAGAACAAATCACGAAGGCACAAATTTGTTCCATAGATTTCACCAATGAATCCTTTAAGATATGTAACCAGCGTTGTATTAGAAGCACAAAGTATTCTAGAAACTTCACATCAATTCCATGAAAAACATGAATGAATACAAGCACAAAGTCTTGTAGAGAATTCACCAATAGTATTCAACAATGTCACAAATTCAAGTAATAGGTGTAACAAAAAATTTACACAAATTCACTCAAAGCCCTTTAGATCTCAATCACTAATCACTTCCAATTCAATCAAATCAAGAAGATAATTGATTCCAACACAAAGTATGGTATGCAACTTCACTTCTTTATTGATAAAAAATAGATCCACAAAGATGAACTCAAAGTTTGAATGTTTGCTTCTCAAATGGGCATCACTTTGTTGCAAAAGATAAAAGGTAAAGATTACAATAGAATTCCCTCTTATTTATAAAAGAGAGGGAAGAGAAAATCTTGGAAATTAGATGAGCAAAATTAGGAAAGTTAGGTGAGCTAAATTAAGAAAATCTCACCCAACTTTGACTTAGTAAAAAATGTTGTCCATCTTTTTGGGAAAACATATATGTTTTTACATGCAATTAAATTTGCTGAAAAGACATTTAAGATGTCGAAAAATATTTACAAAATGCATAAAGGAAAGAATAAAAATATTCAACACTGGAGAAAAGAGGCCTTAATGGTTCCTTGCTTTGGGCGCATAAGTCTTCATATCTCTTCTTTGTCCCCAAGATGAATGCCTCATCTAGACCAACAGTGTAATCCACAATGGTGTGAACTTTGGTGATTGATCTTCTGGTAGATGAGTGAATCTTCTTGCACCTATTAAGATGCATCTTGAGATTATCCATAGTTAGCCATATGTCACAAATTACATGCATGGAGGTCTTTGAAAATTTTGCATCCTCAACTTTCTTCATGACAACTTCTTTGTAGATCTTAGAAAGTTCATTAGTCAGGAGGAAAATATTGTCTTCATCAAGGAGCTTACCCGGTAACTCCTTAATTCCTTTTACAAGGATAGTACAATGTCCTTCGACATATTCATGCACTTGGCGGAGATCTTCGATAAGAGACTTGATAACTTGAATGCGGTGCTTGAGGGATTCTCTTTGTCGTGAATTACCCCAACTTCCACCAACTTACTAAGCTTTTCCTCCTTCATTCGTGACAAAAATGATAGGAATTTTTCCATTTATTTTTGCTCTTGGGAAATAATACTTTCTTCTTTATCAAGCTCTGATTTGAGTTTGGCTATTTGAGTGGCCTTCTCATCCGAAACAACTATGACTTGAGATCCATGTTCTATTATTTCATCAATGAAATTATACAACACTTTACCTTTGGAGGAAAACTTCTTCGCCTTTTTCATAGCTGGGTCCTCAACGCTTATCATAGCTAAAGGTTGAACATTGCCTAAAGAGCCTGCAAGTTTCCTCAAAATAGATGCATAATGCTCAACCTTCTGCTTATACATGTTTCAGGCTTGTTCCATTTTGTCAATCCTTCCTACCAACGCATCCAAGACTACTTGTGCATCTGCCTTGGCACTTTCATTTGTCACTCTATTGAGTTGGAATCTCATGACTGTGTAGTCCTCCATGTTTACATCTCCTTTGTAAGGGGAATGCCAAGTTCACCCCAGGGTTGCACGAGCTCCTTTCTCATCATCGGCCGAGTGCAGTTCCAGCTAGGAGCTCGCACCAATGCTCCAATAAGGCAAGCATGCTGGGTGGTCGAATCCATGACCCAAAACTGAGTTGGCATCCCATGTCAACATGAGTCGGCCAGACTCAAGAGCTAAGCCACACCCGATCAGTGTGCACTAAGTCAGACACCTTCAGCGTGGACATCGGATGCCTCAGCCATCCGCCTAAGCCAGACCACCCGTGTGGGACACAGTCCTAATCTGGACTCATTAGAGGTTGCAAACTCAGTGAGTTCAAGGCAAGACATAAATTGGGGACCTGGGGTTTAGCTAATCGGATCCCCAGTGTAGTGCGTGGATTAAGGAGGAAATTGGGGGCTTTGCCCATTCCTCGGTGTCATCCTACCGCCTACTAGGATTTATACTAATAGCTTATATAGGGGTGCATAGACATCCCCGACGTAGTTGAAATCACTACACCCCGAACATCGCCAAAAAAGCCCTCAAAGCGAAGGTCCATACTGCATTGAATGCTCCCAGTGCAAAGAGATCCAAAAAGTGCATAAGCAAGCACCGCATTGAGGTCAGCCTCATCTCTCCAAGTGAGACCTGGGCTATGGACATGGTAAGTCGCCGTGTAGCCCGATTGGGAGAACGTGATGCACCTCCTTTTGAAGATCAACAACATCATCACCAACAACAGAATCATCAGCATTCAGAACAACAAGAGCTCACCAGGAGTTCAGTCACCAAAGGTCACATGAAAGGTTCAACAGCAGCCAGAAGAGTGTCTGTGTTGATAAGGGTAGCCGTTCCACTGAATCCCATTCAGTGTTTTATATCAAGTGGCCCCAGTGCCATCTTTCATTGTAATTGAGCCCGAGGCTTTACATTCAATAAAGAGCTTGCATATTTTACCCTACATTCAGATCAACAGCTGCCCGGTTGAGGATTCGTGATTATCAACCGACTCAGTGCAGACCCTTGCATTCGAGTCATGAATACCATTCCGCTGCCATATCAAACTCGGTGTTGCATTCAGGTGTAGTCCATATTGGTTGGAAGAGTCATGTTTGTATCGGGCGATTCGAGTAAGCTAAACGCGGTGCTGCACGAGGTTGGAAGTGTGCTCAAGCAGTGCAAAAAGCTAGCCCTGTGACATCCTTCCTCTTGCAGGGGTAGACCAATTTATACAAAATTATGACCAGTCTTGTCAACATGAAGTCTTGAATGCACTTTGGCCTTTTTATTTCCCTTGGCTTTTGATGGGGCTATCTCTTCAAGATCGAGCTCTTATGGAGAGATCATTTGTTTCTTTCGCTTTGATACTTGAGATACCAACCAAGGGGGAAGAGAGGAAGTATACGCTTCTTGACTCACCGTCAACTCTTCGGTTGTAGTCACTTCTGTAGAAATGCTTGGTATGGTAACAATCAGGGTAGTGTCTGTCATGATTGCTCTAGTAGATTGCGTACCAAGTTGATTTTGCAAAGAATCATTCATAAATTTTTTAAATTCAACTTCAGATGTAACGTCAAAAGACGAAGATGAAAAACTTGGGATGGATGAGGGAGAGGACAAAATATCAACAATTTGTAGATTTGAAACTATAGGAGTGGCAAGGAAGGTTGATGCAGGAAGATGATGAGAAATGTCCAATGCATGTATGGTAGATACATGGGAGGAGGTGATGTAGGAAGAGGAGGTGGAGGAGTGTTTGGATTGGGAGGTGTATGAGGAACATTTGAAGTTACGAGCGATGACATTTGGGGAAGATCTTCAACAATGTTCTCATGAGGAGATAGTTGTCATTCATCGTCATGTCCAAGTTCCTCCTCATTACCTTCTTTTTCTCCTTCATATTTTTCAGATTCCTCTTCTTCTGCATACTCTTCTTATGATGTAGACTCTTATTCTAAAGATTCTTTGCTTTCATTTCCTTCTTCTTCTTCGGAAGTTTGTTCCTCAGAAGCAACCTCTTTTCCTTTACATGAGTAGGTTCAAACTTTGTTGCCTCTTGTTCTTCAACAACTTGCGTAACTTTCTTGCCAATAGTGAACTTGATTCTAGGACCTCTTCGAGAAGAAGAGGGAATATCCGTTTGTTTGTTCTTTGAGTAGAGTTTTGGTTGTTGGCTAGTTTATGCTCTTAGTACTTCTCTTTTTAATTTAGTCTTGAAAGCTTTCATTTGGAAACTGTGTTTATGCAACCATTTTGCTGTGTTGTGCAAGATGGGAGCGAGCCTTTCCCTAATAGAGATACTTTCCCTTTTAGACCATTAAATCGGAGGTAAGGGCTTCTTAGCAATCTCATCTTCTTCATAGGCAGAGTTTAGGATGTCGCCGGGATCGTAGAAATCCTTTGGTAGATCAACCACACCCAACTCTCTAATTTTCTCTACTGTTAACCTGCAAAAGTCCAATTTGTGGATGTCTTCTTCGTCCTTGCAATCAGCCCATATGTCTTTAAAATGATAGATATGCATGTGATCCTTTTTCAATTTTCTCTTCACATCCTGGTAATCAAAATCAAATCTATATTTGTATGTCCTAATAGTTATGATCTACATCTCTTCATAGACTAATTTTTCCTTTTGAACATTATGAACAACATACCTCCCAATTGTCAATGGGAACTTGAAACCCGGTTTGTGAATTCTCATGCATTCCTTGTGAATTGATATTAGTTGTTTGCATAGCTCCATGAGTATCCACTTATCTGATGGATATCTAGGCAACATGTAAGGGCACCCAATATAGCAACCTACCTTCATATAAGTGAAAGTCATAAATTGAAAAAATATACAACCAACCTTACTCACCACTTTGTATGCCTCATCTGACACTCTCTTCTTTCGAGAGTTGGATCAAAACTGAACAACAGAGGAGCAAAGAAGGCATCTGTAACCCTCCTGAAATGATGAAGACTTTCTTTTAGTTTCAACTGATAAAAGTATTCATATACAGGTATAGAATGTCAGTTTCCCTTTGTAGATAACCTTGGGAATTGACTCATCACAACAACAACATACACCAAATAAGAAGTCATGTAGAACTTGAGAGTGGTTGGCACATTTATCAATTGCTCATGAATTTCATCACTGATTTGGGTTCTCCAATCAATATGAGCTTTCTTTTTCTTGATGATCCGAATATATTCATACATCCACTCCTGAAAATGAGATGACTTGGGAAATGCTTTAACCTTGCTCAGGAGAGTAATCATATCCTTGACATCCTCTTTGAAGTCACTTCGAGGAAGCCCCTTCGACCATCTTGAGATAGTGGGCCTAGGTGTTTTCAACCATTGGCTGTTAATCAACTTTTTAGCCTTAGTTGGATATGCATCATAAACCTCCAGTGCTTGTTGCAATGAAATCTTTGTGTATTGTTCCATGTGTGGAACTCTAAAACAAATGTCAAAGAATTTAGGGTCTAGTCTCATCATCACTTGTCTAGAGGAATCTATTACACTTTTGTTCTCTCGGATGTAGTGGGATGCAACGTGGAGAACATACTCTATATTATGAGAAGATGTTGGGAATGTGGACACCAGATGCAAGTTGCCATGGACAATGGCTCTCAAAACATCTTCTAAGGGATTTTGTTCATTTCTTTTTACAAAGTCTTCAAGGTCCTAATGACCAACTTCGGTTTATTTGATTTCGTACACCTTCGAGATCACCACTATAGGCAGAAAGACACCTTGGTATTTATATTTCATTTTGCCCTCTTTCTTAGAAGACGATGGAGGCTTCTTTGCTATCATCTATAAGAATCGGGATCAAAGGATATCACCTTTAGGATCACTTGATGAGATCTGGAGAGAAATTGCAAGGATGGTGAATCAACAAATGTTAGGTGAAACTGTAGTATTGGGAAGCATGAGGGAAGCAAGAAATGTCGAGCAAGTGGAAACGAGCAATTTGGCACGAAAAATTGAGCATGGGCGAAGAAACAATGTTCGGAGTGCAAGCAGAGCGATTTTAGAGCGTTAATGAAAAAAATGTCTTTTGTTTAGGAGCACTGAAAATCAATGCTCCTACATCTTGAAATGCTAATTTACTTGTAGGGGTGCTGATTTTCAATGCTCCTACATGTAGGCACTTTGATATGCAAGAAGTTTCAAGGCACTGAAAATCAACGCCTTGACATTTTGGATATATGCTTAAGCGCTAAAAATCAGCACTTGAGCATGTCTCCAACTTGGAAAATGCAGTGTAAGGGTGGGCTATTTTACCACCTAGTCATTTGAAGGAATGAGGTACTCTGTGTTGGAGCGGTGATTTTCACCGCTCCTACATGGAGTTGGTGAAAAAATTTGAAGTGTGGTAGCAGCTATAAACACTGCCTTAGCATTTGATGTTTAGGAGGACCTTGGTGTAATAGCGGTGAAATTCACCACTTTGCCATTTAAAGTGAGGTCATTCAATGTCTGAGCGCTGAAATTTATCGCCCGAACACTGAGAGGAAAAGACTTCAAAATGTGAAGTGTTTCAATCATAAAATTTACTAACACTACAAACTTCAACATTTTTACAGTAGGAAGGACTCGATGGGCATGAGTGAAAGATAAATGAAAAAACCAAAAAGAAGATAGACAAAAACAAGAAGGAAAAAATGCATGGCACGTTTGGAAAGTAAGAAGAAACCTTAACAAGAAAAACACAAAGACCATGGTGAATTAAACAAACACAAACATAAACTGCAAACCCTAAGTAGAGTTCATGTAATGAGCGTGACTTAGAGGAAGAAACGACATAGCTTTCTAAAAGTAAAATAGAAAGAAAGACTTCGACAAGAAAGAGAAGAGACAACACACTTGGAGAATGATGAAAACCCGAGATCAAAGCTTTGAAGAAATCCTCAAAATTGCAACCTAGCTTGTAGTTGGTAAAATGTCTAGTGCGGAGGGAGAAGATGAATGGAGATTAGAATGGAGATGATTAGTTAAAAAATCACTTAAAAACCTTTTAAAAAGGTCATTAAATGAACTCAAGTGGCACATTAATGATGGTGCAAAGTTTGGAGGAAAAAACGTGAAACATGCACTGGCGGTGAAAATCACCGCTCGTGCATGAAGAAGTCTTAAGTTGGACAAAAAATGCACAAGCGGTGATTTTCACCGCTTGTGCAATTTTGACTAAGGTAACAAAGTGTAGGAGCCCTGAAAATCAGCGCTCCAACATTTGGAGTTAAATTCACCAAGGCAACATGTAGGAGCGTTGATTTTCAGCGCTTTGACATGTTTGACAAATTTTCTAACTCCCGAAGTTTGAGAGCTGACGAAGATGCTTGTTTCGAAGCTCTTCCAAAGACAGACGGGGGGGCGGGGGAATACTCAAATGGATTGTTTGAGGTTTTGGACCATGTATTGAGGTGAATTGAAATTCTCTTTGTTTTTGTGTACTTGAAGTACACAGAACTACGAAATGGACAAGTTTCGTAGGGGGTTTATCTGTGAATCGAGCATTACTAGATTCCATGATAACAATATGTTAAATATGTTTTCAATAATACGACAAGAATATAATTTTTGATCTTAATGGTTGAATTAAATATATAAAATTTATCTAAAATATGCTTAATAGTATTTATCTTTAAAATGTGGTAGCTATTTCTAATATTTTATAAACAACTTGTAAATATTAGAAACTAATTTAGCCAAATAATTTCTTCAATAGATCTAATATGACTAAGCTATTTTTGACTACTTTCAAGTGAATATTAGACTTATATGTAATGTGGCAAAAGCTACTAACACTAAAGTACTAACCAAACTAAAGGGATCAACAAGAAACAATATACATAGCTAGCACATTTTAGAAATAAATATATACACAAATACTACTTTAAATCCCACAAATTAAATAGGATTCATAACTACATAGCTAAAAGAAAAAGCCTTAAATGTGAGCATATTACTCTTACATATAAAATTCATAATCTTCCTATTCGCCAAGAATTTCTTGTTTGTTTTTGAATAGCCATTTATAGCGAAACTCCGCTCACACAATGATTTAGTTAGTCTTGATACATTTTTCAATTTTGACTTCACAACTTTGTTTGGCATACTGATGGTAATGAATGCTTGGTTACTATACATTCAAGAAGACTAGAGTAGGGGATACCAAGACAAGTTAGGCGGTTTGAATATACATGTAATCGGGAGAATACAAGCAAAGAAAAACTAGGTGATATAACCAACCAACGTACAATCAAGATGACCTTACCATAGATGAGAGTGGTGATTGCAACAAACACAACCCTAACAATCTAACATGAATGTAAAAAACTACAACTGCATTGCCTGTTGCCATGGTTGAAGTTGCAGGAAAAATGTAGTTAAAATGCCCCAGTTGCATTCAACGAAATATGCCTTTGAAACACAAGAAAAACAGAAAAATTTGTTCATTCAAAACCCTTTTGAAAAAGAAAAAATTATGCCATATAAAAACTCGTTGAAAATCAGTCAAATCTGAATGCCTTGTGTGCCATACGGTTTTAATGCAATTAATCACCTCGATGGGGCACACTAATAAGAATACTGATCATATATGCCTATTTCTTTGATCTCCATATAGAGTAAAGACAACACACTGCATTCCTACATAGTTAACAACATCAAGATAGACAAACATTACCCAAACCAAAAAAAAAAAAAAACTCATAATATGGTTGATCATAGATTCCTCATTTTCATTGCTCAAATTAGTATATAACAATGTCATTTCTCACATTGTACACCCTTATGAACTTGGGTGTGACTAGTACATTGATCATGCCATCATAACTTCTCAACTCTAAACTAACACAATTATTCCTATGTGGAATAACCTCCCGTGTTAACATTCTCCTTTATACAAAATGGGTGCATATTCTATTTACAATATGCCTTGTACATCACATTTTTACATCATATTAACTTATTACATAGTTTGTTGATATGGTGCCTAACACCCCTTCACCTCAACTATCATGTGCTTCCTCCAGTCACATGCTATATACTTATGAGAATACTTGCACTAACTTTGGCATGATTTTCAAAATAGTTTTTGAAAAAAATTGAGCACTCTTTATGTATGTTATCCAAAAATCCCTTTACCATTTGTACAAATGTCTGGATGTTGGATTCTCCTTAATTAATGATTCATTGTTGTTCCCCTCCTATACTATAGTATCAAAAGTAAAAGAGATCATACGACTCGTTTTAAAAATGCATATAAATTCTTAAAGATTTGTTTGCTTGAATTGTGGCTACTTCAATTGTAAGTTATTGGACTCTATCTTGATCTCAATCTTAGTTAATTTTTTTATTGGAGAGGTTAATGTTAGTGAAATTCTCTTGTAAGGTTAGTATTTGATGTTTTGAAACATAAGCACAAGACTATAGCTAATTGCACCATCTATTGGACTCTGGATAGTTTGAGGGCACTAGTACTTGTAGTTTGTTAAACCTAGTGTGCGTGATGGAAGCCTAGGTGAAGGCTTGGGAAGCAACAATGAATGCTTCCACCAACTTTCTTCTAACTTTTTTTTTCTTCCTTTGTGTATTTTTACTTTTTTTGTTACTTTTTATTCCTATTCAATTAAAAGTTATTTGATTGAGGGAACCAACTACAAGAGAGGAGTGACCGTGTTTGAGATGTTATCTTAGTGTTGAATAACTAAGGCAGCAACTTGGAGAAAACATCTAATATGTGATCATGTAATACTTCTATACATAAAAAAAAATTGTTAACTAGGCATTAAGAGACCTTTTTTCTATCATTGATTACCCCTTTTCTTTGTGTAGTTCATCAAGTCAATTTTTCAATGCTTCTCCCTAACATGCAACATCATGCTACTCCACTTTCTCACCATCCACCGAATATTCCTTTGCTTCATCCCTTGGCTTAGTGAAGTTCAAGTAACTCACTTGGATGATGGAGAACTAGAGAATCATCACATCCTTGATAGTCATGGTGTTTGGAGTGAGGAATTTAGTTGGAATGTCCTTGCTTCTCTTGAATTGGAAAAGTAGTTTTTGAGATCTAATATAGTTTCTAACTCCACATTTGTGTTGGATTCCTCTAGCAACATCTTTAAACACATATGGATGAAGAAGCCTTTAGGCTTGTCTCATTGGGCTCTTAAGGTTTGGAATTCAACTTTGCATTTTAGGCCTCATTGAAGCCTTGCACAACCTTTTCTCTTCTCTAATATTCATCTAATTTGAATTCAAATTTGGGTTCCCCCTCAATTTTCAACGGATCTCTCCTATTGAGCTTGTTATATTGTTGCAAACATACTCCCTCCTAGTAAGTTGACAAGCTTGGTGAAGTGATTCATGTAGTTTATTGTGTTCATTGGGATTTGTAGGGAACTATTGTGATTGATGTGTTTTACTCCCTTTTATGCATATGATTATGTGACTATAAATATGCCATTCCTTCATTGTTCTTGTTGAGTTGATTATCCTTCCTCTTTCTTATTAGTGTTAATGCCTAATAAATTGTGGCTATTGTTGAATCCATAATTTCTCTAGTGTGGCCTATGCTTGGTTTGTTCATGCATATCTTTGTAATGATTAGTCTATGATTTGTGGCTTATGTTGTGTGCCATTGCCATCAATGCCCCTTCATGTATGAAGGTTCTCTTGGATGATGTTGAGAAAACAAGTTCCTTTGCAAGCATTTGCATATCATCTTCTTTAAATTTTACTAATGGAATTCCCTTATCCCCAATTTTAAAATTGAAAGTATGTGAGAGAGTAGTCCCATGGATCTATCCCTCATGCTTCACTACCATCCAAGTCCATACAATCATATATTGCAAAAACTTTGGCTCTTGCTACTTTTGTTTATATGTGGTGTTGCTACACCTAGCATTCCACATATGCACACCCTTTCATAAACTTTGGGATTGGATGGAAAATTGCAACTTTAGGGATTGCACCCATTGGCTCATTTGTTGCATGTCCACAAATTCCACTTAAAAATAGGATTTAAAATATAAAATTTCAACCTATAGCAAATCATTTGATGTGTGTTCATTTGTAGAAATCATGTAATAGTATAATACATGAAGTATGAGAATATCCAAGTAATGCATTGTGTTCTCATCCATGACTATGTTACATTTTGAATCATGCCATTGGGAAATAGGTGAAGAAATCAAAATGTGCTTTGTGCAATTTGACCTTTTATTATGTGTTTGCCTATTAATAGTGGTGGTATCATTCCTTCTATTCCTCAAAAAAAATCCTTAACTACATATTGAGAATTTTGTGAATGAACAAGCCTCCACGTACATTTCTTCAACTTCCAATTAGGTTGCAATTGGTTAGTCATTCACTAATTATTAAAATGCCTAATTCCAAAAGAATGGAATTAGGGCACAAGTAAGTCCAATCAACTCATGTATGGTGTGTAGTTTCCTTGACACCATGTTCTTTATGTCTAAGGTCAACACATCATTATGGAATTAACCTATCATATTATTTTCTTTGCTGAAGTAAGAAATTTAATGCAATTTTATCATTGTGTTTCACATTAGATCTTGTCCATTGCTTGCATACTTTTTCCTCTCTTGAACCTTTTTTTGTGATGTAAGAATCTATGTAATTGAAAATTGAAGCCACAAATTGATCATCAATTTGATTATACTTATCCTATCTCCAATCTCTCAAGATGCTTGTAGAGGTCCTTTGTGATGATACAATCTTTAAGGACCACAATTAGTTCTAAATGGAGTTAGATCCCTCTATTGTCTTTGGTGCCACTAATTGCTTGGTTGTCCACTCATTCCTTCTACTCGCATTCATCTATGACCATTGTTTTCTTCTAGTGTGGTCCTCCTTGATGACATATTTCTTTGCTCTTATTCATCTTTCTTCATTGTAGCACCATAATTTCTTGGAAAATATTCAATTCTTGAAATCCACAAATGTGATCACTCAATTTATTTATTTATTTTATGTTGTGCAACAAGTGCTACTCCTCTATTTATCACTTTACTGGCTATTTTCCTTATGAATGTGTCTTACTTTTCCCTACACTGCCTTTATTATTTTTTGCACAATTGTATCTTTCTAATTGGATGGAAGCATAAAGGCATGTCTCACTTTTTGGCCTATCTGGGTTACTCAAACCAACATTTCAGCTAAAGTTATATTTTTTTTGTCAGTCATAGCAAGCAATGTGTTAAAAATTTGAAGATAATGTAAACTAATGATTTAGGAGATCTCATTTGCAAATTTTAAATATATTTTAAAAAATATCATTTTCTAAATGTGTCAATAAATTATTTGTATACCAATAGTACTTTTTATGATTAATATTTCCCCATAATACATAATTTGAGCTAGAAATAAGATCAATTTATAATTTCTTAAACATAGATTATTAACATTGATATTTAAAATGTTTTTTTTTTGGTGATTTTTGGTTGCATATTCATTTATTATTATTTTTAATTTAGATCAATAATTATTTAGGTACATTTTTTATAATGCATAGATTTTTTTTTGTATATGTCCTTTTTGTTTTGTTTTGTTAAAAAAAGGACATCAATATAGAGGGTACATGTTTGTTTTTCCATTTTTTCTTCTATTTTTTCATGTGTGTCAAAAATAGGTCTTTATGTTTGATAAAAATCCTATGTTCATAAAAAAAGTAAATATAATAAAATCAATAAAAAATATTACAAATTATTATTTTTAGAAAGTCTTTTTTGAGGGCTATGTTCATGCCAAGTCTCGTGTTATGACACTTTGATTTGATTATGGAAAATGCGGCTTAAATCAATCATTTTTTAATAGAAGGTGAGCATGTGGAATGAGTGCCATGTAAGTGCCATTGAGACACATTTGATTGGAAGACCTTCATTAGAAGGCCACCTTAAAAAATAAGCTATATAAATGTTTCAACATTATAAGAAAGATACCTTCAATTAAAGGTGACCTATGACATGTGGAATGACTACAATCTTTGAATAAAGGGCTTTCCAATGATAAAAAACCTTAGGTGTTTCAATGTTTATCTTGTAAAACTCAATTTTTCAAAATTTCCCTCAAGTGAGGTAGGGCTTTATGCTTCCACCTAGCTTTGACACGTTTATGCAATTTTTTCATGATAATTTTCTTGAAAACCCAATATAAAACCCTTTATCGATATTGCTTTTATATTCTTTATATCTCTTTTATCATCTTTGAATATATCATTTCATCTACCATTTCCATTTGCATACACATTAGGATCTAGTGATAGATACATTTATTTCTATTCTCATATTTTATTTCTAAGTGTTTCTCTTAGTTAAAGACACATCTCAAATATAGGCACACACTCAAGTCCATTCTACCTTTTATTTGACTAATTATGGAGGTTGAAGGACCAAATTATGGGCTCAAGACCATTTTGATAAGCTCCATAAAAATCATCACCTTTCTTTGTATCTTAGCTATAGGTATTTTTGGGTGAACTCTCCATATGAAGGCTTCATATTCCTAAACTCCTCTTTGTCATTTAGTCATTTAATCTAGGATAAGTATTGTTAATATTATTTTATTGTTATTTTTAGTTATCTAATTATTGCTTATGTTATGTGTTGTATGTTTTTTTTCTCTTTGTGTAGAGGTGTTACAAATTTAACTTTGTTCCTTTTCTTTTTTTTTGGATATGGATGAAAACACAACCTTACAAAGTACAATGTGGTTGAACCAAGGTCTAGAAAGTACGATTTAGTCTAATTTAATTGTTTTGTCTATGTTTTCCATTTCTATTCCAATCTTATTTCACTAGTAACAAGCACTTTTATGTTTTGTAAGTAATTATTAATTTCCTTTTTCTTTAGCTTGTTGTGGTTTACTTTAATATAAACTTAAAAAAATAGAAAAAGAATAGCTAAACCTTATTTGATCTATTTAGATTAGATAAATAGGATAATATAATTAGGGCATTAGAATATTGCATAGGCTAATATGCTATTTCATTTAAGGGTGAGTGAAAGATCATGGGGGTCCAAAAAGTGGCAATATGACAAAAAATGGTTGACGGCTTTTTTTTAATCCGAATTTGATGAAACAAAAAGGGTTTATTGAGAAAATTGTCATATTTCCAAAAATATAAGATATGCCTTATTTGGAATTAAATAGATAATTATTATTGATTTTATACGTACATTTTAAATAAAGTCCTGATTGATAGGATGAGTGAAAAACATCTATAATTCTTAAACGATTTCACATTTTTTGAATCTGAAAGATGCAACACATTTTACGCTTCCCATAATATAGGGTAAAGAAAAAAAAATTAATTACATAATTTTTTGACCAAGTTATGGTGGTCAGACAAACAAATTTTAATATTTTTAAAAAGTTGTAATAAAAAACTCATAACTAATTATTTACTTGCAAAAAAAATACAAAAAAATGTGGCACATCCAGACATGTGTCTTCTACTTATCTTGAAGGTTTCAAATAAATATATATTTTTTTTCTTATACTTAGGTTGCCAGACATACACTTGCTTTTTATCTTTTCCTGAAAATTTAGTACTCTTACATTGAAATTTCAAATTTTCACCAAATAGATTTACATTTTTCCAAAAAAAAGAAAGTATCTTAGAAACTACATTCAATTTTCTACAAATTATGTTCTTACATATTTTTCAAATTATGTTAATAAATTATTCAAATTTTTATGTCAAGTTTCCTAACTATTTTTTGAATTTTCATTGCCACTTAAGGGCCTAGTTTGGACCCCATGATCTTGCACCGACCCTTAAATTTGTTAACTTTATAACATCTTTTATTCGAGTGAACCTAACACTTTTCTCATAAAATATTTTATTTTTTGTGCTTTAAACTTTGTGTTATTAATTTATGATTTTTAATACATAATTAGGATCTTTTTCAATCCCTATTCATCATAGTTCCCATTTTAATATTGGCACCTCTTCTATTAGTATCACTTCATGTCCAATTATTTCTATAAAATTCCTACTACTCTTACCCCTATACCAAATAATCCTAAGGAGTTACCTCTCATTGGGTAAGAGGATTTTCACTATGAGGAAGTCATAGATTCCCCAATTTGTGCCAAAACTATTTTTTTTGATGAAATCTAGCATTCTTACATTCACATTGATAGTAATGAATCCACTCTTTCTATGATAATTTCTATCATTTATGATTTGATAGTCCTTCTTGCTAACAATCCTAAGGGTTTGTATTTCCCCCAAGATATGGGGCATATTATCCATCAATATAATCATATTTCTCACACTTTACCCTTGATACTTCAAGTGATTCCAATTACTATTTATCACATACATAAATTTCTATGTCCAAACATAACCCTAATGTCAGTATCCATAATTATACTACTATTGCTACATTGGTAATCCCTCCCAACACATAAGCCTCTTCTTCCCACCATACTCATGGGTTTTCCATAAACTATATTACTACATATAGCTATGTCCCACCATTTGAGCCTCTTCCTTACACATACTTAGCTAGACCATCCATTTCCACTTAGCCTTTGCCTTCATATCCCTTTACCGCTAGTACCATCACTTTAGCTCCACATACAACTATACCTATCATTAACTAGCTCATTAAAAATATGAGGAATATCCAAAAGTAGTTACTTTCTCTTTATTCATCATCTCAATTGATAACTATCATGACATTTTAGTAGAACTCACTAAATTTAGAGATTATTTGTTATAATGTTTCTTCCCTAGTTTATTGTCCTCTAATTGGAAAAAGTACAATGGAAAAGGGGACCCTTAAACTCATGTCTCTACTTTTATGACCATTTGTAGTGACTTTTTCTTTGATGATAAACTCTTAGAAAAATTATTTCCTCACTCCCTTAAGGAGATTTCACTTGATTTTTTTCCCCTTTTAGATATTTTTATCCAATCATTCAATGATCTTGTCAATATCTTCTTATAACACTTCTAGGTAAACATTATCCTACAAGTGAGATTTAGTAATCTTGTCCATTGTGTACAAGGTCCTTATAAAAAGTTATTGACTTAATTCTTCACTTATATCTCAAATATCTTACCCACTTAGATAGAATCTAATATTCAATACATGTTTGTTAGAAATTTTACTAAGAACATCCAATACAAAAAAAATCTAATGAAATATTCTTCCTTCCCACATTTCTATACTACTCTTATGGACTATGAGTAGATAGTTATATTGAGGCACTTATTTCACCTACCTCACATACTATCACTACCTCATTGGATCCTTATACATCATGGGTAAGTGCATGGATTTGTGACACAATTTTGGCTCTTAAGATGCCACTTTTTTTTCTAAAATCAGCAAAATCTGATTTGCACAAGAAAATGAAGATAGTTATGCTCAAAATTTCAAGATGCAACAAGAACAAAAGTTGAAGTGCTCCGAGTCTAGTTTCTAAGCTACTATTTTTTTTTGAAATCAATTAAGATTAAGGGTCTCAAAAAAGGGGGGGCCCAACAGGTCCTTTTTTTATTAAAAAAAAATAGCATAGCGCCTGAGGGCTCCCCGCTTTTTGATTAACTTTTTTTTAGAATTGCAAAAATCCCAACGGTGAGAAATTAGCTAACACCATGTAGTTTATTCTCATTCTTTTAGATATATTTTTTAATGAATATATAATATTTTATGAATATTCAAAGTGGACACATCCTGAAAAGCTGAAATTTGAGCGTGCTCCCCCCTAAATTTTTTGAAAACTAATCGAAAATTGATTATTTTTTTTTCATCATGTGTAGAATGGAGTCTAGTTTCAAAAAATGTAATTTTTTTCACGTTTCGATGAATGAGTAAATATCTATCCTAAACCTAGGACATGTTGGTTTTTGACCAAAATCAGAGGCATTTACAATAGAAGCCATGGATCAAAACCTTAACTAAATCAAAATGAAAAAAGAATTATATATTTAGATAGCTAAGAGAGAGGTCAATGCTATCACAATTATTTTATAAACTTTCATTGAAAGACTGCAAATGAGATGAGGAGCACGAACGAAAATAGGAGGAAATTTGGCAAATCCTGTCAATTAACACGTCCAAAGTAGGCCATTTGGCGAGCACCAAATTTGGCGCTCTCCAAATGGCCTTTTTTGAACAAAACTTGAATTTCCCCTCTCTTTGGTTGAAAAATTTGATAATGCTTAGAGTGCACAATTTATGATCGTAGATGGATAGTTGAGGTTTTACCTTTCATACGCTCTCTAACTCATTATCCTAACTGGATAACTCTTTATCCCTATGAAGTCTCTCTCTCTCTCTCAGGTCTCACTCCCTTCCATGTGACCTAGACTACTCTCTCTCAGTCCAATCCCCTCTCTTAGGTCTCTTTCCCTCCCACCTTGGTACCTAAATAAATCTATTTCACTCCAACCCCCTTTCTCACTCTCCCTCTCTCTCTCCTCCTTTGGTATTTTTGTCTCTCTCACTCCATCTCCCTCTTTTAGGTTGTTATCTTTCTCTCTATATCTCAATCTCTCAAGTCTCTCCCTCCTACCCCCTCTCCCTCTCTTAGGTCTCTCACTCACTCCCCCTTTCTCTCTCCCACTCCCTTTTTCTCTCCCACTCCCTATCTCTTGTTCCCTCTATCTCTCTCCCACTCTCTTTCCCTCTCTCAGGTCTCTCCCTCCCACCCCCTTTCCCCTCCCCTCTCTCAAGTATCTCCCTCCCAGCCTCTCTCTCTCCCTCACTCACTCCCTCTATCTCTCTCCCACTCTGTCTCTCTCCCTCTCTCTCAAGTCTCTCCCTCCCACCCCCTCTCCCTTTGTCTCTCTCTCTCAAGTATCTCCATCCTACCCCCTCTCCCTCTCTCTTTGTCAAG
>VDFB02193867.1:246235377-246277230 GCA_007258455.2 Sequoia sempervirens
TAGTTCTCTCACTTAACCCTAAACCCTATCCCTAAACCCTCAACCCTGGACATTATGCATTAAACCATAATACCTCAACCCTATACCCTTAAACCCTTAATTCCTCGACCCTTAAACCCTAAACCCTAATCTCTCTCTCTCTAGTCTCTCCCTCCTACCCCCTCTCACTCCCTCTCTCCCTCTCTCTCAACTATCTCCCTGTCACCCCTCTCTCTTTGTTAGGTTTCTCCCTCAAGCACCCTACCTACATAACTAGATAACTCTCTCTCTCTAGTCTCTCCCTATCACCCCCTCTATCTCTATCACATCCCTCTATCTCCCACTCCCTCAACTATCTCCCTCCCACTCCCTCTCTCTCCCACTCTCTCAACTATATCCCTCTGACCCCCCTCTCTCTATCATCTCTCTCCCTCTCTCTCTCCCTCTCTCTCTCACATTCCCTCTCTCTCCCTATCTCTCAAGTCTCTCCCTCTCATCCCCCTCATACTCTTAAATCTCTTCCTATATCTCCCTACCTACATAACTCTCTCTCTCTCCCCTCTCTCTATTGGGTCTCTCTCTCCCACCCTCTCTCTCTCTCCCTCTCCTATCCCTCCCACCCTACCTAGCTAAGTCCCTCTCACTCCAACCCATTCTCTCCCACTCCCTCTCTCTTAGGTCTCTCCCTTGCACCCCCTCTCCCTCTCTTAGGCCTCTCTCTCACTACCTGTCTACCTCTCTCTCTCTCAAGTCTCTTCCTCCCTCTCTCCCTTCCACCCTACCTAGACAACTGTGTCTCTCTTAAAATTCTCCCTCCCTCTAAAGACATACATATAAGAAAACATACATACATACATGCATACATACACTGATACATACATACATACATACATGTCATAAAAGCATACATACATACAAAAATACAAATATATATACATACATTTAATAGGCTAGCATTTAACACAAAGTAAGACATAACACAAGCATATTATAACATGCTCGCATTATGTCTTGCTTAGGCAACTCTTGGGCACAAATGCAAAAAAACATGTCAAAACTATGAAATAATACAAGCACGTTATAATCCGCTCGCATTATTTCTTGATTTGGGAATCCCCAAGCCTTAGACTTGGTATTTTCTTTAGAATTCCAACCTAAAGGCTTGGAGTTCCTTCCCAATGTCCAAAGACATGATTTTGCAAATTCTACAATATTTCACATAGTCATGTTCATGCTAAGCATCAAGTTTGCACATGTTTCAAGGTCAAACAAATCGAACACCTGGGTAATGTTAGGCTCTCTCTTAGCTATCTAACAATGTAATTTTTTTCACATTTTGACAATGTTAAGCCTTTGATCTTTGATTTCTCTTGTTTGTGTGTCTATTTTTTTAGCAAAAACTAGTGTTTGGTATTTTTTTCTTTATAAATTAACTTTTCATTGAAATTTCAAATAAATTACATTTTTAGAAACTAGACTCCGTTCTACACATTAATATATATATATTCAATTAGTTTTCAAAATTTATAAGGGTAGCACGACCAAAATTTTATTTTTCAGGAAGTGTCTACTTTGAAAATTAATAAAAATTTGAATATTCATTAAAAAATTATCAGAAAAATCAAGCATAAACTACGTGTTAGCTAATTTCTCACTAAAGTAATTTTAAAAATACCAAAAACAAGTTAACCTTTTGAGGGAGCCACAAAAATTGCTAAGTTATGTTTTTTTGACAAAAATAGCACCAATTTTTGTGGCTCCCTATTTTGAACCCCTTAATCTCTAATTTTTAAAAAAAATAGTAGTTTAGAAAGTAGACTTAGAGCACTCTGATACTTGTTTTAGTTGCATCTAAATATTTTGAGTGTAACTATCCTCAATTTCACATCCAAGGTCAATATTTCCTGATTTCAGAAGAAAAAAAAAAGTGGCCACTTAAGACCCCCTTTTGACTCCCCATCTTTTTGCACTTAGCTGTCTACTATAATTGTTGGTCATATCTATTTTAAGAAAATAGGGAGCATTATGAACATCCCAAGATAAACTAGATGCTCACAACTCATAAGAGAAAATATATTTGTGGCAATACAAAGAAGAAATACCACAATCACATATATAAACTAGAAATGAAAGAAGAGATGGAAATTAACAACATGATAATATTACCTAGTTAAAAATATTGCGAAGAGATTCCTTCAAAAGAAAACAAGGATAAATTATCCTTACCCAAGAAGACATCTCTCCAAGAAAATATAGGAAGTAGAGAATGTAGAATGCCACTAAAGAAAAATTGTAAACTTCAAAGTATTTATAATATAAAATAAAAGAATACAATTTAAAACTCACTTAATAGCTTGATCAAAGTGTACTGATTTGGCAAGAGTGTTGTAGACATATCAAGGTTTTATGAGATCTATAGACTATAGAAACCACTAAATCATAAACAGTCCCAAGGAGAGTGCCTATTTTTTAAATATGTAAGCATCTATTACTATTTATAACAAAGAGGTTAGAGGAATATTGTTTAGATCTCATTAAAAGTTGGGTGAATGATAATTTAAAAAAAAAAAAAAAAAAAGTTGAAATGTCATTGTACTAGATGTGAAATAGAGTTCATAGTTTGTATTGTCATATGATAAAATTTGGCATGAAATTTTGGGCATCCTTACAAGCTAATTTTCTAGTTTTTTACTCATTCCATTCCATTACTTGGAGTATCCATTTCCTGGAAATGTAACTTCCCTATTTTGTGTTCACACTTTAATATTCATTATTAATGGTTCACTTCATCTTTTTCTCCACTCTACATTCATATCATGTAGATGTCCACACAACTATATTTTAATCCTAAAAAATCAACTTAAGAAAATTATAAAATGGTTACACTAAATAAAATAAATATTAAACATTAAAATTTCATGAAAAGAAACACACATATAGGGGAGAGGGGTCAATAATGGAGCATTTTAATATCCAATTGCAAAACACTTTTTATCCATAAAGTACGCAAAGTGACAAATCATGTGATGCCACATCAATGCACCAATAAAACATGACTTAGTGCACCACTAGTAGGCTCACTTTTTTTTTTGGGCTTTTTCGGATACCTCAACAAAAAGCATGTTGATGTGGCATTATATTTGATGATGTGGTCGGATGATCCCACAATAGTGGTTTACAATTTTTGGCTAAACTGGATACTGAAATAAAAAAATTTAACTAAATCTTCACTTTCGGGCACCTATAGCGGCTAAACCATGAGGAATTTGAAGATGATGCAAACTAGAGTTTCGTGAAAATTTTTCTATAGATTCTAAATATAATTTTTTCAAAAATTTTGGAATCAGATTGCACTTCTTTTTCCATCTCCCTCGAAAACTAATTCTTTTCAGAAAACAACATTTTTAAAAAGTGACGCTCACCATATAACACAACTTTTTTTCCATGAAGGATAAAATTCTAATTCTTTCGAATTTAGATTTGTAACTCTGATATCTAGTGCTTCCACTTGGTTAGATAGTTTTTTATTGAATATTTTTTCTTTAATCAAGTTTCGAAGTCAAACCAATTATAATTTAGACATAGCGTGACCGTATAATACGTAACTTTTTTTGTATGTATTGAAATTCTTTTTTTTTTTGTTGGATCAAGGACTTCAATATCTGGTGCACTCATATTTTTCAAAAAAATAAATTGATAATCTATTATTTTTCTACATGTGCAGAACATAGAGCTTGATTTTCGGTGAAAGACCTACATTCACAAGAAATAAAAAATAAATATAATAATAAAATAAAATTTATTTAAAATTATACTTTTTGGGAAGCTTATAATAAGGACTACTCATTTACAAAAATTAAATTTTAAATGAATTCATTTGATCCCCCAAAAGGTAATTCAAAAGTGATTTTTTATCAGCATTTTGATAGGTGTAAAAGAGACTCTGTTATAGGTATGGTTTAAAACTAGCGGAGTTCTATCCGAGAGGGTTTGATCTAAGATAGTTTGATTAAACCCTATTCAATTGGAATGCTTTAAATGGAACTTTTAAAGGCTTAAATCATTATATTTTCTAAAAATATGTGATTTCAACAAAAAACAGAATCTCCCAGAAATTGTAAACCAACTTTGTGGGATCACCCGGCCCTAAAACAAAATATAGAAGCACAAGAGTTGTTAAATAAACTGTTGTATAGAATTGGGAGTGATTTGAAATTTCCACGTAAGATTTTGAGAAACGTGAAGTTAGGGTGCTCCACTATGGGCCCCTCTCCCCTACAAGAACACAAATATTTGACATTTAGACTAGGAAAAAAGGTTAAGGATAGACTAAAATGAGTCCTAAAACATGATATAAAAATGAGTACAACTCGTATTGCCAAAATTACTAAGGTATATAATTTTGGCATTGCACTTGGCTATAAGAGAATACCTTAGAAGCATATTGGTGGGAAAACATTATCTAGCCTTCATTTCCATCCAAAACTAGATAAGAATCCAATTTAAAGGCCGCCTCATAAACCCCTTTAAAAAATACCAAGTTGAGACCCAAAAGAAAACCATAGTAAATGGCCAAAATAAATATAAAAAGCAAATATAAATAGAAGTATAATCTAAGCTACGTTGTAAACATCTTTGGCGATATTTTCCACATTGAAAAACTCCACAAAACCAGTAAACAATCCCTAAAAATTGATAAAGATCTGTAGATCCAAACTGTAAAACCAGTCATTTGAATAAAACCCAAAAGCACCAGCCAAAAGTAAGCCAGAATATACTCTCATATTCCTTCCTTGAACCATTGTTTACTATGCTCCTGCTCGAGAAGATGAAGGGGCAAAATTGTTCAGACACTGGCCCGCACCCACTTCTATATATACACACACAGACAGTTTTCTACCAGAAAGGGCCATCAAAAGTGCTTGAGAAACAGGGCGTCAAAACGTGGTGAACAATGGCAGAAAAGGAGGAGGAGGCGAGCAGACCAGTGGTGCTAGTGACGGGGTGCAGCAAGGGCGGCATCGGCTTCGAGTACTGCAAACACTTTGCGCAGAGGGGCTGCCAAGTGTTTGCGTCGGACGTAGGGTCCGTAGAGAACATGCAAGAATTGACGTCGCATGCAAGAATCACGACGCTGCGGATGGACGTGACATCGGACGAGAGCGTGGCGGCGGGCGTGGAGCAAGTCGTTAGAGAAGCGGGTAGAATCGACGTGTTGGTCAACAATGCAGGAGTCGGGGCAACGGGTCCCCTGGCGGAGCTGCCCTTAGCGGAGGTGCAGCGAGCGTGGGAAATCAATTGCCTGGGACACCTCCGGGTCGTCCAGGCCGTTGTCCCTCACATGGCGCGGCGTCGGTGCGGTACCGTTGTCAATGTGGGCAGTGTGGTCGGTGCTGTGTCAACGCCCTGGGCAGGTGCGTACTGTGCTTCCAAGGCAGCAATGCATGCTGCCTCTGAGGCGCTCCGTCTGGAGCTCAGTCCCTTTGGGATACGGGTCGTTCTCGTCATGCCCGGGGCCATTAGGTCGAACTTCGGGGGGGCGAATTTGGAGCGGTTGAGAGAGCGGAAGCGGGATTTGTATGCGCCTTTTAAAGAAGCCATTGTGGGGAGGGCTGTGGCTTCACAGGGACCCAAATCTACTTGCCCCTCCGCTTTTGCAGCCCATGTTGTTTCCAAGATTTTGGTGGTCCGTCCGCCTAGGCGGATTGTTTTCGGCCGCATGGCCGGCCTGCTTGGGCTGCTCTCTGTGGCGCCCCTCTGGCTGCGGGATTTGTATTTTTCCAAACGATTTGGCCTTTGAATTCCATTTTTTTTCCAGCTTGAAAGGGAAATGACTACCTTTTCTTTTGGGATTCATGGGTTTCTTGCGTACGATTCCATGGATAATAGTCTAATTAAAGAAGAGGGATTTTCATTACCTATGATTATTGTTGTGCGTAGTTTTTGGTTTTGATCGTGTGAGTTTAGTTTCTTGACATTTCCGAACAAATTTCATGATCTATTATCAACAAGAGAATAAGACAAAAGAAGAGAAAATGGATCCATCATTTTCTCTTCTCTTGTATTGATCTCTTCTTCTTGATGATTGATCGTGGAGTTTGATTTGAAACATCAAGGAAATAAACAAACACACTCAAAACCAAAAGCTATGCATAACAACATTATGGACTATGGAAATCATATGCGTGCAACAACCTATGATTATTGTTTTTAAGAATAAATCTATGCACAACAACAATATGGACTATGGAAATCATATGTGTGCAACCTATGATTAATGTTTTTAAGAATAAATTTGTGCACAACAACATTATGGAATCTGAAAATCATATGTGTGCAACTTATGATTATTGTTTTTAAGAATAAATCTATGCACAACAACATTATGGACTGTGGAAATCATATGTGTGCAACCTAATGATTATTGTTTAGAAGAATAAATGTAACGCCCCGCCACGCAACCCCAAAGGAATTAAGTAAAATGCAACCAATTTTTTTTTTTTTTTTTTTTAAACATAGGAGAGAATAGTAAATAACATAACATAACCATTAATCAAATTGCATAACTTAATCCTTTGAGGAACACAAGGTCATTACTTAAGAACTAACCCTTAACCATATGAACATCTAACAAACCATTACATAAACCATACATACATTCATCGATAAGTATAATTACATCAGTACTAATAATAAAACCATAAGATCGGATAATATCTAAAGTCATAACATCATTATAAATTCTTCTCATAACCAAGTTTACAATAACAGTACAATGCATCATTACAAGAGTACATTACAATAGTACCATGTGCAATAATATACAAGACTTTCCCATCTAGGTGGGAATGATACATCAATAAAAGAATCACATAAATACATAATCCTGGAACCCACGAGCAAAGAATCCACTGATACTGCAACTCAACACTGAAAGATGAACCTGCATAAAAGAAAGAATCCCAACGAGGTGTGAAACACGAACTGCCCGACCACCCCCGTGCTAGGAGCTGCAAAGGAAGGGTTCCCGACCAAGACCGACAAGACAAAGACTCACAACCAACTAAATGAAATCACACAACACATAAAAGCACTTCAAATACAAACAACAACAAAAATCATCAATACAAGGTAAGTGACCAATTTCAGAGGATTTCCAAAAGACAACATAAATAAGAATGTTAGAGGAGAATGTCATCGCATGGCTTAACATGGATTCTCCAGACTACCTATTGCAAGGTGCCGCCTCCATCTACTGATGGATTATCCAGACAACCGAGCACTAGGAGCCGCCTGCATCTATGGTTATCCAGGCTACCTATCTCAAGGAACCGCCCCATAGGGTTGCTCATGCGGATCCGTTACTTTTCGCGAAGACAAGGCAACAAACATGCCAACCACGGCCTTCTCAATCCCCTTTAGTCTGTGTTAGCACTAAAAGGCGGATGAGGCAACAATTATCTTTTTAGTGTGTTACTACCCACCCCTAGTTAATTACTTTAAATTATCACTTATTAAATTCACTCTAACAAGGGCTATCCTGGCGCCCCTTTGTGCGCCGACCACCCACTTAGAGCCACTCCCTCTAAACACTCAACCACAACACAATAGCATCAAGGATAGTACCACATAAAGAACTGAATCAAATAATAATCAAAAGTGAGGCATGACCATCTCACAACCACAAGGAATCACAACCATAATCTAGTACAATCCAAATGTATAACCGAACCACTGACATCACAAGTCTAAATTCAATTCAAAATCAAAAGCAACCACAATATCCCACCTCTAGAATCGCTTAGGTTCCTAACAGGGCTGTTAAATTCTAAGGTTCCCTTGCAGAACATAAACCCCAAATAAAAGAAAATTTCATAATACATAAAACGATAAACTCAAAAGAATCATTGACAAATAACATTGTAAGATACGTCTCAAAGTATGGAAAAATCCACATCAAAATGTAATTCAGTGATACCAAGATTCCCTTTAATTATTAAATCCCAATTTGTCTTCACTTTTCGCCATTACACTTATTTTCATAACCATCATATTCAACAAATCTTTTAAATAGTATATATAAATATAGATTTACCTTTCCGTCTTACCAACAAACTAACTAATATTTAACCTAATTAATATTACAATCAATATACATATACACACACACACACATACATATATATATATATATATATATATTAACATTAACATTGATCTATATATACATTTATGTGTATATATATATATACATCGTTATATATATAAATATGGACCAAATGAAATGCGAAAAGTCCAACTCAAAACCTATTAACTATAACATAAAGTAAACTCTAGATGTACACATAAAGAGCAAATTCGAAATACTATGAACCAACCATACTACGCATAGCATAACAGTTAAATGTGAAATCGGAATAATTTAAGTAACCCGTATGCTCTTATATTATTATTAATTAAAATAAATGAATACCTAAAGGTACCTGCAACTGGAGGACGAGTAAAAAACCAGCTGACAAAACTGAACGAACACCCCCCAGAATCCAAGGATACAACGCATAAAAAAAATGGAACTTGAAAAGGATATAAAGTACATAATTCATTGTTCGCGAATTCCACCAAACTATTGGATACACAATTCGAAACTAAAACTATCTACATAAAAGCAATTAAAAGCAGGGGTGTGGAATAAACAAACAACTTTCATTCACTTTCGGACGCACATGGAACCAGCGAGTATAATACCAGTGGAAAAACTAAAAATGAAACACACTACACAGCGTAACCACTATGGCGGATGAATGGACTGACGTCGCTGTACTTGGCACGCCATCCAAGGAGAGAATAGGGTAAACAACACACGCATCCGAAGAGAAAGTGAGGTCGGAGATTAGTGTGGTCGCCGCCGACCACACCCACCTCACACAGAGAAATTGAATGACCAGCGAAAGTATAGGACGCGAAAATGAACGCCGAACCAGGATAAAATAAAAATTACAGTTGTCAACATTATATTTTAATACATATAGGTATAAAATTCGTGGCTGGGAAATTTCCATACCAGAAAAGAATAGGGTGCAGGAACCATGCTTAATATCACATTGTGTACAGACGCAACACTCCAATATTGCTAGGGTTCACAAAACACGTATTCCGAACGAAGAACTAAAAATTAACTTTATCAAATACAACAGAACGAATTTAAACAATTAAACAAATCGACAATAATTGTACCGCACTGCGAGCTCAAGATGAAAAGACAGCGAATACATACAGGGACGCACTTAATAGCACACAGGTACTAGCCGAATCGGAATAATACATGTTTAAAAAGGGATATATATATATAACCCAGTAAAAAAAAATGTAGGGCGCTGAAACAAAAGAAATGGTGAATGCGCGGAGACCAATCAATTTCCAAATACTAAAGAATACACATAGAATTACAAATTGGAACGAATAACAACTTAATATCAAGAATAAACACGAGGTTCAATCCAAACGTAACAACATATGACGAACTCCAAAATCTAAAAAGGGCGATGTAAGAAATAAATCAAATTTGAATTCAATCACACTTAGGGAAAAATATTCCGCCCATACGCATAGCAGAAATATTTTGGGTCCGAAAGTTAAACAGTTATACAAATAAAAAAAATTTAAATCAAAACCCTCCACTCTATATATGGATGCCTAGACTAAATAAATATATATAAATTTATATGCAAAACAATATTCGATTCACAAATATAAGACTATAAGTTTTATTTTGCACCAGAGATTTGATAGATTAATGAGAAGGCCTTTTATTAAATTATGAAAGGAAATGGGTGCAAATTTACCCAGAATAAACCCCTACCTACAACATTAAATTCAAACTCCACAAAAGTTTCGCACAGAAATTTAAAATTCCATTTTTAAAACAACACACGTAGAGATTTAACTCATAAAACAATACAGCCAAAAGCATACAAATATAAATAGAACAAAATTTGAAGGGAACCTGGCGTCCTACGGCTGTAGAAGAATTCCCCACAGATGCCTTTCTCCTCCTTCACACCCTGGCCCTTTCCTGCAACTTCTTTTCCCGAAACCAATTCTCCGACAATCCCCCAAAAAAAATCCCTGTTTACCTCTTTCCTCCTCCTTTTAAAAGAATACCTAAATTTCATTTCAACCGCCCCTCACTCTTCCTCTTCTGTTCCCATGAGAAGATTTCCGAAATAACTAATTTTATTCTCTAGCTTTAATTAATTATTATTTAGGTATTTATTTATTTATTTATTTATTTATTTAATTTCAAACAATAATTTCTTCTGTTTTAAATTACTTCCACTTAACTCTAAATTTTAATTAAAACAAACTTTCATAACAATTAACTTTTAATTCTTAATTAATAAAAATAACTTTAATTCAAACTGTTAACTCTAAAATAATCAAATTAACTTTCACCAACCATAATAAAGTAATTAAATCATTTAACTCAAAACAATCAAAATATCAAGACAAAAATCAGGTCAACACATGACTCAACAACCTCATACGAGATGACGGACTTGGGTCAGGAAATTCTTCTTTAACAACTCATTTTAACCACATCGTACCCGTTGGGTTTAATTTGTGCTCGCCCTGTCCTGCCGAAGCAGGTGGAGTCGAGACTTTTAATCCTGCAATCCCTGCAAGCAATTAAACGTCAAGTAACATATAATCTCCACTAAAGTACACTATGAAAGGAAATAGCGGGGTAGTAGGGCACTCGCAAGCGAGTGGTACTACTCCGTCCTCCCACCATAATATACTGAACATGACATCGTAAACATAATATCATTATCGCATATAAATTTAAAGAACTACCATTGCATAATAATCAAATCATCTATGTATAATGTATCATCAATTGCCACACATAATGTAAAGAGCAGTAAGCAAATAACTAAGAACCACACATGATCAGATATGAAACCACCACATAGAGTATCACAGAGTATCCACAATATCAAAAGTATCAAGAGTATCTAATGAGTCACCAACATGGGAGTATTACATCCTCCCCCCCTAGAACATGGCTTACTCCTGGAAGCCAGAGAACAAATAAGGGTAAGCCTCTCTAATGAGAGATGCATCTTCCCAAGTCGCCGAGGTTTCATCATTCGGATCCCACTGGACCCGCATGCTACGCCCTTAATATTATTGTACATCGGGTTATGAATAGTCGGCTTGTGGCTATCTTAACTCTCTATTAAGTCATATTATCATTAGTATATTGTTATTTAGTTGTTTAGGTTGGCCTAAGTCTTATATAGGTGTGTCTAAGTCGGCCTAGGTGATATCCTTGGCATAAATAGGTATATATAGGAGGTTGTGAGTCTTATTTCATCATCAAGTTGTGAAGTGTGTTCTCATTAGAGATATTTGGAGGTTTTCCCCCTAAGTGGCTTGTTATCCTCAGTTATTATCAAGTATTTTCAGCATATTTCATATCATATTCTTCTATTGTGCAAGTTATTTCATAACAAGTGGTATCAGAGCATGATCTTGGCACCATAGAGGCAAGGTTTTTCTCAATTTTGGAGGCGATTTTGGGAAGAGCATATATTTCAGATTTTGGTGAATTTTTTTCTAATTTTTAAAGGGTTTTTGAAGAACATATTGAAAAAGATACAGTCCAAATTTTAGAAGAATTGGAGTAGAATTAAGCGAATTCTTGCAGAATTATGGTTTCTACACTATTTTTTGGGAATCTACATATCCCGCACATATTGTTGAATTAAAGTCTAATTTTTATTGGGTTTTTGAATACATACTAAAGGAGATTACAGTAAAAATTTGAGAGAATTTAAGTTTCATTTGTGTGATTTATTTCAATATTAGTGGTTTCCATCATGGCAGGGCCTCCAACAAGGGGTAAAAAGAATGTTGTCACTCCGGGGAAGACTCCTGATAAGGATGGTGAAACAATCGAGGATATTACTCATAATGAAGAAATAAATAAGGTCAAGGAAGAAATTTCCTCAATTAAGATGGATATGTCGGACATGCGAAACATGTTAAGCACCTACATAGCTGAATCAAGAAAGGAGTTCTCAAGCGACCAAGGTGAAAATTCTTAGGTCAGCTACTATTGATAAAGCTTTAGTACTCCTATGGGATCTAGGAATTTATTTCCAAAGGTGGATATGCGCAAGTTTGATGGTAAGGATCCTCTAACATGGATAAACCAAATGGAGAATTTTTTTGAAGTACACCAAATCCCAAATGGACAAAAGGTCACGATGGCTTCCTTAAATCTAGAACCAGATCAATTCATTTGGTATCGTTGGATTTGCACTCATCGAAGAAAAAAGGGGCTCACCGTCTCATGGTCAATTTTTACAGAGGAACTCCAAGCCCAATATAGCAATAGTGTCAAAGACAACTTCTTCAACCAGCTAGCTAAACTTCAACAAACAGGATCAGTTAAGGATTATATTCAGCAATTCCAAAATCTATCCTTAAGGGTGGATACAATTACGGAGGAAAACTTGAATGAATTATTCTTGGGTGGTCTCAAGGATCACATTCAACATGAGGTACGCATGTTTAGCCCTAGATCCATAAATGAGTCTTTTATCTTAGCACGCAGGGTAGAGGAGAAATATTTGATTCCTAAGAAGCAAGGGGCTAATGTGACAAGAGAGAAAGGATATTCAACACAACCTACTAAGTTGAATCCACAAAAAATTGAGGAGAAAAGAGCAAAGACTTGTGTTTCAATTGTGATAGCAAATACAGTCGAGGACATAAATGTAGTGAAAATAAATTGTTTTATATTGAAGGTCCCAATGAGGAAGAAGAGGAGGAACCCATACTAGAAGATGAAGGGAGTCGAATGAGGAATCACATGATTCTCAACCAATAATTTCTTGTCATGCACTCTCAGGTTTTAGTGCTCCACAAACTCTCAAGGTGGTGGGGTTCCTAAAAAAGTAGAAGGTAATAGTGTTGATCGACTCAAGTAGTACTCATAATTTCATCAACAAAAAGTTAGCTACTCGTCTAAATTATTTCATATATCCAGCTCCAGAGTTTTAAGTTTTGATTGCAGATGGTGGTATAGTTAGTTGTTCAGGGAAGTGTCATAGCATTAAATTATCCATGGGAGATTATCAACTTGATACCCCAATGTATGTGATATCCATGGGTGCAGCAGATATTGTTTTGGGAGTACAATGGCTTACTACATTAGGAACAATTGAGATGAACTTCCAAGAACTATTCATGAGATTTCAATCAGAAGGAAGGCTAGTAGAGCTAAGGGGGTTGAAGGCAAAATCTCCACAAATGGTAAGCTCTCATCAAATGCAAAAGTTGCTTAAGAAAGGAGTGGATGGATTTGTGGCCCAACTATGTTCATTAGAAGTCTCTCAATCTATTACTCCTACTCATCCAGATTTGCAAGCTATAATTGATCGTCACTCGGTTGTTCTTGGAGATATGCCTAAAGGACTTCCTCCTAAGAGGTATCATGATCATGCCATACAAGTTAGTCCCAGGGAGCCAACCACCGAACATCAGGCCTTATAGGTATCCACACATACAAAAGAGTGAGATAGAAAAATTGTTGAAGAGATGCTAGAGGCGGAATCAGGCATAGCCAAAGTGCTTACTCCTCACCGTGGTGATGGTACGTAAGAAGGATGATACTTGGTGCATGTCCAGATTATAGAGTGCTCAACATGTACACTATTAAAGATAAGTTTCCAATTCCATTCATTGATGATTTGCTAGATGAATTAAATGGAGCTATGTTTTTACCAAGTTAGATCTTAGATCTGGTTATCACCAAATTCGGATTAAGGAGGAAGATATTTGTAAGACATCATTTCAGACTCATGAGGGTCATTATGAATTTTTGGTGATGCCATTTGGTCTTACCAATGCACCATCTACATTCCAAAGTTTGATGAATTCCATTTTTAAGAAGTTCTTGAGAAAGTTTGTGTTAGTATTCTTTGATGATATATTAATTTATAGCAAGACTTGGGAAGAACATTTGCAACATGTGGACCAAGCATTACAAATATTGAAGATCATAAACTCTATGCTAAGCTATCCAAGTGTGCTTTTGGTCTTACAGAGGTGGAGTATTTGGGACACATAGTTTCACATGAAGGAGTAAAGGTGGACCCTAACAAAATTAAGGCTATCATGGAATGGCCTATTCCAAAAACCATTAAGAAACTGAGAGGATTCTTGGGATTGACAGGGTACTATAGAAGATTTGTGAAGAATTATGGTAGTATAGCAACATCTCTCACCACTCTATTGAAGAAGGATTCTTTTCATTGGAATGAGTCTGCCAATACAACATTTGAGAGATTGAAGGAGGCTATGTGTACTACTCCAGTACTTGCCACTCCTGACTTCACCAAGGAATTCATTGTTGAATGTGATGCTTCTAGAAATGGAATAGGAGTAGTGCTCATGCAAGAAGGTCGACCAATTGCTTTTGAGAGTCGTCAATTAAAAGGTAAGAATCTACTAAAACCTATTTATGAGAAGGAAATGCTAGCAATACTCCATGTAGTGAAACAATGGTGGCCTTATCTATTGGGTAGACATTTCAAGGTTAAGACAGATCATGATAGCCTAAAATATTTTTTGGAACAACGACTATCTTCTGAAGAGCAACAAAAATGGGTCACTAAGATGTTAGGATATGACTTTGAGATTGTATATAAGAAAGGGAAATAAAATATTGTCGCAGATGCATTGTCAAGGAAGGATGAGAAAGATGAAGCCTTATTGTGTGCCCTTTCAATATTACAAGCAAATTGGGTGGAGGAAGCCAAAGCAGAGTGGCAAAACAATGTTGCGACAAGTAATCTCATCGAGCAATTAAAAAGTGATCCTAGTAGTTCAGATAAGTTTTGTTGGAAGGGAGATACTCTTTGGTATAAAGAGCGTTTGTATCTCTACAAGAATTCCAACCTTAAAATCAAGATTCTCACAGAGTTGCATGAGTCTCCAGTGGGTGGTCATTCAGATTTTTGAAGACATATCATCGAGTCAAGCAAGATTTCTTTTGGGAAGGGCTAAAGGGTGATGTTCAAAAATTTGTGGCTGAATGTTTGGTGTGTCAAAGGCATAAAGGGGAGACAATTAAGACACCAGGTCTCTTGCAACCCTTATCTATTCCTAGCCAGCGTTGGGAAGAGGTATCCATGGACTTCATCACAGGGCTTCCCAAATCTAAAGGTCATAATGTCATCATGGTGGTAGTTGATCGGCTCACTAAATATGCACATTTCATTGCATTAGCACATCCTTTTACAGCAAGTGCAAGTGGCTAAAGATTTTTTGGAGAATATCCAAAAGCTACATGGTACACCTAAAGTTATTGTTAGTGATCGTGATCCTATCTTCACTAGTCACTTTTGGAAAGATTTATTCTCATGTTTGGGTACTCAATTGGCTCTTAGCTCTTCATACCACCCTCAATCGATGGGCAAACAGAGGTTGTTAATAAGTGTTTGGAAGGATATCTGCGTTGTTTCACTTCAGAGAAATGGTCCCAGTGGGTAGATTGGCTACCACTTGCAGAATGGTGGTATAACACTTCTTTTCATAGCTCATCAAAATGTCTCCATTTTTGGCACTTTATGGATATCATCCTCCTTCCATCACATCCTCAATTAAGGTGTCCCCAAGAGTTCAGGTAGTAGAAGACCACTCGCTTCATCAACAACAAGTACTTTCAGGACTCAAGGAGAATTTAGCCATGGCACAAAATCGAATGAAACAACAGACAGACCAACATCGTAGTGAAAGAAGTTTTGAAGTTGGGGATTGGGTCTTCTTGCGATTGCATCCTTATAAGAAAATCTCACTAAAGCAGCAAAGAAACAATAATAAGTTGTCTCCAAAGTATTATGGTCCATGCCAAATCATGCAGAAGATCGGTAGTATTGCTTACAAGCTTGAGTTGCCACCAACAACAAGGATACATCCAGTTTTTCATGTTTCCTGTTTGAAAAAGGTAATTGGGCATAATATTCCCACTCAAACAACACTTCCTGAGTTGGATGAAGAAGGAAGAATCATTTTGGAACCAGAGTGCATTCGTCAAACACGCACAAAGAAGCTGAGGAATAGAACTATCACTGAGTATCTCATCCAATGGAAGAATTTACCAGTTGAAGATGCCACATGGGAAGATGAGGAGTTCATTCAAAAGTTTCCAAACTTGATTAGCATTAAGGACAATGCTTCTTTGAAGAAGGGGGGCATGCTACGCCCTTAATATTATTGTACATCGGGTTATGAATAGTCGGCTTGTGGCTATCTTAACTCTCTATTAATTCATATTATCATTAGTATATTGTTATTTAGTTGTTTAGGTCGGCCTAAGTCTTATATAGGTGTGTCTAAGTCGGCCTAGGTGATATCCTTGGCATAAATAGGTATATATAGGAGGTTGTGAGTCTTATTTCATCATCAAGTTGTGAAGTGTGTTCTCATTAGAGATATTTGGAGGTTTTCCCCCTCGAAGTGGCTTGTTATCCTCAGTTATTATCAAGTATTTGTAGCATATTTCATATCATATTCTTCTATTGTGCAAGTTATTTCATAACACCGCACCTGCTCAATATCTCTACCCCTGAGGGCAAGACTCTGACGCTGAAGTACAGCCATGGGCTCTAGAGCTAGTTTCCCGTCCTCGACCTGCAAAGCATTCCAATCCAGCACATGAGTAACATCAGGAAAGTAAGGTGTCAGAACAGAAACATGGAAAACATCTTGAATCCGTGACAGGCAAGGTGGCAAGGCTAGGCGGTAGGCAACAGGTATGATCCTCTCTAACACCTCAAAGGGCCCAACAAAACAGGGTGCCAACTTAGAACCCTTGCCATAATGGATAGGAATCTTTCGTGGACGCACCCGGAGAAACACACGATCCCCAACTGCAAACTGCCGATCAACACGATGTGCATCAGCATACTTTTTCTGTCTATCATGTGCTGCAATAAGGTGCTCTCTGATACGAGCCACCTGCTATTCCATATCTCGAAGCATATCAGGTCCAAGAAGAACCCTGTCCTCCAACCAATCCCAGCTCAAAGGGGTACGGAAAGGCCTACCATACAAAGCCTAAAAAGGTGCCATGCCAATGGAGCTATGATAACCATTATTGTAGGCAAACTCAACCAAATGCAAATACTCCTCCCAACGAGATTGTTGATCCATGACGTACATACAGAGCATGTCCTCTAGCACCTGATTAACTCTCTCCATCTGACCATCAGTCTCAGGATGATAGGCAGAACTAAAATTCAACTGAGTCCCTAGAGATCGCTACAAGGAAGTCCATAGTGCCGATGTAAACACTGGATCTCTGTCAGATATGATCCTTCATGATATACCATGTAATCATTCACTATGTCCTCCATAAAAATCCTCGCTACTACAGACGCAGTATAAGATGATCTGATCGGGGAGAAATGAGCTACTTTAGTTAACCTGTCCACAGTGACCATGATTGCATCGTGCCGCCTAGAAGACATGGGCAAACCAACGATGAAATCCATAGAAATGATATCCCATTTCCACTCGGGAACAAGGTTAGGCTGAAGTAATCCTTCTGGATGATGATGTTCTGGCTTAACCCTCTGGCACTCTATACATCTAGCTACGAAATCAGTGATATCCCTCTTCATTCCTGACCAAAAATATAATGAACGCAGATCCACAAACATTTTCTTAACTCCTGGATGTGCCGAATAAGGTGCCCTATGGGCTTCAGTTAGAATTAGAGTGCGAAGGCCCTCTGCAGGAGGTACATACATACGTCTTGAATAATGCAAAACACCATCAGAATCCAAAGAGTACCCAACAAATTTCCCTTTGAGAGACCGTCCTGACTCGATCTCAGACTTCACCTCAGAATACCAACTGTCTGAAGAGAGAGCATTGAGGATTTGACTCCTCAAATCACTCCCAAGAGTCATAGCAGAAATCTCATGCCTACGCCTGCTCAAAGCATCAGCTACCACATTCTCCTTACCCTGAATATATTTCACTTCGAAATCATACTCACACAAAAATTCCATCCATCTCCTCTATCTAGCATTCAAATTTGGCTGCGTAAATATGTATTGTAGACTGTGATGATCAGTGTGCAACTCGAATTGATGCCCCAAGAGAAAATGTCTCCATCTAACCAGAGCATGAACCACCGCAGCCAACTCAAGATCATGTGTAGGATAGTTCAATTCATGAACTTTAAGTTTCTGGGATTCGTAAGCAATCACACGACCTTCCTACATCAAAACGGCTCCTAGGCCTTCCAAGGAGGCATCAGTACACACCACAAACTCTCCTGCAGGATTGAGTACTGCCAAGATAGGTGCACTAGTCAGCTTCTCCTTAAGAGTCTGAAAAGCCTGCTGACATTTAACTGACCACAAAAATTTATTCCCTTTCCTCTGGAGAGAATTTATAGGATGTGCAATTCTAGAAAATCCTTGAACAAACCGCTAATAATAACCTGCAAGCCCCATGAAATTTCGAACTTCCGAGACGTTAGAAGGTACGGGCCAATCCACAATAGCCTGAATCTTTGCAGGGTCCACAGAGATTCCTTCACCTGAGATGATGTGGCCAAGATACTGAACTTCAGTCTTGTAAAAGTCACACTTTGCCAAATTGGCATACAACTAGTTTTCCCTCAAACATTGCAATACCTGCTTGAGATGTTCCTCATGTTCCTCTATAGACCTAGAATAGATCAAAATATCATCAAGGAACACAAGAACAAATCTATCCAAAAATGTCTTGAACACCCCATTCATCAAACTCATAAATACTGAAGGCGCATTCGTCAACCCAAACGACATCACTGTGAACTCGTAATGTCTGTATCAAGTGCGAAATGCGGTTTTATGAATATCCTGCTCTACAATCCTCAACTGGTGATATCCGAACTTCAGATCAATCTTGGAAAATATCTTTGCCCCTCTTATCTGATCGAAGAGATCATCTATTCTGGGTAGGGGATAATGATTCTTCACTGTTACTTTATTCAACTATCTATAATCAATGCATAGGCGGAGAGAACCATCCTTCTTCTTCACGAAAATCACAGGTGCTCCCCATGGAGAGACACTCGGACGGATAAACCCTTTTGCTATCAACTCCTCCAACTGAAGACGGAGTTCCTAAAGTTCCTGCGTGGTCATTCGGTACAGAGCCCGAGAGATAGGCTCAGCTCCAAGTACTAGGTCTATCCAAAAATCTACATCCCGCTTAGGCGGCATTCCAAGTATCTCACTTGGAAACACATCGGCGAACCCCTTAAGAAGAGGATAATCATCCAATGATTTCTCTCGACTATCATCAGTCTCGAGATCATGCACTACTACCGCAAGGAGCTGACAACCCTGCCGGAACAACCTTTTTAACTGCATGGCAGAGATCATCCGCAAAGAAATAGGCCTCTGAGTGCCCACGATCTCCACCTCCTTTCTAGAATCATCGGTACACCGTACCACCTTATGGAGACAATCCAACAAAGCACAATGTGAACACAACCAATCAATTCCCAAGACTATATCATCTGAGCCCAGGGGTAAGATCCGAAGGTCCACCTAAGTTGAAAAGGCTCCCAAATCTAACTTACAACCCTGAACAAACTCTTCTACACGAATCTCCGACCCTAAGGCTAGCTCAACCTACCAAGCTATGCCTTGCCTAGATGCCACCAAACCACATCGCTCCACAATGGAAGGAGATATAAACAAATCAGAAGCACCAGAATCAAAAATTATGGAGACTTTAGTACCCTTCAACACACCTGATGTTTCGATCACAGTACCCTGATGCTCAGCTTGTCGATTATCTACTATCGCAAAAAATCGATGAGCTCTCCCTGCATCACCTACTGTAGGCTCTAAAACAGCTAGCCTCTAACTAAATTCTGAAGTAGTCTTTTGTGGACATTGTCTGGCAATATGCCCTTGCTGCCCACACGAGAAGCAACCTGTACCTCTCCCAAAGCCTCTAACCCTAGACGGTGCATTTGACTGCTGAAAGCTACCTCTGGATGGTGCTGACTGTGCACTTTGTATAGGCTGTACAGAACGATTAGGTTTATCGCGTTGCCAACTACGGAACTTCTTGCCCTGAGACCTGTCCCGCTGCTGAGACTGCGATTTATTCTGCTTAGGTTGAGACTGCTGCTGGTGTGAACCACCCTTAGATGGCGTCTGAAAGTTCCTAGAAGACCCAACATACTGAGACTACCCACCTCTAGAACTTGTACCTGGTGTCGGAGCACTGCCAATCTTAACTCCAACATGCCCTCCAAGAGCCATAGCCAAGTTTTCCTCTACCAACCGAGCCTTCTCCACTGCCACCTCCATTGTCTTCGGCTCGAAGACTCTCACTCCACCACTGATACGGGCATTCAGACGCCGAACAAAATGCTGAACAAGCAACCCCTCATCGTGTTTAATCCCAGCATATTGCTTGAGTTCGTAGAACCGCCGCTCATACTGCTCAACAGACATAGACATCTGCTTAAGATCGTGGAACTCATCGGCTCTACGCTGCCTCCAATGATCAGAGAGAAACCAAGCCCTAAACCTATCCAGGAACAATTCCCATGTAACCACACTGATATCCAGGTGCAACTTCTGCTCTTCTAACCTCCACCAAGTAGAGGTGAAACCCTGCAAATGCATTACTGCACACCGAGCCTTGGTATTGCTACCGAATGGGTGCATTGCGAAGCAACGATCCAAATCTATCAACCAGGTTTCTACTTCCAAGCCTCCTCCCGAGCCATCAAAGGTAGGAGGGTGAGCTCTCAACAAATCCCTCATATGTCCTGCTATAACTGCATCCTGATCTGCTGGAGCATCCCTGTGCCTTGGAGACCTTTCTCTCTCTCTTTCGATCCATGACTCTTCATGAGGCCTAGGTCCCAAACGACCAAGGATTTCTCCTAGAAGACGTTGCAACTGACCATCCAAACCAGGCTGTCCCTGATTCTGGTCACCAACTGGTGGATTACTTTGAGGATTTGAATTTTCCTCATGTCTCGAACCATGGAGATTCGGTGGGGATGGACTAGGATGACTGGCTGCTCGACCACCACCTCGGCCTCTTCCACGGCCATGCCTTCTAGCTCGAGGCATGATCCTGCACACAGTTATAGTATGTAAGATCAAAGCTAGCACAAAGGTTGCCTAATGGACACCAACTACCCAAAGAACCCAACGTTAGCAACCTTGGCTTTGATACCAAGTTGTAACACCGAACTATGCAACCCCAAAGGAATTAAGTAAAATGCAACCAATTTTTTTTTTTTTTTTAAACATAGGAGAGAATAGTAAATAACATAACATAACCATTAATCAAATTGCATAACTTAATCCTTTGAGGAACACGAGGTCATTACTTAAGAACTAACCCTTAACCATATGAACATCTAACAAACCATTACATAAACCATACATACATACATCGATAAGTATAATTACATCAGTACTAATAATAAAACCATAAGATCGGATAATATCTAAAGTCATAACATCATTATAAATTCTTCTCATAACCAAGTTTACAATAACAGTACAATGCATCATTACAAGAGTACATTACAATAGTACCATGTGCGATAATATACAAAACTTTCCCATCTAGGTGGGAATGATACATCAATAAAAGAATCACATAAATACATAATCCTGGAACCCACGAGCAAAGAATCCACTGATACTGCAACTCAACACTGAAAGATGAACCTGCATAAAAGAAAGAATCCCAACGGGGTGTGAAACACGAACCGCCTGACCACCCCCGTGCTAGGAGCTGCAAAGGAAGGGTTCCCGACCAAGACCGACAAGACAAAGACTCACAACCAACTAAATGAAATCACACAACACATAAAAGCACTTCAAATACAAACAACAACAAAAATCATCAATACAAGGTAAGTGACCAATTCCAGAGGATTTCCAAAAGACAACATAAATAAGAATGTTAGAGGAGAGTGTCATCGCATGGCTTAACATGGATTCTCCAGACTACCTCTTGCAAGGTGCCGCCTCCATCTACTGACAGATTATCCAAACAACCAAGCGCTAGGAGCCGCCTCCATCTATGGTTATCCAAGCTACCTATCTCAAGGAACCGCCCCATAGGGTTGCTCATGCGGATCCGTTACCTTTCGCGAAGACAAGGCAACGAACATGCCAACCATGGCCTTCTCAATCCCCTTTAGTCTATGTTAGCACTAAAAGGCGGATGAGGCAACAATTATCTTTTTAGTGTGTTACTACCCACCCCTAGTTAATTACTTTAAATTATCACTTATTAAATTCACTCTAACGAGGGCTATCCTGGCGCCCCTTTGTGCGCCGACCACCCACTTAGAGCCACTCCCTCTAAACACTCAACCACAACACAATAGCATCAAAGATAGTACCACATAAAGAACTGAATCAATTAATAATCAAAAGTGAGGCATGACCATCTCACAACCACAAGGAATCACAACCATAATCTAGTACAATCCAAATGTATAACTGAACCACTGACATCACAAGTCTAAATTCAATTCAAAATCAAAAGCAACCACAATATCCCACCTCTGGAATCGCTTAGGTTCCTAACAGGGCTGTTAAATTCTAAGGTTCCCTTGCAGAACATAAACCCCAAATAAAAGAAAATTCCATAATACATAAAATGATAAAATCAAAAGAATCATTGACAAATAACATCATAAGATATGTCTCAAAGTATGGAAAAATCCACATCAAAATGTAATTCAGTGATACCAAGATTCCCTTTAATTATTAAATCCCAATTTGTCTTCACTTTTTGCCATTACACTTATTTTCATAACCATCATATTCAACAAATCTTTTAAATAGTATATATAAATATAGATTTACCTTTCCGTCTTACCAACAAACTAACTAATATTTAACCTAATTAATATTACAATCAATATACATACACACACACACACACATACATATATATATATATTAACATTAACATTAATAATACTAATAATATTAACATTGATCTATATATACATTTATGTGTATATATATATATACATCGTTATATATATAAATATGGACCAAATGAAATGCGAAAAGTCCAACTCAAAACCTATTAACTATAACATAAAGTAAATTCCAGATGTACACATAAAGAGCAAATTCGAAATACTATGAACCAACCATACTACGCATAGCATAACAGTTAAATGTGAAATCGGAATAATTTAAGTAACCCGTATGCTCTTATATTATTATTAATTAAAATAAATGAATACCTAAAGGTACCCGCAACTGAAGGACGAGTAATAAACCAGCTAACAAAACTGAACGAACACCCCCTAGAACCCAAGGATACAACGCATAAAAAAAATGGAACTTGAAAAGGATATAAAGTACATAATTCATTGTTCGCGAATTCCACCAAACTATTGGATACACAATTCGAAACTAAAACTATCTACATAAAAGCAATTAAAAGCAGGGGTGTGGAATAAACAAACAACTTTCATTCACTGTCGGACGCACAAGGAACCAGCGAGTATAATACCAGTGGAAAAACTAAAAATGAAACACACTACACAGTGTAACCACTATGGCAGATGAATGGACGGACATCGATGTACTTGGCACGCCGTCCAAAGAGAGAATAGGGTAAACAACGCATGCATCCGCAGAGAAAGTGAGGTCGGAGGTTAGTGTGGTCGCCGCCGACCACACCCACCTCACACAGAGAAATTGAATGACCAGCGAAAGTATAGGACGCGAAAATGAAGGCCGAACTAGGATAAAATAAAAATTACAGTTGTCAACATTATATTTTAATACATATACGAACTTCGGTATAAAATTCGCGGCTGGGAAATTTCCATACCGGAAAAGAATAGGGTGCAGGAACCATGCTTAATATCACATTGTGTATGGACACGACACTCCAATATTGCCAGGGTTCACAAAACGCGTATTCCGAATGAAGAACTAAAAATTAACTTTATCAAATACAATAGAACGAATTTAAACAATTAAACAAATCGACAATAATTGTACCGCACTGCGAGCTCAAGATGAAAAGACAGCGAATACATACGGGGACACACTTAATAGCACACAGGTACTGGCCAAATCAGAATAATACATGTTTAAAAAGGGATATGTATATATATAACCCAGTAAAAAAAAATGTAGGGCGCCGAAACAAAAGAAACGGTGAATGCGCGGAGACTAATCAATTTCCAAATACTAAAGAATACACATAGAATTACGAATTGGAACGAATAACAACTTAATATCAAGAATAAACACGGGGTTCGATCCAAACATAACAACATATGACGAACTCTGAAATCTAAAAAGGGCGATGTAAGAAATAAATCAAATTTGAATTCAATCACACTTAGGGAAAAACATTCCGCCCATACACATAGCAGAAATATTTTGGGTCCGAAAGTTAAACAGTTATACAAATAAAAAAAATTTAAATCAAAACCCTCCACTCTGTATACGGATGCCCAGACTAAATAAATATATATAAATTTATATGCAAAACAATATTCGATTCACAAATATAATACTGTAAGTTTTATTTTGCACCAGAGATTTGACAGATTAATCAGAAGGCCTTTTATTAAATTATGAAAGGAAATGGGTGCAAATTTACCCAGAATAAACCCCTACCTACAACATTAAATTCAAACTTCACAAAATTTTCGCACAGAAATTTAAAATTCCATTTTTAAAACAACACACGCAGAGATTTAACTCATAAAACAGTACAGCCAAAAGCATACAAATATAAATGGAATGAAATTTGAAGGGAACTTGGCGTCCTACGGCTGTAGAAGAATTCCCCACAGATGCCTTTCTCCTCCTTCACACCCTGGCCCTTTCCTGCAACTTCTTTTCCCGAAACCAATTCTCCGACAATCCCCCAAAAAAAATCCCTGTTTACCTCTTTCCTCCTTTTAAAAGAATACCCAAATTTCATTTCAACCGCCCCTCACTCTTCCTCTTCTGTTCCCGTGAGAAGATTTGCGAAATAACTAATTTTATTCTCTAGCTTTAATTAATTATTATTTAGGTATTTATTTATTTATTTATTTATTTAATTTCAAACAATAATTTCTTTTGTTTTAAATTACTTCCACTTAACTCTAAATTTTAATTAAAACAAACTTTCATAACAATTAACTTTTAATTCTTAATTAATAAAAATAACTTTAATTCAAACTGTTAACTCTAAAATAATCAAATTAACTTTCACCAACCATAATAAAGTAATTAAATCATTTAACTCAAAACAATCGAAATATCAAGACAAAAATCAGGTCAACACATGACTCAACAACCTCATACGAGATGACGGACTTGGGTCGGGAAATTCTTCCTTAACAACTCCTTTTAACCACATCGTACCTGTTGGGTTTAATTTGTGCTCGCCCTGTCCTGCCGAAGCAGGGGGAGTCGAGACTTTTAATCCTGCAATCCCTACAAGCAATTAAACGTCAAGTAACATATAATCTCCACTAAAGTACACTGTGAAAGGAAATAGCGGGGTAGTAGGGCACTCGCAAGCGAGTGGTACTACTCCGTCCTCCCACCATAATATACTGAACATGACATCGTAAACATAATATCATTATTGCATATAAATTTAAAGAACTACCATTGCATAATAATCAAATCATCTATGTATAATGTATCATCAATTGTCACACATAATGTAAAGAGCAGTAAGCAAATAACTAAGAACCACACATGATCAGATATGAAACCACCACATAGAGTATCACAGAGTATCCACAATATCAAAAGTATCAAGAGTATCTAATGAGTCACCAACATGGGAGTATTACAATAAATCTATGTACAATAACATAATGGACTATGGAAATCATTTGTGTGCAACCTATGATTATTGTTCTTAAGAATAAATCTATGGTCAACAACATTATGGACTATGGAAATCATATGTGTGCAACCCATGATTCTTATTTTTAAGAATAAATCTATCAAAATTACCCAATAATATTATAGAAGTCTTTTTCATAATATTACAATATCTATAGAAGTTTTACATCATAGATACACATTATAGTTTCTAATAAAAGAGGTTTACATTGTTAAGCGCTGGTAGACATCTACATGGCAATTTAAAATATTAACTATAATATATTGTTGAACGTCAAAATTCTTTAGAACACTTCAACCTATGGGTTTTTCTTTGGTGAAATAGTTTCTTCACAAGTACTATATAATGTCAAGTAATGGTTACAAAGAGATAAAAATATTGAAGTGTAGTTTTCTTATTTTTTATATTTTAATTATGTCAACAGATTGGGGTTTATCTATGGAAAAATTGAGATTTAGTGTTCTTTGATGTTGAGTTCTTCTTTGCTTTATGAAATATGTGTTAGTTTTGTTATAAATAAGTGTAACGGTTGCATACCTATTTTTTTGGGTCTAGTTAGATGAATTTCTTATATGCGATAATAAGTTTACAAGTGGCATATTCTTGTGTGGAATTTGGTCCTTGACCCTATTTTAATCTATTTCTATTATCACTCATTTTTAGGAATCAATTATAATCTATACATTTCCCAATCACTACTCTATATCAAATCTACATGTGCAAAATTGACTTAGGTTATTTTTCTACTCATAGAGCTAAACCTCAAAATTTTATATTTAAAATTCAAATTCAAACCTTGTCAACTCCCCCCTAATATTCATTATGAATTGATGTAGTACACATTGTGTGGATTTGTGTGTCATGTTGTTGTGAATAGGGACATTTATCATGTCATTTGAAATCATGTCACATGTCCTAACCTACTTGCACATCATCATAACAATATCATTCAATATTCTAATTATGTTATTAGAGCATACATCATTCTTCTAAAGTTGTTGAATTGGTCCACTTAGAGGCTTGGTTGAGTGGAACATAACCCTCAAATAGCAAGTTCCATTTGAAACAATGTATGTAGACACCACCCCACTTTGTTAAACAATATCCATATTGAACTATTGATTTACCTTGCAAGTCAAGACCTAACATTCAAAGCCTTGGGATAATTGAATTATGTTTGATAAATTAATTTTCTTTCAAGAGAGGTAAATTTCTTTGTGAATTTTATCTACATTGACTAAAAAAACATCAACACTTCCCACTCAATCTATGGAACCATAGTAATTTCCCTAGTATTATGACCTAAAGTCTCTACCTATTGGGGTCGGTTTGTGTTGTACCCTAGTGGAGTATGTGATATGTGTGCTAATACATTGATTGGTGTTGTTAAACCTTCATGTATAATTGGTTGTGAATTAATTCCCTTACATATCATTTGGTTAGTATTGTGAATTCATTATGCATGATTGATAGATATGTTAAATATGAATTGTTCTTAGATCATACCCATCTTGTTTGGTTCTTTACTATATTTCTCAATTGATACCTACTAGTTTAGAGGGGTGGGCCTCATGCTCCCACATGATTGGGTGGTGTTGATCACCTTTGGAGATAATTGGATCATTAAGGATACATGAAAATTCTTGGAGAGTGTACATAGTTCTCCTACTATATATGCTGTTGTAAAACAAGTCGTTATTGTTTTATTGAAAGAAAATAGATAATTGATGCCATTGGTATCCTTGTAATTCAAGTTGTTTATGTCATGGAATATTTGTGACTTGGGTTGCATACCATTTATGTTTAGTATGTGAGCCCAATTTTTTAATTATTAATTGAGTGACTTTGGAGTCAATTTTTTATTGTTTTGAAAAGAAATATCATCTTTCCAAGTCATGAAATTAGGCTATGAAGGCATAGTTGTTTTAGAAGTTGAAATGAAACATATATATACATATATTATTCTTATTGTCTTTACTCTACTATTATATACAACCAAGGGTATTGTATTATGCATTTAATTTATGATTTGAGGTTCAAAGTGTTCTTATATGCTTAAATGTTACATTTTAGATTATGTTTCCAATGATTTTGCATGGTATTGTGAATTGGGTTAAAATTAAATATATGGATTGTGTGTGTTAAATTTCATTGATTGAATCTTAGGCATATAGGAAATGTTTTATTCAAACCATTTTAAAATAACCCATAAAATGTAAAGTAAATGCCTTGTGTAGGTTTCCTATGGCTTGTTTAGGCCTTTTCCCTTCACTCATCTTAGGCTTTGTACCCTTAAATATAGTCTTGATAATTTAAAATTTAGTTTTAAATGTATTTCATGTGATTAATATTTTAGGGGATCCCTTGTCTTTCCTTGGAACTATTTTTTATACTTTTAAGAATCTTGTTTTCCTCTAGAGTCCAATTTCTTGAAATCACTTATTTAGTGCAAGGATAATTTGTACTAGAAACATAGGAAATTTGGGAATTGATTGGGCGATTTAAAAATTACATGGGTGATCTCATACTAGCAACATGGGAGAGTTAGACAAAATAGGAGTAATTTAAAGACAATCAAAACTTCTAGACCATTTTTAGAAAAGTTGTCAAAAAGTGAATGGCTTCCTAAGGTCTTCCTTGAATACCTATCTTCTTATTTGATGGTACCTTGCGTACTTTATGATTTGTTCATTTCTTTATTTTGAGATTCATGCCTATGTGTGTGAATAACTAGTCCTTATACAACTAGGTGAGGTCTTGGACCTTCTAATTGTCCTACCGCATGTGTGGGTGAACCTTGAGTTTGGATGTGGCTTCCACTTCCTTATGGATTTTTGTTGTGATTTTTTTACTTATATAATGAGATGATGTGTCACTTAATCTAATCCTTTATTTTATGAGAGAATGAGATTGTGGTCTTGTTCCCATTTATAATGATTAGAAGCAACATTATCCTCTCATGCGGTTGTCATAGTGAATCTATCACATGACAAGGTTAAGTCTTCTACTTGTCTCATCATGTTCAGTGCATTCATGTTTCATTCTTTGAGTGTCATTGTGTTGTGTCATGGCATCTTAAGTGTGTAGGTACACAATATGGCACATTGGTCTCACATTTTTATCGCAAAAAAATTATTAATTTATTTATATATTGTTAATGTCTTGGGAAATATATTGGGACATTATATCCACCATGATGACTAGAATAAACTTCTAGTTCATGAGCCCCTCAATGTAGAGAAGACCATGAAAATCATTGTTGGACATATCATTAAGAGAGAAATTAATGATAGTTGTAGAAAGAGACTCAAGTATGGAATGGTATATAAAAACGCAATAGCACCTATAATATTTTATTTATAATATTGGATAGAGGGTCCTCAATAAGTATCATCAAAGGTTGAGAAAAAAGAGATCATAACAATAGGATCTACACAATTCATTGTTGAATGTTGGAGGAATGGGTTGGTAAGTATATGTAAATTTTATTTGGATGGGAAACTAATTGGTTACCATAATTTCATTCATACTAATGACATAAATTACATTGGAATTAATTATATTCTATATAACATGACATAAGTGCATGCACCTTTGAATGTCATTCATAGGGACATAGTGGTTCTAAAAAAATGCCTTAGGATCACATATCTTGGGAAGGGGAAGGTTTGTGTCTAAAGTTTGGATGGGTGGAATCTATATGAGATTTTAAGATATGATTGCTGTAAAATAGTAGGGAGTGGATCAAAAATCTTGTTAAATCAATGGACACATTATGGGCACAAGGATACAATCAAAATTGAAGAAGAGGGTGATAGTACAGTATCATAATGGTTCACAATAGGTGGGGGATTGACTTTACCAAAAAATAAGTTTTTATTTTGTATATTTAGAAGAATATGAGGGTAAGTGCACCAATCTGTGACACAATTTAGGTGTCAAATTGTAAAAATTTGCAAAAATAGGCCAAAATTGGCCATTTGGCGCACGCCAAATGACTTGGAGTCATTTAGTGTGTGCCAAATTCAAAAGCTAAATAAAAGAACAAAACGTATTTCAAACCCTCATTTGTCTTCAACCCGCAGCTTGGCTTGGAGGATTGGAGGTCTGCAACTCGCGCTCGCCAAATATCCTCCATTATTTGCATCATTAGCTTGCTATCTTTCACAAGGATGCTGCCAATACATCAAAGACGTCGAAGATTGCGAAGAGGTATGCATTTTTATTCAATTTATTTTGAATTTGATTTAGAATGCAGATTGAAATAGGTTTTTATAATAAAATTTTGTTCTAATTATTAGGGAATGAATCTCCACCTCGAAACTTTGAGAATTCACAGTCACCCCCTCAGGAAGAGCCTCCTATTCAAGAACAACCTAAAACCCCTCTATTAATTCATAGGCATCCTCAAGGAGCATAAGAAAATATTCTAAATCAAATTGAAAACAATAAAAGAGACATTGAACAATTAATTGGAAGATTAATCGAGCATGCTGAAACCCACCCTTATAGGAGAGGGATTGTTGAATCATTGAAGTCAATTGTATCTCATGTAGGAGAAATGAGTGAGAAAATAAATTTTTGGTCAAATAAAAGGCATGAGATGAGACAATATTATGCTAGAGGTTTGTCATATGCAAATGTTAAAAAATAAAAAATTAGCAAAGCCGACTTGTGTGCCCTATTTACAGACCCAAAAACTTTACGCACCTTTGTCTCATACATGCAAGAGGTTCCCCATCCATTGGTGCCACCATGAGTTAATTAAAAATAGATTTTGGGAGCAGTGGTGGATGGTATTTGACCAACCTCCATGCAATAACCATGAGGTACCACAATACTTTTTGAGGAAACTATATTGTGAGTTTATCCTCAATAAGATGCCAAATTATTTTGACATCTTAGACTTTCAGGGTAGAGGTGGGGGCTCCACACATGATAGACCTGTTGCATGACGTAATCCACAGTTGGCACCGAGACCCTTGGCCAGACCCATGGTGGAGCATGTTGTTGTTCCTTCCATTTTTAAGGATAGTGTAGAGGTGGACACGCTGGAGTCTATTGGCTCACTCACCCAAACCATTTTACAATGTGTGAGGCCTCTAGTAGAGCCTAGTGTTGAGGAGACGTGTAGGCCCAAGCTCCACCCCACCATTGTGGCGCTTGTGGTGCAGTTTGAATGTATGATTATCAGAGTGCTTGAGATGCAACTACACAACCTACATCAGTTGCAGAGGCGATGACTTTCACAAATGATTTGTTGAATTATACATTTGGCATTGACAATCAAGTAAAATTCAGCAAGTTCATTTAATGTTGTTTATTAAATTATATTTTGAAATTTAAGAATAAGTAAATTAGTAGAATTTTGATTTGATGAAATTTCAAGGTCAGAGTGTTCATGAGAAGTGTCCCATTCCTACAGACCCTTATTCATTCTTGACGTTGATTCCACAAGTATGCAACTAGTATTAAAGATATTATTATTGCATTTGAACAATTGAATTTTATATTTGAATGTTTGTCTCATAACATGCTTTGGATTTCAAACAGTTTCCTAGTGGACCTTCGACCTCCACACCTCGTAATTCATTTCCTCAAGGACCTTACACTCAAGTATCCTTTATTCAATAATGGTGTTATAAAACAATGTTAGCTAGTTTTCATAATTTTGCATTTACAAATCTAAAAAATTGATGAGAAACACAAACATTGCATTTGTATTCCTTAATCGTGACTATCTTCTCCTAATTCACTTTTTGTTCCTTTATTCCTTCCTAATCCCATCCCATTAACATTTAATAGTTCATCCTACCATTTACTCTTTCATTGACCATTTGTAGATGTTGACATTAGACAACCCTGGTGATGTTGGTGGCACGATGGACCACGGAATTGCTGCAACAATAGCCAGTTCTTATCCATTGAGAGAGGTATGCAACAGATTAGTCGATTTGACATTATATTTTCTCTTTTATGGTCTATTATATAAAATTTTCATGATACTTTTGTGTAGCTTAATTTATAGATCTTGATGGTTGCTATAGGTTGTTGTCACTCCAAATCATGGATGTGGTAATGATGTAAATGTGAATGATGACTATCTGTATGTGGTAAGTATCAATTATATTTTGTTATATGTCATTCCACAATTCAATTTATGTGTATTAGCATCTTTACATTTTATGGTATCAGTTGAAGGTCCAAAGTGAAGAGCGGAGGACTAGTGAGCATGTTTGAAAGACTAGAGAACCAACAGTCACTTCGTCCAACTGAATTTTGAAGGTAGCATGGGATCTATTTCATTCCCCTAGAGGGAAACAACTGTATTAGGGTTGTTTGTTGTATGCCTATGTGGCATTTTGGAACATACATTTTGTACAAGTGATATATATGTGACATTTTATGTCCATAATATGGCTCCTTTGTACTAAGCCTATATGGATTTTTTGGATATATTCTATATAATTTTATCAATATATATCATTGTATACCTTATGGATTTTTGATTAAAAAAATATTATGTTGCTACTGCCATTCTTGAATGATGTTATCATGTGTATATTGTAAGTCGTATGCTTGAATGTTGTAGGCATGGATTTTGTTTACATCTAATGCTTAATTAATTACTGTTGACTGCTCAATAAGCTCCATCTAAAGCGTATTGTATAAATAAGCTCCATTCTTGGTGGTTTGTATCCTTTGGAATGCGTCAATTACTTGTGCCTCACTTATTTGCATGTATGTGTCACTTATTCACATGCATACTTCACGTATAGTGCATGTATTCACGTGTATGATTCATGCTTCGAATGCATACCAACAAAAATATTTTGAGGAAAAATTTGACAAATCAAAAGTATAAGAGTTTTTTAAAAAGTCAGGAAAAAATCATATTTAAAAAAACATAAAAAATTGTAGAACAAGAGATAAAATCTATTTATTTTGAAATTGAAAGGTATTTCCATAGCATATAGAGATATAGAGAGCAAATAAAATAAATATTTTAGCTAATGAATTGTAAAAAATATTTTTTTGTAGTTTATATTCATATCATTGATTACATTTTATTGCACATCTTTCAAAGTCAAAGCATTACTTTACACTGTATAACTAATAACTAGATGCTGATAGATAACAAAATTTCAATTACAATATAATTTTTACAAAGTCAACCTAAGTAGTTATGCAATTACTTCACATTGCATAACTAATAAGAAAGAGCAGCTATCAATTGCATTTTTTTATCATGGCATTCTATGAAGCTAATTTTTCTTGATGTATTTTATCAAATAGTTCATTGCCTTGTCTATGTTGTACCACAATTTTCATACATGTCTACTAAAGTATTTTGTCAAACAGTTCATTACCTTGTTGCTATGGCTAAAAGTCTAAAATAGGTGCTTTCGAACAAGCTATATGGATGCTTGGAAAAAATCCATCAAAGTGTAATAGTAAGCAATAGCATAGACAAGGTAGAGAACTATTTGAAAAAATGCCTCAAAGAAATGGGGTCTCATGGTGATTGAATGCCATGACAAGAAAATGCCTTGGATTTTCATGGCATTCCATCAGCATGAGACCACATTTTTTTGAGGCATTTTTTCAAATAGTTTACTACCTTGTCTGTGCTACCACATTTTTCATACATGTCTACCAAAGCATTTTAACAAACAGTTCATTGTCTTGCTACTATGGCTAAGAGCCTACACAAGTGCTTTCGGACAAGCGATGGATGCTTGGAAAAAATATTTTAAAGCATAATAGTAAGCAAAAGCATAGACAAGGTAGTGAACTGGTAGTATGCGATGGATGCTCCCATGTTTTACAAATGAGGGCTAAGCTCAATTTATAGGCTCCTCGAATACAATTCAATGGCCAATATTGATTTTGAATCAACGACCGAGATTACAAAATAAAACCCTAATTATGGTTTTTCACAACTAACTACCTCTCGACCAATGAGAAAATTACATTTTGGGACACTTCTCCTTTTGCTAAATATAAACCAACAATAAAAATTTGTTGCATTATGAAGTGTCAGGTTCATTGAACCTAGACATGCTAGCTTGGAATAATTTGATTGGTTGGAAGATGGTGAGGCACCATCTCAGCGTGTTGGATTTCCCCTTTGATCTTGGCCTAAGGTGGACTTCAAGATATGTTTTCCATCTCCTATTTCAGCTTGAGGCAAACTTTAAGTTGTCTTTGCCATGTATGCTTTGAGTTGGGCTGATTTTACGTTGTCTTTTCCATGTATGCTTTGAGTTGGGCAGAATTTACCTTTGTCTTAGACAAGCATTATTCAAGCCAAGGGCGGACTTGATAGCAGTTTGGACAGATTTTCTTTCCCAAGCAAACTTTGCATCATCTTCAACATTTTCCTTGACCATGGGCATGGCGGACTTTGCTTGTGCCTTGTCAAGATTGGGCGAACTTGCTCTTGACTTAGACATGTTGATTTTCCTTCCAAGTGAAAACCGAGAGAGGTTATTGTAGAGGGGAATAACCAAATTCCATAGGCTTAGATGATAATTTTCTAAGTGTCACGGTGTCCGAGTAACGTCATGCTGAAGTTTACCACCATTTTGCACTTCAGACTCTTAAGGGATTCAGCTAGTTGAACGTAGCTTGGAGAGATTTGGTGCATTTGGGTGCGAAAGAGGGCCATGAATAGCGTAAAAATACCCACTCAGATGTGTTGGAATAGTTATTTTTGTCACACGAGTTGCAGAATAAAAGTTGCACCACTTTGCACTACTTGCATTTGACAACTTTTTCCCCAAGAGAAATCTCACTTCCATAGGAAAACGTCTCTGAGATAGTGAAAACTAAGAGAGGTTATTGTGGATGAGAACAACACGATCCCATAGGCTCAAACAAGAAGTTTCTAAGCATCACAGTGTCCAAGTAACGTCATGTTGAAGTTTGCAGCCATTTTGCACTTTGGACTCTTAAGGGATTCAGCTAGTTGAACGTAGCTTGGAGTGATTTGGAATGTTTGGGCGTGAAAGAGGACCATTCCTAGAATAAACGTACCCACTCAGACATATTGGAACAGTTAGTTTGGTCACACGAGTTACAGAACGAAAGTTGCACCACTTTGCAACTTTGCACTACTTGCATTTGACAGCTTTTTCCCCAAGAGAAATCTTGCCGCCACAGGAAAACATCTCTGAGATAGCAAAAACTAAGAGAGGTTATTGTATAAGGGCACAATACAATCCTATAGGCTCAAATGATAATTTTCTAAGCATCACGATTTTTGAGTAATGTCATGCTGAAGTCTACAGACATTTTTCACTTCAGACTCTTAAGGGATTCAGCCGATTAAATGTAGCTCAGATCGATTCGGTGTGTTTGGGTGTAAAAGAAGACCATTCCTAGTGTAAATGTACCCACTCAGATGTGTTGGAATAGTTAGTTTGGTCACACGAGTTGCAAAATGAAATTTGCACCACTTTGCAACTTTTCACTACTTGCGTTTGACAACTTTTCCCCAAGAGAAATCTCACCGCCACAAGAAAGTGCCTCCAAGATAACGAAAATCAAGAGAGGTTATTATAGAGAATCACAACATGATCCCATAGGATCTTAAGAAAATACTCTAATCCTCATGGTGTCTGAGTAATGTCATGTTGAAGGTTGCAGCCATTTTGCACTTCGGACTCAAGGGATTCAGTTGGTTGAACATAGCTTGGAATGATTCAGCGCATTTGGGTGCAAAAGATGACTGTTCCTAGCATAAATGTACCCACTCGAACGCGTTGGAACAATTAGTTTGGTCACACGAGTTGCAAAATGAAAGTTACACCACTTTGCAACTTTGCACTACTTGCATTTGACAACTTTTTCCCCAAGTGAAATCTTGCCACCACAGGAGAACGCCTCTGAGATAGCAAAAACTAAGAAAGGTTATTATACAAGGGCACAACACAATCCCATAGGCTCTGACAAGAAGTTTCTAAGCCTCACGGTGTCCAAGTAATGCCATGTTGAAGTTTGCAGCCATTTTGCACTTCAGACTCTTAAGGGATTCAGTCTGTTGAACATAGCTCAGAGCGATTCGGCACGTTTGGGTGTGAAAGAAGACTATTCCTAGTGTAAATGTACCCACTTGGATGCGTTGGAATGGTTAGTTTGGTCATACGAGTTGCAGAAAGAAAGTTGCACCACTTTGCAACTTTTCACTACTTGCATTTGACAACTTTTTCCCCAAGCGAAATCTCATCGCCACAAGAAAATGTCTCTGAGATAGAAAAAACCAAGAGAGGTTATTGTAGAATGGCACAACATGATCCCATAGGCTCTAACGATAAGTTTCTAAGCCTCACGGTGTCTAAGTAACGTCATGCTGAAGTTTGCAGCCATTTTGCACTTCAGACTCTTAAGGGATTCAGCCAGTTGAACGTAGCTCGGAGCGATTCAGCGCATTTTTGTGAGAAATAGGACCATTTCTAGCATAAACGTACCCACTTAGATATGTTGGAATAGTTAGTTTGGTCATATGAGTTGCATAACAAAATTTGCACCACTTTGCAACTTTGCACTACTTGCATTTGACAACTTTTTCTGCAAGCGAAATCTTGCCACCATAGGAAAATGCCTCCAAGATAGAAAAAATCAAGATATTTTATTGTAGAGGGGCACAACACAATCCCATAGGCTCTGACAAGAAATTTCTAAGCCTCATGGTGTCCGAGTAACATCATGTTGAAGTTTGCAACCATTTTGCACTTTGGACTCTTAAGAGATTTAGCAGACCAGGAGGCTCAAACTCAATCAAATTGAAAAATTTCCTTCAAGAGGTATCTAACAAGATTAAAATGGTATTTTAAAGCAATTCAAACAATCTCTCAAGTTAGACAACAATCAGAAGCACCATTTCTCAATTTCACCCATGAATCCTAGTAGTAGTGCAAACTCAGTTTTTGGCCTTTTACTCAAATACTCTCCAAGACACCTGACAAACATATGATGGTTTCAGACACCCATTTTAGAGTTGTAGAATATATCCCAAATTCATAAATAAGTCTTTTAGACCAACCTCCTAAAATCACCCCTTCTACACTGACCTAATTAGGTTGATTAGGCCTAAATTACAAAGCAACATATCTTTAAACTTCCCACAGGCCCTTGAAACCTTGGGGAAGCATTTCCTATGCCCTCAAACCTTTGAAACCACAATTTTTTCCCAAGGTTAACTCTTCCAACATAGAAAACCACAAAACCCTCAATTTCATGCCAAACCAAGAGGGTTTATTCAAAATCCCACTTGCACAACCTCCCAGACCATGCCACTGACTCAAACATGTATATTCTGACCCCTATGTGCTCAAAAGTTGAAAAAAACTCCACACTCATTGATTTTCACAAACCCTAGGCTGAGGGCTCCATTTTCATGTGTTTTCTTTAACAAAAATCAATAGGACAACAGGCTTATTTGCTTTATTCCTTCTCCACAACTCTAATCATGCAACCTACAATTTAATCAGATTGCCTAGGGCCCATTACACTAGTTACATCAGATACAGTCGATGTAAGGGCCCTTTAAGACATTTTTTTTATCACAAAACCCTCAATAGGGTGCTCTCGGCTTGTCATACGAAGACAATGATTTCTTCAACAAATCTTTATTAAATTCTTTCAAACCTTATGCAAAATAAGGCTAACATAGTCCTCCATGAGAAATGAAAGATTACATAGCAAATGTCAATCTGTACGGCTCGTACAGGTCTGCAAAATGTGAAAGAAACACATAAAAATGAAGAAAACTCAGAATTTTCTTATTGCCAATACCTTAAACTTTGAGCCAACATTACAAATGGTGTCCTCATGCCTTTTTAAAGGCTTATCCTTTTCAACCAACAACCAACTACCCTCCCAATTGAAATTTAAACCACTTATGACTGCTGGAGATCACAATTTCATCTTTTACACAATTTAATAACAACACCATTACATGCTTTGCAATGTTTTCTCATTTTGACCCTTTCAATCACCTAACCTATTACAATGGGTCTAATGAGACTTTATTCACCTGAAAACCATGTCTTATTCAAGAAAACAACATACTACCACCCTTGACACCACCTTGACAACTTTGAAACTCCTTTCCATTTGATTTATAATCATTACAAAATGAATACATAAGCCCCTCATAGTTGACCAAGTACCATAGAATGGTCACTTAGGACCTTATTTGAACTTATGGACTCAACACAAACACCCTAACACACACACTGCCTATCAAACTCTTCATGGAAAACAAAGAGAAGGTTGGTGCTCCTGCACCAAGCCCAAACATCCAAATGACCTACCATGCCTTTGCGGACCTTCTATCACGTCAAACTCCACCTGATAACACTGAAACAACTAGGTTATAACCTTCTTCCAAACTTTTTATTTAATCTACTACTTCAAGCTATAACTCATAGGCCAAAATTCACACTTTTTCCACAGGGGCAGAGTGGAAATTTCAACCAAATGTCTTTTCCACCCATTTTATTCTACTGTAACTTAGTGGAATGGCATAATTAGGTGTAGGGGGCATGTGTGCATGATTTCAAGAGCAAGGGTGGCCATTTGGGGGTTTGGGCATGATGCCTAGTTGTCAAGAATGTGTGTTTTGAGTGAAATTTGGAGGTTAAGAGTAGGTAGTGATGGAAAACATTTGGGGCAGCACTTTCTAAGAGTTAATTAAGCAAGGGAAGACATATTTGAAGGTGTTGGAGGCATTCAGAGTTTTCCACCTTGCTCTGCATCACTTTGGCATGTTTATCAACATAAAACTATGATATTTTTGTATTTCAATATGTAATGATAATGCAATATGAAATATGTAGTGTAAGACAATGACGTATATGTGTATTTAAACTTTAAAGTTAAAATGTTAAACTTTACCATTGTTCTTATCTTCAAAGTTGTTTAAACTATATAATTTAACCATAATATAACTAAGCAATATATGATATAATTTAACCATTATTCATTATTTTTTATTGTCAACTATATAATATAACCATTATTTTTTATGATATTGTACATTGATATTTAACCATTGCTGAAGATTAAATTTTCGAACAATTTAAACATGCACATGATGAAAAAATTATTTTGATTCTCAACTTCTATATATGAAATTATCCAATAATCAAGTGTATGTCCATATACAAAAATGGCATCAACACCAACTCAAACAAAATTTTACAAAGTGTGGCATATGCCATCTTGATAGCTATTCATAATATACATTCCAAAATGTCTATATTATCCTAAACTACTTGTGGATCATCAAAATGGAGCCTTTTTCAAGCACTCTTTCAAGATCTCAAGCCTTGAGCAATTCTTTTATCTTTTCATGGCACTCTACCTGAGAATTCCCATAACTCATTGCTATTTGGTTCCTCCAATCTATCACACCTTCCTTTGGCTCTCATTAGAGATGATCTACTTATATTTAAAGATTTACTTGTCTTTGTAAGGTTCACCTTGTTCCTTGTTTGATTGCTTAACAGTGTTGTCATCACACATCTTGTGGCACAACTATCCTTTGTGCGTGAGGTAGAACCCACGCTCTCATATGCACTCATCAAGTTCTTTACAATGGAATTTTCACTTGAGTCATTTGAAACTCTCAGCCCAAGAGCCTTCATGGTGGGCCTAAATTTGAGTTGCCTCATCATTTCAACAAATAGTTGGCATCTTCCACCCTCACTTAGCTTCTCAAAAAAAAAACTCCATATCCTCTATGCAGCTCTTTGACATGTACGTTTTGACATCTTATCAGGCATCCATTTCAAAACATTCGAATCAATATCAATCAAAAATCTAGGTTTTCTATGCAAAACTCTAGGAGGAGTTCTCAAATGTAAATTTGTGTCAACATTAGGAATGTCAACAACATCGGGGATAGATCGCGTACCTTCAATCAGAGGTACAATTGATGACATACCTTGAGATTGACATGCAAACAATGTTGTACCTCCAACTTGAGATGTCGTTTGTGGAGTGACTTCAAATAGAGGCGTGTTTGTTGATGTACTTTAGAAATGTAATGTTGTTGATGGTGTGTCTTCAACTGTAGGTGTGATTTCCAACATACTTGGAAGACCAGATGTTGTTGCTTGTGTGTCTTCAACTAGAGATGTGCATTGAACTTCACCTATGGTTGATGATGTGCCTCCAACTTGGGGGTCCATTTGTGTCCTTCCATGAAATTTTTCCATTCGTGCCCTTTGTTTTTCTAATTGTACATCTCTCTTATATTTCACAGGAATTTCTAGTTGTATGGGTTGCAATTCTTTTGCTTCACGAGCTCCAATTTTTTATTCTCTTCTCCTTGCATTTTTTACTGCATGTTCTTCTAGTGTTAGAGGCTTTGGTCATTTCCTCAGCATGACATTGAATTTTCATATTCACAATCACACATAGAACAAAAGTAAGTAATGCATTTTATGAAACATATTGATAACGTTGATTACATTCCATTTTATTGAACACACCAAAGCATTTTATGAAAGAAGGCAGCAAGTTGTTTGGAATTATCAAACATGTCTATATGCTGCAACATTTTGCATACATAAATCTACCAAGGAAGAATGGTAAATTGTATAAATGAATGGAAACTTGCATTAAACCAACTATTTCTTAAGTCACTTGAAATTATCTAAGCACATGATGAAGGTGAATTCTTTATGGCACAAAAAAAAATAGAAACTTGCACATTAACATTGATGAAAGCTCTTAGGTTTTCCAAATTAGTTGAAAATAAAAAATTTCCCACAACCATCAATAATAATGAATTTAATGTTCAATTCTATTTATAACAATGAATATTAATAAAATCATCAAATGAATGGTCTATAAATTGTCAAAACAAAACAAAAAAACTTGTGTTAAGTTGAATTCGTTTATATAAGCATGTTGGAAATGGACTACTATAAGCAATGCAAATAGAATTCATAAGAAAATTCATGTTAATTTGATTTCATTTATATAATTTTAAACATGAATTCATCTAAATTATGTCATGGTTTTCACTTTTTTCTTCAAAGTCATAAAAATTAAACTTTTTTTATGCAACTCACATCTAATTCAATTTTATGTCCAATTATTATGATTAATAAAATAATTAAAGGAATTTAGATTATTGTCAAAAATAAACAAACATACTAAATATAAACATTTCAATATTACCAAAAAATGAATATATTACCTGAGATAATGTAAAATGATGTAGAAACTTGAAAATGTCTTCATCTACATTGTCTGCATGCAAATTGGTGGCAAAAAGGTGATGGATCAAGCATAGATTGGTACAATAGGGAGTCAACTGCATTAAAAAGGAATTTCTCTGTCAGATTAAGCATTGAACCAAGCAAAAGCAAAAGCATGTGGGCCAGAATCATGGGGTGAACTCCTATTTTACCGTTTTGAGGTAAAAACACATTTGGTGCTCGTCAAATTTGGAGAGCGCCAAATATGGTGCTTTGAAATGCTTTCACAATATCAATAGGAAGGAAGTGAGACTTGAGATAGAGGGAGAGGGGATATGAGTGAGAAAGATTAGTCCTAGTAGCATGGTAGGGATTGAGACCTGAGAGCGATAGAGACTTGAGAGGGATAGAGAGTTATCCAATTAGGGTGGGGGGAAAGACCTCACAATGGGAGAGGGGTTGGAGTGAAATACATTTGTCTACCCTCTACCCATAAACTGTAACCGTAAACCTTTAAACCCTCAACCCTATAACCCTCAACTCTCTCTCTCTCACAACCCTCTACCCTCTACCCTCAACCCTAAAACCCTTAAACCCTAAACCATAAGCCCTCTACCCTCAATCCTTAAACCGTAAACCCTAAAACCCTAAAACCATCAACCCCCCTATTTCTCTCTCAACCCTACACCCTCTACCC
>VDFB02193867.1:246278121-246294774 GCA_007258455.2 Sequoia sempervirens
AGGAGTGAGAGAGAGAGAGAGAGACTTGAGAGAGGGAGAGGGGGTAGGAGGGAGAGGGAGTACTCGAGACAGAGGGATGGGAGAGAGATGGAGGTAGTGAGAGAGAGAGGGGGGAGGGGGGAGATACCTGAGAGAGAGAGAGAGGGTGTGGGGGAGAGATAGAGGGAGTGAGTGAGAGATAGAGAGAGACCTGACAGAGGGAGAGACTTTAGAGAGAGGGGGAGGGAGATGGGGTGGGAGGGAGAGACTTGAGAGAGAGGGAGAGGGAGAGAGATAGAGGGCTGAGAGACACAAACCTGAGAGAGAGAGGGAGAGGTGGTGGAGGAGAGACACCTGACAGAGAGAGAGATGAGAGGGAGAGGTAGAGGAGAGGGAGGAGAGGAGAGGAGAGGAGAGGAGAGGAGAGAGACAGAGGAGGAGAGAGATGGAGGAGGAAGAGACAGAGGAGGACCATGAGACGGAGATGGCAGGAGGGGAGACCTGACAAAGAGAGAGGGAGAGGGGCAGGGATGGAGATATGAGAGAGAGAGAGGGGTGGAGGAGAGACCAGAGAGAGGGAGAGAGACAGAGGGAGAGAGAGATAGAGGGAATGAGTGAGAGAGAGAGAGGCTAGGAGGGAGAGACTTGAGAGAGGGGAGGGAAGGGGGTGGGACAGAGAGACCTGAGAGAGGGAAAGAGAGTGGGAGAGAGATAGAGGGAACGAGAGATAGGGAGTGGGAGAGAGAAAGGGAGAGTGATTGAGAGACCTAAGAGAGGGAGAGGGGGTAGGAGGGAGAGACTTGAGAGAGTGAGACAGAGAGAGAAAGACAACGACCTAAGAGAGGGAGATGTAGTGAGAGAGACAAAAAGACCAAAGGAGGAGAGTGAGAGGGAGAGTGAGAAAGGGGGTTAGAGTGAGATAGATTTATTTAGGTACCTAGGTGGGAGGGAAAGAGTCCTGAGAGGGGATTGGACTGAGAGAGAGTAGTCTAGGTCGTGTGGGAGGGAGTGAGACCTGAGAGAGAGAGAGAGAGAGAGAGAGAGACTTCATAGGGATAAAGATTTATCTAGTTAGGATAATGAGTTAGAGAGCGTATGAAAGGTAAAACCTCAACTATCCATCTATGATCATAAATTGTGCACTCTAAGCATTATCAAAGTTGTCAACCAAAGAGAGGGGAAATTCAAGTTTTGTTCAAAAAAGGCCATTTGGCGAGCGCCAAATTTGGTGCTCGCCAAATGGCCTACTTTGGACATGTTAATTGACAAGATTTTCCAAATTTCCTCCTATTTTCGTTCGTGCTCCCCGTCTCATTTGCATGTCTTTCAATGTACATTTATAAAAAAACTGTGATAGCATTGACCTCTCTCTTAGCTATCTAAATATATAATTATTTTTTTCATTTTGATTTAGTTAAAGTTTTGATCCATGGCTTCTATTGTAAATGCCTATGATTTTGGTCAAAAACCAACATGTGCTAGTTTTAGGATAGATATTTACTCATTCATCAAAACGTGAAAAAAATTACATTTTTTGAAACTAGACTCCATTCTACACATGATGAAAAAAAATCAATTTTCGATTAGTTTTCAAGAAATTTAGGGGGGAGCACACTCAAATTTCAGCTTTTCAGGATGTGTCCATTTTGAATATTCATAAAATATTATATATTCATTAAAAAAAATATCCGAAAGAATGATAATAAACTACATGGTGTTAGCTAATTTCTCACTGTTGGGATTTTTGCAATTCTAAAAAAAAGTTAATGAAAAAGGGGGGAGCCCTCAGGCACTATGCTATTTTTTTTTTATAAAAAAAAAGGACCTGTTTTGGGCCCCCTTTTGAGACCCTTAATCTTCATTAATTTCAAAAAAAATTAGTAGCTTAGAAACTAGACTCGGAGAACTTCAACTTTTGTTCTTACTGCATCTTGAAATTTTGAGCATAACTATCTTCATTTTCTCGTGCAAATAAGATTTTGCTCATTTTAGAAAAAAAAAAAGGTGGCATCTTAAGATCCAAAATTGTGTCACAGATCCATGCACTTACTCATGATGTATAAGGATCCAATGAGGTAGTGATAGTATGTGAGGTAGGTGAAATAAGTGCCTCAATATAACTATCTACTCATAGTCCATAAGAGTAGTATAGAAATGTGGGAAGGAAGAATATTTCATTAGATTTTTTTGTATTGGATGTTCTTAGTAAAATTTCTAACAAACATGTATTGAATATTAGATTCTATCTAAGTGGGTAAGATATTTGAGATAGAAGTGAAGAATGAAGTCAATAACTTTTTATAAGGACCTTGTACACAATGGACAAGATTACTAAATCTCACTTGTAGGATAATGTTTACCTAGAAGTGTTATAAGAAGATATTGACAAGATCATTGAATGAATGGATAAAAATATCTAAAAGGGGAAAAAAATCAAGTGAAATCTCCTTAAGGGAGTGAGGAAATAATTTTTCTAAGAGTTTATCATCAAATAAATAGTCACTACAAATGGTCATAAAAGTAGAGACATGAGTTTAAGGGTCCCCTTTTCCATTGTACTTTTTCCAATTAGAGGACAAAAAACTAGGGAAGAAACATTATAACAAATAATCTCTAAATTTAGTGAGTTGTACTAAAATGTCATGATAGTTATCAATTGAGATGATGAATAAAGAGAAAGTAATTACTTTTGGATATTCCTCATATTTTTAATGAGCTAGTTAATGAGAGGTATAGTTGTATGTGGAGCTAAAGTGATGGTACTAGTGGAAAAGGGACATGAAGGAAAAGGCTAAGTGGAAATGGATGGTCTAGCTAAGTATGTGTAAGGAAGAGGCTCAAATGGTGGGACATAGCTATATGTAGTAATATAGTTTATGGAAAACCCATGAGTATGGTGGGAAGAAGAGGCTTATATGTTGGGAGGGATTACCAATGTAGCAATAGTAGTATAATTATGGATACTGACATTAGGGTTATGTTTGGACATAGAAATTTATGTATGTGATAAATAGTAATTGGAATCACTTGAAGTATCAAGAGTAAAGTGTGAGAAAGAGGATTATATCGATGTATAATATGCCCCATATCTTGGGGGAAATACAAACCCTTAGGATTGTTAGCAAGAAGGACTATCAAATCATAAATGATAGAAATTATCATAGAAAGAGTGGATTCATTACTATCAATGTGAATGTAAGAATGCTAGATTTCATCAAAAAAAAAAGTTTTGGCACAAATTGGGGAATCTATGACTTCCTCATAGTGAAAATCCTCTTACCCAATGAGAGGTAACTCCTTAGGATTATTTGGTATAGGGGTAAGAGTAGTAGGAATTTTATAGAAATAATTGGACATGAAGTGATACTAATAGAAGAGGTGCCAATATTAAAATGGGAACTATGATGAATAGGGATTGAAAAAGATCCTAACTATGTATTAAAAATCATAAATTAATAACACAAAGTTTAAAGCACAAAAAAGAAAATATTTATGAGAAAAACATTAGGTTCACTTGAATAAAAGATGTTGTAAAGTTAATGAATTTAAGGGTCAGTGCAAGATCATGGGGTCCAAACTAGGCCCTTAAGTGGCAATGAAAATTCAAAAAATAGAGTTAGGAAACTTGACATAAAATTTTGAATAATTTATTAACATAATTTGAAAAATATGTAAGAACATAATTTGTATAAAATTGAATGTAGTTTCTAAGATACTATTCTTTTTTTGGAAAAATGTAAATCTATTTGGTGAAAATTTGAAATTTCAATGCAATAGTACTAAATTTTCAGGAAAAGATAAAAAGCAAGTGTATGTCTGGCCAACCTATGTATAAGAAAAAAATAATATATTTATTTGAAACCTTCAAGATAAATAGAAGACACATGTCTGAATGTGCCACATTTTTTTGTATTTTTTTTGCAAGTAAATAATTAGTTATGAGTTTTTTATTAAACTTTTTAAAAATATTAAAACTTGTTTGTCTGACCACCATAACTTGGTCAAAAAATTATGTAATTAATTTTTTTTTTCTTTACCCTATATTATGGGAAGCGTAAAATGTGCTGCATCTTTCAAATTCAAAAAATGTGAAATCGCTAAAATTATATTTTCTCACCATCCTATCAATCAGGACTTGATCACAGACGATACATACTAATTAGCAATATATTTTATGAACCTAATTGAATATTTAACTATCACATTCAACTCTTGACCCCCACATCTCCAACTTAAATACATTGCTCAAGGCACATTATCCCATTTAGTCTGTTTAGCCCAATGACATAAAGTGTTCACAGGCTTAAGAATGATGAAAGGACATAGAAACAATTAAATTAGACTAAATCGTACTTTCTAGACCTTGGTTCAACCACATTGTACTTTGTAAGGTTGTGTTTTCATCCATATCCAAAAAAAAAAAAAGAACAAAGTTAAATTTGTAACACCTCTACACAAAGAGAAAAAAAACATACAACACATAACATAAGCAATAATTAGATAACTAAAAATAAACAATAAAATAATATTAACAATACTTATCCTAGATTAAATGACTAAATGACAAAGAGAAGTTTAGGAATATGAAGCCTTCATATGGAGAGTTCACCCAAAAATACCTATAGCTAAGATACAAAGAAAGGTGACGATTTTTATGGAGCTTGTCAAAATGGTCTTGAGCCCATAATTTGGTCCTTCAACCTCCATAATTAGTCAAATAAAAGGTAGAATGGACTTGAGTGTGTGCCTATATCTGAGATGTGTCTTTAACTAAGAGAAACACTTAGAAATAAAATATGAGAATAGAAATAAATGTATCTATCACTAGATCCTAATGTGTATGCAAATGGAAATGGTAGATGAAATGATATATTCAAAGATGTTAAAAGAGATATAAAGAATATAAAAGCAATATCGATAAAGGGTTTTATATTGGGTTTTCAAGAAAATTATCATGAAAAAATTGCATAAACCTGTCAAAGCTGGGTGGAAGCATAAAGCCCTACCTCAAAGCTAGGTGGAAGCATAAAGCCCTACCTCACTTGAGGGAAATTTTGAAAAATTGAGTTTTACAAGATAAACATTGAAACACCTAAGGTTTTTTATCATTGGAAAGCCCTTTATTCAAACATTGTAGTCATTCCACATGTCATAGACCTTTAATTGAAGGTATTTTTCTTATAATGTTGAAACATTTATATAGCTCATTTTTAAGGTGGCCTTCTAATGAAGGTCTTCCAATCAAATGTGTCTCAATGGCACCTACATGGAACTCATTCCACATGCTCACCTTCTATTAAAAAATGGTTGATTAAAGCCGCATTTTCCATAATCAAATCAAAGTGTCATAACACGAGACTTGGCATGAACATAGCCCTCAAAAAAGACTTTCTAAAAATAATAATTTGTAATATTTTTTATTGATTTTATTATATTTACTTCTTTTTTATGAACATAGGATCTTTATCAAACATAAAGACCTATGTTTGACACATGAAAAAATAGAAGAAAAAATGGAAAAAACAAACATGTACCCTCTATATTGATGTCCTTTTTTTAACAAAACAAAACAAAAAGGACATATACAAAAACAAATCTATGCATTATGAAAAAATGTACCTAAATAATTATTGATCTAAATTAAAAATAATAATAAATGAATATGCAACCAAAAATCACCAAAAAAAACCATTTTAAATATCAATGTTAATAATCTATGTTTAAGAAATTATAAATTGATCTTATTTCTAGCTCAAATTATGTACTATGGGGAAATATTAATCATAAAAAGTACTATTTGTATACAAATAATTTATTGACACATTTAGAAAATGATATTTTTTTAAATATATTTAAAATTTACACATGAGATCTCCTAAATCATTAGTTTACATTATCTTCAAATTTTTAACACATTGCTTGCTATGACTGACAAAAAAAATATAAATTTAGTTGAAATGTTGGTTTGAGTGACCCAGATAGGCCAAAAAGTGAGACATGCCTTTATGCTTCCATCCAATTAGAAAGATACAATTGTGCAAAAAATAATAAAGGCAGTGTAGGGAAAAGTAAGACACATTCATAAGGAAAATAGCCAGTAAAGTGATAAATAGAGGAGCAGCACTTGTTGCACAACATAAAATAAATAAATAAATTGAGTGATCACATTTGTGGATTTCAAGAATTGAATATTTTCCAAGAAATTATGGTGCTACAATGAAGAAAGATGAATAAGAGCAAAGAAATATGTCATCAAGGAGGACCACACTAGAAGAAAACAATGGTCATAGATGAATGCGAGTAGAAGGAATGAGTGGACAACCAAGCAATTAGTGGCACCAAAGACAATAGAGGGATCTAACTCCATTTAGAACTAATTGTGGTGCTTAAAGATTGTATCATCACAAAGGACCTCTACAAGCATCTTGAGAGATTGGAGATAGGATAAGTATAATCAAATTGATGATCAATTTGTGGCTTCAATTTTCAATTACATAGATTCTTACATCACAAAAAAAGGTTCAAGAGAGGAAAAAGTATGCAAGCAATGGACAAGATCTAATGTGAAACACAACGATAAAATTGCATTAAATTTCTTACTTCAGCAAAGAAAATAATATGATAGGTTAATTCCATAATGATGTGTTGACCTTAGACATAAAGAACATGGTGTCAAGGAAACTACACACCATACATGAGTTGATTGGACTTACTTGTGCCCTAATTCCATTCTTTTGGAATTAGGCATTTTAATAATTAGTGAATGACTAACCAATTGCAACCTAATTGGAAGTTGAAGAAATGTACGTGGAGGCTTGTTCATTCACAAAATTCTCAATATGTAGTTAAGGATTTTTTTTGAGGAATAGAAGGAATGATACCACCACTATTAATAGGCAAACACATAATAAAAGGTCAAATTGCACAAAGCACATTTTGATTTCTTCACCTATTTCCCAATGGCATGATTCAAAATGTAACATAGTCATGGAGTGAGAACACAATGCATTACTTGGATATTCTCATACTTCATGTATTATACTATTACATGATTTCTACAAATGAACACACATCAAATGATTTGCTATAGGTTGAAATTTTATATTTTAAATCCTATTTTTAAGTGAAATTTGCGGACATGCAACAAATGAGCCAATGGGTGCAATCCCTAAAGTTGCAATTTTCCATCCAATCCCAAAGTTTATGAAAGGGTGTGCATATGTGGAATGCTAGGTGTAGCAACACCACATATAAACAAAAGTAGCAAGAGCCAAAGTTTTTGCAATATATGATTGTATGGACTTGGATGGTAGTGAAGCATGAGGGATAGATCCATGGGACTACTCTCTCACATACTTTCAATTTTAAAATTGGGGATAAGGGAATTCCATTAGTAAAATTTAAAGAAGATGATATGCAAATGCTTGCAAAGGAACTTGTTTTCTCAACATCATCCAAGAGAACCTGATGGCAATGGCACACAACATAAGCCACAAATCATAGACTAATCATTACAAAGATATGCATGAACAAACCAAGCATAGGCCACACTAGAGAAATTATGGATTCAACAATAGCCACAATTTATTAGGCATTAACACTAATAAGAAAGAGGAAGGATAATCAACTCAACAAGAACAATGAAGGAATGGCATATTTATAGTCACATAATCATATGCATAAAAGGGAGTAAAACACATCAATCACAATAGTTCCCTACAAATCCCAATGAACACAATAAACTACATGAATCACTTCACCAAGCTTGTCAACTTACTAGGAGGGAGTATGTTTGCAACAATATAACAAGCTCAATAGGAGAGATCCGTTGAAAATTGAGGGGGAACCCAAATTTGAATTCAAATTAGATGAATATTAGAGAAGAGAAAAGGTTGTGCAAGGCTTCAATGAGGCCTAAAATGCAAAGTTGAATTCCAAACCTTAAGAGCCCAATGAGACAAGCCTAAAGGCTTCTTCATCCATATGTGTTTAAAGATGTTGCTAGAGGAATCCAACACAAATGTGGAGTTAGAAACTATATTAGATCTCAAAAACTACTTTTCCAATTCAAGAGAAGCAAGGACATTCCAACTAAATTCCTCACTCCAAACACCATGACTATCAAGGATGTGATGATTCTCTAGTTCTCCATCATCCAAGTGAGTTACTTGAACTTCACTAAGCCAAGGGATGAAGCAAAGGAATATTCGGTGGATGGTGAGAAAGTGGAGTAGCATGATGTTGCATGTTAGGGAGAAGCATTGAAAAATTGACTTGATGAACTACACAAAGAAAAGGGGTAATCAATGATAGAAAAAAGGTCTCTTAATGCCTAGTTAACAATTTTTTTTTATGTATAGAAGTATTACATGATCACATATTAGATGTTTTCTCTAAGTTGCTGCCTTAGTTATTCAACACTAAGATAACATCTCAAACACGGTCACTCCTCTCTTGTAGTTGGTTCCCTCAATCAAATAACTTTTAATTGAATAGGAATAAAAAGTAACAAAAAAAGTAAAAATACACAAAGGAAGAAAAAAAAAGTTAGAAGAAAGTTGGTGGAAGCATTCATTGTTGCTTCCCAAGCCTTCACCTAGGCTTCCATCACACACACTAGGTTTAACAAACTACAAGTACTAGTGCCCTCAAACTATCCAGAGTCCAATAGATGGTGCAATTAGCTATAGTCTTGTGCTTATGTTTCAAAACATCAAATACTAACCTTACAAGAGAATTTCACTAACATTAACCTCTCCAATAAAAAAATTAACTAAGATTGAGATCAAGATAGAGTCCAATAACTTACAATTGAAGTAGCCACAATTCAAGCAAACAAATCTTTAAGAATTTATATGCATTTTTAAAATGAGTTGTATGATCTCTTTTACTTTTGATACTATAGTATAGGAGGGGAACAACAATGAATCATTAATTAAGGAGAATCCAACATCCAGACATTTGTACAAATGGTAAAGGGATTTTTGGATAACATACATAAAGAGTGCTCAATTTTTTTCAAAAACTATTTTGAAAATCATGCCAAAGTTAGTGCAAGTATTCTCATAAGTATATAGCATGTGACTGGAGGAAGCACATGATAGTTGAGGTGAAGGGGTGTTAGGCACCATATCAACAAACTATGTAATAAGTTAATATGATGTAAAAATGTGATGTACAAGGCATATTGTAAATAGAATATGCACCCATTTTGTATAAAGGAGAATGTTAACACGGGAGGTTATTCCACATAGGAATAATTGTGTTAGTTTAGAGTTGAGAAGTTATGATGGCATGATCAATGTACTAGTCACACCCAAGTTCATAAGGGTGTACAATGTGAGAAATGACATTGTTATATACTAATTTGAGCAATGAAAATGAGGAATCTATGATCAACCATATTATGAGTTTTTTTTTTTTTTTGGTTTGGGTAATGTTTGTCTATCTTGATGTTGTTAACTATGTAGGAATGCAGTGTGTTGTCTTTACTCTATATGGAGATCAAAGAAATAGGCATATATGATCAGTATTCTTATTAGTGTGCCCCATCGAGGTGATTAATTGCATTAAAACCGTATGGCACACAAGGCATTCAGATTTGACTGATTTTCAACGAGTTTTTATATGGCATAATTTTTTCTTTTTCAAAAGGGTTTTGAATGAACAAATTTTTCTGTTTTTCTTGTGTTTCAAAGGCATATTTCGTTGAATGCAACTGGGGCATTTTAACTACATTTTTCCTGCAACTTCAACCATGGCAACAGGCAATGCAGTTGTAGTTTTTTACATTCATGTTAGATTGTTAAAGGGTTGACTGTTGAAGCTAATCAGAAAAAGAATAAGGTAGTTTGTACTCTGTAATATGTATCTTACTATTCCTCTGGGCTAGAACTTGCAGCTAAAGGATGTCCAACTAAGGTACACTGTTGCCTCTAAACTCATGGAATTGAATGTGTTTCTTGAACACTGACCTGCCAATTTGCCTACAAAACTGTCATTACAAAGAAGTGAATGCAACAAATAACAAAACATACTTTCATTGTTCGATAGAATTTATCTTCAAACATTTATGTGGTGTTATCTACAATTAGAAAAAAGTTGAATACATATTTGTTCTGCACATTAGCAAAGCATTTAGGATAACGATCCTTAATGTTCTTAAAAAACAAACAATCTGTTCTTATAACCTTGTCTTTCAGGGGAAAAACAAAATGATCTTTAGATGCAAATCTATTGGAGTTGGTAATATTTATGTTTGTTGCACCATCACTCTCATCTATGGTAAGGTCATCTTGATTGTACGTTGGTTGGTTATATCACCTAGTTTTTCTTTGCTTGTATTCTCCCGATTACATGTATATTCAAACCGCCTAACTTGTCTTGGTATCCCCTACTCTAGTCTTCTTGAATGTATAGTAACCAAGCATTCATTACCATCAGTATGCCAAACAAAGTTGTGAAGTCAAAATTGAAAAATGTATCAAGACTAACTAAATCATTGTGTGAGCGGAGTTTCGCTATAAATGGCTATTCAAAAACAAACAAGAAATTCTTGGCGAATAGGAAGATTATGAATTTTATATGTAAGAGTAATATGCTCACATTTAAGGCTTTTTCTTTTAGCTATGTAGTTATGAATCCTATTTAATTTGTGGGATTTAAAGTAGTATTTGTGTATATATTTATTTCTAAAATGTGCTAGCTATGTATATTGTTTCTTGTTGATCCCTTTAGTTTGGTTAGTACTTTAGTGTTAGTAGCTTTTGCCACATTACATATAAGTCTAATATTCACTTGAAAGTAGTCAAAAATAGCTTAGTCATATTAGATCTATTGAAGAAATTATTTGGCTAAATTAGTTTCTAATATTTACAAGTTGTTTATAAAATATTAGAAATAGCTACCACATTTTAAAGATAAATACTATTAAGCATATTTTAGATAAATTTTATATATTTAATTCAACCATTAAGATCAAAAATTATATTCTTGTCGTATTATTGAAAACATATTTAACATATTGTTATCATGGAATCTAGTAATGCTCGATTCACAGATAAACCCCCTACGAAACTTGTCCATTTCGTAGTTCTGTGTACTTCAAGTACACAAAAACAAAGAGAATTTCAATTCACCTCAATACATGGTCCAAAACCTCAAACAATCCATTTGAGTATTCCCCCGCCCCCCCGTCTGTCTTTGGAAGAGCTTCGAAACAAGCATCTTCGTCAGCTCTCAAACTTCGGGAGTTAGAAAATTTGTCAAACATGTCAAAGCGCTGAAAATCAACGCTCCTACATGTTGCCTTGGTGAATTTAACTCCAAATGTTGGAGCGCTGATTTTCAGGGCTCCTACACTTTGTTACCTTAGTCAAAATTGCACAAGCGGTGAAAATCACCGCTTGTGCATTTTTTGTCCAACTTAAGACTTCTTCATGCACGAGCGGTGATTTTCACCGCCAGTGCATGTTTCACGTTTTTTCCTCCAAACTTTGCACCATCATTAATGTGCCACTTGAGTTCATTTAATGACCTTTTTAAAAGGTTTTTAAGTGATTTTTTAACTAATCATCTCCATTCTAATCTCCATTCATCTTCTCCCTCCGCACTAGACATTTTACCAACTACAAGCTAGGTTGCAATTTTGAGGATTTCTTCAAAGCTTTGATCTCGGGTTTTCATCATTCTCCAAGTGAATTGTTTCTTCTCTTTCTTGTCGAAGTCTTTCTTTCTATTTTACTTTTAGAAAGCTATGTCATTTCTTCCTCTAAGTCACGCTCATTACATGCACTCTACTTAGGGTTTGTAGTTTATGTTTGCATTTTTTTGATTCACCATAGTCTTTGTGTTTTTCTTGTTAAGGTTTCTTCTTACTTTACAAACGTGCCATGCATTTTTTCCTTCTTGTTTTTATTTGTCTTCTTTTTGGTTTTTTCGTTTATCTTTCACTCATGCCCATCGAGTCCTTCCTACTATAAAAATGTTGAAGTTTGTAGTGTTAGTAAATTTTATGATTGAAACACTTCACGTTTTGAAATATTTTCCTCTCAGTGTTCAGGTGATAAATTTCAGTGCTCAGACATTGAATAACCTCGCTTTAAATGGAAAAGTGGTGAATTTCACCGCTATTACACCAAGGTCCTCCTAAACATCAAATGCTAAGGCGGTGTTTATAACTGCTACTACACTTCAAAAAATTTCACCAACTCTATGTAGGAGCAGTGAAAATCACCTCTCCAACACAGAGTACCTCATTCCTTCAAATGACTAGGTGGTAAAATAGCCCACCCTTACACTTTGCATTTTCCAAGTTGGAGACATGCTCAAGTGTTGATTTTCAGCGCTTAAGCATATATCCAAAATGTCAAGGCGTTGATTTTCAACACCTTGAAACTTCTTGCATATCAAAGTGCCTACATGTAGGAGTGTTGAAAATCAGCACCCCTACATGTAAATTAGCATTTCAAGATGTAGGAGTACTGATTTTCAGTGCTCCTGAACAAAAGACATTTTTTTCCATTAACACTCTGAAATCACTCTGCTTGCACTTTGAACCTTGTTTCTTCGCCCATGCTCCATTTTTCGTGCCAAATTGCTCGTTTCCACTTACTCGGCATTGCTTGCTTCCCTCATGCTTCCCAATACTATAGTTTCACCTAACATTTGTTGATTCACCATCCTTGCAATTTCTCTCCATATCTCATCAAGTGATCCTAAAGGTGATATCCTTTGATCCCGATTCTTCTAGATGACAGCAAAGAAGCCTCCATCATCTTCTAAGAAAGAGGGAAAAATGAAATATAAAAACCAAGGTGTCTTTCTACCTATAGTGGTGATCTCGAAGGTGTACAAAATCAAAAACACCAAAGTTGGTCATTAGAACCTTGAATACTTTGTAAAAAGAAATGAACAAAATCCCTTAGAAGATAGCTTCAGAGCCATTGTCCATAGCAACTTGCATCTGGTGTCCACATTCCCAACATCTTCTCATAATACAAAGTATGTTCTCCACGTTGCATCCCACTACATCTGAGATAACAGAAGTGTAATAGATTCCTCTACAAAAGTGATGATGAGACTAGACCCTAAATTCTTTGACATTGTTTTCAGAGTTCCACACATGGAACAATACACAAACATTTCATTGCAACAGGCACAGGATGTTTATGATGCATATCCAACTAAGGCTAAAAATTTGATTAATAGCCAATGGTTGAAAACACCTAGGCCCACTATCTCAAGATGGTCGAAGGGGCTTCCTCAAAGTGACTTCAAAGAGGATGTCAAGGATATGATTACTCTCTTGAGCAAGGTTAAAGGATTTCCCAAGTCATCTCATTTTCAAGAGTGGATGTATGAATACACTCGGATCATTAAGAGAAAGAAAGCTCATATTGATTAGGGAACCCAAATTAGTGATGAAATTCATGAGCAATTGATAAATGTTCCAACCACTCTCAAGTTCTACATGAATTCTTATTTGGTGTATGTTGTTGTTGTGATGAGGCAATTCCCAGGGTTATCTACAAAGGGAAACTGACATTCTATACCTGTATATGAATACTTTTATCAGTTGAAACTAAAAGAAAGTCTTCATCATTTCAGGAGGGTTACAGATGCCTTCTTTGCTCCTCTGTTGTTCAATTTTGATCCAACTCTCGAAAGAAGAGAGTGTCAGATGAGGCATACAAAGTGGTGAGTAAGGTTGGTTGTATATTTTTTCAATTTCTGACTTTTACTTATATGGAGGTAGGTTGCTATATTGGGTACCCTTACATGTTGCCTAGATATCCATCAGATAAGTGGATACTCATGGAGCTGTGTAGACAACTAATATCAGTTCACAAGGAATGCATGAGAATTCACAAACCAGGTTTCAAGTTCCCATTGACAATTGGGAGGTATGTTGTTTATAATGTACAAAAGGAAAAATCAGTCTATGAAGAGATGTAGATCGTAACTATCAGGACATACAAATATAGATTTGATTTTGATTACCAGGATGTGAAGAGAAAATTGAAAAAGGATCACATGCATATCTATCATTTTAAAGACATATGGGCTGATTGCAGGGATGAAGAAGACATCCACACAATAGACTTTTGTAGGTTAACAGTAGAGAAAATTAGAGAGCTGGGTGTGGCTGATCTACCAAAGGATTTCCAAGATCCTGGTGACATCCTGAACTCTGCCTATGAAGAAGACGAGATTGCTAATAAGCCCTTACCTCTGATTCAATGGTATAAAAGGGAAAGTATCTCTATTAGGGAAAGACTTGCTCCTATCTTGCACAACATAGAAAAATGGTTGCATAAACACGGTTTCCAAATGAAAGCTTTCAAGACTGAATCAAAAAGAGAAGTACCAAGAGAAGAAACCAGCCAACAACCAAAACTCTACTCAAAGAACAAACAAAAGGATATTCCCTCTTCTCAAAGAGGTCCTAGAATCAACTTCACTATTGGCAAGAAAGTTACGCAAGTTGTTGAAGAACAAGAGGCAACAGAGTTTGAACCTACTCATGTAGAAGGAAAAGAGGTTGCTTCTAAGGAACAAACTTCCGAAGAAGAAGGAAATGAAAGCGAAGAATCTTTAGAAGAAGAGTCTACAAAAGAAGAGGAATCTGAAAAAGATGAAGGAGAAAAAGAAGGTAATGAGGAGGAACTTGGGCATGACGATGAATGACAACTATCTCCTCATGAGAACATTGTTGAAGATCTTCCCTGGACGTCATCGCTCATAACTTAAAATGTTCCTCATACACCTTCCAATCCAAACACTCCTCCACCTCCTCTTCCTACATCACCTCCTCCCATGTATCTACCATACATGCAGTGGACATTTCTCATCATCTTCCTACATCAACCTTCCTTGCCACTCCTACAGTTTCAAGTCTACAAATTGTTGATATTTTTTCCTCTCCCTCATCCATCCCAAGTTTTTCATCTTCGTCTTTGGACGTTACATCTAAAGTTGAATTTGAAAAATTTATGAATGATTCTTTGCAAAATCAACTTGGTACGCAATCTACTAGAGCAATCATGACAGATACTACCTTGATTGTTACCATACCAAGCATTTCTATAGAAGTGACTACAACACAAGAGTTGACAGTGAGTCAAGAAGCGTATACTTCCTCTCTTCCCCCTTGGTTGGTATCTCAAGTATCAAAGCGAAAGAAACAAATGATCTCTCCAGAAGAGCTTGATCTTGAAGAGATAGCCCCATCAAAAGCCAAGGGAAAGAAAAAGGCCAAAGTGCATTCAAGACTTCATGTTGAAGAGACTGGTCATAAGTTTGTATAAATTGGTCTACCCTTGCAAGAGGAAGGAGATGTAAACATGGAGGACTACATAGTCATGAGATTCCAACTCGGCAGAGTGACAAATGAAAGTGCCAAGGAAGATGCACAAGTAGTCTTGGATGCGTTGGTAGGAAGGATTGACAAAATGGAACAAGCCTGAAACATGTATAAGAAAAAGGTTGAGCATTATGCATCTATTTTGAGGAAACTTGCAAGCTCTTTAGGCAATGTGCAACCTTTAGCTATGATAAGCGTTGAGGACCCAGCTGTGAAAAAGGTGGAGAAGTTTTCCTCCAAAGGTAAAGTGTTGTATAATTTCATTGATGAAATAATAGAACATGGCTCTCAAGTCATAGTTGTTTCGGATGAGGAGGCCACTCAAATAGCCAAACTCAAATCAGAGCTTGATAAAGAAGAAAGTATTCTTTCCCAAGAGAAAAAATAAATGGAAAAATTCCTATCATTTTTGCCACGAATGAAGGAGGCAAAGCTCAGTAAGTTGGTGGAAGTAGGGGTAATTCACGACAAAGAGAAATATGTGGAGGTAAGAGAATCCCTCAAGCATCGCATTCAAGTGATCAAGTCTCTTATCGAAGATCTCCACCAAGTGCAAGAAGATGTCGAAGGACATCGTACTATCCTTGAAAAAGGAATTAAGGAGTTACCAGGTAAGCTCCTTGATGAAGACAATATTTTCCTCCTGACCAATGAACTTTCCAAGATCTACAAAGTTGTCATGAAGCAAGTTGAGGATGCAAAATTTTCAAAGACCTCCATGCATGCAATTTGTGACATATGGCTAACTCTAGATAATCTCAAGACGCATCTTAACAGGTGCAAGAAGATTCACTCATCTACCAGAAGATCAATCACCAGAGTTCACACCATTATGGATTACACTGTTGGTCTAGATGATGCATTCATCTTGGAGACAAAGAAGAGATATGAAGACTTCTGCGCCTGATGCAGGAGCATCTAGTGGTGTAAGGGCAATCTTGCATCACCCAAAAATAGTTAAATTTCAAGTTTAGATGTTTTTACAGATGTTCATTACATGTTATTATTTTCCCAAAAAAATTGCAACAGTTTTTACTGTAAAAGATTTGAAGTTTTTTTAGATTTGAGGCACCTAAATTTCCTAGATTTTGCTCGTCTAATTTCCTAGATTTTCTCTTCCCTCTCTTTTATAAATAAGAGGGAATTCTATTGTAATCTTTACCTTTTATCTTTTGCAACAAAGTTCTTCCCATTTGAGAATCAAACATTCAAACTTTGAGTTCATCTTTGTGGATCTATTTTTTATCAATAAAGAAGTGAAGTTGCATACCAGACTTTGTGTTGGAATCAATTATTTTGTTGATTTGATT
>VDFB02193867.1:246298814-246402407 GCA_007258455.2 Sequoia sempervirens
TTGAATGTTGCTTTGGCTCCAAACTAAAGAAGAGCTCTATTTATGGGCGGGTTTCTAATTTTTGGGTAACTTTTTGGGGACAAGCTCACATATTGTGAAAGGGTGATTCTGTAGCTTTCTGTAACTTGCATGTGTTGTAGAACTTGGGGATTTGAGATCCTCTGCATGTAAGAAGCTCCATTTTCTGAATAATAAAATTATTCTCTTGTTTGTGGGTTATTTTATAAGTCTCGGGTTGCGCCCTCATCAGCGCCCAAAGCAAGAAACCATTAAGGCTTCTTTTCTCTAGTGTTGAATATTTTTATTCTTTCCTTTACGCAGTTTGTAAATAGTTTTCAACATCTTAAATGTCTTTTCAGAAAATGTAATTACATGTAAAAACATATATGTTTTCCCAAAAAAATGGACAACATTTTTTACTAAGTCAAAGTTGGGTGAGATTTTCTTAATTTAGGTCACCTAACTTTCCTAATTTTGCTCGTCTAATTTCCTAGATTTTCTCTTCCCTCTCTTTTATAAATAAGAGGGAATTCTATTGTAATCTTTACCTTTTATCTTTTGCAACAAAGTTCTTCCCATTTGAGAATCAAACATTCAAACTTTGAGTTCATCTTTGTGGATCTATTTTTTATCAATAAAGAAGTGAAGTTACATACCAGACTTTGTGTTGGAATCAATTATCTTCTTGATTTGATTGAATTGGCAGTGATTAGTGATTGAGATCTAAAGGGCTTTCAGTGAATTTTTGTAAAAAATTTGTTACACCTATTACTTGAATTTGTGACATTGTTGAATACTATTGGTGGATTATCTACAAGACTTTGTGCTTGTATTCATTCATGTTTTTCATGGAATTGTTGTGAAGTGTCTAGAATACTTTGTGCTTCTAATACAACGCTGGTTACATATCTTAAAGGATTCATTGGTGAAATCTACAGAACGAATTTGTGCCTTCGTGAGTTGTTCTTATTCTGTTACTCATTATTATTACACTGGTATTCTTAAGCTTTGCTTTGACAAGATAGGAATATTGGTATTACTGCTTAATTTTTGTTTGAAGTTGTACCGCATCAAGAACTTAAATTGTGAAACATTGTAAAACATGTTCTTTGAAAAAAAAAAGAATCATGAATGTGACACACCCCATATCATAGTTTTAATTACCTAAATAGTTTTACTTTAGTTTCAATAAGCAGTAAGAAAGATGCCTCCCCTTTATGAGAGGAGAGATTGTATCTCACACAATTGTGGTTGAAATCAAGGTTGTGTAATTTGTTTAAAGGAGACTACATAATTTTCACCCAACACATTTACATGCTTGACTTTATTTTATTGTAAAGTACAAATGTTTGCAAGAAATGTAATATACTGAACTACAAAAAAAGTCAAGCTCTTCTAAAGTGCACTGAACACAACATTTAGTAAGATTACCATCTCCTACCTTGTGAATAGATGCCCCAAAGCTAAATTTGAGGGCTACAGAGACTTTACTGGTAGGGATTCTACAGATGCCTTTCCCTATGGTTATCTTTTCTTACATTTATTTTCTTTGTCCTCTCTCTTTCTTCTTTCAGTAATATTGTTCAACTATAAATATAATGTAGGGGTAATAGTAGTATAAAATGGGTGATTATAATTGTGTTCTCTAAACTACCACTTGTTAGCAAGTATAAAATTAGATAGACCCAAGACCTTTCATGTGTCATCACTTATAATTCTACTCTACCCTCTCATGCCATTATGCTCTCACATTCATCTCTCTTTCAAATAAGATCACTCTTACATATTCCCTTGCCTATATAAGAAGATAAGGTATATCAAATGGTCTAGTATATCGAAATGTTTGATATTTTGAGAATTGATCTTTTGTACCATCTATCTAGAATAATGAGAAATTTGGCATTGGATATTTTGGTATATCAAAAGGTGGAAGTGATTAGGGCTTCTTGTATGAGTGATAAGACAAATGTTATAACCTTAAATCATATGATGGGGTTATATTACCTAATCTCCCTCAAATTCATACCAGTCTAGGTTAGATTACCTAATCTTCCTCTTCATTTCTAGGGAATTTCCTACCTTGAAGATATTGGCAATGTGATTAACCATTTTCTTAGTCCACTGATGTTGATTTTTCAAATTTTGGTCAAACCAACTATACTCGTATTTTGGTCAACATTGATATTTCCAAGGTTCTTCTTATCGATATCATCCTTATGGTGGAGGATAGGCTCTAGACTCATCTACTTGATTATAAGGGTCTTCCCTTCTATTGAAAAAGATGCATTTATATTGGAAACCTTGTTTCTAATAGCCTCTACTCTTAACGTAGGTTGGTGGGCTTAGCTACTTGGTGGAAAAATGCACTTCTTGAACACTTGATTGTTGGTAATTTTTTACTTTGAGGATTGCAGGTCTCCTAAGGCTTCCCTACATCTTGATGGGCCTATTCAGTGGATAGTTCCCTTTTTGGCTAGTGTAGATTTGGTGTCTTCTTTATTTCCTAATGTAACACCTTCTCTTGGCTGCTCCTCAGGCCAAAACTTTTAAGGACTGTGTTGATGGAACCTTTGTACCTTTTATGCCTTTGGATTCTATGCAATTTATGTCTTCTTTGGTTAGATGATCTTCTTCACGTGTTGTGGAGAGAGTAAAGGAAACGGTAGAGGATTCTCCTCTCCTCTTTCCCCAATCTAAGGATTTGGATAATGGTGTGTCTTGGACAATTGTCCAAATAAGGAAAAGAGCTCTTCTTAAACATGTCTCTATTTCTAATACACATGTTTTGGGTCATTTCTTGTGTAGATCACTTATCCTTTGGTTGTTTTTAGGTTGTCTATTTTTGTGAGGTTTTGTTTTTGTGGGGTCGCTTGGCTATAGTACTGGTGTTGTCTAATTTTGTGTCACCCAAAATCTTCCATTTGTAAAAGGTTTTCACGTCCTTTAAAAACCTATTTTTACCTATTAACAACAAACATATGAAAGACTAGATTTGATTTTATTTGCAAGTTTGGTTATCATATCACATCAAAAAACTTTGTGTGGGAATATTTCATGTCAAACTCAAGTGCAAACAAGGTCAAATGCATTTTTTTCTTGATTAATATCAGTAGAGGCATATATCATTTCAAATGGAATTTTTCAAAGGAGTGAAGAGATGACACCATTGCTTGCCTAAAAAATCCCTACAAATATCACACATCAAGTGTAATAGGCTCTATAAGAACTAGGATATAAGTGGCTTCAAATTCTATAAATGGTAGGGGCAATCAATTGAATGAGGAAGTAGGTGCATAATATTTTTTCAAGGAGTCTCAATCAGCACCTACTTCTCTAACATATATCCCAAACATATGTGGAGTAAAAAATAATTCTTTCTTTACAGCTCATACTTAAATAAAATCACAAACAATTTTGGAAAGTACATGATGGAGGAATAATATTCATGAATAGGTGAAGGTGGTTATGAATTTCTATTTCTACTCAATCCTATTGTTCCATGTTTTTAGGTCTTTATACTAGCAAGCTATGGTGGTTGTTACTACAATTGTAGATCTTGGGTTCAAAGCCCTATTGTATGATACATTGAAGATTGATATGTTTAATGACACAATTTAAAAGATTTAAGAATGTTATTAGTTGTAGTGTAGAAAAATGTACTCCTTTACATTTTCACGCTATGTCTACATCCCCTTAATTAATGGACTTAATTAATCCTCTAATTGCTTAAATTATGCATTCCTAAGCCTTATTATTCCCATTTTCTGAAAGGGAAATCGACATTAAACAAATGCTAACATTATTTTAAACACCTTGGAAATTGTGTGTCCTAGATTTAGGTCCCAAGACCTAAGGGCGAATGGGTCCTCCGTAAGTGCTAAGACTCAATTTTTAATATGTTTTTTTGTGGCATTTTAATGATTCAAATTCAAGTTTCAAATGCCAGCTTATGGAATCTAATTTTCGGAAAATTATATAAACACCTATAAATACATAGTTATTTCATCAATTCAAACCTAGAAGTAAGCAGTTTGTGGTATAAAGAGGCACTTGTATGCCCCTATAACTCCTCCAAAGATGGAGTAGTGGAAAGGAAAAACTGGACAGGTTAAGAAGCTGCCAGAACTATGATGAAAGAAGCAAATCTACCAGAAGTCTATTGGAGAGAAGCAATTCATATAAATTTTGTTTACATACTTAACAGAGTTCAAGCCAAAGCTACCAACACAAAGACTCCCTATGAGTTATGGTATGGAAGGATTCCTACTGTGAAGTACTTTAGATTATTTGGAAGCAAATGTTATATCAAGAGAGATGAAGAAATTTTTTAAAATTTTGATGCAAGGTTTGATGAGGGTATCTTCTTTAGATATTCTAATAAAATCAAGGCATACAAATGTTACAACAAAAGGCTGAGAAAGATTGTTGAAAGTGAAAATGTTAAGGTTGGTGAAAATATACAAAATTCAATTGCAGTAGATGGATATGTGTTATATGAACTTGATTGCAAAGAAGAAGAAAAGACTGAAGAAAAAAATTGCAAAATGAAGAGCAAGAAGCTCCGAAGAAGACCCCTAAGTATGTGCAAAATAATTATTCTAAAGAACAGATCATTGGAGACAAGAGGAAAGGAGTATTGACAAGAAGAAAAGTTGTTGAAGTTGAGGTAAATCTATGTTTACTTTATAAATTTGAACCTAAAACAGTGATTGGGGCATGCAAAGATGAACATTGGTTGAAGAAAATTGAAGAAATTATGTAGATTGAGAAAAATCAGACATGGGAATTGGTTCCTAGACCGAAAAACAAGAACATAATTGGAACTAAGTGGATATTCAGAAGCAAACTAAATGAGGATGGAAAAGTGCTAAGAAACAAGGCAAGGCTTGCATGTAAGGGTTACTCATAAGTGGAAGGTATAGACTTTGAGGAAACATTTTCCCCTATGGCTAGGATGGAAGCTATTAGAATGTTTTTGGAATTTGCTACACACAATGACTTTAAAGTTTATTAGATGGATGTGAAGTATGCTTTTTCTGAATGGTGAATTGGAAGAAGAGGTTTACATGGAACAACTAGAAGGATTTATGTTGTCAAATCAACTAGATATGGTGTGCAAATTGAGGAAGGAATTAAATGGATTGAAGCAAGCTCCCAGAGCTTGGTATGCAAGATTGGACAAATATTTGATACATCAAGGATTCAATAAAGGCACCAAAGATAGTAATCTTTATTTTAAAATTAAGAAAGACAAAATCTTGATAGTGGTTGTGCATGTGGATGATATTATCTTTGGAGGCAATGAAGCTATGTGTAAGAAATTTGTTGAAGAGATGCAGAAAGAGTTTGACATGTTAATGTTTGGGGAGATGAATTTCTTCCTTGGGTTACAAATGAATCAAACAGATAAAGGAATTTTCATTTCATAGTAAAAGTATGTCAAAGTATGTTGAAGAAGGTTGGAATGGAAGATTACAAACCACTATGCACTCCTATGGTGACTAGTTGTAAATTAAGAAAAGAAGATGATTCACCTAAGGCTAATCAAAGAAAATACAAATCTATGATTGGTGGACTACTATATCTACCTGCTACTAGACCAGATGTCACATATAGTTTTTTGTGTGGCTAGATTTCAAGAAGATCCTAAAGAGACACATGTTGCAGCTATAAAGACGATATTCAGATACTTAAGAGGCACTCTGAATTATGGCTTATGGTATCCTAAGGATACTAATTTTATATTAAGTGCTTATACACATGCAGATTGTGTTGGTTGTGTTGATGACATGAAAATTACAAGTGGTGGTGTATTCTTTCTTAGATGTAGATTGGTGTCATGGTTACGTAAGAAGCAAGATTCAGTTTCTTTATCCACTGCAAAGGCTAAGTATATTGCAGCAACATCTTGCTACACATAGGTTTTGTAGATGAGAAAGACGTTGAAAGATATCATAGTAGTGTATGATGAGCCTATTTCTATCTTTTGTGATAATACAAGTGCAATTAACATTTCAAAGAATCCAATGATGCATTCAAGGACAAAACATATATCAATCAGGTATCACTTTCTAAGAGAGAAGGTTATGGAGAATGAGGTAAATCTTGAATATGTACTTACAAAGGATTAGATTGCTGACATATTCACTAAGGCTCTTCCTAAGGATACTTTTGAGTATCTTTGGGAGAAGTTGGGGGTTATTTCCCCTCCTTCTTTGAACTAGATGCATATGGAGATGCATCAGTCCAATGGATCTATGGATTTATCTTTTTTTTGGACTGATGCTGGTGGCTACCTCTCAGGGGGAGTAGGTAGTGTCATGTGGTGTTTGTCAATTTGGTTGATGTTAGCGGCTACCTCTCAGGGGGAGTATTCAAAGCAAGTATCTTGTTTCAGTGTCAAAGGGGGAGAACAATGAAAAAGAACTTATCCTTTTCCATTGATGTCAAAGGGGAAGAAATAATCATGTGAAAAAGTTTATCTACTCAAGGGGAGAGGAAAGGAAATCATAAGAAAGTGTATCCAAAGCTATTGTGTTGTCTTTGATGGTTTTTCACATCTTGTGTTTCCATCAATGACAAAGGGGGAGATTATTGCAAGTATGAAGGTGTTTTCATTGATGTCAATAGGATGTCTACTGGTTGGTGTTGTCATTGATGTCAACTATGTGTTGAGGAAGTTTGTTGCATGATGAAGATATCGAAGATATTAATAAAAATCTAAAAAAAGAAGAAAAGAGGTTGTGCATGTATAGTAGAGATGTTGAGGAAGTGTTGTGAGTACATGGAGCTATCTTTATATTTCAGTGTTTGGATATGTGTTGGAATAGTGTAATGTGTTGAGATGATGTCCCTAGTGCTTGGTTTCCAAGTGCTTTTGAGAAAAATTGATAAACAAAGAAAATAGTGTTGTGTGAGTGTTCAAAGCATGCTCCGAGATGTGCTCCATGTTTCTTTTGTGTTGATGTTATACCCGTGCAGATTTGATATGTTGTTCAAGGTTGTTATTAGTTTCTATCTTCAAAATTTGGGTTTCTAGATCATTGTACAGAAAGATATTTTCACTAGTGTGTGAACCAGTTTTTCAAAAATATTTTATGTGGCCTGGGAGAAATGTATCTACTCCACGTTTCCCCATAGTTTGGCTTCAAGTTATGCAGATTTGGGAATTTTCTTATAATTTTTGTATCTTTTAGTATTCAAGGTTTCACTTGATTTAGTGCAGTATAGTTTGTGCTCCATGTGTCAGTGTGTGAATGAGGTTAACCAGATGTTCTAAGTTGAAGTATTTCTATGATGCAAGTTTGGATGAAGTCTTTGTTGATCTCAAGTGGTTTGAGGATTATTCTAGATTGTGTTCAAGTTAATTTTGTTGGAAGGAAGTTTTGTATTGATTTAAGAACACATGTAATTAATATTTTATGGTGTTTAGCATGGGTATTGGCTGACCTTGTGTTAACAATACATGCAAAGTTTATGAAAGCATGTTGAGGTTGTTGGAGTATGATACCACTGAGAGGGAGGGGTGAATCAGTGGTATGAAAATTTTCAAATAACCTTGAATTAATCTTTTAAAACTTTGACCTTATAAAATGCAAGATCAGAATCGTTCAACTATTAAGTGTAGCATCATGTATGTAAAGCTATCAAACTTGACTCATCACAAAGAGTATACGTAAATCTTCAACTTGACTTAATCAATTTGTACCAATTTATGCTCATGTTGTTTCAATGATACAAACATTCATTTATTAAATGTAACATCATAACAATTAAATGTGAGATACTTGAGCAAGCTCAAAGATAATCAAAAGAAGGCAATCACACCATAACACAGTTATTTTTCATGAGTGAAAAACCCTCATAGGGATGAAAAACCACTCGGTAAAATGCCTCACTGGCTTAATCAAAATGCCTCACTGGAAAAGCCTCACTGTCTACAAAATGGCTCACTGGAAAAGCCTCACTTGCTACATGTATGCCTCATTGGAAAATACACCTGCCTCACTGGAAAAGCCTCACTGGTAAAAAGATCAATCTTTGTCTCACTGACTTGATCTTAACATATCATAGTAAAACATGAAGAAAATAAATTACAGAGGGTTTCTCTATTTCACTGCAAATCATTCCAACTATATATTCTATGTCCTATAGATCCATTGAATTTGGAACCTATAAAACATACAATATATAGAGTATTTTTTTTGTTTTGCATACAACCTCTTACAAAAATCACTTTCAGTATTCTACTGAAGAACTATATTTCTTTATAGAGTAAGATATCACAATAAAATGCATCGAACCTGAAATTCCTTGTTAAGACATACAACTCAAGACACCTCAAGACCTTTTGAACATTAGTATATTCAAAATACTACACATTTTCTAATTGCAATCATGCTATTATACCATACAATCTTCTTTTCACGGTTTATTCATGACTCTTTCAATGTGTATTATCTTGAAAAGCACATAATATCATTGTCTACAACAACATTTCTCACAAAAACCAAACAAAAAGTTGATACACTTTCATTCTACCATCTAACACAATGCCAAGCTTAGAAATTTGATATTTATAGCAATCATTAGCTTGATCAAACTCGATAAGGCCATACCTTGAACTCTGAAGAAAGCAACCGCAATAACTTACAGATCTTAACTTCCCAAATGACCAAATCTTTCAACTGTTTCACAAGATATAGGCGAGACTTTACTGCTGTCAAAGAAACCCTAAGTCAGCTACCTCATAACCCAAGCTACAAACTTTTCAAAATGCCCGATATGCATTGCTTTCAACATTTTACAATGTCAACTAGCTAAACCGATACACCCTAGAAAGGGTCAGTGAATATAATGTTAAAAAACTCCCTTCAAACCTTTTCTAAAGTTCCTTTAACCTGCTAGCACAGGTTGCTAAACAAAACCTTAATTAATGCCTTTATAAATATGATACAAACATTTCAAAAAGCCTTTGTTCTCTAGCACATTGCCATGAACAAAATATAATCATATGCCCAAAATAATAAGCTTGATAACCTTCTTTATGATATTGAATGAAATATTATAATACGTGTAATAATTTTCCCGAACAAGTGTCTTTTCAATGTCAAACAAAACACTATAATGTGTATGATGCTCGTGACAAAACATTTTCCAATATTAACAAACAGACCTTATTCAAAACCAAAGCACTTTATTATTACTTATGCCCGTTGCAACAATTTAAACTTCATTATTCCTCATGATCTTTGATCTTTCATATTGCACCAAGGAGAATACCTAACATGACATCAATGCCAAATTCAAGAAACATCAAAGGGGTCAACAGAGGTATGTTAGGATTTATTTAGGTCCTAATTAAGGATTTATATGGGTCTCCATTCCTATCCACCACAGGAATGCTTAGGTGCCAATCTAATTTTAAATTTTAAATGTAACAGATAGTTTCCAACCTTGGAGAAGGTTTTCAAGGTTGAGGATGATATAAATAAGAGTGATGTTATTGTGAGATGTGAGATCTAGAAGCAAGATAGATGCAAGATCATTGCGAGTGATGTATGAGATAAAAATTTGAGTAGAGAAGTGCAAGTTTTAAAGTGTTGGATTCCTAAAGGCAATGAGGTGAAGGTTTCTACAATCTTTCATACAAGGTTGTGAAAGTGTTCAAGCATTTGTGGTGGATTCCTTGTTGCATTGAGAATTTATTCTTTGTGTAACATTTCTCTTCTATCTTGTATTTCTTTTTGTGGCAGTGATCCCTAGCTATGAGCCTTTTTGGACGATGTGTCCTATTCTAGCAGTGAGCCCTTGTACTATTTTTGCAATTACTTATATTGTGAACTAATCCTCACTGTGTTTTTTCCCTCATTATTTTTTCCACGTAAATTTGGTGTTCTCTTGTGTATGGTGTTGTTATTTTAGTTTTTGTTATCTGCATTTCATGATTAATCACTTTAATAGAATAAGGGTTTGATGAATGCATGTGGATCTGATAACTGTTGAGGTTTTGATATTTTAATTTGCTACAAATGATTCACCCCCCTCTTAGTTGTCTTGTTCATTCAACACAGTAGTCTTTATATTTCTTTAATATTTTTTCTTTCATGGTTCTTAATTCAACTATTGCACCTCTTCCTAATCCCATAAACCATCTCAATGTACAATCCTTGATTATTGTTGGAAAAATATTTAATCGGTTCACATATGTAGTGTAGTCTTAGATTCAATAGAGGACATTGATTTTAATAAGAATGTGTTTAGGTCCTCCATGATCTGACCATGAAAGTTTGGTAGGGAAGAAGGTGGATTTTTTCATTGCAACATGTCCTACCTAATGAGAAATGGGTAATTAAAAGGTAGTGGTTTCAAGAGGTCCTTCAACTATTGCATCACTTATTGTGGTGTTGTTTTGACTATGGGTTGTAGAAAGGACTTGACAGTTGGTCTTGTTCAACCTTTAACTAGTAAAAAATGGTTGGGTAGAGAAAGGGAACTATTCCTAAAAAATTATAGGTTCACTTTCTTGCCCTACTGCAGTGTCTTATCCTACTATTGATACCTCTTCTTGATTATTTTTATGTGGAAAGGATCCTCCCAAGGGGTCTCTTCTTCACTACATGTAGTGTTTCAAAGCTAATTTTTTTCCCTCTCCCACAATGTCAGCGGATGGTTTGGTAGTTTTTCTAACAATTATAGATCCTAAGTACCAAAAATACAATTGTAATCTAAGGAAATCAAGAAAACCTAATTCAACACCCATAATTACTAAAGCTTAACACCATCCTTGGTAATAATGCTAGAAATGTTGAGTGCCAACAATTAACAACAAACATGATGCAACAAATGCTTGCATACAACTCAACAAGCATCCCTATCCCATATTAAGCAACATATTAAACTATGATATACTATATTTATCTTATCAACCCATGTATGTATTCTTCTTGGTATGGTGATGATATTGTATGTACAATAGTGGGCTTCTGGGGATTGAATATAAAAAATTGTATAGCAAAAAAATGTAAACTTTGCAAATTAAAAGAAATATGAAGAAACATGTTTTATAAAATTTTCAATTAAACAAGAGCTATATATCAATTTATGCAGGTTTTCTTCAAATTCTACAAGTTAATTAACTTGTCTTATTAATGATAGTAAACTAATTATGAAAAGAAAATCTATGATTGTGAAAATCATTAAACTAATAGAATGAAAGCTTAACTTCAATTCACCTCAAATGGGCCCTTTATTAGATCAACTACACCCTTCTCTTCTACTTCGCAGTTATTGAATAAATCAAATCATCTTATGATTCATAACCTAAAAAACAATTTAAATGGTAAAACTATCTTTGAAGTATCTGCTTAAATCTAGTACAAGCTTGTAGAAAATCTAAATCAAGATATGCTAGTTCACCTAGAATATACACATTGACTTTTACTTCTACACATTTATAGACTCTAACAAATAATCTATACTTTTCTACTCCCTATTATATAAGAGGAGCAATCTTTTGTTTTAGAAATAGAAATAAAACTAGGAGACTAAGTTTAATCAATTCTAGAAAAAACACCCCTGCTAGAACATTCCAACTTGTCCATAAGAAAAATAAGTTTATTGGGAAACATAAAGACAAGTGGCATAGTCCATTTAATCCTTCTATGATCCTTGCTACAGAATCTACATTATGTCTATCACCTGTTGAACATCCTTCTTTTCTTTGGTGAGATTCATCTTTGACTACATAAAAGAAACTTCTTTTGAACAATTGTCAACAATGACAATCTTTTGTTGCAAGCACTTGTGCCTTTGATTGTAGGCATCCTATAGCCTTGGCTATGGGTTTTATTTCTTAATTAATACAAGTAGAAGTTAGCTTCATAGAAAATATTTACTCTAAGATCATTATAATCAAAATAACATGCCATATTATCTTGTAAATAATTGTTTTAACATAAATAGTTATTAAAACATTATAAATCTAACATGGTGTTTTTATTCAAATATTAATATAAAGTCTTAAGTATATAGCATAAATATCTTTGGAAATGTTCCTAAAACATAAAATTAAAGCAATAAATAGGGATGAACACAACACCCATCAGTATCCAATAGGAATAAATGTATTATTGGCTTTCCAAGCAATGTATTATCTGCTTGCTTGGGTTATTGTATCCTCACGTCTTTGGATATTTCTTAAATGATATCCTCTCTCTATATTTTATTCTTTTTCTTGCATGTTGGTTCTAGACTTGATTTTCAATAGAGTCACCACTCCATAATCAAGAGAAACCAACTTTCATTAATAATAAATGTCTTTAAAATATCAATCAAGGAATTATATCTTCTTGGCTATGCCAAAATGTTGCTTCAACTTGATCTTACTAAGTCACCAATGTCCTTGGATTGTGAACTAAATTAAGATCTCCCTAAAAATTATACCAAGAATTTGGTGCATAGAGTTGTAGGTTCCAAATCCCTAAACCTAGATCTTCTCTTGGGCACCAAGGACATCAAACTCAAGACAAAGATCACAATAATAATAAATGTCTTTAAAATATCAATCGAGGACTTCTATCTTCTTGTCCATGCCAAAATGTTGCTTCAACTTGATCTTACTAAATCACTAAGGTCTTTGGAATGTGAACTAAATTAAGATCTCCCTGAAAATGGCACCAAGAATTTGGTGCATAGAGTTGTAGATTCCAAATCCCTAAACCTATATCTTCTCTTGAGCACCAAGGATGTCAAACCCAAGACAAAGATCACAATAATAATAAAGGTTTAAAATATCAATTGAGGACTTCTATCTTCTTGGCTATGCCAAAAATTTGCTTCAACTTGATCTTATTAAATCACCAATATCTTTGGAATGTGAAATAAATTAAGATCTCCATAAAAATGGCACCAATAATTTGGTGTATAGAGTTGTAGGTTCCAAATCCCTAAACCTAGATCTTCTCTTGAGCATCAAGGACGTCAAACTCAAGACAAAGATCACAAACTTATGATCAAGTTGGGAAATTTGGACCAATTCACTAAGGTCGGTAAGATCACCTTCAACTTATGGCTCTACTAAACCAAGGCAGCCTTCCCTAAGATGTTTAGATTTAACTATAGGTAACGCACATGTGCCTCATCAGAAACCATACTTGGTCCATAGTGTACTTATCTTCAAGTTTCCATTGTGTATCAGTGTGCTAGTTTGAGAATACAAGGCCTTGCACTTTAATAAAGCATATGAACTACCAAATTAAATGTCTAAGGATGTGTTCCTAATAGCTAATAATGTTGTTATACAAATCTAGACATGGTAGTGAAATAAACTAATAACAACACAATGTGAGATGAAATTAAATTGATATATTTTGTGTGTTGGTATGATGGGAGGTTGAGCATGAAGTAAATGGGTTCATTTATCTAATTGAGTGACAAAGTATCAAATTTAAAACACAAAGTAATGCAATGAGTGGAAGCTACTTGGTAACACCTTAATGTTTATAGTGTTGAAGATTACACCTTCAAACCTTGCACATAATCTAGGCTCTATACATACAAATAAGAAGATGAATGAAATAACAGACATTAAATTAATCTAACTTAGTAATCCATGAATAAACCTAACAACTTCTTGTATTATCCCAAAAAGATACCTTGCAGAAGCTTCACAATTTTTTTACAACATTTGGCAAGCTAACTAACAAAAAAAACAACTAGAAATATGAACAATACACATAGAAACATCCAAATAATGTTGAATATACACATTTAATACACTCTAATGGGATTATAATGTTTTATTATACACATGGGATGACACCTAGATTGTTACAACACAAAATATATTTACCCTTTGTTCAAAATCCAAACCTTAATGGTCTACAATGATTTTATCTTTTTTCGCTTTGCAAAACTTTTTCCATCTTCTAAATGATAAAAATATACTACTATATCATTCCATCACCAGCAAGCAATATGAGGAGAAGATGCATGGCTACCTACATCTAAAGAGCTCAGTCATGTTGTGACATCACCAACCATACACTCTAGTACCAATATCATGCTTTTGTGAAGTTTGCAAGTACTTGAAGGTATGGTGAAGTCATTCATTGTTGAATCATAGTGTTCCTTGATCATTAATAATATACCGAAATGCACATGAGAGTAGGTAAACCTACTTTCAATTTTCTCATGGAGATCCAATGGTGAAATGAATATGGCTACCTTGGGCTGCTTAATAGGGTTAAACTTGCAAAATCCACAAGATCAATGATCAAGAATCAATCTAGAAATTCTTAAGAGAAAAGATCACATACCTCATTAATTATGGAATCCAATCACCTTCATCATCCACCTCTAAAATTACATTTGAATATGCGTGTTAGAGGTTTAGTGATTTTTTATAGGCGATAAAATGTAAAATGGTAATTGCATGGTCAAATATGGGTGTAAATGGCATCCCTAGAGAAAATTGCAAGTGATTGGAGTGAACAAGAGGTGTCATGGAACAATTTTAAAATTTTGAGGTAAAACAATATGTGGTAACGAAGGATGCAATATTTTGGGTCCAAATTAGATGGGATGTGGACAAGAGAATAGACATCTTGAAGCCCATAAGGACTCTACAAAGGGACAAAAAGTGAAATGGGTGCATAATGGAGAATTTATGGGAAAGAAGTGTGAGAATGGACATTAAGGCTAGATGTCTAGATGGAGGGGAGAATATGTAGAAGTTAAGTCAAAGTTCGCAAGAAGACATTAGGGAGGAATTGTGAGGAATGATAAGGGTTCTAAATGTTAAGGATGTTTGAAGATAGGAATAGGAAAGGGAAGGTCATGATGACCTTCAAGCATACACAAGATGGGGATGGGGAAATTTGTGGTGAAACCTTGTAGGATTGGATATAGGATATGGATGTGAGACAAATGTCCACATCCACATAAAAATTCCATAAGGAGGGAAGAGCATGGGGAACTAAATATTCCACAGTATTGGGAACAAAATTGGACAAGATGATGGGAAGAGGAAAGGATAAGGGGATATCTTGAAGGACCACGGAAGTCCACTAAAGAGGATAATGGAAGTTTGTGGGGAAATGAGGAAAAATTGGAGGTTAGTACTAGATATGGGAAATATATAAGTCCACTTTGAAATCTTGCAAATGGTGATAAAAAAGATAGGAAAAAGGATAAAGGAAGAGAAAGAACTTTGTGAGATTGAATATAGGATGTGTATACTAGAGAAACGTTTAGATCCGCATTGAGATCCCACAAACGGGTGAAGTGAAAGTAAATGAAGGAAAGAATGTCTTGAAAAAATGTGTGGAACAAGATATTGGATTAAGATATTTAGAACAAACAAAAATTATTTGGTTCCACACCCAAAGTCTGTAAACCCATAAAAACCACATGAAACAACCAAAATACTCCCAGACTTAATATTTCCTCATATTTTTGTGACTTCCATCACATGACATAAACTTGGTGAATGACAAGGAACAACACTTAGGTGATTTGACCATGGGGGCCCATTGGAAATTTTTTCTTATTGGTTATAATTGATAGACACACACTAGAATGAGTACATGGGTGAACTAGATTTAGAAAAATCAAATATAGTCAAATGGGGCACTATCAAAGGTGAGGAAGGGTAAGATGGAAAATAGAAAGGAAAATTACATTTCGTTGTGGGAGATAATTGATATGAGATGGGATCAACAAGTGCACTTGCATCTCCATGTCATTTGATACTATTTGAATCCATCATTTTATAGCCATTCATTCAAAAATGACGTTGATATCACTTAGGGTCTACTCGTGCATGGAGAAAATGTTCCCTATCCCAATAATGTTGCATGAAATTTTGGAAAAATTATCAATAAACAAACAAGAAAGGAGTTTTATCTCAAGTATGGTTGTAATGCAAGGAAAGAAGACCTTTAAACTAGGTAGACTTCATAAAATCATGATAATCTCTTTATATTGTAAACATGTATATAAGAGGTGTTAAGATTTCAATAGATCTTACCTAATATCATCTCCAAATGATGTGTTTTCAGTATAATGGCGGGATTTTTATGGAATCTTCAATCAATAGTGATGTGTATTTTGAGCTAGCCACACTATTCATCCACTTGTGATCATACTTGCAATTTTTTAACACATTCCAAGAAATACAACCATTTGACACAACAATAGATGAATGATGATGTTTGTTCATGACACACTAACTCATTTGACTGCAAAATACAATGAAACTTTCAAACGAAAGATGTATAATTAGATGTATTGTCAGGTACCTATGTATTTAATGTGAAATTTTCAAAACAAAAAAAAAATTATGCCCAACATTCGTCAAAATTGCAACGCTCCATGATTTTCTTCTCTATTTCGACATACACTTAAAGTCAGCCATCCCCTTCCATCAATTTGTGGGCTGACATATGGTTAGCCTCCTTAATTTGTGAGCCGACGAGTATATGGTTAGCGTTTGTAGGGGTTTCGATGAATGTTTTTTAATAAATAAAATTGAGTTCGACAATTTATCTATACTTGTGACAGTGTTTTGCTATACTTGTGACAGTTTGTGGAGGTCATAGGCCAAATTTTTTTGGTGAAAAATATTAGAATTATTAGATTTTGTTACCTGTCTATGATTAAAAATTATTGGAGTATGAGTTTGATATTTTTGAAGATCTAAATATTCAAGCTTGGTAAAGAAAAATCATGTCAGATAATATTAGTGCATAACAAAATGAAGAGACACTTGCTAGATTGTGGGCTAGATTGAAAAGAAAGGGTGATGGGAAATTTTATTGTCCTTGCAATAATTGCAAGGGCTTAAAGACGAGAAGACTTTTAATCACAACAGCTAAGAAACATTGTAGGCAACATGGTCACGTTGAAGGGGGGGCATGATTATCATCCATTGGTAAGTTGTTCATTATATGTCTTTATATTGATTGAATTTGTAAATGTTTATAATGTTTTAACATTTTATATATATATAAAAAATCACTTGATCATGATCATGGTTTATTTGTGTCGATCATTATTATAAAGGTGGGGCAGCACATGATATGGATTATCATGGTCCGGAGAATGTGGTTTTGCAAGAAGAGGAACATGGAGCTGTGAATATCGAAGATGAAGTTAATGATCCTATGGAAGAAGATGATCATGCGCTAGAAAATAGAGTTGAAGATGATGGTACAAATACATTGATCCATGACACATTTAGTGGCACAGCTAATCATGATGAACAAGATGAATTTGATGATGTTCATGATTGTAGATTTATGAAGGCTCCCAAACAACTCTTCTCTCTATTGTATTGTTGCTGGTGAACTTGAAGGTTATGAATGGTTTATCCAACATAGCAATCTCATAGATGTTAAGCTATGTCATATATGTCATTTCTTTCATCTATTTTTGTTGTTAGTTCATCACTAGTAAATAAAAGATGAAATATGTACCATTAATATTCTTTATATTAACAAATTATTTTTTTGTTGTAGATTGATAGGTGAATTTTTGTTACCACCATTAAATATTTTACCTCACTCATACCGAGATTTATCTGTCATTATGAAAGAAATTGGAATGGAGTATTAAGCAATAGATGTGTGTCCCAATGATCATATTATATATCATAAACAACATGAATTTTCAATAGAATGCCCATAATGTCATATCAATAGATATCGAACAGATCAACTAACAAAAAAGGTTTCTCGCAAAGTTCTTCGTTATATTCTCGCTATTCCACGTATGAAACAATTATTTAGGTGCGAAAGCTTAGTGCAATTTATGGATTACCATGCACAAAATAGAAGTGGAGATGACATTCTTTAAATGTCTATGGATGGTTCTGCATTTAGAGACATGGAGGAAAAATGGCCACATTTTAAAGAAGAACCTCGTAATATCAGGCTTTCATTGGCAGCGGACAATGTCAATCCATTTGGAGAGTTGAGATCTACTTACTCGATGTGGCCTGTTTTTGTTATCAACAATAACATTCCTCTATGGATGTCAATAAACAGGGAGCACATAATGTTGGCAATGATTGTTCTAGGTTTTTTTACATCAACTTTCTTTAATGTAGTAGCATCTCATTTGTCTTATTTGTTGCATAATGACTTATATTTTTTTCATTTAATAGTCATGTACATTAATTTATATATATTGCAGTAAAATGGTTATAATAATTATGTAATGTTTATGTTCATTCAACTAAGTAAGTACCAAGTTAAAGATATGAATGTATATATCGAGCCTCTTATCGACGATTTACTAAAGTTATGGAATGGCATCACTATGTATAACGTCTCTAGACTAATAGGACAGACAATTTCAATTCCATGCAATGCTTGTATGGACAATTCATGATGCCACAGAGCTAACACATTTTTGTGGTATGTTATAACGTTCGACTGCACTTTAACGATATTTAATTTGATGAAGTATATATCATACATGTTTTTTAAATAATCTATTCATTATATATAATTATAAAAATTGGCATATTTAATCCAATTATATATGATCTTGCAGGTCTTCAAACAAAGGGAAAATTTGCATGTCCAGTTTGTGGTCCAAAGATGAAATCTCATCATTCAACAAGTTTAGGAAAGCAGGTGTTTGATAAGTATAAGCACTTCCTCCACAGAAATCATAAGTATCGAACTACTGAAAAAACATCTTTTCAATGGGAAAGAAGAGACTACATCAAAACCACGAAGAATGGCACCTCGCCTATGGAAGTCGGAATATAATAGAATTAATCATCAAGGTTATACATCGGATCAAATTGTTTATCTATCATATATGATATGTTTGGAATTTATGTTTTTATATTGTATTTTGTTTACTCATGTTGTAATTGAAAATGCTTGTCGTTGTTGATTTGTTTAACTTATATGCTTCATGAAGGTCGTTAAGGCATTAATGGTTGGCTTCCACAGGGACTGAAAAGTTATCCCAGACAATTTACTAGGTTGCCCTACTATGAGCAGCTACAAATTGTGCATTTGTTTGATACAATGCATATCAGAAAGAATATAACATAAACATTATAGAAAATATTGGATGGAGGGCATGACAAGGAAAAAATGTCAAAATTTGTAGTGACATTTAGGAAGCCAATCATGCAATGAAAAATGTCATTCAATTAAATAGTGATGGAGACCAAATTAATATAAGCCCCTCCCTTGGTTATTAACGAAGTAGCAAAACAATGCTATAAAAGAAGTCATATGAAAAATTTGATTTCCCACAGGATTTGTTGCAAACATAAACAATATCATAACAAAGAAAGGTGAATTTGGGTCAAGGATGAAAACGCATGATTGGCATAGCTTCATTAAGGTAATTATTTTGGTATATTTTATATATATTTGTATACTACATGTACTTTTCAATGTATTATGTTTACTAGTTTTGGAAAAATAATATAAAAATTATTTTATAATTGTTGTAGTACATTCTACCTCTATCTCTCCCATACAACTTCAACAACAATGTCAAGCAAGTTATATATGATCTTGGAAAATACATGAGGTAAGTAGCGATATTTGTTCAATTCGTTATATAGATCTTATATTTGTTCGCACATCTTGAGGGCTCTATGGTGGAAGGATATATGGTATACCAGACCATGGTGTACATTACTGAATATCTTCCTAAGTTCGCAGCAAAGATCCATGTAGATCGCATTTGGGATCCCAACTCCATTAACAAATTCGAAGGGGAGTACTTGATGGGGAAAGGTAGATTGAGGAAAGTGAGAGGTAATTATAAGATGGTCATGGAGATTAATTAGAATACATTTTACATTTCCTTCAATTGCTTGAAAAGAAAGAACAGAGAACTAGTCCAAATGAAAGAATCTTCCACACACAAATAGAAAAGTATTGGTATCGTATTACTCTAGAAAATAAGTCTTTCACTGTTGGTGCCCTATTTTATCCACTGTCATCGCAACATCTTACTTTGATTGTTCCCTTGGCATAACTTGAGATATTTTCTCCTGACTAAATGTTATCGGTGTAAGATGTGTCGTCAGGCGGTCCATTTTTTGTTGTTCTAATATCAATGTGTTCCTCTGATGAAATATATCAGTGTACCTCATGCTGAAATCCTAAGTGAGTCTATCTTTTACTTTCTTGAATAACCCATTGGTAGAAAAAAAAGAATGTGTCCCTGATATGAGCCTTTTATCTTCATCAGAGTAGTATATGAGATCGGAATTGTCACTTGTTAGGCTTTTGATGACCAGTAATGAGTATTTTATCAGGGAAACTTTCATGAGTTATGCCGATATGCATTTCCTATGGTGCTACATTCTCTATTTGTTCCTTTTTAATCAAAATATACAGCCCAATTTCTTTTGTCGATCGGTATGAATGCAATGTGCTTATGTTGATATTGTACAATGTGCTTCCTCATTCACATTGTTAGCTCTCAAAAATGCAGGTAAAAATAACTCAAGAGGTTGCCAAACTCTTGGTACATTGTAGGGTAACATTCAAGGCCAAATGGTTTTATACCTTTTTCTCTTCAGGTGCTACCAGACCTAGGTGGGTCTACCTATGTGAATGAAGCATACTTGAACTATATGATTCCTCCTACAACAGTCTATTCACAATGGAAATTTGAAAGTGAACAAATGTACTACTAATCTAGCATAAATTGTATAAGCAGTATCAAAGAAATATGTTCAGTTACCAAATGTAAAATGTTTAAAATAAAATGAAACTAAGTGATGAAATGTGAAGACCAGTGCTTTGTTGGGTATATGGAGTCAAGTAGAAATCAAAGACAAGTGACTTATGACTAGCAATAATTCAAACTGTTTGGAACTTCTATGTTTATAACTTGTGTAAACAAGCAGGGATGCAATTATTAAATTCTTCTTTAATAATCCAAAATAATATTCCTAAGTTGTGAATAATCAAGAGGACTTTAATCTTTACTTGAAAGACCCAATTAATTATGCCACACAGATATAACAAATGTGCACTGATAAATTGAAAATATGCTTGATATATCAATTTAAACAACAGAGTAATATTAAATATGGAGAGAATCTAGCAATATTTTCAATTAACTTAACATAGAATTGATACCAACATAGAGCCACGAAATCAGAGATTTTCCATTTCATCAAAAAATTTACGTGTGCATCTTGGTCCTTTATGATGTAAACATTGTATCAATCCCTATTCTCCTACTTCTTCTATCTACTCCTATCTTAATAATTTTTTCTTGGTCCTAGTCTCTCTTATTTATAGGAGAGGCAACAAGCTTCTGACCAAAAGACATGACTTTTGATAACAAAACTTAACTAACGTGTAAAATATAATTGAAACAATTAACAACTAACACATGACAATTCTATTAATCTCCAAGTAAAAGCTCGAGTCACCAAAGACCTGTGCAAAGCTTTTACTTTATGATAATAATCATTGATAGTGATTAATCTTCATCTGAACCAAGGTATTTCTTATGCCACTTGCTTATGGTTAAATAATTCGGCCACTTGTATTCCTATGCAGTAGTGAAGTTTGACATGTGGCTTTTCCATCTGCTATCGAGCAAGTTTTTGGCATCTACAACGAACTTTGTATAACCATTATCCAATGCAATAATTCCATCAAGCAGAGCATGAAATTTTTCCAGATTGATATTATCATCACCCTGTATATGTGTCAAACATTGTGGAACCATTTGATCAAATTCATTTCTCCATTCATCCACATCCTTGAGTTGACCATCACCTTTAATGATCAAAGGGCTAAAATTGAGTTTTATTGAATCAAATGAATTCCTTCAGTTTTCTACCTTCTTCTTCATATCAATCAAATACTTATGCTCATCAATGATTCCTTTTACCATTTCTTGAGTAGGTTTTAACCTTGGGGTGCATTAGGATCTCTTTGTGTGGCTTTACACAGAGTGGTTAAGATATGGTAAGTGGGTTGCCATCTTTTATGCAATTCCTCTAAGATAGGGGAATTAATATTTATCTATTCCAAAGCTTTTACCAAATAATGGAAGCCCTCGTGAACTCCACTTATTTTCTCTTTTAAAACTTCAACTCTTTGTTTCAATATTTCCTCCAAGGTACTCAAGATGTGTCGTCTAATATCATCCATATTATGATTCTTTAGTTTCTCAACCTCTTCTTTCAATTGTTGAATCTGTGGATCTTCAACTGAAGTAGGTGAATGATATACAACCATTGCATTCCCCTTTACATATGTGGCTTGTTGCAATTGTTGTTTCAATCTAAAATTTTCAATGAATAACTTATTTATCTCCTCATTTGATAGTTTGAGTCTTTTCTCATACTTTGTCATCTTCTTTTCCATGTTTTCCACTACATCTCTTGTAAACATTGTTGAATGCATTGTCATGGTTGCTACTTCTGTGGGAGTAGTGTCCTTCATAGTTCTGATCAGAGCAGACCCTTTCATTTCCTACACCACATCTAGAAGCCTAGGGTTCATTTTGCTTTTTTGTTCCATCCATAGGGCAAGGGTCTAGGTGGTTGGATTATATCTTTTCCCCAATACTCCTTCTGAATCAAATTCTGCAACCAATTTGGGATCATCTTGAGCTCTAATTTGATCCAACATAAACACTTTGGAGAGCTCCATTCCTGGTATAATGAGCATGTTACTTTTCAACAATAACTCTCGTGCTTCTTTAGGAGTAATATTTACATTGTCAATATTGAAATTTTCCATTGTTTGTTCCTACACTTCTGCATGTTTCAAATCATCATCTTCAATGAGGTTAATTTTTAATTTGTCATCAAATTGTTTCATCTTCATTTTTATCCAAAAATCTTTGAACTCCCTAGTATGGATAAATTCATCATCCTCCATGAATCTCAGGGAAGCAATAATTCTTTCATCATCCTGCATTTCATCAATAGCCTTCTTCGATATTCTCATCTTGGGATCATGAGGCTCAAGGATTTTATGTTTCTCTGCAACCTCTTTCATCTCATCCAAAGTTAAGACTGCCTCTTATTCTTCATCACTTGACTCATAGTCCACTAGTGACCCAATCTTCTGTTTCTTGGCAGGAGGCTCATCTGTTTGAGATGGAGGAGATGGATGAATTGGTGAAGAAGGTGGTGTATGTGATGTAGAGGCTATGGATGCTAGTGGATAGGGTGTAGGAAGTGGGGTTGATTTCTCTTCTTGACCCTTTTTAGATAATTCATCAAATTTACCAAGGACTAATTGCATTCTTTTCAACAAATTTGGCTCCTCACCAAAAATCCCTTGAAATTCTTATCTTTTCCTCTCTCTTGATTCTCCCATCTCATCATCATTAACCATCTTTTCCTTCTTTCAAACACATCTGCAAAATAGACCAGGTTTCTTATTACATCCTCTTCTGAATCAAATCCATGTGTTATTTCCCTCTTTGTGAGTAGGGTTCTTCTGATATTGTTGATGTGTCCTTCTGGATCACATATTCTCTCTTTCCCTGATCTGAGAGAAAAAATAGCTTTTATAAATCTCTGCAATTCCTCCAACATATCTAATCCAATTGACAATTCTTCAAATACCGTCAAATCAAGTAGAAATGTTCCTTTTTTCTAATTTTTCATCAAATCATGCTCCATCTAGAGCATTTTCCACATAAAGTCTAAAAGCAATACTTTGCTAGGCACAAATTTTGGTAAAATATGAGGGGCCTGATCACAACCATATACCCTGATGATGGTGTGTTGTGGAATAAAAAACCAATCAGCATAATTATGTGTAAAACCTTGATCTGGTTTGTATTGCAAGTGTCTCATGACATCCATTAGGGATTGTGGTAATCTTGGTGTAGGAAAACCAAGCTGAGCAATCAGTCTAATGACAAAATCATCGCTAAATACAACATAATCACTTTCATTGCATTTACTGTCCCAAATATAACACTAATTTTGTACTAGGAGCATAACTCCATTCTCATGTGTTCTTAATTTCATCCTCCTTGTCCATTTTGTTTCATTTTGAGATAGAATCAAATGACATAATAAGGAGTACTTTCTAAAAGTTATGGGGGCCTTAGCTTCCCTAACCTGTAACAGACCTTCATGAATCTGTTCCTCAATGAATGAAGCAAACTCAAACTCCACATTCGATTCAAGATGCTAGATAATCATGGCCATTCTCATCAACCTTGTCGACATATTCTCCTCTACATCAACCCCAAGAATTTGACATAATGCATAATAGGTATTTTTGAAATAGGTCTGAAAGTCAGACACTGGAAAGGGTTCAAGTCTTGAAGAGTGAATGGGCAGGACTCTTTTTTTGTCACCCCTTTTCATGTGTAAGGGGATTTCATCAATTCTATAGGTCCTTTTCAATCTTCTATATTCTTGCTCCAGCTTCCCCAAGTCAATTTCAGTTACAGTCTGCTTGTTTAGGTCAAAACACCTAATTATAGCTTCCCTCAAGATATCTACCAGACATTGACCATCTGGAAGTCTAACCATTTTTTATGGGGCATGATATCTATTGTCCAAGGCTCTGATTAGCTCGACATCAACAAAAACATTAGGAACAACTAATTTTCCTATGTCAAAAGTCCATGGGTTTGACATTGGAACCCTTTCATCTCTATTCCTATAAAAATACCAATATAAATTCCACCCAGACTATGGAATTATTGGGTCCCTACACCCCTGAGCTAAATCCTTAAGGACTTTCTTAGAACCCTTATCTACTGAACTAGGTAACAGGGCAAGTAATGGCAACTGTAATGAAATTATACTAGATTTTTCTTCCTTTTTAGTTCCTGCCTCTGATTTCTTTGGTGCCATTGTTTAAATTTCAGTGAATGATAAGTAGACTTACTCAGAATTTTGCTCGCTCTATAGAATTCTTCCACTATCATACTTTGAGCTCGCCTATATTCAACTTCTGCTAGCACGAGCGCATGAATTCTCAATTTTCCTTGTTAAATTTTGATATCATACCACATTAATTTCATATCTTAAATTCTTCATCATTCAAATCTTTCATACCAAGCTAAATTTCATACTTCGATGTTGATTGACGTAACTGGCCTTCATTTAATGATCCAACAGCAGATTATCGCACTACCCCATGACATTTTTCATCCCCCCACGATATAGCAGTTCCTCCTTATCTCTATTCTTATTTCACTACTCTATTGCAGGCTCCATTCCAACCCTCCATAGTATGGCGATGCATTATTACCTCTATTCTTAGCTTACCACTCTACCACGGGCTTCATTTCAACCCCTCGCGGTATAGCAGTTCCCTCTATTAGTATTAACCATGACCCCGCTCTACTGCGTGCAAGACATCAACCTTCTGCGGTATACCAGTGGACAGTGTATTACTTCCTTTACCCACCGCGCTACCGTGAGTTGCTTTATTGGAGGCTGCAGTAAGGCAGTAAAAGGAAATTTTGACCTTGTGAATGGTAAAAACATGGTTTTTAAGGAAAAAAAATTGATTTCATATGAAAGGACCATCAGAATTTTGAATGAAAATTCTAGTTCCAACACACATAGGCCATTACTGCAATGTTTTTATCGGTGAAGCTTGCTAGTTGTGCCGATATATTGTATCCTGCCAATATAAACATAAAACATGATCAAGGTGACATAGATATTGCTTGGCCGATATGTTATATCTCTTCAATTTGAAATGTGTGAACAATGGGTCTTGGATACATATAGTTCAGAGGTTTCTTACAAAAGATAATAAGATCATTGGTAGTGGGATGTTAGGTTTTCAGGTACATCAATTATAAATTAAGGTCGTATACCATGGTAATTAACTAATTATACGTCATTTGTGAATTTCATTTTTTGATACAGTTGGTTGAAAGTGGGATGCACTACATTTGTACATCGGAAAAAATCTTGATTGGATGACGGTATGGATTGAACAATGTCAACAATCTAGTCACTTATTAACATGGGAAGGTGTGGCTTCATTGGTTAAAGAAGCTCATCATAATGGAGATTCCAATGTTACACCAAGGGAAATTGATTTAGCATATGGTTTAAGAGATAAACAGGGACATATAAATATATTAATCACCATATTATTTAATTATTTTCAATTATATTAATGTATATATATGTTGAGTTTTTTTTCTTTGCATACATTCGGCCAAGAATAAATATGTTTATCACCTGAGGATGCAATAATTTGTACATGTTTGACATATTTCAGGTGAAACGCCACGAGGCTATGTGGTGCAATGGTGGTAAATTTTGAATCAAAAATTTGGATGACACGAAGAAAACTTGTGATTTTGGGATAACTACAGTCTTTTAGGTGACTAATGTTTCATCTAGAAGCGACATACATCCAGAAGTCTCAGAAAATCGATACTATGGGATTTTGGACAATATACTTGAGTGTGACTTTAAGTCCTTCAAATTAGTAATGTTCGTCATCCAATGGTACAGGCTACGATTGAATGAAAATGTTCCTGAGAGAACTGTTATTGAACATGATAATGGATTTACCATGGTTAATACAAGGTCGATCGAGCGAGTTGGAAATGAGCCCTATGTTCTTCCAAGCTAATGTGAGCAGGTATTTTACTCAGAGGTTCTAGGTAAACCGAGTTGGTCATTTGTTGTTAGAAATTATCCAAGAGGAAGGCCAGTAAAGTATAATGTGGTGGAAGAAGAAGATACCGAAGAACTAGAAGATGATGTAGATGATGATCAGGATCAATAGTTAGTTTATGATGTGCCTGACGAAGATGTTGAAGAAGAGGAACTAGATCATGATGATGTAGGAGTTAATGTTCATGAAGATGATATCCGTGTGGATGATGACATTATCGAAACTAATATCAATGACGATGATGATGATATGACCAATCCTTACAATGTCAAATCTGGATTGGATGATACAGACAAAGAGTTGGATGAAGAAGAAGATCAATGACATTGAAATGTATGGGTTATGTAATTATATTATCTATTTGATATTGATTTCTTGATAGAATTATATTTGACTTATATGGTTACATAATTAATTCATGATGGTTTTTAATTTTTATGCCATTACATAATTAATTCATGATGTGCTTCTTAATCTTGTTAATTCATGATGTTACAACTATTGTAGCTCTCCTAGAAATTTCCATATGATCAAATCCTAATTACTCTACAACTATTTATGATTATATATTATTTGATCATATCTTTGGTTATTTCATTCCCAAAAAATTAGTGTTTCCTCATGTTGACCCCACATAGTGACATGTGAATGGGGCCAACATTGAATTTTTTCAATTTGTGCTTGTATGGAGTGAAACTTGACATGGTTAGCCTAGACGCATGTGTTGACGATATGGGAGGGTTTCGAGACTCAAACATGATGCATGTTATGAAAGTGTATGGTAATCCTACTTATAGTGGAAGTTCACATGATAAGCTAACCAATGGCACTATATTGGAGGATAAACCCACCTATGGAATTAATTTAAGAAGGGATGCCTCTTAGTGGAATTTTGAGTCTTGGGTTAATCCATAGTGCTAAAATTAGTTCTAGTGTTCTTCCCTTGGTGTTATATTTATCTCTACAATTTCCCATACTTAACCATTTCATCATCCCTTTTCCCAAGCTATTTGTATCATAATATAAACTTGGTCCGATCTCACATTAGCCCCTTAGGTAATTATCCATTTCCTCCAAGTTGAATGGAACCTTTTGTACCAATGCATCTATTTTTTCCTACCCTAATGGATCAAGACTTGACATCACCTTAACAATCTTCTTTATTTCATAGCATATCTTTGAAGTGTCTTTGGCATGATTTAGATGTGTCAATATTAACTAGATTGAATATATTAATTTTAAAGTCTCTTAACACATTCCTTGACAAGAAAATGACTCATTTGGATTAAGGAGTACTTTCCTAAACCATTCCTTCATATTCAACAATCCCTTCTCACACCCACATCATAATTCATATCCATGTTAGTTGTAATGAGTGTTTTAAGCCAACAATCCATTAATCATAGGATAGAAGAAAACTTGTTATGCACAAGGATAAGAACCAAAGAGACTGAAAGAATCGAATCACTAGATATGCTCCCCATTACTATAATAGACCAATGTAAAAAGATAAGTCATAACAAGAATAGGACCAAAAAAAAATAGGAAAAGAAACCTTGTAGCCTACATTAATAAGACATTGATTGCAAGTATTTCTTCCATGATGTTTAAATGACAAAATATCAAATAGCTCAATATTTAGTCAAGTAGTATTTCAATCACTTATTCTCAGACATCCAACATGATTAAACATCACATATCATAAGTCTTTTAACAATCACTAGGACTGTAGATAATATTCAATCATGTCATAGGAAATAAATCATCAAAAATTATAAAGAAAGAGAAAACCAACTATATAAGCTTAGCAAGTCACCATACAAAAATTATATTTTGTAGAAAATAAAATAAAATATATGTTGACATAGCATATATATAAACTATATATTTTGAATTTTGGCCCCACGCGCGTAGGAGCATGACATAGCATACTGCACCGAGACCCTAACTGGAGAGTTGCACCGAGAACCACTACATCCAACCCCTAAGTGGAGAGTTGTGAGACTTCACTGGATGAGTGTTGCAAGGCCATTGAGTCGAGGAGGAATACTAGGAACCATTTGGCAGGAAGAAAGCCAGAGCGAGAGGTGAGAGCACTCAGAAAGGGAAAATCGACCAAGGGACAATGACTATAAGTAATTTTTCCCCCACATTTAGAAATCTTGTTGCAAGTATAGTGATTTAGACTCTGTTTGTTCCCATCGAGGTGTTTTATGCTATATTTTGGTCAATTTGAGCCAATGTCCCATTGACAAACCCAAGTACTACCTAGTACTGGTGTTTGGTTAGTTTGAATAGTCAAGCTTTGAGATGTTCAATCAATTGGGTGGCCATTTTTGGCCTGTGAACTACAGTTTTTGTAGTTGTCTTAGCATATTTTTTCTACTATAAGATTGAAAGGAATTATCATCACATAACAACACACGAAGTTCACTAGGGTTCAAATTTCTAAACTTCAATGAAATAAATTTACATATTGAGGTCCACAAATGATCAAAGGGACTAAAAACATGTGAGTGCAAAGAAAAATGCCTAGTGCCTATCCATATGAGAACGTATAGAAGTAAAAGAGATGAAAAAAAGACAAAGAGCCATTAAAAACTTTTGAATATTTTACTGACTCAACCAAACCTCCAAAGAACAATATAGATGTCAGCAATAGGGAAAGCTCAAAAGAGAACACTAATGAAAGTGGACCTTTTTTTTTCAAGTTCCAGAAGAGTATAAATGGTTTGAAGATGTTGTGGGTGTCTGGAAAATGGTGAAGGAATGTTGGATAGGGAGGGACCCAATTAGCCTCTTTAACTGGATTCTTAAGAAAGAAAGAAACTCTGATACATTTTGGGGTTCTTCTGAGTAGGGCCCATCTTTTATTATTTTATTTGGGGGACCCAAAAAACCATAGGGGTAGAAACCTGTGGAGCTTAATCATTAAAGGAAATGGATCTGTCCATTTAGAAATAGACTAAAAGGATGGTTGCACGAGGGGCTATTTCACATCAAAGGTGGTCCAAAGAATTTCATAGACTAACTAACCAGACACCAGTACTACCTCAGAGGGACTATTGTCTTTGAGGAAGGTGGTCTAAAAAAATTCATAGACAGGTACAAAAAGTAATAGCAATCTTCCACCAACTAACCCAATCAACCTCCAAGAAATAAGAAAATGACTCCTCTATATGTTCCCAAAACCTAAGGCTTCAAAACACAAGGTTGGTGACCCTACAAACCATTCCCATGCTTACCAAGTGATCTATGATCATCAAACCCTTACAAGGTTTATTGATACATTCACAACTATTGTTACCTCCACATGCATTTGACTAGTAGTGACAACTTTGGTTTTTAATCCTCCAACCCCATACCTTGGGATAACATCACCATGAAAGAACTTCATCCAACATCCTTATGAGTGCAGGTACCACCAAATAGGTATTTCTCATATCTATCTTCCTCGAGGGAGGGAAATTCAAGAAGAGAAGAGGAAAGTGAGACATGTAGTAGGTCTAAAAGAGGGAGATCAACTAGAGGTCAAAAGATTAGAAGAAAATTCCAAAATGCATGGAATTTTTTCTTGTTGAAGGGGGTCATGTTCTTATGATGATGAGAGCATAGGTGACATCGAGGTTCCCTTGAAGTACAAACATCTACGAAAACAATGGGTACCCAAGGAACTTCCTCCAATAAACATTGGTTTTTGTGTCAACGAGAGGATATATCGCATAGCACCATCGTCATTACATGGTTTGGTCCTATTTTGCATGGATGGCATAAAGGTCTGTTACGACAAAATTATTGAATTGATGGAGTATGTCGGACCTTGTTACATTTACAAAGATTGGATGTAGCTGGTTTGATATACACGAAGTATGCATAGGTATGCACTGTCAGCAAATTATATACAGCTAAAAGATAAGGATTAAAATAAAGGAGTGGCTATGTACATTGACGGAAGGCTAAAAGCATCAAGGGATATTGCAGGGTTTATAAACAGTACACAACCTGGGTCAACAAATAAGCAACCCAATTGCATATTCGAGGCGCACGAGGGAAATCGTGTATTCATATGTGCAATAAAATCAATAGCTGCAGGGGAAGAGTTTCTAATTGATTACAATTTGAATTGCATAGATACAAACAAAGTTACTATGGGGGTGGTACGTACTATATACCATTTTACCCAACCTCCAATTAATGACTCCAATATACCATTTTATTATTATTATTTTTCGTAAGTCTATTGGTTTCATTTCGGTAATGTTTTTTTATATTTATTTTTTGTCACAGTAGGACATTGATCGTAAGGGGGAGGCTCCAGCCCAGAGCACAAATCATGATGCATCTTCAAGTGCTTCTACCCAATAGGTTTACCTCATTGTAATTGTACAAATTAGATACGAGCAAAATGTTTTATTATTATGTTTTTTTCATAAGTTTATTGTGTTAATTTCGATAATGTTTTTAATATTCTTGTCGCTGTCGGATGATCGGGGAAAGGCACCAGCAGTAGAGGAGAGCATCCATAGGGAGGTGCAGTCACTATTATGCAATGATGACATCGCATATTCTACAAACCCTCTAGATATGATAAGGAAGACCCAAAAAATGCAATGAAGAAATCCTTCAGTTGTTATTCATAGTGCCTCAAACAGATGAGATAAGAGAAAGGGTTAAAATATTAACTAAGAGAGCACGAAACTTGCAAGTAAGTTGTCATGATATCTTTAATTATAACATAAGTTCATTCATGGTTTTATATTTTGTACTATTTTATGTCATGAACTAAACTATGTGTTGTTTTTACAAGATTTGTTGCGTCCTCATGATGTTGTTGGCCATGATCAGGGCACTGCAAGTGTTGCCCAGGGAGTAGGGGTTGGTAAAATTATCGATCCTGATCTTCCTACGCATACATCACATCATCTGACCTCATCATTTGTGCCTATATTGTCAACTAAAATGTCAGCAACACATAGCATGCAGGCATCAGGTAGTGCACCCTCTAGCAGCGAACACATGCCAGGTGTCAGGACATGTACCTAGGGATGCAGAGGCCACTAGTACTGGTGATGTTTTAGCAGCATTTCCTAGATCTTCTCGTATTACTAGTATGAGAACATTATCGGTCACATTTTTGGTGACCGAGGATTTCCTTCCCATAAAGATAGAGAAGGTCCCAAGTACTTTAAAATGTTTTAATTATTATTATATATAATCCAATTGAAATTTACTTATTGATCACTCTTTTTAGACTAATGATCCCATGATCTTTTTGTAGGAAATGATGTTTTTTATAAACATCTAAATGATATTACATTGGAGATATTTGGGCCCACCATATGTACACAGTGGAATGCCCAAAATTAGGATTTAAAAGGTGAGCTCATTAACTGTTTAGTTGTGTTGTTCAGTAATAACACATTCAACCGAACCAAGGTCCTTAAGAATGTTGGTACCTATCTAAAGTATGAGAGGGACCAATATAGTTCACATTTAGAGAAGAACAAAAAGTACGAACGTCCCCCCATGATTCCAGAGAGGGAGTGGAAGGACCTGGTGTCAGATGGAAAGGAGAACGCTAAAAAGAAAAAAGGAAAGACACCACCAGGCCAAGAAAGGTATGTGATACTATCAACAATGTAATTATATATTGATTACTCTTTCTTTTTACATAATCTAACATATTTCAAACTTTTCATAGGCTTCCCGACACATCGAAGGCAACAAAGGTAAGACTAGAAAAATGCGGGCAAAACAAACTTGGCTCTAGTGGTTATATGAAATTAGCCGCATGAATTGTAAGTATCAATAAATGAAATATTGCATCCAAATAATAAATTGTAAACAATTTTGGTTTTATCACACCATAGAATCAAAATTCATGATCTTATGCAAAAATGTAGGGCTCTGAATTCAATAGAGTGCCCATAGAAGAGGTCCTGAAGATTACCTTCCAACAAGGCTATGGAGTCGTGGTTGAACGCCTAAGACTCTTGACTGGGAAAACACAAGCTTCCACTACATACGACACACAGGTAAATAAACTCAATGAAGTTTATTTAAAATTGAATACTTGTGCAATCTATTCAATATTAATTTCCACCATAAAGTAATTATGTGCCTATTTGTTTTAAATAGACAAACAATGATAATACTGCACATGACATTGGAATGCAGCCTAGTGAGGGTGGAGCACAACCTGCAGATGAAGGTCATGGTGTGCATCCCGATATTGGATGTATTCATGTGTTATACAAAGCGCAGTATGGATTAATACAATTAAACATCTTTAATTGCAATTGGTGTATTAATTAATGTAACCTTTCGTGTCTCAACTTTAGAGCATGTAGAGCATGATCAGGCTAGACAAGATCAGGAACATGATGTGGCCCCATCAGGTAAAGAGGACCACTCTAATGTTCTTTTAAACATATTTAATTGCAATTGGTGTATTAATTAATGTAACCTTTTTTTTCAACTCCAAAGGATTTAGAGGGTGTTCAACATGTTGAGCATGAGGCTATAAGACAAGATCAGAACATGATGTGGCCCCACTAGGTAAAGAGCACCACTCTAATGTTATTTTAATTAATGAAATACTTGTAACAATAATAATAAAACATATCAATTTAACATTTCTTTGTTATTGCAGCAGACCCCCTTGCCTTTACGTCGTGAGTACATGACTAGGCATACATTAAGATCACGAGCAGAGGGTAGAACAATTGAAGGGGGGACAAATGATTTAAAAAATGATACTCCACTTCTTTTTTAAGCTGCAAAAAACAAAAAAACAAAAAAAAGTGATTGTAATCATATTATGACAACCATATTTTTGATAATATGTTAATGAATGTTAAAAACTAATATTTTTGACAACTATATTTTTGATAATATGTAAAAACTAAAAGAATGAATGTTATATGTTAATGAATGAATGTTATATGTTATTAATGGATGAATGAATGAATGTTATATGTTATATGTTACCAATCAACTACTTGTGACAAGGTGTTGTTTTCTTCTATCTTTCCTTTTCTCTGTAAGAAAGGAGATTCAGCTTTGGGTTTGTGAATTGGGATTTTTATCTATGCATGCAAAGAAACAGACAGGCTTTAATGAGACACATATATGGAGAGTGTATGACATCAAAGGCTACATGGTTGTTACCTTTCAAACTTCTAATACATTGTCAGATGATAATTGTTAATGTTCCAATTCTCTGAGGGAAGATGTTTGAATGAATAATTTTAAAAAAAAAACTATAGGGTTTCATCACAATTTCAACGAACATAGCCCGAAAAACCACAAAAATTTGCAACGAGGTTGTTGTACACGCGACATAGTTTTCGTCGTAATGACAATGATGGTTTGCTCCACCTCGTCAAAAAATGGATGAACGTTTGGTGTTTTTTCGACGATTTCAAATGGGCATTCTACAACGTTTTGTATTTTTTGCGTTGATAGATGGACGAAGTTACGTCCCTTTTGCTATGGACACCACTAACATTTTTCATGGCACTAACCAATGATACCGGGTCGTGGTTTTGACATATAAAAATTGGTCGTTAAAGTGACGAAAATCTAGCGACGAAATTTAAATCAATGTTGCATCGGTAAGTCAACAATATTTTGTCGATATGTCACCAAACATACGTCGGAATTTGTAGTCAAATACAGTAGTGACAAACTTTTCCTAAAGTTGAAGAAAGCTCAAGCTTAGAGTTTTGAAATACTAGCAATTGTAATTATAAATTGTAATCATTTTTTGTTTCACTTTCAATTGCCAAATCTAATATGTATATGGCAAAAATCAAGTACCATCAAGGAAAACCAATACTTGACCTGAATGAGATTGCTCAAAATTTTGAATGGATTGCAAATAATGATGTCCTTAATTTTAATGATTATGATAACCTAACATAGGCCAACCTGGATAGTGATTCAATTGAACAATTTAGGAGAATCTTTAAACCTAGAGCTTCATCATCAAGACTTACAACTCTCTTCTGTAACTCTCTTTGCAACAACAAAAATCATTGGCTATTTCTAATATTTTATAACTTTATCTTTGGTTTGTAGGTAGACTTTGTATCAAGAAGATTATAATTAAAATTTTGAAAAATTAGAGCATCAAATTATTATTTATGCACTATGTAGTATGCATTGTGCAATGCAGTGTAATTAGTTATATGAAAATATATGATAAGATCTACATTCCGCAATTCATGGGCTAAACTATCAATTTTATATTATCTCTATATTTCTATGCTATTAAAATGGCTTTAAAATTAGAAAACAAGTTTTTCTCTTTTTATACTTTTTTTATTCTTTTTCAAAAATTACATTTTTCCCGGATTAGATCCTATTTTTTTAGAAAAAGTCTTAGTCTTTTGGTTTACCCATTCTTCCCCTAAAGGCTTATGTTGCTATAATGTGGAATATATAATTTTAATTAATTGAGCCAAAGATTATGTTCCTTTATTTCATTGTTCATTCTACTATCAAATTTTTCCACGTCCCATAGTATAATCAAGACATTGGACCTTTCTTAGTAAACTTCAAATAGAAATAATTAAGAAATCCATTAGCCCCAAAAATAAATTGTCTAATTGCATGGGGAAAGTACTTTTTCTTTAATTCTTCTAAAGGTATTTCATCATAAGACAATTTTGTTGCTCAATAACAATGTTTTTGATAATATAAGATGCATTGACAGGGTGCAATACCCTTAACATGAAGAGCCCAAAGGGCTAGAGTTCATCAAATCAAAATAACAAAAATTATCCAGTTACAACATATAAACTAGACACAAAGACACCACAGCAAAAACAAAATAACAACCCACCAAAAAGCAAACAAAAACCCCCCCATCACCTAGCAATACCCTCCCATTCCTCCATGAGGAATTTCAGCACATCTTCACCAGCCAAACTATTGTTGGGGTTAGAATCAGCAACCTTCTTGTTAACCTCATCCTTCAATATTGTCGAAAAAGTGACAGTCGAGTGATGAATGGCCTTGATGGTGAACCAGGTCAGCCTGCTAAGCTTTCTTTCCAGTGTGAAAACATGAGCAAGCAAGCCACCAAAGTCCTCGTCCTTCGCAGCATCTATCCCATTAGTCTCTTCAACTTGAGAATGATGATTGGAGGAGTCTGAAGTGGAATCCTCCAAAATCATTTGGTTCAACTCTAGGAAGTGACTGGGTCTTTCCATTTACTCCTTTGTTTCCTCGACTGTGATATGCTTGTTTTCCTCCCAACCTTTTCCCTTACTCTGAGCTGCTAGAGATGTCATCAACTAGGACCTCCAATTTATGTTTTGTCAACATATTGGACCTTCGAACATTGGCTTGTTCCACCCCCGGGTCAAAGCTCATGACCACCATAGTTTCCTCAAATTCTTTGGACTCAGTGTCATCCTCATCATTTTTCATGGGAGGTTCCTTGACATAGAATGTTATGCCTCTTTTCTCCTTCTTTTGATCAACTTTGGTTTTAGCAGGAATTTTCCCCCCTTCTTAGTAGGGGTATTCTTTAATTCACAAAGCCTGTCGGTGGCCTTGGTTTGATCCAGCCTCGCACTACCCTTCTTCTTTTTAGCAGGAGGCTTAGGTTTAGTATCGACAGGTGGTTGGGTGCCAATCGGAGGGAGCTTCCTCTTGGAGCCCATAGAAACAATCGAGGAGGGTTTTTAAGGGGAAGGATCAGAAGCTTTAGTTTTCTCAACTATGATATCAAATATGGGTTTCAGAGGGAAAAGGGAAAGATGAAAATGGTAGAGGAAAAGGATAAGACCTTGGTGGAGGGCTAAAGGAGGGGGTTTATAAGGATTATTAGCAATGAGTTCCATGCTTTCCTTGATCGAGCTTTCAAGGGATAAAAGAAGAAGAAACAAAAAACTAATAAGCATCCCATGGTAGAGATGATTCAACAACAGCAATGATAGAAATAAAAAAAACTTTAAAATGACCTGCTAAGGTGATATATTTCATTATAGCAAGGCACACCTAATCCCACGGTGCAGGAAGTTTGCTCCAATTGAAACCCACATGGAGTTTAGTGGGTCACTCGTTCTCCCTGAAGAAGGTCTGCAAACTATCCATGTCTTGCACCTTCATGTGCTTCTTAAGCTTCTACCTAGAATAGGAAAACCTTGTGGCTTTGGCAATAACATCTTCATTAATCTCAACAGAAATACCTCCTACAATAACCCTTTTGTCGCACCAACTATTAGCAAACTGAGCAAAAAAATTCTCATCATGGCCTTTTAAACACTCCATTAAGGGGGCTATACCACCTTCCACACAAATGTGCCAAACTAGCACATCCCAATGAAATTCCTCACAGGAGCTTGGTTCAGTTTTCACACAATCACCACCTATGTTCAAGCACAAAGAGGATTAAATGGTAGCAGAGGTAAAAAAGAGGATTTTTTTCAAATTACTAAAGGTCGGTGTACATGATAATTTTATCAAAGGGATAACCATCATAAAAAATCTACATATCTCACCTAATTAAGGCTATGAGATCTTCACACGTATGATTAGGCATTTTCGAGGAACTTAGGGTAGCAGGCAATAACAAGCAGTGATGAAGTACTTTGAGGAAGAGTGAAGAGCCATCATGACATTGGAAGCAATAATTATCGAGCCATAATTAAACAAAGGTTTGCAACGGTTACCCAATATTTTAGTCGCCTGCACATTCCAAATAAATAATGAACTCTTAAATTTGGGAGAAGCCTTGTACAAATGACAAGAAAGCACATTAACCCCATGGGGAATCCTGCTAGGAAAAAGATACACCTTAGACCACATCCCAATCACCCAAACGTACATGTCCATCTCATCATACATTCTCCACATCATACCAAACATAAGGGTGAAAAGACGAGTTGTATAGCACATGGAGGTATTAATATTCATCATAAATGGTTAAGTTTTTTTTCCTCCTCAAGGATAAATCCTTGAACATTCAAGGGGAGGCCTGCCAAATTCCTCCAACATTTTGAGGATTCCCAGGAAGATCCTAAATTAGCCAAGGAGTCAGAAACATTATTTCCTTTTCAAAAGGTGTGAGTTAGCTTCATTCTTTCAAAAAATTTGAGCAAGGATTGTATATCAATCACAATATCCCTGATATTCCAACCTTGACAATAATTGTTGTTGATGGAGTTAATCATAGATTTGGAGTCTCCCTCAATGTGAAGATTCTTTATACCTAGAGTTACAACAATTTTGACTCCACTCAGAAGCGCTCTTGCCTATGTTGGACATAGAGGTTTGAATCTCAATACAACTAGAAAACACATCAATCATTCTACCATTTTGATCTCTAATGATTCCCTCAAGGCTAGCCAAGCTAGGATTTCCTTTTGCAACACCATCAAAAATAAGTTTGTGCCAACCATTAGGGGGGGGATTTCCAAACGATGTTTATCCTAGCTAAGGCTTTTGAGTTGTTAAAGGCGTTGAGATCCAAATTCTTGTTCTAAGAGTTAACCATAGTGATTTCCAATGTAGAGGGAGTTTTTTTAGGAGGTTTCCAAACATACAAGGATATGCTCTCAGTAATTAGTCTAAAGAAAATACTAAGGACCTCCTTTGGGATTTTTTCAACATTTCAGAATATCCTATTGTTCATTTCCTTCCATAGACACAAATAGATCATGGGGGGATCTATCGCCAAATTTCTTTGGGTAAAGGGTGGTAATAGGGATAAATCTAGTTATCCACAAATCTCTTAAGATCTTCATTCATGGTCCAATTGATACCCAACTTTTTCAAGGTAGACTCCCAAACTTCAGAAGCAAATGAACAGTGAAGTAACAGGAAAGGGACAGACTCTTCATCATTTTTGCATAGCATACATCTGTTACGGATTTGAAACCCCCTTTTTCTTAAGTTTTCCTATGTGAGGATCCTATTATGACTCATCATCTACCAAAAAAAATTGATTTTTAGCATAAGATGCATGTTCCAAACACTATTTTGAGTTCCTTACAAAGGCAGTAGACTATAAGTAGACTTTATCAAGAGATTACCCTTGCTTTCCCTTGTCCAATAGAATTCATCCTCATAAGTGGAAATGGGTATTTTGGTTAGAGAGAGTGTGTCTTGAAGATTCTTAGCAAGATTCCTTAACTCCAAGGAGTGAGGGAAACAACTCTCTAACATCTTTCACCTCATGGAACCATGTTGTCCACTCGAGTAGTTTATCACATTTTCTCCAAAAAAGGAAAAGGCAAGGGCCATCAAATTCCTAAAGTCAAATTGATTGAGGGGTATTTCAAGTAGCCAGGGGTCCTCCCAAAACTTAATTTTGCTACCATTTCTGAGTTTCCATCTCAACCTAGAGTTCAACAACCTTTTGATCCTATAAAGATTGTCCCATATTAAAGAACCATGGGGATGGTCATCTAAGAGACATTTGATCAGGGGGTTGCTATTGAGATACTTCACATTCATCAATATGTACTAGTCCTTCCTATTCCTCAGTGAATCCCAACCAACCTTCGTAAGAAGGGATTTATTAGTAGGTTGGATTTTTCTTATACTAAGGCCACCAGTGGATTTAGGGAGACAAACAGTATCCCAACTTAGCAAAGCCATTTTCTTCTTTTCATGTGTACATGACCAAAGAAAATTCTTTTGTATTCTTTCAAATTTCTCGGCAATATATCTAGGAAATTTTAAAATGGATATACAGTACATAGGGATACCTTGAAGAGAAATGGCTAGAAGTTGAAACTTACCACCATGGCTCAAGACGGAGCCTTTCCATCCATCCAATTTCCTCTGTATTCTTTCCAATATCTAGTTCCAAAAGCTCTAGGGTGACTTCCTTAATCGTGAGAGGGAGGCCAAGGGACACTGAAGGAAGGGAAGCACTCTTATAGGCCATAAAAACAGTCACTTTTTCTTGAAGGGCTTGAGGGTTTTTGAAGAATTAGATCATGCTCTTATTGTATTTTATGCATTGACCAAAGCTAGAGGCATAATTATTTAGGAAATCCTTCCATTTCCTAGCTTCCATAATCGAAGCTTTCCCAAAGAGGATGGTGTCATCCACAAATTGTTGAATAGTTGAAGTTTCAAGGGAAGTTACAGGTTTGACTCCTTTAATATTACCATTCATTAAAATTATTGGATATTGCGACGACATCAGCAACCATAATAAAGAGATAGGGAGAGAGGGGATCTCCCCATCTTATCCCTTTTCTAGCATTGAAGAAGCCATGTGGAAACCCATTAACCAAAATAGAATACTTGACCGCAGATATACATTCAAAAATGAGATTAAAAACAATCTAATTGAAGCCAAACCTAGCTAACACTTTGAACAGAAAAATCCACAGCACTTTGTCATATTCTTTGTAAATGTCAAGTTTGAAAGTCATACCATAACTATTACATCTATCCATGCATTGAAGGATTTAATGTGTGGAAATGGAAACATCCATAATGTGGTGACCTGGGACAAAACCTTTTTGGCAAGGACTAATCATTTTATCAAGAAAAGGTTTCATATGGTTGACAAGGATTTTAGAAAAGATTTTATATATGGTGTTGCACAAGCTAATGGGCCTAAAGTCAGCTAAGGTCTAAGGGTCTTCATTTTTTGGAATATGGGCCAAAAAGGAATGGTTCAATTTTTTTAGAAGTTTTCCTGACCTAAAAAATTCTTTGGCAGCAAGGAATATATATTTTCCCACAATCTCCCAATACTCTTGAAAGAAGGCTAGAGAAAAACCATCCGGTCCAGGGGCCTTGAAGGCTCCCATGTTGAGAACTGCCAGCCTAACTTCCTCAAGAGTGACAATCCTAAGAAAAGTGTCATTAGCCAAGTTGGCTAAGGTAGGGGGAATGCCATTTAGTAATTGGTCATCAAAAGTTGAGTTAGGAACTACAGCAGATTTAAAAAAGGATTGTTGAAAAAATCCAGAGGCCAATTGACCAATCTAAGCAGGAGTAGTGGTTTCTGCCCCCAAATCATCCTTCATCTTCTTTATTTGATTCATTTTCCTTTGTTTGAGAGAAGATAGTTATGGAAGAAGGAAGAGTTGTGGTCCCCTTCTTTCAACCATTGAATTCCAAACTTTTATTTCCAAAATATTTCTTCTTTTTTCAAGATTTTGTCCCATTTAGTACAGTAACTCTTCTCCTCATGGTAGGTCTATTCACTAATATCCTCATTTTCCATTCTAGTTTGGGCCTCTATAAGTTTAACTACATGAGATCTCTTTTATGGTGGAAGGCATCCACAAAAACCCACTTGTTCCAACCTTTTGCCATATTTTTGATATACTTAATTTTTTGAAAAACTCTAAACATGGGAAAGCCATGAATAGGGACATTCCACCAATTAGCAATTTTATTTTTAAATTCTAGATGAGAGCACCACATTATCTCATAATGGAAGGAGGTTAAATAGCAAGATGTTCATTCAAAATGAGCAGGAGAGGGTTGTGATAAAAAACAATCTGAAGGAGAGCTTGCAAACTAGAGCTAAGGAGAGAAGCCTAGTTAGGGGAGAACAAGAACCGGTCAAGTCTAACCTATATAAGGTTATCTCCTAGTCTCCTATTGGTCCATGTATAGTTTTGACCCTGTAAATCCATATCCACAAGCCCAGTAGTACGTAAAAGTTCTACCATGCTATCAGAATAATCCATAAGACCCCCACATTTTTCAGAGGGGTATAAAGGAGAGTTGAAGTCCCCTACAAGCAACTCGTGGGCCTCTTTATTAATCTGGATCCATTCAGTAATTTGAAGCCATAGAATTTTCCTAGAATTACTCACATTAAGGGCATAAATATTGATTAGAATCCAGGTAGACCCACAATGGGTGAAATGGACCCCCAAGTTGTTCTTTGTTTGAAATAGTTCGTATCCACTTAGTCATTTTGGATTCCACATAACAGCAAGGCCTCCCAAGGCCCCATCAACATCACTAAAAGAAAAGTGAGCATTAGGCCAAATATTTTTAGCAATGAGTTCAAAATTAGTTTTTTTCATTTCAACTTCTTGTAGTAATAGTATATCAAGCTTGTGCTCCCAAACAATTTTTTAGGGCCAGTTGTTTATGAGGGTTGTTGATCCCTCTTTATATTCCATGAAATAACTTTCATTTTGACATCTTCTTTGAGGACACTTCCAACGTCCTCTTCTTTCCAATAGCTATCTCCTTGGTTTTTTCTTTGTTTCTAGTTTTTCTCTAATTGGATCTGTCAAGTTTGGTTTCAACACCAACATCAACTTTCCTTTATTTGCTCTTTTTCTTTGGAGCTAACCATCCATCCTCTTCATTGGTTTGGTTGTTAGTTTGAGATTCGACTATTGTATTTTTCAATAGGGTTTCAAAGGATTCTTCATCCATAACAACTTTAGGTATTTCTCTCTCTTCCAGATCTTTAGTCAGCTCTTGGGTAACTAGGAGGTTTGTAAATCTGAGGTGGGATTTTCAACCTCCTTACAAGTTGTGTCTACAGGACCACATGGTAGATTTTTCAAGGGAGTCTTGGTCAACAGGGGTTATCTGAAGGTTTGTTGGGTGAAGTCACAATAATATTTGTGACAAGGTCACCACAAGGCACCAATTTGCCAGGGGATTCAAGAATATTTAAAATCCTAGATTTGAAAGGATAGTTGGTTGTCATCTCATCCACAAGAGAATAAAACTTAATGGTTTTTTACTGGCTTATCACAGAGGACTTGCAGTCAAAGACGAGGTGCCCAAGTTTGGAACATTTATGGAAAAAAACTACAACATTTTCATAGCATACTGGTTGGTTCCATGTCCCAAACTTAGAACCCATTCATTGAGTTGGGTAAGGTTTTATTAATATCAATATTAACACAAAAGCATGCAAAGATTAACCTAGACCTCATCTGAGTGATGATGTCGGATGTAATGAAGTGTCCCATCGAATCACCAATACATTGAAATATTGACTCATCCTATTATTCTAGTAGCAGATCTGAGAGTTAAACCCACACAAGGACATATTTGTAAAGGTTGATAGCAGGATCGAAGCCCAACTTCCAATGGCAGAGAGACAGGCTATGCTTCTCATAAACCCATGGACCCGAAGAAAAAACAAAGAGAAAATCTTCAAGAGCAGTAAATTTAAAGAGGAACAATCCTCCAGCCATAGCACAAACTTCAATACTTCCTTTTAGGCGACATTTGGCCGTATTCCATCTTTGAACCATATCAATGGTTTGGTGGAAGGAGAAAAACTTTCCCACAACGAAGTTCTCCATAGATGAAACTATTCTATCAATGGTGGAATCTGGAAGAGAGATTTCAGTACCAAAGATAGAATCCACAATTTTAGGTCTAGAATGAGATTTAATACCAGAAGGACTTTGGGAAGAGTTGAGTAAGACATCCTTCCAACCCTTGGACTCCAAGAAGACAGGAATCAAGGGCACCACCACAGAATCCACAAAAGGAGGAGGGACCCCCAAGAAAGGCTAGATTGCATGTGTGTTAAGTAGAGCGGAGTCAAGAGGGGATGGTGAGGGGGGACCTGGGGTACCCCTAAGGAAGCATCCACCATGCGCACAGGAAGTTCAAACCAGCAGAGCGAGAGTTTCTTTTGTACAATCACTTTGTTGAACCACTCAATAACAATGTTATATATCAATTGACTTATTTTATTTTTTTATGCTTATACTCCCCTAAGTTTCTGGGATGGGGATGATAGGGTACAACAGAACATGTTTCCAATATGAAGATTTTTGTTTGCCATTTTTTAGTGAATGGCAAGGGATGGGTATTAAAAAAAGAAAAAAATTAAAATACAAAGAAATTTTAAATATTCATAACATTGATAGAATATTAATCATAGGCATCATAGACACTTAATACATAACATTAGACTTGAATTAAGAATTCACATGAGAATTGACAAACAAATTAACAAAATGTAAATGCTTTCATTATCAATGTGCATACATATTATATAAGAATTACAAAAAAATGCCCAAACATTGTAAGTTTCAACTATAAAATGACAAAAACATAAAAAATATATAATTGTTCCTAAGCAACAAATACATTTGGTAGGTTTGTATCAAAATCAGAGTTTGAGTACAAGTCACTACCAATATAAAGGGCTACCTCAAGTAATGAACCCCAACCAGTCTCTTATGTCTCATCAATATGTATATCATCTTTGGGATCAACATCCCAACATAAGGCTAGAGTGTGACGATACTAAGAGTATGTTGATCTTGTAGCCACAAAGCACTATATGGCCACCAACTTCTCCAATTGTCTAGAGGTAAGATTGTTCCTCTTGACTGACTGGATGAAGCTATATGTGGACCAATTTCTCTCTACAGCTAAGGAATTGGGAACCTATGAAAGAAAACGAATGGCAAGTATCCTCAACTCTAGTGCATCCTTTCCATGCCACGTCCACCATCCAATAGGGTCAGTTTGAACTAATATAGCTCTTTTTGTTATTGCCTTTAGTTTGCTAAAGGTTAGGCCATGAAGATTGATAAATGAATCCATTGTGTGTGAATTAAAGCAAATTTCTCTTTAGTATACATTTTTTGAAGGGCCTTTGTGATCTCTTTTTTCATCTCTTCATCTGAGATGAAGGCACTCTTTCAGGCTTAGCTAAATACCATTTGGGACTTAGAGCATAAGATGCCATATGAAGTGGGGTGCTCATAGTGTTCCACTATCACATCACAATGGCCTTAAGATGTTCCTCATAAAATCCCAAAGTAGGGTCCATAATATGAATTACTTGTTTAATTTCCCCAAGCATGCTATCAAAGGTTTCATAAATTTCTCCAAGGCTAGGAGAGTCAGTATCAACATATCTTGTTACTCACACAATAGTCTCAATGAAGGAGCAAACATATCTACAAGTGCAAAAAAATATAAAATTTAAAACCTTAATAAAGAATGAAAATATTTTACAATTTAGAAACATTAATAAATTAACATTTTAAAAATAAAATAATAAAACCAGCAATTTGTTTACCTCATTATGGACCACCAATCATCATCAAGGAATTTTTGTTTGACACTTCTTCCTTTAGGGGTGCTTACCTTTGACCATCTACCTCATTTTGAATTAACCACCATTAATTTTAAAGCCTCCTCAACCTCAAACATCATCTCTAACAAAATGAATTAGTTGGAATATCTAGTATCCATGGGCTTGAGGAATTCATTCCTTGAAAAAGTCCTTAATAAAACAAGTGAAGTGTCATGGTTGTTAGTGAACATCTACACATCTCTAGCCTCTAACACCACTTTCTTCACCCAATATTCTTCAAGGTATTGTTCAACATGAACACAACATGGAGTTCAAAAAATATGTTTATAAGCACCCACCATCATCAAGCTAGTTAACGTACACACATGGGTTGAATGAGTCACTACATGTACAACATTACAGACTCCAACCTATTCTATGGCATCTTCCAAATTTTTAAATTGGAAGTTTGCATCCTTTATTTTCCATGAACAATCAAAAGCTTTAAGAAAATAAGAGTCAATTGAACTTGTGACAATAATATTGATGAATGGTTGATTTGATATTGGTCCACCCATCCATGATAATGGAGCATCCATCCTTTATCCAAGTTTATTTCATCTTCCATTAATACTCACCTTGGAATATTATCTATCAAGGAAGGTGGTGTTTAGCTTATGTTATCCAAGTGGGACAAATGAGGGGCCAGTAGCTATCACATCTTTGAACATTTATTTAAAATATTGTGAACGTGTCACATGAAATGGTATGGCATGAGCATAAAAACTTAGCAATAGAAGAATTTTCCACATCTCATGATTGTATGTTAAACATATCTTCAACACTAGTAGCTCTCTTCTTTCCCCTAGTATAAGTAGAACCCTCTTCCCCTTGAATTCCAACATATATGGATCTTATAGGCAATGACACACAAGGCAACAAGCTCTCCAAGGGAATTTCTTTCTTTCTTTCCTCCCCCTCCATATGCAATCTACTTGCCTCAACCTTCTTGGATGCAATTATAGCTACACAACATTTCACCCCTAACCACCTATCCACAAAATATGACAATAAACTCTAGTGTAGCTGCCCCTATAATATTTTTTGCATAAATAGCATAGCCATACTCTACTCCTCTTGAATATTTTTTATCTTTGTCAATTAGTGATGAAAATTGCAAGAGAAGTTTCTTGGGGTTAAATGGGCCTTTTGCATAGGTTTCAAGGAGCACAAAAGGACATTCAAATGGGTTTGTACTTGTTCATCCTACTACACTCCCACTCCCTAAAGAACCCCTCGTGGTTGCCATACTTCTATGAGTTTTAGCTCTACTTTCTTGCATTTGAAATTCAACCTCTTCACTATCACTACTCTCATGGGTGCTCATGGAATTTTTGTTAAGAATTTAAAAGAGAGCTACAAGTTCAAATAAAAGAGAAAATAAAATAAAAATGTTCTCCCTATGTGTTAAATAATTTGAAAAAACTTTTAAAAATACAAAACAAATGTATGATGAAGAACTTACCTCTAATGTAGTGGATTTAATACCCTAGTGCCTTCTTTCCACTGTTGTTCTCCCATCTTTTCACTATTTCTCTTCAACACAAGTTTGCAAATGTTTAAATGAGATTTTTTTTCTTTTTGGTTGTTTTGAGGGGTGAATTAAGTTTAGTTGTTAAAAGAGGCGGGGGGCTCCTTGTGGGTGCACCCATCCCTTTTTTTTAATTTAAAAATGTGATTTTTTTAAACCACATGGGATAGTGTTGGACCATGGGGGATAACTAACCATCCTCAAGACGATCGAGGGATGCCTAGACATGCCCTAATCCTCCCCTACAAAAAAACAAGATGTTTCGAAAACTTACTCCTTTTTTTGGAAAGGAGACAAGGGGATGTTTCTTGGGCGTCCCCATGTCCCCAACACGTCCACTATAGGGTACAAGGGTACCAGGAAAAGGGATGCATCCCTACAAAGCACTAGTTTATGCTAACTATCAAGCACAAGCTTAGTTAAAATGTTAGCAAAAAAGCTCTCCATTGTATTCATTATTTCATGAGGGTCATTAGTAATCATTCCATCTATTTTTTGAATACTTATTGTTCAATTTATGTTATGATGGATCAATGTTGACTCATAAAAGAATTTTACATTTCTATCTCCACTTTTTATCCAGACAATTCTGCTTCTGTCTCCAAATTTGTTCTTTATGCAAAACCTCGTCTCATTAATAAATTAGATTAAGATCTTGCATTTGTAGTTGTGAATGTTGTTCCTTAACAAGACTATCTGCCCAATTTTTGTTAAAATTGTTCCAATCTCCTACTTCTATTAAAACGTATTCCCATGATGTTACACATGCTAATTTGATGTCCTTGAATATAGTTATCCTCCTTCCACCATTTCCCTAAAAGTTGATAAATTATTTGTTTTTGTAACCATGTTTCAACTTTTTGTTGTGACTTAGAGGGTGTCATACCTATATCCAACATTACGAGCAAAGGCCAATGATATCAAAGAAGTCTTAGATAATTTATTTAGCTAATATTTCCATACTCCTAGAGTTTGAATTATGAAAGAAAATGTCTATTGAGTCAATTTGCAATAAAATATAAATGCTACATTTATTGCACCTAATGTTTTTACTTCAAAACAAAGGAAAAATCAATGAGTTCATTGCTAGTGATAATTTAGCAAATGGAGTAAGTTGTCCTTTTTCCTAGTGAACACAAAGAAGAGAATTAAAGCCCCTTGGTATGAGAAATAAATGTTTCCAATTACTCTCATTCAAAAATAAGTGCCTATACAATTTTTTATCAAGGAGATAAAGCATTACATACATTGAATTAATACTAACATTAATATTGAATTAAAATAAATTGAACAAACTAGATACACCCAATACCAATATGTGTAGTCCTCAACATCTCCCATGAGGGCCTAACACAATACAATAAAAAATTTGCCAAAAACCTCTTGATAGTATTATGCATCCATGGATGCAATTAGTTGACTTCATGGATTGAGGACATACTAACCTTTTCATCACAAACATAAGATACAATGACACACTATTTGAGTTAAACCCTTTAATTTTCCAAGAAAGTAATTCCATATAATGGTATTATCCTTTCAATGTACATTTTTCAACACCTAGAACATAGGTAAATAGAAAGTTTGCTCTTTTCACCTTTAAAAATTGGCCTCATTAGTTGTTTTCCCCCATTTACTTTTAATTTTATTAGAAATATAATGTATGATTGAAAGTAACTAAAAGCTCAAACTCCTTTTCCTTAAAATGTTTAGCTCTCCTTGAATTCTTTTTACACTTTGATGTTTGGACTCTTCTTCTTCAATATTTTTCATAATGTTGTCTAGGACAAGAGTGGTGTCAAACTTTCATCAACCAATTGTGTTTCTTGCATATTATGACCATCTTCAAATGTATGTTTCATAATGTTCTATGGGACTCATTGATTAATTGACATTGGATATATTGTTCCAATGTAAAATCAATTGTTAGCTTACCTTGCATTATGATGCAAGTTTGATGTTGTCAACCAATTGTGTTTCTTACATATTATGACCATCTTCAAATGTATGTTTCATAATGTTCTATGGGACTCATTGATTAATTGACATTGGATATATTGTTCCAATGTAAAATCAATTGTTAGCTTACCTTGCATTATGATGCAAGTTTGATGTTGATATTCTAAAGGTCCCTCTCATTGATTAATTGACATTGGATATATTGTTCCAATGTAAAATCAATTGTTAGCTGTTTGATGTTGATATTCTAAAGGTCCCTCAATAATTTTTTCTATTGTTTGTTCTCCAGATACTAGAACTTGAAAGTAATTATGAGAATAAACATAGTTATTATTTCGCGAACAAAAGGCTTAACAATAACTCTTGGTTTCGCTCACATTTGTTCTCTCGTCTATTGTGCAGCTTTTGTCCTCTAATGCAAGAGTTTCAAATTGCTAGCTTTTATCTATACTCTTAGTCTCCCATGACACGTTGTTGGGAGGTGTTCCCCCTTCAGCACTTGTTGCCAATTTGGGTATTGTTGAGGCTACCATGTATACGCGTAGGGCTTCTGATTGGGTCGTGAATGTCAACATTGGCTTACCTTCTGCTCCCATGGCTTATGTTGGGGTCAATGGTGTCTCCATTAGATCGCCTTTTGTTGTTGGGACCGTGAGCGAGGGTTGCGCCCCACTTCCAAGGCCTGCTACTATTGTTGGTTGTTGTAGCTTTGCTCATGTGACCAATGTTGTTTATGTTCATCCTTCGAGGGTGAAATCTCATCCTCTACCAAATCCTCCTTGGTGGTGGTTTATGGTCTGGATGTGGTGGAAATTGAGGACTTCTACCAACGTAGGGGTTTGGGGTGCAGATTCTTCAATCTTTGGCCTTCTCTTCTTGACCTTCACAATTGGGTATTGGCTTCCTAGAGGCCTCTTGTGGGTGGTAATATTGAGCTCTTCCCATGTGCTAAGGGTTTTTTCATTGCTTCCTTTGCCTCTTTTGAGGACAATAAATAGGTTTTGGGTAAGTTGTGGGCTTAGGGGAAGAACTCTCTTAGTTAAGCCTCGGTCAACCTCATTTAACCCTCTTATTGAACCACTAAATGTGTGTCTAGTGTGGGTTAGACTCTTGAACCTCCCTCCCCCTGCCGTTTTGGGAGGTTTCATGCTATGAGGCCATTGGCAATTTTATTGGTCACTTCTTGAAAGTTAACAATTACAATCCTTACATGGGGCACTACTTTTGTGCACATTTTGGTGGATATTGACATCTCCAATCCTTTTCATGGGAATGTATTTTTGATGGTTGGGGATAGGCCTTGGACTCAATCTCTTAATTATGAGGGCCTCCCCTTCAGATGTCATAAATGCTTCTCTGTTGGTCACTTGGCTACGACTTGTCCTCTCTTGCATCGCAAGGGCTCTGCTACATTGTGGAAGGATGCTAACGAAGATCACCTAACTATTCATGCTCCTGATTCTTCGTTGAATGGCTCCTCTCAGGGAGTGGACAAGTCTTTCTTTTGGTTATACTCTCACATGTCCCATGAACCCTATTGAGGAACCCCCTACCCTAACCTCACAACTTGATTTTCCCTTGGCTTGAACCAACTCCAAACTACTCATTTGGTGGATGACCTCACTTCACCTCATCATTCTTTGGTTTTCTCTTGTGTTGATGGGCTCTCCATGGGAGAATCTCCCCCTTCTTTCCCTTGTGCTAAGAGTTTGGATGCTAATGTTTCCTAGACAATTGTAAGTAGGAAGAAAGGTCTTCCTAAATCACTTCTCCAAACTCTTGTTTGAGCATTGGGTGAGACACCCCCCTATTCTAGGCCTAGCATTGTCTAATAAGCAAGACCCTGTGGGTCCTAGCTCTTTCATTTGTTTGTTGTTCTTTGTAGCTTAGTTGTTGGTATTCCTCACTTTTGGTTGTTTTGTTTCTCTATTGTGTATGGCCATCTTGGGCTTGTTTTTCATTGGCTATGGTAGCTTTTTTAAGGGTCGAGACCCTAGATTCCCACGCTCTTTATTCTTTGGTCTTTTGTACAAGGGTTTGGGCCCTTTCAAAATCCTTGCTTACTTTAATCAAAACAATAAGACTTGTTTGAAGCTAGTGTTGATGTGGCGACATCCAATGCTTCTAACAGTCATGTTTGCTTTGAAGGCTATATTGATCTTGAAAGGTTTGAAAGCCATTGTATGCCTCTAGCAGTTTTCTTGTTTAATATATGTCAACTTCGAATGATGTTCTACATTTCGAATGAGTTTTTTTTTATGCTAACATTCATAACGATTGTGGCATTTCAAGGGAAACCTTTCATAAGAAAATTGGATCACATTAATTATCCACCATTCTAAGCTTGAATTCTTAAGGCAATGATTTCTACAATCTGAATTGATGCATACATGTGCATAAGTTATTATTGTTATATTTGTGGTTTACATCAAAAGAACATATAAATTCTTCCAAAGAGTCTTTGTTTGAAATTATTATTGCATGACATAGAATAATGTGATGTTAATTTATTAGATGATAGCTTTTAGTTACTTATTAGTATGTGTTAATTGGTAATTAGTGGTTTGGGTAGTTAGTACTTGAATGCTTTTATAAAGCCATAGAATGCAATGTTGTATATGTTGAAGATAAATGACGAATTTGTGGTGTTGAAGCCTTTTGCTCTCATTTGTTTTTCTTAATTTCAATATGGTATGAAAGTAGGTTTTATGGACTTCTTTGTTTGTCTTTCATTCATTTATCTTTTCTTTCTCCAAAGCAATGCTCAGTAATGATGCAGTGAGGACCACGTGCAAAAGTCATTGTTATTTGTCCACCATTCTTGCATTTTGTCAACAAAGAAGCAGTGTAGACTATGTGCTAATCTATTTGCTTCATCATCCATCTACATTTCATTCTTACATTTTATCAATAGAGGCACAATGCAGACCACACACACATCTCTCAACATTCATCATCCATTTGCATTTGGATTCTCTTCTTTCTCCACCTTGTTCCTTCATTTGGTTTCTCTCCTCCCTCCATCTTGTTCACTATTTTCATAGTTTTCACTCCATTTTGTTAGTTTCATATCAAAAATAAATAAATAAATTATACATTCATAGTTGTAAAAAACTAAGGTGTTGCAAAAAAATGCAAGAGGTTAAGGTGGTTGAGAAAAAAGTTTTTAATCTTTCAATTATGAGATTTAATTTGTTTCAAGATTGATATGGATACAATATGATGCTCTTACATGGATAGTCAGGTTGTCCAAAGGAGGAATCGTGTTCTCATTAGGCATCATTCTATTGTCGGTGCATTATTCTAATTTTAAATGGCAATTTAACACAATCTCACTAAAACTACGATATATTTTTTGTTTCTCAACAAAATTTAGAAATTCAAAATATTTTGGTAAGCTAATGAAAAGGAGAACAAAACCCATAAATCATTTTTAAATAATATTATATTTAGTTTGCAATTTGATGTTGAAGATAGAGGCATTATAATGGTTACTGCCAATTCAGTTTATCTTTGTCATTTTGTATTTTTTAAAAGAGGAGAAATAATGATTTTGGAGCCATAAGGGTGCAATAGATTTTATATTTGTGCATTATAAATGGATGCATTATTGATAAAAACTAACATCTAAAGAAAAGAAAAAAATATTTAAGGGGGAAAATATGAGACAAGCCAATTGTTGATATTGCAACACCAAAATAAAGTCCTTATGTTAGCACTAAAGGGGGGTGTTAGAAATTATTAATGCATGCCATAGAATAATGTAATATTTTAGTTTTTAGTTAGTTATTAGTTATATGTTAGTGGGTGGTTAGTAGTTGAATGGTTTTATAAAGCCATAGAATGTAATGATGTAAGTGTTGGAGATGAATGACCGAATTTGTGTATTGGAGCCTTGTGTTCTTTGTTTCTCATTTTCAATACATACTACTTTAAGAGGTAATCTAGAACACAATCTTTATCTATATTGATGCAATCATGGGTAGTTCTAGAGTAGAACTAAATCCAATATTATAATATTCCAACAAGCGATCTTTATTCGTAAATCATGGGTGGTGTACAATCACATCCCTATCTTCTTCGCTTGCAAATATGATCATAAAATGGAAGCCAATCATAATTTCCATCTTAATCTAATTTCTTTCCATCTGTTAATTATCCAATCCTTGAGCAACCTATGTGAATGGCATAGACCCATAAATCTACATATTACATCTTTATTACTCAAAGGTCACGATATGCCTTCACACCTCCCTATCGCAAGAGTGCAAAATAGGGGCTTCCTCAAATTGTCCATGACAATTGTTCTTGTGGGATTATTACCCTCTATAAATGTTGTCTTTTCCATATCATGTTGCAAGTTAATTTCCACTCTCTCTAGTTAGTAGCAAGTACCTCTAGTTAAAATTTAATGTATGTCAATCTTGATGGAGAGGACAAAACCTCCCTAATACAACCATTTTGGATGAAAATAATAGATTTGTAGATTGGTTTCCTACTCTACCAATGTCTCTATCACAAAAATTGCATTCCAAATGTTGATAAGAATGTTCTAATAGGGATATAAAGTATCTACAAAACCCAATGTTCAACAAGGATGTCCTATGGGTTTGGAAGACATTTTGAACATCCTAGGGACTTGAGGACTAGAAGTGGACATTCCCTCCAAATTCCCCTTTTCTTTGAAAGTTTTGAGGCCATTCCTTTTGTTGTTTTTAAATCTTTCCAGGGATTCACTAACATCTTGGGGACTTCAAGGCATCCCCATATCAAACATATTAAAAACAATCTAAAGTAAATGTAGCTCTAAAAGAAGGGCCTATTAAGTCCCCCAACCCAAAAAAGAGAGGTTAAAACCCATTCCTATTGTTGTTTTACATTCCCCAAAATCAGAGGAAGCAAGCAAAAGCATAGAACCATACAAAAACATAATCTAAACACCTACATGAGAAACCCCCAAAGGGGAGAAGCAAGCAAAAACACTTGAAAGAAAGCAAAGCACTACAACAAATAACAAAACCTGAGTTAAAAAATCTAGCACCCAACCAAAGCTAGGGAAGGAGAGAAATGCCCCAACACACCACCCCAAAACCTCCAAGTGCTTCTCTCCAATGGTCATAGGCCTTGTTGAAAACCTCGTTTCCTGAAACTACCACCATCTTAGCCTTCACTTTGTCATCACCAACAAAAGCCTCGAGCCCTTTAAATTGAACACCTTTTTTATAATCTCTGTTCACTTTACAAATTGCATCAAACTTTCACCCTCCAAGCATGCTAACGTGTAGCCATGTGGGACTTCAAGTAGACCTTGTGAAAAGGCTAAGAGGTTGGCAATATCCGTTATAACATCCTAAAGCTCTATCTACATAGCCAACAAACCCTACCCATCAATGTTGTCCTTAATATCCATTGTCACACATAGAGGGAAGACAATCTCCACCAAGTCCACATCTTCTACACTAGAAGACATTCTAGGCATCCCCTAACCTCTAACAATTAAACAATCTGTGAAAGCTTCTCCCTCAAGTGAGCCAAGATTGTTGCCTCTAGATTGCCACTATCCACTAACCCTTCATAACCTATAATGCATTTGACTAAATTCAACAAAGAAATGTTGGGGCAATTAAATATCTTCCACGATCAATGGTTAGTGACACCACCTTTGTGCAATAGGTCCTTGGTGAAGCCAACACTCTTGTCTACCACAACAAATCAACCAACAACAAACCAAAATACACCTAGGAGGCTAGAAGAAAACCATACAAGAGCTATGGACCCAATCCAACAAAACTAGCACACCAATTGATGAAGGCCCATATAGCTTTCACATTCACCACACCACATATAGAGCTACACACCTAAGGAGAACAAAATCAATCACCAACTAAACCCTAGCTAGACAACTTACAACCAAATAAATATAAACATAATGACAAGGGGAGCCCCAACCAAATGCATATTCACGGGGGTTTGTCATAGTCTTACACTTTGTCAAGGTTAACCCAATCAGCTATGTTAGAACTTTCTAGAGCTGAGATAGGAAATAGGTCCACACCCCTATTAGCCAAGAGAGTCACTATTTTGTTTTGTTCCCTGTAACAGCGAAAAAAACGAAATAGTATCAAAGCGCCTGCAAATGCCTAAAGCCTCCTCCAAAAGGGAATCAAGTTTCCAATTCGGTTTCCTCATACCATTAATCACATTCAATGAATCCCCTTCAAAGATAATTTTTCGACACCCTTGCAATGAAGCCAGCATCAGCCCACGATTGTCACTTTCCATTCTACCTCATTGTTAGTTTTCATTTCTAGCAAAAGTGATCCTCCTTTGAATGAAAGCTCCTAAAGTATCACAAGAACATAACCAACCTCAGCTGGACCCCGATTTCCTTGCAACGCACTATTAAAGTTCAATTTACAAAACCCCTCCATTGGAGGCTTCCATTTCTCATTTTTATTTTCTTTCCTTTTGACAAATAACTCACTAACAGAATTTCAGTTTGTTTATCTTATTTTTAGATATTTTTCAATTAATTATATTTTAAAAATTCAAACTTTAATTTTATATATTATTTTAATAGCCATCCCCCCACCGTCCTCAAAATAAAAAATAAAAAATTGCCATCCCCAAACCTCAGAGAAACACTGATAGAACCCTTCTCCAGTAAGATACTTCTAATTTCTATCATTCAAATCTTATTATTAATCACAGTAATATTCTAATTCAACAAATGTAATGTATTTTAGCACAGATTCCCAAATACAAGAATAGATCCTCTAGTATCAGCTGTGTAATGGAATAGAAAATATCATTGAAACATCAGCCTAAATATTTATTTTTCCTCTGAAGTTTATATTTATATATTTGTGATCCATTGGTACCACTGGATACTGTTAAGGCATGTATAGTACAATATTAGAAGAGTTATAGGCAATACTGTAAAGCAGAATGGGAGAGAGAAGATGAGGATCCAGGACACAATTCAAATGCCAGGTGACCACTAAATCATCGTCCCTGTAAGAGAAAAATGATTGGGTAAAACAATTTTGACAGCAAATCTAGAATTCTCCAACAATATAGGCCATATATCGTTACCACCGTCTCACTAAAGAACTAAGCAGCTGCAGGACAACAAGACAGTGTAATTTATTGTAATGTTATATCATAGTTTCAATCATTTCCATCTGTTCAATCACGTGTAACATTTCTCAACAAAAGCTTTCTCCATTTAAACTATAAAAATTTAAAGGCACCAAGTTAAGGTTAATATGTTGCAAGTCATTGCCAGTAAACAATTCAATAAAAGTCTAGTATCAAACAGAATGAGGAAAAAGACATGGAAGACAAAGTTACCTCAAAAAATTCTAGTGGACTTCCTTGTTTGTAAATATCTCTTTTCTTTCTGTTCTGCTCATCATTAGGAAAGACAGACGTGAACACTGTTCTCCATCCAACCAGTAAAATAAAGGTACTACCCATTGAGACCAATATGAATGTGGCTGCTGGAAAATGGCCTGCAGTAACTCCTCTGATGGCCAGTCCTAACTATTGTAGCACAACAAAAAAGCAATAAGAAGCATTTAAAAGCATTATATTACTGTAACAATGAATTTCCAAAAAGTTCCCAAAAGTTTTAACAACTAACGAACACAAGGTGTTATTTATGTATGTGTTCCTTGCCACTTACGCACATTTCTCATTTGAGCTATAGACAAAGTTTCAGGATATTAATTTTTTTGAAAACTTGAAATGATCTGTGCTAACATTCTCACTTTATGACCAGAGTATGTGTGATCTCTTTGTTGCCCAGAAGTTTGAGTTATGCTACTCTCAAGCCGTTCTATCAACTTCACAAGTTTAGCTTAATTGCTAAAAGCCTAAATATATATATGTTCTTAATCCAAAAATGAGGTTTCCTTTGGCTTGAGGGAAGTAGATAAGAAGAAATATGCAATGACTTCAAAGGTAGCTTTTATTTGACTAGTTATAATTTATAAGACATGTCACAACAGGACTGGAAATTAAATCTTTGAGAGACATAGTAACAGAGTTGCCATCACCTCCATCCACAAAAATTGCAGATTCATATCCTTGTAACAATGATAGGACAAAAATCCGAAACAGATTTAGAATTAATTGTTTTAAGTCTAAGAGTAATCAGTCTTAGTTATCTCCAAAACTAATCCATGGTGAGAATGATTGATTACAACATTCCATGTTGGCTTCAGATTTTTTCACTACTATCAAAACACTGTATTGTTAGGATTAGGTACTGTAAACCTTTGAAAATCCTAGGAACAATATAATATTTAATAATTTGTAATGTGCTTAATTGTTGGCATCTCGTGGGGGTCATACTTAGGAGCAAAATTCCTTAGATGCCACACTACATCACTTGGCATTTATATTATGATACAAGCGTAAGAGAGCATTGATACGGGGTTTACACAATGGACTTGGAAAAACGTCTTGGACTTCTATTCCAGGCAGTGTGTAAGAGCATCTCGGAAAAGGAGTTAAACTTTCCAAATGGAGCACCTAGTTTGACTGAAAGTCAAACAGTGGGAGTTACACTTGCATACATAAAAGGTGGTGCTTGGGTTTGAATTGTCCTCTTGATGGACACCCTCTTTGGTAGCCCACGGTTTTGTCAAAATCACAAGTGACTTCCTAGATGGCTCATATCCTATAAATATAGGCCTTGGGGTAGAGGTTTGGCATCACATTGGATGGTATTGCAGGAAGTGCAGGTTTGGAGAGTGGTTTTGGTTATCAGCATGCTGCCGCAGTGTAGACACTAATGCTAAATTATTTGTGAGGTCTTCATATTGTATTATAAGACTTGTTTAGAATTTTGTGAAATTCTTTCTCTGCTGAATTCCACTTGTTACTTCTTCCATTATTATTTCAGTTTGATTAGTTCTGATTTCTGATTTAGAACAGTGAGATTCAATCTTATTTTATGTTAGTAACTGAAGAAGAAACAAAATAAAAGCAACATGCATAGCCTCCTGGAACAAAAAAGGATAACTTCTGTAATCAAAATAAAAAGCAAAGATTATACATAAGCCCAACGTACTGTGTCTTGATTTCTTATTTTGCTTGTCAAATATCCCATGCACAGATATCACACAGAGACAAGACAGCATGACAGCATGCATCACAAGGCACTTCACAGCTGGCCTGAATTTTGCCCATAGGCCACCATATACGCTGTAGGGCTTGAACCTGAGCAACTGCTCAGACTTTAAAATCTGGCTAATTAGTGTACTCAACAAGGCTTACAACTCGAGATTACTCATCACTTCCGAACAACAACAAAAATACCAAGCCAAGAATAGTTGCATTGTTCTTATATCTCAGGATTTTTGTTGCTTGCAGTAAGTGCTTTATAATTTAATGCCAAACAAAGAAATTAAAATGCAATCTTACTTGCATTGCCTTCCAAATAAATTTATCGATTTCCTTCGACTTCATAGGGTCCTGTTGTTGCGTGTTTTATGACACACAAAACATTTTAGAACAAAGTGTCACAGACGCTCTATTCTCTCTTGAAAAACTACTTCCTATGCTAAGATTGCAAGTGAGATCATAGGGTAATTCCAATGTTTAAGATGAACGCGGATAGGCTCTGTGGTATGGATGTGATTTGCTGTGGGCACAAGTAAGATTTTGCAAGTCATTCGGAGAAGTGGGGACATAAATGCAGCATCATTTTGGGTTTTTTGATTTTATATAAAAAAGTGAAAAAAGATTTAGGGTTTAGAGACTTTTATGCTACTCCTAAGAAATCAAGAGAAGACGAAGACTAAGTGAAACCCAATAAACCATACTCTGTTTCGCCACGTTCAACGACAACTACGCAGAGCAAGTGCAATCTTCTAGGAATGTGCTTTTGATTTTCACGTGATAAATAATTGCCATCAGATTGAACAACAATTATTAAAACAGAAGTTAAGCATCCACAGTAAAGCTCAGTCTAACTTTGCACATCGAGTGAAATCATCCACCCAAAGAAAGTATGAGCTCGGTTTCACTAATCTCCGTTATCAATCAATCATTCTTCTAACATACATTTTAATTCAAATCTGCTAAGTGAGAAAGAAAACATGCGACCATGCAACTATTCAACAATCAAGTACTCAAAGCACCTCATGCATTTGAACTTCATTATCAAAGTAGCTTTTCACAACAATCTCATAAGAACTCTCTCTTTATTTCTAACTATCTCAAATCTGCTCTAACTCTTAATCTCTATTCTCTATATCTCTACCTTCTAATCTTCTAATGAATTTTCTAATGAGAATGAGAGAGTGAGGGGGGGGTTTATATAGTTTTTCAAGATTACAAAGAACGGCCGAGATTGATCCAAGATCAATGGCCAAGATTAAACAGAACTAAACCCTAATTAGGGTTTCCAAAACCACAATCAGTTAACTGAAGAGAACACTAGATAACTGGAGTGTCATCCTTATCCACTTGTGCAGCCTCACGTTCGGCGAACCTAGACACTATCAGGTCGACCTCCTCCATGGCAATGTCGGGCAGCACGCTGATGTTGTACTCCAGCAAATCCAAGTTCTCGGCACATTCTGCAAACATAGTAGCCCATGCTGGCTCCTGTAACAAGAAAGAACTTCTGATGGCCATGAATTCGAACACTCTGGTGAATCCCTCTTTCATGATTGGCCCGGTGGTGGAGAAAACTTTCTGTACTTGCTCCTTCAAACTTCTTGGCCGCAAGTGTTTCCTTCGGACAACCTCCTTGTCTAGCATATCTGCAGCCATCTCATAGATTTTTCTTTGAATTTCCTTCACTTGTTCTTCAACTCTACCACTATCCTGCTTCACCTTTTCGAGAACTCCTCTCCTTGAGATCAAAGCATAGTACCATCCATTGAAGTCATAAGCTGCTCCAGCTTCGATAACCTTGTCCTCAATCAACTTTTGCTTTGAGATGCCCTTCAGTTCCCGGATGCATGGGATGATCCTGCTCTGAATATCCTCAAGACTACTCCATGACTCCGCAAGTTCTGCAATTCGTGAAAGCATGAAGGAAGCCTGTTCATTTATATGTGCCAACTTTTCTACAAACATCAACGCTTCTTCTTTCCTTCCAACCATCCAGCTTTTAGCTTCCCTCGCTGTTGTCAACTCTTCTTCAAAATTTGCATCTGGTTCCTGTGAAGCGGTTGGAGGTAAAGGCGCCACCTGTTCACCTTCGTTTAGTGGCTTTGTCAAGTGTTGGATGTAGTCCTTTAGGCGCTGGATTTCTTTCTTGTACTCTTTCTTCTTGGCAACTTCCTTTTCTAACCTGGCCTTGATGGTGGCCACGGAATTATCCTGGACTTAATCTTTGATTGAGTTTGGACACCTTTGCTTGCAAATTTCATCTTGGCTGCTTCGAAAAATAGATCTGCAAGAGAAGGAAGAAAGGAAAATCAGAATTCGACATTAAAATCAGTTTGAAAGAACGTTCCAGCTGGTAACCAGATTAGACTTCGCGAAAAATAACAAGCTGGAAAGAAAAATAAATGGTGAAGTATCATGTTAACATGAAATGGACAAGAAAAATCTGCCTTGTGACTTCTTGGAGACGTGATCACGATAGCAATGCAAGCTGATAACAGAATATTTCTTTCACCTTGCTGCGAATTTCTTCAACCTTTTGCCTTAAACAATTCTTTTCTCACAACTTTTCTTCTCAAAATCGAGTGATTGCACAAATGAAAAACGAAATCACTTATAGAAGTGAGAGGGTCGATCATTTTAGTAAATTTGCAATGTTTCCTTTGAATCAAGTTTGAACTCATCTTTCACTTTGCTTTCGTATGGCAAGTTCTATCCTCAATAAACTCGTCCGGGAAAGTTTCTAATTTCATTTCCAGTTTAACAAAGATCTTTATCTTTCTTTCCAATTTCGAAATCTTCAAGACTTATCTCTTTTTTGGTGTTGGAAAATAAATGATTAAAATAATTAAAATAATTATTTTATGTGTCCATTCCAACCCGTTCGTTTTATTGGCCAATAATTTTTTATTTTTGAAAATTTCCTTGCCAATGCCTTAGGCGAATTTTCATCTTCTCAAATTTTCTTGCTATGATCTCCGCCATCCAACTTATTTGTCCATGATTTTTTGATCGTTTCCCAAAAATATTTGGCCATGTCCAATTTTATTTGGCCATAAATGTTTCTCGTCCATAATTCTTCTAGCCATGTCCGATTTTATTTAGCCATTTGCTTGATTTTTTCCTTGCCAAGTCCAATTTTATTTGGCCATCAAATTTTCCTTTGGCTATGCCTTAGCCATTTTTCTCTTTTACCTAGGGCGGACTTCCTCTATAGCCTTGCCATCTTTCATTTAACTTAGACAAATTCTTCTTTCATAGGGCGGACTTTAGCATTTCTTTGGCCACTTTAACTTTGTCTTTTTCCATGCCTTAGCCAAATTTTTCTTTTGTTCAAGGGGCGGACTTTGACCTTTTCTTTGCCATTCACTTTATTGCCTAGGGCGGACTTTAGGTCTTGGCTAGCCACTTATTTTATGCCTAAGGCGGACTTGCTTGATTTGATTGCCATTTGCCTTGGTTGGAGGGCGGACTTCCTTCAATGCCTGGCCATTGGCTGCTTTGGAGGGCGGACTTCCTCATACTCCTTGCCATTGACATAGGCGGACTTCCTTATTAGTCTTGCCATTGGATGCTTTGGAGGGCGGACTTGCATGTTTTGATTGCCATTGACCATCTCTTGCTGGGCGGACTTCATCATCTTCCTAGCCACTTCATAGGCGGACTTGGCTGTTGGTCTGACCATTTAATGCTTATGGCTGGGCGGACTTCATTGTTTCCCTTGCCATGGCCTCATTTTCTTAGGCAAATCCCTCTTCTCCATGGGCAGACTTCAGCTTGTGCCTAGCCATTGCATACTTTGACAGGGGCGGACTTGACAGACCTCACTGCCATTTGCTCCATAAGACCAGGCGGACTTTATCACATTGTTGGCCATTGCTCAGATTTTTTATGCCATCCATTGCTTGGCTGAAGCTTCACCATTGACTGTGAGCTGAAAGTCTTCCATACTTAGGCGAATATCTCAGTTTTCTCCATGAATCTCAGTTCTTTTATGCCTATACTACGATCAGATTGCCATGAATGCTTCAAATTCTTCACGAATTTCCAGATTTTCTATGAATGTTCAGTCATTATCTCAGATTTCTCATGCGTTTCTCAGATTTTTTCCATGAATTGCTCAGATTTCTTGACCGGTTCTTCGAATTTTTACCATTTTCTTGAAGAATTCATCATCTCATTCACCATTTTCTGTGCTCTTTACCAGATTTCTCTGTGATTTTCCAGAATTTCTCACCATTTTTGAACAAATTTTCCAGATTTTTGAACTTTTTATGTGATTTTCCAGATTTTTGCCAAAATTTCAAAAAATCTTCGAATCGATTTTCTGAGAGTTTCGTTGCTCGTTTCGAACTTCTGAGTGCGTTTTCGAAACTCGTGGCCCTTCTAAAAATAGAAACTTTCTAAAAATAGAAATTTTCCAAAAATAGCAACTTTCCAAAAATAGACCCTAAAAAATAGGGATCCCAGAATTGCCCAAAAGTGCCAAAAAGTAGGTCCTAAAAAATAGGGGGCCCGGGGTGAGAAACCCTAAAAACTTGGAGTGTCAGAATCGACCGAAACGACAGTCGATCTTCGTCTCCCAGGCCTTCTAAGCACGATGGTGGCGTTTATTCAGTGATCCAGGCTAAAAAAATTGACTCGACTCGGGTGACCGTTCAAAATTAAGACTCAAAACCCCCAAACGAAGAGCAGACAAAACGAGGCACGCGAAAGCAAAACCCTAAAAAGCAAACAACAAGGGTCCCCATTTGCAATGGGGCGAGGTGTGAATTAGGTCACAACAGTCCCTTAGGTGTAACTATAAAGAAACAAAACTGTTTCCTTATAATCATAAACAAGTTATAATTATTGTTTTTAAGATAAAATGATTTGTTGGCTTTGCTAATCTAATATAATGATCAAGCAGATTTAGTTTCACTGTTCTGATGTCACATAGCCCTTGCATCGCAATTGACATCACTTGTTAGGATTTAGCCATAGAGAACAAGCAACATAAAGCTCCTAATTTAGGCCCTAGTCAGAGTTGGTCCAAAAAAATTTCCTTATATTATCTTTCCTTGTCAAGTTGAGGCAATGCATAGATTCTACTTTCCCCGAAGCTCCCCAGTAAAGTATCAAAAACCAGGGCTGCAGATTTGTATTAGAAAACTTGCAGCAACAACACAAATTGGCTGGGTTATGCAGCCAAAACATTAGTAGCGCATGCTATTCCTTCTTAGATTTTCCCAGGCTGTTCTCTTTTTGAAAAGGTGGAAATCTTATTTTCAGAAGTGGTACTCTATATGATATTGACAGAAGATCAAACATTATTTTTCCCTAACTTGGAGGAAGGTTGGGAAACTTTGACAAATGGGATATGTCTTAGTTTTTTTAAAGCCCGTGTGAAGTCATTTTCTCTGGGTAAGGTTTTAATAAAACTAAAAGTTGGTTTGGTGCCAAGATAAAGTCCACATGGACACCTTGGGGTGGTGTAAAGACTGCCTTCTTGAAGTTCCTTTGTCAAATTCTTTTTAGTAACAGTTAACTTCACTATGGAGATGGCTAAGTGTTTCTGTTGGGTCTCAGTAACCACACCCGAGGTCTATGAATTGCTATTTGCTGTTCCTATTGCAACAGCCTCTTAATTGCTTCTTTTAAAAAGTATGTTGCAAAACTGCTCATCATGGATGACAATACATCCTACCTTCAGCTTGGTTTAATCTTTAGATAATGATCAGGTACACCATATAACTAACTCCTGTATCTCTTTGCTTCTCTTTTCCATAACAGTAGACCATGCTGTTTCTATTACAACAGCCTTTTAATTGCTTCTTTTAGAAAGACTGTTGCAAAACTGCTTGGATGACAATACATTGTACCTTCAGCTTGGTTCGGATAATGATCAGATACAGGCAACTCTTGTCTCTCTTTGCACTTGTTTTCATGACAGCAGACCTTCAAGTTGGAATGTTGTGATCTTAACTTCAATTGCCTGGTTAGCACATCCTCTAAAAATCAATGATGTGGACGACTTTGAAATGTATATATAATATTTTCAATTGGACTATGATCAACAAGAGGCTTATTATTTTTTCCCCTATCAAATTGAGTACAAAAAATAGTGGCAGAAATCAGGGCCTGTAATGGTGGCAAATATTGATCCAAATACTTAATTGTCCTCAGTGCCAGTCGACTTATTAGTTATCACCATTGATACTAAAAAATATTGATTGGAAGTTTTTCCAATCTAGTGGAAGCATGTGGTCTGTGTGATCTGTTATGTATTTTAGGCAATGGTTGAATTATATGCTTTCATGATGCAATTGAGGGACGAGTTACCATTTTGTTTTAAATCAATATTAATTATAAAAAATATCTAATCATGATATAATTGAGAGACGATTTCCACTTTGATTTGAATAAATTGTAATTATCAAACAAAATAAAAGATACAAAGCAAACAAACAAATAAGAAATAGATAAGGGAATATACAGTTTCTTAATGCAAAGTTGTGAATAGGAAAACATAAATCATGTAGCAAACACTTATATTTTAAAAAGTCTACAGCCACAGAAAAACAGATTCAATACAAATATAGACATGAATTGCTATACCGATGTAACCACCCTTCTATGATGGGTCTCCTACTACCCATATGTTTCCTTTTCCTGAGCTATTTTTGTATTTCTTGGTTGTAACTGCCATTAGTGGTGATTTTAGTGGTTTTTTGTTTGGGCTTTTCTTTTCAGATTTACAGTTTTAGTTTTTGGAGAGACGGGGATTTGATGATGCAGAGCAATCTGGGAAATAAACCTAGTTGGATGTATAAGAGGTAGTAGTTGTGCTGTGCTGTGTGATTATTTTTGGTTGTTCAAAAGCTTCCTCTATTGTGTGTTCATTTTCTGTAGTTGTTTGATCATGAATAAAAAGAAGGAACAGGGCATTCTGTTGGAGTTTACTTGCAGGGGCAGAGACCTATCTGCATCAGTTTAAGAGCATGTGATTTGCAGCCACAGAGATCATCTGCATCATATAGAATGACATTTGCTAATTTATTTTCTTTGAAATTATAAAAAAAGCTCTATAAAATCAGAAATTTATCTTCTATAGCAATCATTTAACTTCTAAACTTCATCCCTATATTGCAGCTTATTTTAGACTCAAAACATTTAAGGATTATTTGAACTCAAATGTTGCTTACCGGAATACCTATAGCCCAGGACTTGATTGCTGTAACTGTAGCTTTCAGTGTCCCACTCATTCCCAAGCCTTCAGACTCAAAGCCACCAAGGAAGTATGCACTAAGAAGCCATCCTGCAGCACATCCATTAGGTTGCATTGCATTATTTAATAAATAAAACTACAAGGAATGGTCCATCACCTGAATAACTGGAGTGCTGGGCTACACTGTAAGTTGAATTTTGAATCCAATGGTAACAAAAAGCAGCATAACATTTGCACATAACTATATATGCCAACAGTGATCTCTATCTTAACATCATAAAAGGTTTCAAATTAACATTTTCAAAGGTTTTAAAAGTTAAAGACTTTTAAGTTTTAATTATTTCTATTTTGCTGAAAAGAAAAAAACCTCTTGATGAAAACTGTGTACAAGTTGTTAAGAAACACTCATGTTTCAGATTACACACCATGGTCTATCATCAAGATAACAGATGTATTAGGAATGCACATTTGAGCTCCTAATAAAGACAATTCCACTCCACGCACATGATGTCAGGTAGGCCCTACCCCAAAACTAGCCATTTATTAATTAGCTTTTAAAAAAAAAAGGACTGACAATGCCCAAATCTAACCATAAGAAAAATACAACAACAAAACAATTATTTCCCAGAAGCCAAGATGGGATTATTCCTCAACTGACACAATTCTAAGTAAAACGTCAATTGTTCTCAACTTCAGACCTAGGTCCTTTTCTAAACTTATGCAAAATGGGTATCCAAGATCGGCTTAAACACACTCCATCATCTTTATTCAAATTGTCAAGATATTTTTCAATCTCCACCTCTTATTCAGATTGTTGTATAGCGATCCTCATAATCTAACAACTATGGAACAAAGTTTATCTGATAAATGTCAAAGGCCAAGTTCACATGAATGTTTAAGCTAAAACTCCTAAACGAATCTAATATATGAGGTATTATAGAAATGTCCTTGAATGACAGCTTACAAAATTAGAGTGAATAGTTCATTATCTAAAAATGTATATGATACAATGGATAGACAATTAATTGCAAGTTCTTATTGTGAAAAGTAGTAATCATAAAACAGAGGATCTTCTGAAATTTGTTTAGCAGTAACCTTCAGTAGTGCATGATCAATAAGGGCATTGAAATCTCTGACTGTTTCAGCCCAAATTTTCCTTCACAAGAAAAATTTAGAATAAATAAAAAAAGAAATTCCTACATTAGGTTAACCGTTAAACTATAAGAGACATCAAAGGCACTTGTGGTTCTTTTAAAAGAATTTGATTAGCCACAAAACATCAATATTTAAAGAATTTGAGTAGAATTCTATGGGCCTGCTAAAACAAGTTCTACTCACCAGGAGGCCCTGTGGGTCTCCCATGCATGTTGAACATTATCTAATCATGTGTCATGCTGAATATATTGTTTAATTGGATATAATTACCATTATTGGATCCCTAAATCTGTAAATGTATTCTCAAATCTTCCCTTATTTAGTATGTACCATTTTTTATGATAAAAGAAAGAATAACTTATAGGCGTTCATTCAAACAGAAATAAACAGGGCCAAAAAATCCGATAATAATTAAGGAAAAAGGTGCAAGCCAATGTCTGAAGAAATCCCTGTGTCTCTTGCAAATCAGAAAGTGGAGACACAACAGACAGTGAATTAAAAAATTGGAGAAAACAGATGACAATATTTTAAATGAACATAACTTGAAGAACCTATGAGAAAACTCAAGGGAAGGTGTAATGTCACTTTTTTTAATCTGAGTGCTGAATGCGGTTTCAGTCAGCATGTAGCTAGGAAATAAAGGTCCTGTCAGCAGTTAAGTCAGATCAGGACTAAGTCTTCAGTCTTCAATAGTTAAGTCAGATTAAGACTAATTCTTCAGTCTTAAGTCTTCTGCTGGAATAAGGCAAGTTAGTTCCAGTTAGTTGTTAGTTATCTCAGCCAATTCAGGTGGGGAGTTAGTTAGTCTTCTGCTGGAATAAGGCAAGTTAGTTTCAGTTAGTTGTCAGTTATCTCAGCAAATTAAGGGGGAGTTAGTTTCAGTTACAACCATCCATCATGGAATTGATTACCATGCAATTTGCGATATAACATCTTTTGAAATTGAAAACAAAAACAAACTTTATTTTAAGCTACAAGAAAGAGGAATACTGCTGCAACAGCCTGAAAATCGAGGACATAGCCCCTCAAGTTTAGACCTCATACAGCCTTGGGGATGAAAGCCCTCAAAAGCCGGACCAATGGATACTGTGCAGGACATCCAGAGCAATTTGTTATCATATGTAGGGTGCCAAAAGGCATTCTAGAACTCAGATCTGTGTGCTGCACACTCCAGTGAGTCATATTATATTTGTATTTTCTGTTTGTAATTGTATAAATCAAGAAATAAATAAAATATTCATGCTGTTAGCATTCTCTAAGTTGATTTCTTTACACTTTTAGTTAGAACATTTCAGTGGTATGAGAGCTATGATCTAACCAGACATATACATATACATATACATACATACATATATATATATATATTTCAGCATAGGGAATAGTGAAAGCGAAAGATGTCAAGCGGAAGCAATTTGTTATAATTTGTAGGGTGCCAAAAGACATTCTAGAACTAAGATCTGTGTACTGGGTATTCCAGTGAATCATGTTATATTTGTAATTTCTATCTGTAATTGTATAATGTTAAGAAATAAATAAAACTGTTCGCATTCTCTCAGTCGATTTCTGTCTACTTCTAATTTAGAACATTTCAATTGTATGAGAGCTATGATCTTACCAGCCTGTGGGAAAACAAAATATATATTTTAAAAAAAAAAAAAACTTTCAGACTTCTATACCACATGTTAGAAAGTGAGTGTGACAGAGAAACAAGGTATTTGCATAAGGAAGTGTTGATGAGTGTTTTGTGACACACCCAACACCTTTAGGAATAAAAAGAAAATGCCCAAAGGCAGCTCTATCCTCTCTTGAAAAATTACCTCTTATGCTAAGATTGCCAGAAAGATCATACGGTAATTCCAATGTTCCGGTTTGGGGGATGGACAAGCTCAATGGATGATGTGATATGCTGGTTTCACAAAGGGACCTTGAAATGAGGAACTTACTCAAAGTAGGGAGTTGGATTGATGCAACGTTGAACGCTCTTATGTTTTTTGGAATTTTCAGTTTAGGATAAAATAAATAAGAAAAAGGATGAGGGTAAGGAACTAGATTTATGCAGAACTAATCCTATGAACTTCGGAGACAAATGCTGGATAATGGAATTTAAACCAATCTTTGCTTCGCCAAGCACGGCACTACAACTAGACAAAGACGGTGCAATCTTCAAGGGTTTACGAAAGATATCCTATTACACTATATCACCATCAATTCGACCAATGCATATAGATAATAGAACTCAAATTAAGCAATTTTAATGTTCAGACTAACCTTACACATCAAATTGAAAATCATCCAATTGAAAAAGGTATGAACTAATTCCACTTTTCCAACACTATCAATCTTTCATTCATCTAAAATACTTGAAAACAAATTTACTCTATTTTGAAGAAATCAATGAAACCATGCGGGCTCATAGAAATAATAAATGCTCAATTCTGAATCCACTTATTATTTAAACAGCAATATTGCAACAATCTCATCAGTCTCTCCCTGAATAAATGAAATGAATGGGGTTTATATAGGCACCCCAATTACAAAGCAACGGCCAAGATTAAATTTGAAATCAACGGCCAAGATCAAATTTGACAAACCCTAACCCTAAAAGCATAACAAACTCAAAGACACGTGGCACAAGCAGAACACGCCACTTGGAGCATGGCAAATGATGACACCTTGCACTTCATTCGAGCAAGTAGGAATCCAGAATGCAATTCCCTTTGGATCGCTCCCTAGCTGCAAATGCAAGAAATTTGGCTAACACAGAATCAAGTTCCTCCATTGAGATATTTGGCACAGAATCCAGTTGTATTCCAATCACGTCCAAGGTCTCCAGGCACTGAGTAAAAGTTCCTTCCCATCTAGCCTCCTGCTTCTGAAAGTTCTCCATGAAGGTCAAAAGGGAAGACATATCATCAAGCTGATTCTCTGTAATAATTTGCACTTCCTTGAAGTAAATGCTCATCACACTTTTCTTCAATCCTTCTAAGTCTATGCCATTCGTATCATGATGTTCTTGTCCTGTTAATCCTTCAAGAGAAGTGAGGATTTTGAACTGAATTTTCTCAATCGTGCTCCGTATAGCAGCACATTCTTCTTTTATTCCATCATATGTCTTCTTTTTGGCCAACAAGGAATAATACCACCTGCTGAAATCATACGAGGCTCCTTCTTCGACAACACCTTCCTGGATCAAAATTTGCAAGGAAACTTCTTTTAGAACCCTCAAACGAGGTATCACTTTGTCCTGTACATACTGGAAATCTTCCCAATGGTCCTCAACTTGACTCACTTCAGTTATCAGCAATGCAGATCTGTCATAAGTTTGGGCGCACTTCTCCAAGAATTGCTCCATTTGTTTTGAAATATTGGTAACCCAACTCTTGGTAGCTTGACTCGTAATCCTCATAGCCTCAAGGACATCAACGGACTCCGGAGTAAGAGATGACGGTGGAATAAAGGCTGCATTTTCCTGACGCAAAGGGGCTGTTAGCTGCTGAATGAACTCTATCAGCCTTAGATTTTCTAATTCCAACCTTTCCTTCTTCTCTTCTGTTTTATCAAACTTTTCCCTAATGGCTTTGGAAGTGTCCGCCAACTCATGGAAATCCTGATCTATTGTCGTTGGCCCAATGTCCAATGTTGTAACTTCATAATCCATAGGAGCAATCTGATCTCTTAGCTTGTCAACTTTCGGGACTGCCACCTGCAAGATCCTGGATCCTGTATCATTCCTGGTAATCTGAGAATACTTTTTAGGCTTTTGGCATTTTAGCCTTGCCAATTCTTTCTAGGAAGTCCTGTATGCTCTCAACTGGTTGAACCTCATCCAGTGGTCTGGACTTCTTCTTCAAACTTTCAGTTAGCCAATCCGGGATTGTGGATAATTCCATACCATCTTCTAACTGAACATCATCATTAATTCCCTTAAGAGCAGAAATTACCTCATCTCCTAGTTCTTCATTGTCCTCAAGAATCTCAGTATCTCCTGCACCTTCAATCATCAAAGTATCATTTCCTTCCAAACACTCCGTGGAGGCTTGATTTTGGAAAGAATCTACCTGTTCTAACTCTTGAAACTGAATTTCTTGCTCATAGCTTGGCTCGATATCAACAATGGATACATTTTCGATTACTCCAATTGACAAAGTCCTTGAAGATGAGGGATTTTCAGTCACCTTTTGCTTCTTACTCTCCAGTTCCTCATAAGCTGACTCCTTTTCCTCTAGTTGAAGGTTTCCACTTACTACCTTCCTCTTGCTGGGATATGCAGATTCATCAGGATTTTCGCCAATTGCTTCCTCCTGGCCATCCTTATTGTTCAATGTGGCGTAAGTAAGAGAAATTCCTTCCTTCCTCAACTTGCTGATCTGACCATCGACCCATTCCCTTGAGTAAGCAAAAATGTCCTTCATCAATGTGTTCAAATTAGCCATCTCAGGTTGTGTCCAGTTAGGCAATAAAATAGGCTTATCTTTTTCTTGTTCAAACTGAGGGTGAATGTAGTCCCCGTTGTCTTTCACTTGGTCAGGTATAGGAAACAAATCGCACCTTTTCACAAGTTCAACTGGAATTCTTGACCAAGCCTTCTTCCTTACTCCATACTCGTCCATCAGGTTAGACCAGTAATCTTCGATCTGCATAACATGAAGGGACTTCTTCCCGTGTATTCTCAGGTATGGATCATAATCGGACCTTGGATTATAGGTGCTGAATTTGTAAAATTGTAACTCTACCCCTGCTGTTTTGGCTGACTGTAATGAAGGACAGACTTCTAGCATTTTTCCAATTGCAACCGGAAAATCCACTCCTTGTTTGTTCTTCTTCGCCTGAATGGAGTCTACACATGCTAGTTGCCTTGCTACCTCAAGCATAACAATTTTGTCCGTTGGGTATCGAGGAAGTCTGTACGGAGCATCAGAGAATCCATGAATTCTTATATAAGTAAATGTCGGAAACTGGATAAACCAAGACCCGAACTTGTCAAGCATTGCCATAGCTTCTTTAGATAGCCTTCTCTGCACTGTTCCTTGAAGAACTCGTGTGATGTACATGAGGAAGGCGTCATTTGTTATTTTGAAGTTGTCCCTGTAATGTAGTTGGAGCTGCGGGTAACATTCATATGATTTGAGTTGATCTTTCCGAAGTCCCACTTCGCCTTTACAAATCAGTCCTCTGTACTTAGTGAATCTTGCCAGAATATAAACCACATAAGAACTCATGTAAAAGGTTTTAGTTTTTTCAAGGTTTCTCAACTGGGAATCGATATTATCACTTATTAACTTGGCCCAATTTACAGCCTCCATTCCCAATACGATTTCCTCCACGTATGAAAACATCCATACCTCAAAGAAGGCTCCCTGAGACGTTCCCATAACTCTGTTCAGCATGTGAATCATATCACTGTATTCTATCTTAAAATCTGTGCAAATTAGTCTCTTTGGCAACTTGGAGCGATGCCTTTTGGGTTCTTTAATCCAGTTGGAATTGATGATGTCCAAACAGGATTCCTTGGCTTGATCGAACATGGCCTGTGATTCTTGCTGAGTCCTGTTCAACATTTTCCGGCGATGGGGAATACCAAATACTTCCCTGATTGAATCCTCTGTGAAATAGGCCAAGGTGATTCCATTCGGAGTTTTAATTGATCTTGTTTGAGGATTGTACCTTCTGGCGCATTCAACCATTAACTCATTGCACTGAACCGCAGGCGGAAATCCTGCTGCTTGATGGAGTCCAGACTTAACAATATTTGAGGCGATAGGTGTAGGCATTTCGTTTTCTGTGCCAAACATCCTTCTCTTGTGCTGAATCGCATTAAATTGTTCAAAGTTTGTATCTGTCACTTTCTCCACTTCGAGGACAACTGGGATTCTGGATAAAATTCCTTCAGGACTTCCTTGACTTGAGCTTTTCTGACTCCACCTCCCACGTTCTTTGGAGAAGACATTGCGCCTGTAAGAAACTCGAAGTTAGAGAATTTTTAAATAAATTTGCAAAAAGGCGATTTCTTGGCTGGAGAAATTTTAAAAAATTAATTAAAAATCCAGAACTAGATTAAAGGCTGCATGAAGAATAAATTCTTAAATAAAATCGATTTGCCTTTATTATTTTCAAAAGTATTCATGGAATTTTAAATAATCTTTTGGATTTTTAAAGGTTTATACTGAAGTTTTCTCCAATCTTTAATGAAAAATCCAATTCCCCTTTCAAAATCGCCAAAGATAACCTGCAGTTGTTTGAAGAAAATCTGGAAATGAAGAGAAAAAATCCAATTCAATGTTCTGGAACTCAAGAAAATCCACTTGCAGTTGAAAAAAGACGTCTTTTCTTGGGAGAGCTCTGCCTGTGAAGAAATTCGACTTTGCAAATAATAAAATAATGAGCTCACTAGATTGTCTTTTATAATAAAAACCTTCCCAAATTGTTTTAGGTCGATTTCTTTCTCTCATTGGTTGCATTTTGCTTTAAAAACGAAAAAGCAATCTTATCCTGATCTTTGACTTTTCAAACAAGGCGTCCCTTTTGGCTTGGTGATTAAGTTTTAAAATAAAACTTAAGTTTTTCTTTTATTTTTGCCTTTAGCAAAATTCGACCTTCAACTGGACTTCTTGACTTTTCAACTGGAATTTTGACTTCTCAAAGTGACTTTGCCTTAGAAAAAATTCGATTCCACCTTGAGAAAATTCGACTTCCAACTGGATTTTTCACTTCCCAACTGGAATTTTCACTTCACTCAATTTCCTAAAGTCCAGTTCAATAATTTTTTATGCCTTAGTCGATTTTTACTTTGTCCAACTGGAATTTTCACTTTGTCCAACTGGATTTTCTTGAAGAATGCGAATTTCCTCAAATAGATGAATTTTGCTTGGATTTTCCCTTTGATCAATGGATTTTCGAACTGGATTTTCTAAAGTTTCAACTGGATTTTCTCAAGGGCGTACCTCTTCCAGACTTAGGCGAATTTTGCCATGATCTACTTGCTTTTTAGTTGATTTTTCAGTGATTTTCCCTCATGATGGCGCGATTTTATCCAGTTGATTTTCTGACTTTGCATGCGCTTTTTCCTCGCTTTTCTCATCTTGCATGCGCCTTTCTCTGCTTTGCATGCGCTTTTTCTCTGCTTTTCTCATGATTTTTCGATTTTTTGCTTGCTTTTTAGTTCCAAAAATAGAAACTTTTGACTCAAATGCTAATGACACCCTGTACTTTCTAAAAATAGAAACTTACTAAAAATAGAAAAAAGCAAAAAGCAACTTTCTAAAAATAGTAAATTCCAGATTGGGCCAGAAATGCCAAAAACGAAAAAAGCAAAAAAGCAAAAAAGCAGAATCCCTAAAAAATAGGAAGTGTCAGAATTGGGCGAAAGCACAGGCGATCCTCGTCTGCGAGGCCTTCTAAGCACTTCCATGACGTTTACGTTCAGTTTTGGGCTCAAACTCCCAACTTGGCTCGGACGATGACCCCAGACCTTGACATGAAATTCCCAGGATATCAGAGACTATGAAATTGCCACTCAACGCTAAACCCTAAGAGCAAACCAGCGAGGGTCCCCATTTGCAATGGGGCGATGTGTGAAAAAGGTCACAACAGAAGTAATTAAGCCCTTGAGGGATACTACAATGGTATTAAAGGATGGGCAACAACAACTCATTGAGTTGTTCACTCAAAGCAAGCAGGGTAAGGAAACCTATCAGGCCACCACACCACCAAGCAGTGAAGCACAAGGGGCATCTTCATCTCTAGTCATGAATTAGAACTTTCCAGAAAAGTTAGCTATAGGTACAAGTCTTCCCAAGGTCATATTTTTGCAGAAAGAAGCAAGGACACACAACAAAGGCAAACAACACGAAAGGATTTGAATATGCTACATACAAAATATGGGGCAAAGAGTGCAAAATTGAAAACTTCAAGTACATATTACTTTCATGAACTTTTGTACACTGAAGACAAAAATCTAAACTAAAAATACAATAATACCCCTCCAAATAGGCCTCGTTAAGACTCACAAAGTAGGTTGGGAAATCTCAATATCCCCTTGTTCGATGGATCCAAAAGTTAAATGCATATTTTTTATTGAGCCTGATATATAAGGAAGATGCAATCAAATTTGCAATCCTTCACCTTAAAGTGGTTGCACACAAATGGTGGTATCATGGACTAGTGACTCGAGGGCATAACCATATCAACACCTATGAGGAATTTCATGAGAGATTGGCAGACAGATTTGAGAGGCAAGACCCTAAAAAGCACTTCAAGGAGCTCACACAACTATGCCACCAAGGTTTAAAGAACAATTACATGGCTGAATTTCAGAGGATAGCAGTGATAGTAACTAATGTATCAGAAAGGCACCTCATATTGCTTTTCATATAAGGGTAATAGGAGCCCCTCAAAGGTCTAGCTAAGGCCCTTGGCCCAGATTCATTGCAGGAAGCCGTCAAAAGGGCCCTGACATTGGAACCATCTACTTGCCTTATCTCTCCTTGCTCTGAATCATTGACATGGGAGACTACTACACCTGGCCGATCCTTGCAAGAGTCTACCATTGGAGGTGTAGATACAAGAACATCACAGCAATGGCAAAGGACCCAACACAAATCTTTTCCATAGAAATTGGGGGTTGCACTCTCTCGACCTGTAGGTCATCAAGAGGAAGGGCACACCTTTAAGAGTCTGCAACCAAGTGACATGACCTACAATGAGATGTGGAGGTTGTAAAGAGCCTTGGAACCCAACACACAAGTGCTTGGGAAATGTGCATGTGCATTTGATTGAGGTTTCCGATGATGAGGGAGAGCATGAGCCATGCACAATGGTACAAAGTGTGGAGAGGCATGAGGTATCACCAATAGGCATGGTAATAGAAGGTCTTCCATTACCAAAGGAAGGATATCGCTTGAGTAGACTGATATGCTCAATCACCCAGCCTTGTCTTGCTCAAGGACAAGCAATCTTGGAAGTGGAGGTCTTCTAATGTCCCTTTTGTTAATTTGAGTGTTGAATGGAATTTATGTCAGCATGTAGTTAGGAAATAAAAGCCCTATGTTAAGTCAGATCAGGATGACCAATGAAGTCTTCAGTTTTCAACTAGAAAAATAAAGGTTGTATTAGCAATTAAGTCAGATTAAGACTAAGTGTAGTATTAAGTAGTGTTCCACGGAGTTCCTAACAGGGATGGGTCCCCTAGCGAAGACAGGTTTCAAGGACAAGGGGACCAAGGGTCTAAGTTTGGGGACGGTGAGGGGACACCGACAGGGGGTGGCACTGATATACATATAGTACTTGAAAAACTAGTTATAAAAAGATGTATAAGAATTACATTTCAAATGAAACTTTGGTAAATTAGTAAAATAGCGAAATTGCAAATACTAACATTTTAAATACTTATAATACTATTACTAAATAAAATTTGACAAATGAAATTGTTGAATTGGAGATTTCTATTATATAGAAAATGTCATAAAGATGATTACAATGAGTAGCATGATACATTGATATCAAAATAAGTACAAAATGTAAAAATGTAGTGAAGGGAGTCCTCTAATCATCCCCAAACTCCTCATGGTCAAGCTCTCCCAAACTAATACCAACCAGCCTTGCATTTGAAGTCGAACCATCCCCATCAATCTGTGTTGGCTCCTTTGCCTCTACTTGCCATCGTGTTGCTGGACTCTCTTTGTACACAAGTGTATTGCGGTCAATAAGACGCAAAGAACTATGTACAGCCACAAGCTTCTCTGCTCTCCTATAGGTAAGTCTGTTCCTCTTAAGAGAGTGGATGAAGCTATAGGTAGACCAGTTCCTCTTAGTAGTTGAAGAACTAGAAACCTAAGATAACAATCAAATGGATAGAATGGTAGTCAAAGATCCCAATCCATGGCAAGTCCACCACAAAATTGGGTCCTTCTATGCCATAGTTGCCATATCCATCTTGGTCGCATCAAAATAACCCCCAAGAGTGGAAAACTTGATCCACTAAGTGCGAATCGTGCTGGCATCTACAAGATCATACATCTTCTCAATAGCCTTGAAAAACCCTGCCTTCACCTCTGCATCCTCTATTAGTGTAACTCTACAAGGCCTAGTCTTATACCACTTAGAATTCAATGCATAGGCAGCCATGTACAAGGGAGTATTGAGCTTGTCCCATCTCTGATGAATGATTGGCTGAATATGCTCATTGTAGAATGCTAATGTGGGGTCCTCTCGCACAACAGCCCTCATCTGATCAAGCATAGAATCAATGCACTCATACACCTCTACAATGTTAGGTGCATCCGCATCCCTATATCTGATGACCTGGAAAATTGGAGCAATGATGGAGACTATATATTTTGCATCACTCCAAAACATATCACTCTTCACTGTATTCTTCACCCTCCTCCCCTGCTCTATCCTGGACTCGACCCACCTATTCCAATCTATTGTCATAACCATGAGTTGCAATGACTCTTGCAACTCAATCATTCTCTCCAAGAGAATGAAATAGGATGCATATCTCATCTCAATAGGTTTCAAGAAATCCTTCTTAGAGAAGGTCCTAAAGAGTGCATGTTAAATGTGGTGGTTGTAGATAAACATTTGCACATCTCTAGCATCATCAACCACTCCTCTGATCCACTCAATCTTCCCCATGTCCTTGAGGGCATTGTTCATGGCATGCACACAATATGGAGTCCACCAAATATGCCTGTAAGCTGCCTCAACAAGTTTCCCCACAAATTTGCACACATGTGCTACATCTGTCACTACCTAGACCACATTTTGTGGCACAACCTCCTCAATAGCATCCTTGAGGACCTGAAATTGAAAATCAGCATCTTTGTGATGCCTTGAACAATCAACTGCCTAAGAAAGTATGGGCCCTCTGTACATGTAACCATGATATTAATGACTGGATGATGGCTAATGTCCATCCACCCATCCATCACTATACTGCATCCTGTCTTCACCCAACATTCCTTCATCTTCTACATCAACAAATTGATCTTGGAATACTAATAGTTTTATCCAACATCGTGGTCCTCAATTTTGTCTCACCTAGTGGCACATATGATGGTCCTCCCCTTGCCACCATCGATATCATCTCCTTATAATAAGGAGATCGAGCTACATGAAATGGTATGCCATTGACAAAGAACTTTCCAATGGCATCATCTATCTCATCCTTCAGCTGCACATTAAACAAATCAGCTATGGGGTTAGTCCATAGTTGTCGAGAGAAGCAGGGTATTGGTACTAGTACGGGGACGGGGACGCCAATCAAATTAGGGTACGTGAGTTAAATGAATAAGGAGACGGCTATTTTATATGTAAATGATTCACCGGAAATTTTGGGTATGGGTACTGGTACGTTGTCTATGTTCCCAAAATGGAGTTCCCCGGCAACTATATTTGTTACTTTGAGTTTGCAATTTGTGTTTCCCCCTACCCTCTCCTACATAGACACTGGATGAACCTAGTGTCACTCCTACTCTCGTCTACAAAGTATGGCTAGAACTCTGTGGCTGGCTTTGTTGAACATGTGACTAGTAGGCATAGGTGTAGCTACACTATCATCAGGAACACCCCTAACTTATTTATTTCAGCTCTCAATTTGAGATTCGCCAGTCTTGCCAAAAATGAACATGTCTCCACACCTTTTCCTCGAATAAAAAGGTGTGCAATAACTCTAGTAATGCTGCCATACCACTCTAGATCACAAAAGTGGCACTTCTCCTTGTGCCACCAGATGTCCCTAGCTTGCGTGGTAATTTTGTTGCAAACTGTTTGAGAGGGGACTTGCGATCAAAAGGACCCCTAGCATACGATGCCAATAATGCAGAAAGGCACTCTATAGTACTTGCTTCACTTGCCATGGAACTAGTTTGGGCTTCAGGCTCAGCCCCATGGCCACCCCCCTCAGCCTCAAGGTCATATTCAGATTTAGGTTCACTATGAGCATGAATCTCTACCTCATCCTCACTCATGTCATGAGAGCTCATTGTGACATTGCAATAAACAAATAAATTTTATAAGTGCCTAGTTTCAGCCTATTTTAACAAATTTGAAAATAAAATTTAAAATTTGATGTTGAATCTTGATGGCAAAATGAAAAATGAACAATGAACATTGAATATTTGCAGCCATATTCATATTTCCATTTCAATGTTCATTGTTCATTTTTCATTTTTCCATCAAGATTCAACATCAAATTAGGTTTTGAAAATGAAACTAAAAACGTAGAAAAAATATATATATATATTGAAAATATACTTCAAAAAACAGCCATAGAAACCTACCTTGTTCTTGAAAAATCCTTCTAAGTTGGTGTAGAATCCTCCTCCTCTTCTTCTTTCTCCTTCTCACCCCTCTTGCACTTGTAGCACCTCAATCTCACTCTTTCACTCACTCTTCTCACTGTTTTCTCTCCTCTTCATCTAGCTGTTGTAAAACATGAAAAACCAAATGTGAGCAAAAATAGAGGATTTGAGAGTGTTTTGTAGAGGTTAGAAGCAATGGAGGGGTCCCACTTGCTTTTAGGGCTCGGTCCAAGGCATGAATTTCCATAAATTAAAAAGAAATTTAAAAAAAAAACACTTTTGTGACGTCCCAACACGGGAGACGTCTAGGCATCCCCAAGACACTTGAGGGACGTCTAGTCGTCCCCGAGATGTCTTGAAGACATCCAACCATCTCTAACGTCTCCGACATCTTGGTGGTAGTGGGGGTACGGCAGGGGGACATCCCCCACTCATCCCCATGCCCCGAAGACATCCCCGTCTCAAAAATGTGGGGATTTGGAGGGAGAGGGGGGAATGTGGGGAGAAAGGGGGCGGGCGAGGGGGGTGCGAGGCGAGCACGTCCTCGTGGAACACTGGTATTAAGTCTTCTGCCGTAATAAGGAGAGTTAGTTTCAGTTAGTTGTCAATTATGTTAGGATTTACAGGCAGGATCCAGAGCAATTAAAGGACATCAATTATAAATGCAGATAACAGAATTGTAAACGATTACACAATGACACAAAGATTTAACATAGTTCACCCAATGTTGGTTACGTCCACAGAAACAGCCATCATATATAATTTTATTATCCAGCAATCTTAGTTACAGAACTCTCAATTACATTTACTTGCAACACAGTCTACAGCTGTGTGCACATTCCCACTCAATCTGCAATCCGTGCAACAATCCACAGCATAACCTGCTGCTGCATATTCCTTCAAACACTCACGCCATGACTCATGACCTTTTGTATTTATAGCAAAGAAACAACCCATTTTTAGCAATTATAAAACCTTTTTTTTTAAGAAATTCCTTTATTAAAATATAGCCAATTTTTGCTTCGGGGGCACTGCCCCCCAGCAGCCCCCAAACCCCCAATGTGGGCTCCGCCCCCAGCCCCCACTAGGGGGATGGCTCGGAAACGCAGCTGCCAAAGTCACCAAAATTATTAACGCTAGCATGATCAGTCGCCACATACCAACAAATTATCTCAGCAAATTAAGGGGGAGTTAATTAGTCTTCAGCTGGAATAAGGCAAGTTAGTTTCAGTTATAACCACCCATCATGGAATTGATTTCCATGCAGTTTGGGATTTAAAGGAGCACTCAAACATCTTTTGAAATTGAAAACAAAAACAAGCTTTATATTCATCTACAGGATAAAGGAATACTGCTGCAACAGACTGAAAATTCATGACATACCCCCTCAAGTTTAGACCTGTTGCTGCCTTGGTGATGAAAATCCTCAAGAGCCAGTCCCATGGATACTGTGCAGGACATCCATAACCAACAGGACGATTTGTTATCATTTGTAGAGCGCCAAAAGCACTCCAGAACTCAGATTTGCATGCTGGGCACTCCAATGAATCATTCATATTTGTATTTTCTGTTTGTAAGTGTGTAATGTCCAGAAATAAATAAAATATTCATGCTGTTAGCATTCTCTGGGTTGATTTCTGTAACTTTTAGTTAGAATATTTCAGGAGGAGTCTAACAAGCTTGAGAATTGCTAGATTTCTTAGACATCACAGCAAACAATGTGTCTTTAATCCTCAAGCAGGAACTTAATAGCAGTTGTCCACAATTAACCGTGTATTATGGAATGTCAGGGAAGTTTTGGGGACCAGGTATGTGGGGTTTAATTAGAGGAATAATTTCCTACCTTGTCCCAGATGTGTTCAAGAGGCAAAGATTGCAGACCAGGGGTTGCAAACACTAATGAATAGCAATTGGCATGGAGACTTTTTCTGATAAATCATGGAGGCAATGCTGGTGTAGTACGTGTTACACCCACCTGGTTGTTAACTTAAAGAAAGTGTATGTAAGAGGATCCAGTGGCACACTGTTGATGGATAGCAAACATGCTTGCAAAAAATATATGGAGTGTTTGCTATATTTATGATCTGAATAATCCAGTTGGGAGGAAAGCACTTATAGGAGTGGAGGACCATTAAATGATTGTTGAATACATTTTAAAAGGGAAATTTAACATTACTGAATGGGATAATGACAAAGTGGGATGGCATGCCCCCATTGTGTGTCAGCTAAGTTAACAAATTAAATTATCTCTTTCATATAACATTTCTGATTACGATCCACGTATGGATATGACAGGTATAACTATCAGATAATTTGAAACTTGTGTCATATCAAAATAGGTAACGGATAGACTATACTGTATGTGAGCTATATCAGGGACATATCAAAGCTGCCTCTCCCTCCCTTTGCACTCTTGAGTGTATGTGAGTGTGTGCGTCTGTGTAGACTTAAGTTCAACTCTCATATTGGAAAATATATTTAGTATATCTTTCTGCATGAGATAGCTAGCTGAATCTTATTTACTTCAGCATTCTGCTGAAATATTGAAGATAATAACAAGCAACACCATTATAATAATGGTTATAAAGTGATTGAACGAATGAGTGCCAACAAAGGGACAAGAAGACCTATTTCATTTCATTAACCCTCATTTTACTTGCCATTAGTTAATGTAATATGAAATTTAGCATTCAAATCCAATTTTGCATGCTACAATGTGTCTCTATGAACTGTGCCCCAAAAGTGATGAATGGACATGTCAATTTTGTGTCAATGTACATAAATGTTTATTGACATCAATAGCAATGGCATGACATCCCTAGGTTGAGATATTGATTATAGCTGCAATAAGGAGACAAGTAGCAGTTGACTAGCCATTGTTTATGCATCTACACTTGGATGTTAATGCCCACTTTGGATTTTGATTGTTGTTTGTCCTCTGGCTATGTCTGTATTTCACATGGCACAGTATAAAATTGACAAATCAGATAACAGGTACAAAACTGAAATTGACCTATACCAGTTTCCACTAACCCTTGGTGGTTTTTATTCAACCTTCTTTGCACATTTAGCAAACTAGCAAAAAACTATATCGATGGAAAAAACTCATGAACAACAATGTCGTGTCCCATAATATCATGTCACTAATGATTGAAAAGCTACCCTACAAGGAGTGTAAGATGGCCATCCAGCATATCCCTAAAGACACATGATTCTTAGATACCAATGTTGAACAAACAATCGATGCTCAATGTGGTTGTGTATAGTGTATACATTCTAATCATATGATATTCTTGTCATCAAGAACTGTGTTCCACATTGAGTAAGGACCACTATGTAACAATAGCAGCCAAATCTTTTCATAACATTATTGGATGATAGTTTTCCAGCAGTTGTTGGACATATATTATTGTCACTAATGGTTGCAAAACACTTGTCCAAAATAAATTTCTTCCATACCCCATATGACCCACAAAATTGTTACATGTTGATTTTCCAACAGTTTTTGGAAAATAAACTAAACATTAGAAAACATGGTCAAAACAATTGTGCTTGAGATAAAAGCCTGTCATTTCAGAATGGATAAAAGCAAATACCTGCAACAAAGGGGTCAGCTGTGTGAAGTGTTTCCCAATCTAAAACAGGCATACCATGATTTATCCTTCCAATCGCAGAAAATATCAATAGTCCCAATACATCACCCCCTACTAAAACAGCAACACGCCTGCAGAAAACAAAAAACTACATTCACACGCGACAGAATGACAGAATACAGTTCAATTTATCATATTGCCAATGCTTGAATTATAATTAGTAAAAGTATGCTTTTGTATAATGCATCCAACTCGCACGAGATTTCTTAAGTCAGTCCCATTTTTTGAAGATGAACATAAATAGTCAAGTTTAACCAAATCAGCAATCAGAAAGATTTTTTCCACCAGTCCATGTTTTGTGATAAAGTGGAGTATTGCCATGATGATGATCCATGGTCAAGCCTCGAGAGAAATCACCTTGTTGAAAGAGACATTTTGACTTAAGTCAAAAACTGTGCTAAGGCCAAGTGCTGTGTTACAGAAAGGCAACCAGACCCTAAATTCCAGATGACGCCAAGTGCTCTATGCCCATGAACCCAATAGACCCACCCGTATCATTCTTTTCATCTTTCCCTTATACTATGTAAGACTGGAGCAACTGCTATAGGATATTAATGAGATTAGATATTGGGAAAATCGAAACAGTCAACTCCTACTTATTCTTTGCCATAGACTATATTCTCATGTTTTCAATCTCAATCTTAATTTACATATCTATTTCCTAGTTCAAAAACACAAACTCGGCTAAAACTCAGCAGCCCAAAAATTTGAATCGAACTAAAATTTGGCCTAAGAAAAGCTTGGCAAATAAAATAAAATATATACAATAAATTTAAATAAAAGATGAGAATCATTAAGAAAAAGAATTTAGAGATTGCATATGTCTATTGTGATTATCAATTTATCATGAATCAATGATTAGATGTGTCACAATATATCCCTCAAAGGCTTAAAATTAAAATATTGTACAGCTACAGTCTACAACTTCTTCTTCCCCCTCCTAGTAGTAGTCAGTCTCAACTTGGAAGGTAAATCTAAATCAGTCTACAAGTTCTTTGTTAGTGAAAATGGCATCCATATCAGTAGAAGTACATTTTGAATATGTGTCAATATCATCCTACTTCTCCTCCAACTTTTTGATGTGAAAGAAAAATTGTATTTAATAAAGAGAAGGTCATTGGGGGCACTCTTCTTAGTGCAATGTTATAGTTTCTGCAACAAGAAAATTTGGAATCTCTTCTAATTGTGCAGACAATAACGATTTTCAGTGAGTGCTAGAGATTTATGTTTGTTAAGAAGTTTGTTACTAAATGGCATTTCCTGTTTGATTTATGTTTCAGTTTTTCAGAAAATTTATAGTTCAGATATTTGCTGCTAGTTTCAAATGGAACTTCCTAAAAATAACAACTGACCAGAATGTTGTAGCCTCCATGAGATCATTCCTTCAGGGAAATGTTGTTAAATTTTCTTTCCAGTACCTGCTGATAACTTTAAGATAGATGCCCTCCATAGAATCACAACCTAAACCTAGGCCAAGTATACTTTGATTGAGAGCACACTTCCATCAGTATAAGAGAAAGAACGAGGGGAAAAAATTTCATCATCAACTTATTCCTTCCAGAAGCAATTTTCCACTTTCATGATGCTATTCCATCTGCTGCATCTTTCTGGCCAATACTTCTAGATTTAGACCTCGTGATTCCAAAGAGGACCTCCCAACCATATGGGCAGGCTCAGAGAAAACGAACCACTATACATGCTACCAACCATAAGACCATATTTCATCTCCTACAACTTCATGGTCAACATTTCTAGATTAGCTTTGTTGATTCCAAAGACGCCATCCCAACCATATGGGCAGGCTTACAGCAAATGAACTGGTATACATAGTACAAACCATAAGACCATGTTAAGAAAAACATAACATCAAACTTGCGGCTGAAAAAGTCATGAAATCATGTTTTCCAAATTAAGTAGCAAGCAAATAAAACTCGGTTGTAAAACACCATTTCAAACACATCTACAACCATTGTCAAACACACTTAAGTTGAAGTAGTATTGGAATAAATGACCTCCATAGTAATCTAAGTTACAGGCAGTTCTAATTGATACTATGCAATGATTCATTTTCCTAGTTTTGATTCCACCAATTCCCCGGGCATAGGTTGATTAGCAAGGTTGAGATTACCTCCAAATTTGGCCCTAAAGTCAAAAATCAAGGATACAAATTTTAACAATATCTAAGGTAAATGTAAGTATACCCCCTTGTCCACATGGAGGATCTTCTTTTCTGCAGCAAGAAAATTTGGAATCTCTTCTAATTGTGCAGACAATAACGATTTTCAGTGAGTGCTAGAGAGGGGGCCCGAGGATTTCCCTTTCCAGTGATGACAGGCATTAAAATAGCATAGATTTCTACAAAACATACCTATAAATCTTAGCACTGCTTTGCCCAAAAGGATTGTGGTGTAATGGTAATTGTATATATTAATAAACAAAATGATTTGAGTTCAATTCCTCTTGATTGAAGACTTATGTTCAAATTCTCAGAGATATAAAAATAGTAATTGTATGCATTACTAAACAAAACAATTTGAGTTCAATTCCTCTTGGTTGGAGACATATGTCCAAATTAATTAAGTGAAATAATACATCCGCCTTGAAAGGAATTTATTTTTATAAATAAAACTTAAAGTAAAATCTAAAAAATGGTAATTATATACTATTAAACAAAATATTTGGGTTCAATTCCTCCTGATTGAAGACTCATGTCCAAATCCTAAAAGATAGGGAAAAGAATTTAAAATTGAATAACGCATACACCTTAGGTGGAATTTATTTTAATAAAGAAGATTCTGAAGCAAGACCGGCATATCCCTAGGTGAATTTGACGAAAGACCCGCATATCTATGGTGGCTTCTATACTGAAGAATATCTAAAATGAAGAATTCGGCAAATAAAAAAACTACAATTCCTTCAGAAAAGGAAAAGAACTGATAACTTACCTCCATTTTCTCCAAGGAGGTTGTTGTTGTTTATCAAATTTGATAACGCCCTCTACCGATATACCATCCTCCTCCACTGCCACTGTCTGCAAAGAATTTTCTTTGGCCGGGGAGGGCCTCTGAGCAGATAAATCGCCATCTGCTGCTGCCCTAATTTTTCTGCTAATTCTAGCGACATTTCTATTTATCGTGCTAAATTTAGCAGAGGGTGCTTTCAATTTGTTGCAATATACTCTATGGTGGCTCAGGGAATACAGTGAAGGGTAACAGTGCCTTGCAGGAGCAGAAACACAGCCATCACTTGCCATCAACATCGTTGCTCAACTACACTTATCCAGTTCACAATGAGATGCTTTAGAATTCTTAAGCCATCACTTCCATCATCATCTTTGTTAAACTAAGCTTATCCTGTTCAGAACAAGAATTTTTAAATTTTCTTTCCCATTTAAAGTATAATATAAAATTAAAATGTAATATCAAAGAGATAACAAGAATTTTTAAATTTTTCTTTCCCATTTAAAGTAAATATAAAATTAAAATGTAATATCAAAGAGATGTCACTGATTATAATATGATTTTTTGGGTTTATTATTGAAAAGGGAACATAATTGTAATGGAGGAATTTGAATATTTTTGTTTTGATTAAAGGTAAAAACGGGTTTTGAAGGGATCTCAAAATCCTTTACAAAAGTTGTCCAAAGAGATTAGTATAAAAAATAACAACTAACCAACGACCCTCGGCAATCAACAGCAAAAAAATGGTTACTAGAAAACCAACCACGTCCAAGCAAAACAAAAGCAACAAAAAAACAAGAAAGAGAAAACCAACAACACAATTACATTTTCTTCAAAGTTTTAGCAGCCTCAAGCTCCTATTGTGATCTAAAACCTTTAGCAAGCGTGCTTACTCAACTAAGTCTTCACTTAATCAGATTTGAAAATAGTTACTCAACTTACTAGAATCCAAATCTATGCCAAGATCTTTAATTAATGATTTGAATCCAATGTGTAAATTCATTCCATCAATCTATTGAAGTCACTGATTAGTGTCCTAGTTTAATTGTGGAATAAAGAACAATAATCAACATCCAAGTAAAACCAAGAGAGCAAGACACATTTGATTACGGAGTTCACCTCTCTAGACTACGTCTTTGAATCTTCTCAATAAGCGTGATCAATTTTCCATTAATGTTGAACTTGCAAAACTACTTACAACACCTGGTCTTCTGACTACATGTACAAGTTGTCACTATCAGGAAGTATCAAAGCCCTACAAGCACTCCTTGAATCCACACTGAACAAGTGCTTCCAACAACAACAATAGATGCAGTCCTAGTTCTTAAAAACATCAACTGAATGCAAACTAGCAACAGAGGTACTTGCCTCATTTACAACACTAAATTCAACATTCCAAAATAAAGTCAAGTATTGGAAACACTTCGGTTATACCTGACATTGGATGTACGCATGCAAAGTTTCACCACAACCTCACAAGAGAAAAGTATTCAATTGGATCTCACAATACTCCTTCAAGTACAAGTACCATAGTCCTCTGATGTACCCGCACAGAGTTTTGGAACCACAATTCTTCTCTCAGGTCGCTCTGCAAAATCTCCTCACTTAGATTATGAATTTTGAATGCTAGACTTTGAACTGGATCGTCAATGAATCTGATATGAAGCACTCGATCTTCTGAATGAGAGAATTTGAATCCAAGAATGTGATGATAGAATGCCTCCCTAGCAATCCCTTTTATATTTGAAATTTGCCCATTTGGGCTAAAAACCATCAAATTTAGAATTTCCCCCCTTAAAGGAAAAATCAAAACCAATTTCCCCAAAAACAATAATAATTCTCTTAAATTTGTTTTTAAGCCCTTAATATTTGTTAATTTGGGCTTTGATGGTTTAGGGGATTTGTTTTTATTTAGTTTTAAAAAACCACCTAATAACCATTTAAAGGCTATTGGTTAAGGCTTGGGCTTAACTCTTCAATAAAAACAACCCAACCTAAATAGATATTAAACCACCTCAATAGTCTAACGGTTACCAAATGCTTTGCTTGGCAAGAGGTCAGTGGTTCAACCCCCGCCGGCCATTTTTTTTAACCCACTCAGCCAACTTCAAAACAATAAAAGCAATTGTTGTCCATATATGGATGAAGACATAGTCGTCGGTGTAACAGTGAAGCACTCGGCTATCAACGTGGGGGTCCAACCCCCACCTTGTATTTTGTTAAAATGAACAAACAAATTTCGCCGGTGACCAGAGGAGACGTGTACGGAGGTGCCACATGGCGCCTCCCAATTCATTGATAAGGACACGTCATATAAGACCTGGAGGACATGTGTCGAAACCTCATTCGCCGACTATGCTAAAGTCATCTGATGACTATACTGCCAACTATGCGTATAGACTACTGACTAAACTGACCCATCGATTACCACATCATCATATAGACTAACACGTGTCAGCTCCTGATTGGTCCAACTCATCTTCCGTATGGTACGGACCTGCACATGCTGACGTCATCAATCGTACCATCTAGTCAACTTGGTCAACTACAAAGTTTGACTAGCCATATCTTTCGCGTGTGTGCTCCATTTTCAATGAAACGAGTGGCTTTGGGAGATCATGACGACGAACTCTTCATTTTGACGCCGATTCTGATGAATTTCAAGACAATCAATTTTTTGCCTAAAAATACCTAACTAGTTGCAGGTGTTGACCCAACTTTGACTTGCAATAACTTTTGCATACGAACTTGGATTTTGACGAAACAAACATCATTGGGTTCATGTCATCGAGCTCTTTGAATTGATGTCATTTCCAACTGATTATAAATCGGTCAAATTTTCACCTTCTGACTAGCCCATGCACCTAGTTTGACTGGCCATAATGTAATGCCCTGCCACATAACCTAAAAGAATGTTGCAATGACTACGAAAGAGTAGTCATTTTTTTTTTAAAGCGTATACATAAACTTCATTAATGCAAACATTCCCTAAGATACGCGACAACACACTACATGTAAATCCCATAAATGACAAAAGTAACTAAACATAGTACGTGATTAATTCTCATAAACTTAAGGACATACATTCAATAACAAATAAATTACATCAATGAAGGTATAATGTACAAAAATGATTCATTCTTACATTGCATTTATAATAACATTTACAATACTCATTTCTAAATGAGTATTGTCATACAAAAGTGTACAATTACATGTTACAAGAATTCTCCCTGATTACAGTTGAGGAGTGATACATAAACAAGGTATCCACTGATACAAATGAGAAATATGAGAAAGTACATATCCACACACGAGCTCTCCAATCAAGAAGTACTCGTCACCACGAATAAGAACTGGGGACCCAACGGTGTAAGGTGCACGTTCCACCCAACCAAGTGGTACCTGTAGGGCCACCCCCCCATGCTAGAAGATAGTAAAAAGGTTCCCTAGACATAACCTAGAACCTCTAGACACAGGAAAAACTATAGACAAAACTATACAAGTTCAAACTTAACATAATGGTTACATTGCTTCCAGAACTGAAGGATCAAGTACAATAAGTTTACAAAGATACTGTTATTATAGGTGGAGTTTCATCACAATGTTGCATAGGTTACCCAGGCGAATCTTCCTAGGTTTTGATTCACCACAGCAACCTCTCTGTAATGACCTTCTGTCTATTAGCGAATGCGACTAACTTTCATAATGATGACAACTGAATATGCGATCTTGCATTCCAGACGCTACCGACTCATCCCAAGTCGAACAGCGCCGAAGGTCAATGGCGGGCAGTATCAAGTTAAAGGTTTTGGGCAATGTATTATTTGGTTTTCGCTTATTAGTAACCAGCACTCACGTAGTTACCCTACTTTTCCGCATTGTTGTTATTAGTCCCACCCTCATGAAACAACTCCCTTAACATAAGGAAAACTGAATTCTATGAGTAGCGAACAAAGTTACTGCATACCAACATCAAATATCAACTTAATGTCATTAGGCAGCGACACAACCGTCCGCCAAAACCAAGTGTCTAAAGCTGAATAAGAACTTGTGCACTACCAGTTAACTCAACAATTGTCAAACACCAAAACAATATCTTTCTAAAGTAAAGCCTGGTATTTGAAGACTTACATACCTATTTAATGGTACCCATACAACATACAAAAGATAAAACGCAATTTTAAGTAATGATACAAGTGGGCAAAATAATTATCCTAACATTCGGATTTCCTAAATCCAAACAAATCAATTACATGTTGCACGAAAATTAAACAACTTGTTTATAATTCTTTTCTCAAACAATATGGAAATCAAAGCCAATAATTAACTCCAATTTCACAATTATTTATAATAATGAAAAATCACAATTTCTCTATATAAAACATTTTATTATAAAATTAATAATTTGTGCTTGCGTGCACTAATAGACAAACATATCGTTCATTTAAATAATCACATTATCTGTCTTTTATAAAATATGATTATAAAATTATAGATATATATATATAATTCATTTTATATAATAAAATAAATTAAAAAATAAAAATAAGACATTGTTGTTTTGAAATTAGCGGTGACCCTCAACCAGTGGAGAACTGCCAGCGACCCTCCCCATGGTACAGCATTATGGATGGTAATAATAGCATTTTTGAAGAGCAACATTGAGTTGAACTCCCTGCCTCTCCCTAATTGAGGATTGGTTTTGGGGCGGTTACCTCAAAAACAAAACTTTAATTATTTTTAAATAAAATCTAAAACCTACGATTTTTATAAATCGCGTATGGCATTTTCTTCACCCTTATTAAAATAGAATTCTACAGAACAATTTTCACAATATAAATTTATAAATATATATTTGTATGTATATGTATATATATCATATGTATACATATATATATATATATATAAATTAATCAATAAGAATGTTATAATTGGGCAATTATCTTCACAGAGGGTTTTCTACAGGAAACCGAAAGATTTACCAATTTTCACAATTTTGTCAGAGATTTTCAATTTCAATAACAAAGGGTTTCATTTTCAATCCAAATTCTCAAAATATTTTCTATAGGAAATATTTAGAAAAGTTTATCACAGAGGTTTCCATTTCTTCAAATTAATCAGAGAATTTCATTTACAAATGTACAAAGATTTTCTTTTGTTTTCTTTTGAAAATTTTCTATTGTTTAACAATAATCTTCTATGAGGCTCTCTGATTTTACTATAAAGTTTTCTACATAAACATAAAATCTTTTGGGTAATTTTTACACAGAGAGGTAACAAGTTTCCTAAAGAAATGTTTTCAACAATTTTTTTTACAGAGAAGAATTCAATATATATATTTTCTACAGAAGCTTCAATCAAATTTTCTTCTTCAGACAATCTTTCTATTTTGCAAATTTAACAAAACTTCTACTAAATTGAATTTTTGTATAGGCAATATTTTCAAATCAACAAAATAAATAAATAATTAACAAGGAACCTATTTTTCTGAAGCTTGAAGAATTGAAAGTTGGGGCAAAGCTTCACCTTCTAAGTACAATTTCCAAAGCCCTATCCAAATCTTCACTTCCAGAAAGATGCAAAATAATGAACCAAAAAATAAACCCGAGAACCTCTTCCAGATTTTTTTAACCAAAACCCCAAAAAACAATTTTCCAGCAATTTTCTCTTTCTTTTCTTTTCTGTGAAGTGACTTCTTGCCTTTTCCACTTCTGGCAATATTCTCTCCAAGAATAATCTTTCAACAAGAATTTTGCATTTAATTTTACTCACACACATGGCTAATCAAAAATATCTTCTAACAAACTCACAGATATTTTCTTTTAGTAATTATAAAGAATTTATTCTATTTTATTAATTTAAAAATTCAAAATTAATTTCATTTTCTTTATACAAATTTAAAATTCTAATTCACATAAAAGCATTTAAATTATATTTAATCTATTCACTCAATCAAGAAAACTTAATCAATTAATTTATTTATTTAATAAAATAACTTTAATCACAAGGAATAAATTATTTTACCAAATAAACTAATTTAATTAATTAAATAAAATAAGAAGTTTTTAACTACAATATTTAAAATTAATTAAATAAGCACTAAATCATTAAGAACATTAATCTAACATTAAATTCACAAAATAAACCTCACATAACAAATAATAAGACAAACATAGTGACAATGACATACGACTGGCAGCGACACATTGACTAAGTTTGTGAAACTTGTGAACAAAACTTCCTCATTGCTCTAATCATTGCGTTGACACTTTGCAGACATGTATTCGAACCTGAACGGAAGGTAAAGATTATTATCTACACAATTTATCCAATATGCATACATATATATAGTAAATTCAACACAAAGTAATCACAAAATAAAACTTTTCGCAAAGTAGTATTATGCTATTCTCTTCACAACCTGTAATATGTCACATCGGCCGGCAAAATAAATATCAATTAATCTACCATGGCATATATATCATCTCAGGACAGGGAAGGTCATCATCACAACCATCGCATTAATACATGTTTCATGCGGAGGTCTATCAAAGTAAAAAGCGCAATGAGAAGAAGAAAACATAAAACAAGGTACCGGCATCATCCCTCCCCTAGGATCGAGGGCCTCTGGCTTCTGCTGAATCTGGATAAAACTCCCTCGTAAATTAGCATGTCCTCCCAAGAAGTTGATGCCTCATCACTAGGTTGGTATTAGTCTCCACGGTCAACGTCTCAACCCGAGAGCAGGGAGCACAAAGAATCCCACCGGGCTCCAAAAGCCGACTACGTCTCTGCAGCATGCATTATATAATCCAGGTACACACGTAGCCAGAAAATACCGGAATGACCAAGGTCTAAGAACTTAACATGAAGGAACGTCATAGACCCTTGTGAAAATGGGTGGTAAGGTGAGTCGATACACCACAGGACCAATCCTCTCTAGAATCTAAAATGGCCCAACAAATCAAGGCACAAGCTTAGAGCCTTTCCCATAATGGATTGGACTCTTTCGCAGTCACACTCGAAGAAATACTCTATCACCAATTGAAAATTGGCGGTCCACTCTATGCGCATCAACATACTTCTTTTTGATATGTTTTGCCTATCGGATGTTCTCTATCGATCAACCTTCGGCTATATGTCTGCATCTGAGGGTCCAGAAGTGAGAACTCTATCTCCTTAATGATCCCAACTCCAGTGAATCCAGGTGGAACATGCGAAAGGGCATACCTATGAGGCTTTCAGCGGTAAAATTCCCACTAAGTACAAAAATAATCTTCCCCAAGCGTGATTTGTTTGGTCCATACATTCTAAAATATCACAAAATTTGATTACATTTCTCTCTACGTTTATCGACCATCGGTCTGAAGGGATGATATGATGATCTAGAAGTTCAGCGTACCCACAGAAACATGTTGTAATGAAGTCCATAAGGTGATGTAAACACAGGATCTCTATCCGATATAATCCTATGAGGAATTCCATGCAACCTAACAATATCCTCCATGAATATCCTAGCTACGAATGAAGCATTATAAGATGATCGAACTGGAGAAAAATGTGCTACCTTAGTCAATCTATCAACAGTAACCATAATGGCATCATGTTGATGTGACGACATAGGTAAACCAACAATGAAATCAACCGATATAATATCCCATTTCCATTTAGGAATGAGATGTGGCTGCAATAATGTAGTGGGATGTTGATGCTCAGCTTTAACTCTCTGGCACTCAAGACATCTCGATACAAAATCAGTGATATCACATTTCATACCGGGCCAAAAGTACAACTATCGAAGATCCACATGCATCTTCTTAACACCAGTCTGAGTTGAGTAAGGTGCTCGATGTGCCTTAGTTATAATCAATGTGCGAAGACCTTTTGAATATGGTACATAGATACGATCTAAATGTTGCAATAAACCATCTGGTTCAAGAGTATACCCTGTGAATCTACCCTCTAGAGGTCTACCTGATTCAATCTCCATCTTCACCTCCTGATACCATATGTCTATAGGAAGTGCTGCTAAAATTTGGCTCCTCAGATCAACTCCAAGTGTAATAGCAGAAATCTCATGTCATCGGCAATTGAGAGCGTCAACCACTACATTCTCTTTTCCCTGAACATATTTCACCTCAAAATCATATTCAGATAAGAACTCCATCCACCATCTCTATCTAGCATTCAAATTAGGTTGCGTAAAAATATATTGCAGACTATAGTGATCACAATGAAGTTTGAAGCAGTGACCCAATAAGAAATGCCTCCATCAAACCAATGAATGAACAACTGCAGCAAGCTCCAAATTATGAGTGGGATAATTCAGTTCATGATCCTTGAGTTTGTGAGACTCATAAGCGATCACACGTCCTTCTTGCATCAATATTTCTCCTAAGCCCTCCAAAGACGCATCAGTGCAAACAACAAAATCCTTAGCAGGATCAGGAACAACCAATATAGGCGCATTAGTCAACTTTTCCTTAAGTGTCTGAAAAGCCAACTGACACTGATCTGTCCAAACAAATTTCTTCCCTTTCCTTTGAAGAGAAGTAATGGGGTGCCCAATCCTAGAAAACCCCTGAACAAACCGTTTATAGTATCCAGCAAGACCCATAAAACCACAAACCTCAGCTACGTTGGTAGGCATAGGCCAATCAAAAATGGCTTGGATCTTTGAAGGATCCACAACAATACCCTTTCCAGAAATCACATGACCAAGGTATTTCACCTCAGTCTGAAAGAAGTCACACTTCTTCAGGTTGGCGTACAATTGATTCTCCTCAAGCACTGCAATACCTGTCTCAGATGCTCTTCGTGCTCCTTCATATTTCTCGAATAGATCAAAATATCATCGAGAAACACAAGAACAAAATGATCAAGGTATGTGCGAAAGACACCATTCATCAAACTCATGAAAATTGATGGTGCATTTGTTAACCCAAACGGTACTACTATGAATTAGTAGTGTCCATAACGAGTTTGAAATGTTGTTTTATGAATGTCCACTTCTGCAATGTGTAATTGATGGTAACCTGATTTTAGATCAATCTTAGAGAACGCATTAGCTACCTTGATTTGATCGAAAAGATCATTGATTTTGGGTAAAGGATATCGATTCTTTATCGTTACTTTGTTCAATTGACGATAGTCAATGCACAATCTAAGTGATATTTCCTTCTTCTTTATGAAGATGATAGGTGCTCCCCAAGGAGAAACACTCAGACAAATAAAACCCTTAGCAAAAAGTTCCTCCAACTAGATATGAAGCTCTTCTAGTTCCTAAGTAGTCATTTTGTATGGGGCTCGAGATATAGGCTCCGCTCCAGGAACTAGGTCAAATCTAAAATCAATATCTCATTTTGGTGGCATACTGGGTTTATCACTAGGAAATACATTTGTGAATTCCCTGAGGATAGGGCGATCATCAAGAGATATCTCTCGACTCTCCCCTACCTCCAAGTCATTAACTATTGTTGCAAACAATTGACAACCCTGACGAAGACATCTCTTCAATTGCGTAGCAGAAATCATCCGCAAAGAGATAGGTCTCTGAACACCAATGATTTCAACTTTTTCACTAGAATCATTAATACAACTTACTGTCTTCAGTCGATAGTCAATCACAGCATGATGAGATTCTAACCAGTCCATACCTAAAACAATATCATATGAACCAAGAGGTGTAACATGAAGATCTATTAAGGTAAATAGCGAACCAATTCTTAGTCCACAATTGCGTACAAGGTTCTCTACCACTACCTTCACCCTAGAGGCGAATTCTACCTACCACTTACCACCTTGCTTTACTGCCACAAGACCACATCGCTCAACAATGGTAGGTGAAATAAAAGAATAGTAACATTAGTACCCTGTAACTGACTTGAAGTCTCGACCATAGTATTTTGATGATCAACCTGGCAGTTATTTACCGCAACATAAACTATATGTGAATGACCTGCATCTCCAAGTGTAGGCTCAAAAGTTGTCAGTCGTTACCCAAATCTTGATGAACCTCACATAGGGCACTGCCTAGCAATATGTCCCTGCTGACCACAAGAATAACAACCAGTACCTCTACCAAATCCTCTGCCACCTAAAGGAGCATTGGATTGTTGAAAGCTACCTCTACTAATTGTAGACTATGCACTTTGAGTTGGTTGATCCTGTCGATTGTGCTTATTGCGCCACTAGTTACAATTATTTCCTGACTGAGAACTATTACCCTGCTAAGACTGAATTATTATTCTTTTGTGGATTACACTGCTACTGATGTCCACCCTTAGTGGGTAGCTATTAGTTCCAAGAGGAACCTCCTGTCTGTATCTGACCACCTCGTGGACCAAAACCTACTATAGGTGCACTACCTATCTGGACACCTGTATGTCCACCCAATGCCATAGTCAGATTATCCTCCACAATACGCGCTTTCTCCACTGCAACCTCCATAGTCTTCGGTTTGAAGACTAACTCCTCCACTAATACGGGTGTTCAAACCCCTGATGAAATTTTGTACCAACATCACCTCATTGTCTCCAATTCCAACATATTGTTTGAGCTCATAAAATATGCGCTCATACTGCTCAACAGATAAAGCCATCTGACGCAAATCATGAAACTCATCAGCTCGTCGTTGTCTCCAATGCTCAGATAGGAAACGTTCTCTGAATCTTTCTAAGAACATTTCCCAAGAAACTGACCCAATCTCCAAATGGAGCTTTTGCTCCTCCAAACGCCACCAAGTAGAGGAAAAACCTCTAAGATGCATGATGGGGCATCTAGCTTGGGTATTGCTACCATATGGATGCATAGCAAATCTTCCCAAGTCTAATAACCAAGTCTCTGCTTCCAGACCACCACCTATGCCATCAAATGTAGGAGGGTGTGCCCTCAACAAATCTCTCATATGTCCTACAACTATGGCATCTTGCTTTGCAGTATTAACAATTCTCCTAGGAGATCTATCACATTCCCTAACCACCTCCTGATCAACTTCCTGCCTCAGACCAAGTTTGGCAAGTACCTCTTCCAGTAAGGGATGCAACTGTGCTCCCTCAACCTCTGGCTAAATCAAAATTTGTTCCCCACTTGTCTGTTCCAACTGAGGACCCAACTGTTCAACATGCTCACTCTAGTGAGAGCTCTAAGAGGGAGTAACCTGGCGGTTCATCCCACGGCCTCCACCTCGACCTTGACCATTACCTCTACCACGACGTCTAGGCATGATCCTACACAAAAAACAAGAACAAGTCTCAGATACAAAACAAACAAAGCTAATAGAAAAAAATACTACATAGTCTAACATCTAGCACAACCTAATGGGCTCACAATTATCCAAAGCATCCAGTGTTAGAACCTTTTCTCTAATACCAATTTGTAATGCCCAGCCACGTAACCTAAAAGAATGTTGCAATGACTACGAAAGTGTAATAATGTTTTTTTTAAAAGTGTATACATCAACTTCATTAATGCAAACATTCCCTAAGATACACAACAACACACTACATGTAAATCCCATAAATGACAAAAGTAACTAAACATAGCATGTGATTAATTCTCATAAACTTAAGGACATGGATTCAATAACAAATAAATTACATCAATGAAGGTATAATGTACAAAAATGATTCATTCTTACATTGCATTTATAATAACATTTACAATACTCATTTCCAATGAGGTAGGTCATACAAAAGTGTACAATTACATGTTACAAGGATTCTCCCTGATTATAGTTGAGGAGTGATACATAAATAAGGTATCCACTGATACAAATGAGAAATATGAGAAAGTACATATCCACACACGAGCTCTCCAATCAAGAAGTACTCGTCACCACGAATAAGAACTGGGGACCCAACGGTGTAAGGTGCACATTCCACCCAACCAAGTGGTACCTGTAGGGCCACCCCTTGTGCTAGGAGATAGTAAAAAGGTTCCCTAGACATATCCTAGAACCTCTAGACACAGGCAAAACTATAGACAAAACTATACAAGTTCAAACTTAATGGTTGTTCTTCATAGAACTAGGATCAGTACAATAGTTCTGAATCTTGTTGTTATTATATAGGTGGAGTGTCATCCTGATGATGTTACCTGCATGGGATTTACCAGGCGAATCTTCCTGGATTTCACGGCCCCATCTTGGGTGCCGGTAACCTCTTCGCAACAGGCCCGCATGCAATCTATTTAGAATGGAGCTATCTTTCGCGTGACAGATATCAATCTTTCCGTCCTGAGCGACTCATTCCCAAAATTGAACTGGCGCAGATCAATGAGCGAGGCATAATTAATCCTTTTAAAGGTTTTAGACTACCTAATGTATTAATTTAGTTTTCATTGATTAACTAACTCTACACGAGTTACCCTAGCACCACTTTGTGTGTCGGCCCTCATAAAGAGCCACTCCCCTAATAACAACATAAGGAAACTAATTCCACTAACTATGAGTAGACAAGGTGCACACATACCAACATCAAATATCAACTTAATACATTAGATGACACAACCCATCCATAGAACCAAGTGTCTAAACTGAATAAGAACTATGTGCACTACCCAAGTTAACTCAAACGATTGTATCCAAAACACAAAACAATATCCTTCTAAAGTAAATACAACTGGAAGAATTACATACCTATTTAACCAATTTTCCCATACAACATGCAAAAGATAAAACACAATTTTAAATACAATTAGGCAAATAATTATCCTAACATTCGGATTTCCTAAATCCAAACAAATCAATTACATATAGATTTCAACAACTCTAGGATTTTTAATCTAAGTCTTTGTTCTACCCAAGGTCACCCTAAAAGGAGGTCAAAGATTTCATGTGGTTATAAGCAGAATGAGCCCCTCACGGAGGATGGGAATTTTGGGAATTTTTTATGTTCAAAGATAGAAATATCAAGTGAAGATGAGAGATAAAACAAGGAAACTAAAATTTTGCAGCTAAAATGATTCAATAAAGTAAAATGGTAGCCATAAATATTCTTAAATCACCCTTCAAGGGTCACGTACCTTATTATTAATTCCACAATCACAACCCATATGGGTTTGATATAATTTCTCTCATAACCAAATGGATCTTGACTAATTTATTCATCTCATTACCCTTGAAGAAAATCTACATTGCTTCTTCTCCTACCTTTCTATCTTTGTAGATTTCTCTTCCCTCCATAGTGAGCCTAGACACTTGAGCGATTAACTCCTCATTGATAGACAACTCCCACCCAAAAGTTGAGATAGTTTTATTCTTCCATGTGTTCTCCATAATTTTGGTGGCTTCGGGGTCATGGCCATGGATATTTTCCATATATTGGGTAAGCCCTCCCTCATTCAACACCTTCCATATTTGGGGTTATTGTTGGATGTTGACATAGTTGGTTGGTTCAATATGATTTCTATCTCCTCCAATCCTTTTTAGACCATACACACTCCTATTACCATGGACCCCACTTTTGTTCAAAACATTACTATTAACAAAGCCACTTCTTAATTTCTCCTTTCTTAAAACATAAGTCTCTATTCAAAGACGTCCAACATTAATAGGTAAAAATACCCATAAAACCTGTGAACTTACATTAATTCATTGATATGGTGATGTCCATACTCTCCATTATGATAAATGCAATAATTAGAAATAGATTTTTTTGCTTATTTGGGGAGGTCCTTGTAATCCTCCCAACTCATTAACCTTTCACTTGTCACACCCAAGTTGGAAAATACATATGCCACCATATTACCTTCATGCAACACGTGAGAGAACTCCACCTCTTCAAAATCTTTGGCCAGCTTAACATAATCGATTATGAAGGGGTCTATTTTCCAACTTGAGTTTTGAGTGCATTTAAGGCAACTAATAATATACAAAGCATCCCCTTCCATGCACCCTTTTTTAAATCTTTTAGCATGGGCCAGTTGAATACTATAAAAAGAAGCAATGGCTTTGACATAGTGATTAGACTAAGAGCCCAAAAGAACCACCGTAAGGAACATGCCTTATGCATTTCTAAGCACTCCTCTACCCCCTGCTAGCCTAGAGTTACCTTTGGCTACCCCATCAAAATTAATTTTAATCCACCCCTCAAGCAGAGGCTTCCAAAAAATCCCCTCCCTAGATTTATTCACATACTTAAATAGGCCTAAAATATCAAATTGAAGTTTTCATCCTTTTGCAACTAGTAGATCGGAAGAGGAAACTTCAACCTTGGAGTTCTTAGACACTTTTTTAGGAATTTGAATTATGAGACTATCATTCATAAATACAATAATTTTATTAGCAACCTTGCCAAAAATGCCACCAAGATCCCTGAATATACAATTATTTCTTTCCTTCTAAATACCCCAAATAGTGTGGGAAAGCAAGAGATTCCATAGAAGCTTTAAGGAAGGATTAGATGAAGGGAAAAATCATTGTGATATGACCTCTTTAATAGAATATGGGAACACCTAGCAAACATTCCAACGATTAAAAGAAAAACAACCTAGACCAATTTAGAAAAGGAGGACCCAAAAAAAAATGGAAGATATCTTTGCTATCTAACAAGCAAAGAGCACACCTACTTGGAAAAGCAAATCCTCTTTTGAACAAATTGTTATAGGTAAGAATATTATTTTGCATCATGAGCCAAAATAAATATTAATTTTGGGGGTTAGCTTAGGCCACCACAAGGAAGCACATAAAGGGGACCTACAATCAGACAAGATAATGTTAGAGTACCCAAAGGCAATAGAGAATGAACTGTGTGTGTGTGAAATGTTCAAAGTTAGTATCAACACAAACCTTAATGAAATGATTTATATTGAAAGATTCAAATCAAAGTAAACAATTCTAAGTTGCAATAAAGATAAATCTTCCAAGAACGTCTCATTTTCCTCTATTCTTAAATGATTATTTTTAACCTTTTTGGACCTCAGATTTCTATGTGCACAAAGGCTATTAGAATGACACTTAAGAAACAAGATTAGTATTCAACATGCAAGCCAACTATATACCTACATGAAACTATGTGCAAACAATGATGATGAATGCTATGATGAGTGAAGGATGATGTTGATGATAAATACACAAACAGTGGTGGATACTATGGTAGTGATCTATATGATTCTATGCATGATACTCCATATGCTCAAATGCAAACTTAAAATGAACTAATCTAAAATGCAACTATGATGCAAGATGGATGATAAAATGCAACTATAAAGTGATATGTTAATCTAAGATGTAAATGCAAAGCAACACATGATATAAAAACTAGCTATAAGACTCCCAAAATACTCCAAGCTCCAATGATAAACTTGCATGGTCTTTACTTCAAATGTGGATGCAAAATACAAGGCCCAAGGGTTGTATTTATAGCCTTTTCCAAGCATATAGTGAGGTGTCTATAATCAACGGTCCAAATTCAAATAAGAAAATGGATGGTGAAGATGAAGAGAATCAGGATGTTGTCCCCTTGACCAAAGAAAACATGACATGTGTGTGGAAGAATCTCTTGACCAATGGGCAACATGCCATTTGGATGGAAGATTCAAGTGTGGGAAGAGAAGACCATGTGCTTCCAAAATTGGTGGAAGTGTGGGAGGAATAAGTCATGTGCTCCGAAATTGTTGGAAGTGTGGGAGAAATAAGTCATGTGCTCCAAAGTTGGTGGGAGTGTGGGAGGAAATGAGCCATGTGCTTTTTGAAATGAGTTGAGAATAATTCTAATTAAAAATTAGAGTTATTTATTTTCATGTGACCTTGATGAGGTGGCACACAAAAAGTTGTAGAAATGTGCTCTAATTCCTAATTGGATTTAGTGAAGTTTAATTAAATAAAACAAGTTTAGGGAACCTTGTTTATTTACAGTATAGTGAAGATGTTTTAGATTTTGGAGAGTGAAGGTGAACAATATAAATAAATTGACATTTATTTATCATTGGTTAATATTAATCAAATAATAGCTAGTATTTAGTGTTAATTAGGAGTTTTAGATTGTGTACATTTTCCCTCTTTGGAAGTAATGTGTTTGTGCTTCAAAATTGACGATCTCAGAAATTTTTTTCGATACTTGGACAATACTAAGCGTTGATTTTCAGGTATTGACGGATATATGCCCCCTCGAGAGATAAATCGGTAAAATGTGGAAATTTTTTATGTTTTGTGGAGGATTTGATGATTGTGTGATGATGTTGTAGTGATGTGATGATGATCCAATGTTAAACCAATGATACTTTGATGTCTGATACGATTTATCTCTCAAAATTTGATTCTACATTCTCTCCTTGAACAGTTTTGATTAGTTAAATCCTAGTTTTGACAATAAATCCCACCATAATTCCCTCCATTTTCCTTTAAAAAGGTAAAAAGTGGGAAAAGTGAATTCATTTGCACATTGTGAGTTTGGAGAAATTGGAGAGTGGAGAGCTAGAGGAAGATGGAGATCCCTTCTCATAATCATCGTTTCGAGCATCTTCGCCGCCACGGTCACCCTGCTGTAGTTGGACCTATGGTACGCATTATGAGAAACCTCCTTTAGTCATTTTCTCGCCTTTTTATCAATGTTTTGAAGTTGGTAGATAGGTGTTGTAGGCTATTTAGAGTCATTTTTGCACTTTTGGGGGGTATTTTTGCTATTTTAAGTCATTTTTGGGAGTTTCTAGGAGTTTTGGTGCCTCTTGCTTATGTTATGATGCCTTGTGCTTGTGTTTTGGCACCTTTGGGGTCCCAAATGGAACCTTTTTTAAGCTTGACCTCATGTTGTGATTCCTTCTAACCCTGAAATAGCGCCTTTGGGGTCCCAAATGGCGCCTTTTGCAAGCTTGAGGGTTTTTTCCCTTGAGAGATTCTAGATGATATGCCTTGTTGTTTTGCCTGTCCGATGATGTTTGATTGATTAAAGTCCTCTGGGTTATGTCAAATATTGCATTGTTGATGTTCGTTGAGGCTTGTATAATGTTCATGAATCATGTTAGTTGTTGCATTGTGTTGTTCAGTGATGCTTTTAATTGATCTCAGTCTGATTGTGTGATGTTCGTTGCTTGTTTGATAAGATAGTTGATGATTTGATCTCATGATAGGTGAGAGTCAAACGATAGGATAAATTGATGATGCATCGACCTCATGATAGGTGAGGATTGATGATAGGATTGATGCTTGATCGATCTCATAATAGGTGAGGATCGATGGTAGGATTCGTTGATGTATCGACCTCATGATAGGTGAGGATCAATGGTAAGGTTGATGATGTATCATCCTCATGATAGGTAAGGATTGATGGTAGGATTCACCGATGCATCGACCTCATGATAAGCAAGGATTGATGGTAGGATTCACTTGATGTTTCGACCTCATAATAGGTGAGGATCGATGATAGGATTCACAGATGTTTTGACCTCATGATAGGTGAGGATCGATGGTAGGATTCACTTGATGTTTCAACCTCATGATAGGTGAGGATCGATGATAGGATTTGTTGATGTTTCGACCTCAAGATAGGTGAGGATCGATGATAGGATTTGCTGATGTTTCAACCTCATAATAGGTGAGGATCGATGATAGGATTGATGATGCATTGACCTCATGATAGGCGAGGATCGATGGTAGGATTCACTTGTTGTTTCCACCTCATGATAGGTGAGGAACGATGATAAGACTAATGATCATCTTGATTGATTGATTTGATGGTCTTGATTGATCCTTATTTGATTGATTGATGATCTTGATTGAACATGATTTGATTGACTTATGATCTTGATTGAACATGATTTGATTGACTAATGATCTTGATTGAACATGATGTTAGGATCACATTTGATAGATTGATTGATGTAATGCTGATTTGATGTGCTCCAGTCCCGGGAACGTTTCCCGAAGACATGGGAGATGGTTCGTCAATTGACTCAATCGGATTTGGATATTATCACCCGTTGTGGGTTGAAATCCTTGATAGATATACCCCAATATAAGATTAATAGGGGTTTGCTGACTGCTCTAACAGAGAGGTGGCACAATGACCACAATACCTTTCATCTGGCAACTGGGGAGATGGCAATTACTCCCGAGGATGTTTATCAGATCTGCGGATTCCAGTGATGGGTGATATAGTTGTTTATGACAGAGTAGAGCAGGGTGGGATCGATGCTTTGCATAGGATTTTCCAAGATGATCATGTCTCAGGCCATTGGGTCCCCTGGCAGCAGATGGTTAGGAGATATGACCCTCTACTATGTGTTTTTTCTGGATTTATTAGTGGATTTCTTTGTCCTGCCATAGGTCAAAGGGATTTTCAGTGGGTTGGGGTCGAGTATTGGAGTGTATGACATTGTCGGGGACTAGATATGGGGCTTGTGCATGTTAGCCCACTTATACTGTGATCTTCACCATGTTGTTTATCTGAGAGGGGCCAGTTTATCGATGGGAGTGACACTACTACAAATATGGGTGTGGGAGCATATAGCGATCACTTGGCCATTGGGGGATAGACAACGACCAACAGGTAGACCCTATGTGTTCAGTTACAGTGGTCTATTTGTTCAACATAAGATGGGAAAATTAGCTTATTGGAGATGTGCCCTAGATGATCTGGAGACTGTGACATGGCGCCTGTGCTTGGATTGTGAGATGTGGCTAGAGGATCAAGTGGAGATGCCATACATGTTATCCTGATACTTGATTGGTCAGACACATTCTGTGCTTGAGAGATATTTGTATTTGCAGTTTTTTTGATAGTTTGGACGAGTTCAGGTGATGCCCCAGGGGGTTTCCCATTTGCACATTAATGACAAGATGCAATAGAGTGGGGCCCTTGCGTATCTTATGATGATGCTTGTACCGAGTATTATACATTGGTGCCATGCGTATGGGATTATGTTCCACAAGTGGGAGATGCATGGATGACAGAGGATTATTTTGAGTATTTCTATACACATCCTTTTCTGAGGTTATTTAGTCCTAATGAGCCAGTTCCACCAGTTGATGATGATGATAGGGAACCGAGAC
>VDFB02193867.1:246414923-246712682 GCA_007258455.2 Sequoia sempervirens
TAGAATATTTGCCAACAATACACTCTGATGACCGAGGCATTAAGGCACATTTGATCTTTCCTCTTCACAATGTAGCACTAACTCTATTGGATATTCAATATATTCCATACACACTCTTCTTCACACTTGTACACCTCTCCACATTGTTTCATCCGAAAATATCTTTCATTTATATCCATCACAACACTTCAAAACTTCAATTAGGTCAGCTAGGAAGAAGATAATGGATTCAACAAGTTGCCACCAAAGCATAATGCAGTCTTGTCCCGAAGATACAGAGGACCAAAAAAAAGCTTAATACATCTTCCAATGTGATCCAAATTAATTCAAACACTAGCGCACATCAATCTAAGTCATCATCAAGTAAACATGTAGAAGAAACTTTGAAGCATATAACTAGTTATCCCAAAAACATGCTTTCAATTGAATTAACTCAAATAGGTTCTAACCAAGATAGGTCAGGATCCAAATCTAACATAACAAATCTTCAATTGCTGGTGTAGACTCCCAAGCACATAATGCAAGAAAAAGAACAAGCCCTTTTGGCTAGATATTCACAAATAACCTAGACAACCAACTCAAGACACAATAAAGTGACCAATCAAAAACATGTGGATCACATGGGGATGTTCCATGAATATCCAAAAATACTTTAGACCACTTTGTCATACTTTCATGCCATCAAAAACCACTGTAAAACAAAATACTTTATTTAGGAAGCAAAAGATACATAACAAGAGGATATAAAATAAATAGATCAACTTGCATATCACTTCAACACATGAAATTGGAATTGAGACACTGCATAGCTATTGAGAACACATTCACCAAACCGCATGAGAAGAGACATCAATGCAGAGAAATGTAAAGCATTTTCTGGACCAATCCAGACAACCAACATTACCAACCTTTTGCAATTCATACAAGTATCCTCAACAACACAAGTGACTTGAAAAGGAAGGAGTGCAACATCCACAAAACACTGACTTTGAATCCCAAACTACAAGACCATACATTCAATAGTGGAGTAATGTAGAGTATTCTCCCAAACAAACTTTAATGTAGCTTCTAGGAACATAACGACTTAAGTAACTTGTGGAGGCCAAAATTTTCTTTCAGAAACACATGCTACATTAAGAACATTAGGAGAGAGCATAATACATACTGTAGACCTTCAACATCTCTCCACTATCAAAAAACTTCTAATCCTCATCTTAATATATCATTATGAAATCGACTCTATTGATAACAACTATACTCAATACTTCTTTGATTATCATTAGACAAGGCATGAAATCCAACCATGAACTTCAAAGACAACATCATCTATCAATGTTGGACCAAAATGAATTTTATCAACAATGAAATCGATGCTAAGCAAAAACACTCTAACAATCTCTCACCAAGTACTTGAAATTAGGGACATAAAATACCAACAATCTCCCTTACTTCTCAAGTGCTAACAACAATGTCAACCACAAAAAATTCACCAAGTGTTTTCAACAAGCTATTGAAAACAAGCTCATCAACCACTGCCAAACATATAACAATATTCATCAAGTGTTGACACCAAGGACAACCAACAATCAATGTTGACATTAATGACAACAATTGCCAACAATAACCCCTTTTGGCATTCATGGCAATACACATATGCTCACTACCCCCCTTTAACATCAAGGATAAAGGGAAACACACACCTACATGTAGAAGGAAATAACATATTCTTTGACTTCATGAAAAAGGAGCAAATATCTTCAATAGAAACATCAACACAAACTCCCCCTTTGACCATTGACACTTCTTCATACATGCACAATATCTACACACCTGTACCAAACTCCCCCTTACTACCAGCTCCCCTTGAGTGGTAGCACAAACCAATATAGGAGAAAAGGATATGACTTGAATTTATCCCCTTGAAAAGATGCACCATCTATGCATCTAGTTAGAAAAATGAGGGTCAATAACCCCTAACTTTTTCCAGAGATACTCAAAAGTATCTTTTGAAAGTGCCTTAGTGAAGATATATGCAATCTGATCCTTAGTAGGCACATACTCCATTTTGACTTCATGCTCTACAAAATTCTCTTATAAAGTGATACTGGATAGAGATATGTTTAGTCCTTGAATGCATTATTGAATTCTTGGAAATATTAATTGCACTTGTATTATTGCACAATATAGTAATCAGTTCATCATAAAATGCCTTCACATCCTTCAAGTTCTATTTCATCCAAAGCACCTGAGTGCAACAAGATGTTGAAGTAACATATTTAGCCTCTACTATGGATAAAGACATTGAATCCTACTTTTTACTAAACCAAGAGACCAATCTATCTCCCAAAAAGAATGAACTTCCACTTGTACTTCTTAGATCATCTACACAACCTATCTCATTATTATTAGTATAGGAACTTAGAGAAAATTTTTAATCTATCTTATACCATAGACCATAATCCGAAGTTCCTTTTAGGCATTTGAATATTCTTTTCTTTAATTTTTCATGAGATTGCTTAGGATTGGCTTGAAATATGGAAACCAAACATACAACATGTATTATATCAATCTTGAGGCATGCAAAATGTCCACATAAACTTATATTACTTGATCATACACCAAATTGCACAAGTACCCAAACATTTGTTCTATACAATAGATAGGCATCCAAAACAATCTGTAGCACACTGTCATTTGAAATCTATGCTTGCAGACCTCCAAATTTCCTGATATAACAAAGTAGCATCCATTGAATAATCCTGAACATGTCCACAAGATTGTATGAACAATATGTTCTTTCCTGAGGAACACAGAGCATTCCAACAATCCTTAAACCTTATTTTATTCTACCAGAGTACATAAATAACATTTGTTACTTACTACTTTTACTACAAAAGGTGTAAAGATATGAAAAATTAGATATACCACCTTCACATCTTGATTAAATCATCTTCTAAACCGCAAGATCAAATCTTGCACTTTAGAAGAAAGCATACCAAAAATAACATGATTAAGCCTTAGAATATATATAGTGAATGCCTTGGAAAAGTTCTAAAATTTGTCTTTTTGAACCTTATCTTTATGTGAAGTACACCAAATTGGAATGATAATAATAAAAACATGTGTACCAACCTTTGGAAACCTTCTTGCATCGAAACCTTCAACAAAGGTTCTTCCTTGCACCATAGATCTACACACCATTTGTTCTAATCTAATTCTTCTATTGTCCTAAAGTCTTCAACATCATGTCCTTTTTAGGGGGTTGAAATTTCTTCAAATGAAATTTCCCCCTGAGATAATTCTCTATATTGGTTTTCCTTAGGACCTTGTGTAGAGTGCACAAGTGTAGAATCATCCTTCCTTTCATTCCCTTGCATTTGTTCTTCCTTCTAGACCTTTTCATTTCCCTTTCTTTTTTGATTAGAGGTATCATCCATTCTTTGAACTGGCGGCTTTACGAAACCACATCTGCAACCATTTTCCTTATGTCCCATCTTATTGCATTTGTAGCACAAAATTTTGTGCTCTAGAACAAAGTTTTTCCTCTTCATCTTAGATCCGCAATTAGTAGCTTTATGACCAAAATTGTTGCAAGAAAAGCAATATCCATGAAATGAAATAGCATTGTTTCTATGAGGCATAAAGGATATTCTACTCATGTTATCACTCATTCCTTATCTAGATCTATAATCAATAGCCTTATGTCAAATTTATTGCAAGACAAATAGTAACCTTGCTTCCAAAGATACTATACATGAGTAGTATCATATCATTATGGATTCTTATAATGATACTATACGTGATGTATCATTATAAGAATGCATAATGATATCGACACAATCTATTACTGAGTCATCAAAAGCATTTGAATCTACAACTTCTAGCAAAGAGGGAAAAATAGGTTACAAATCAAATTATAATGAGATTGATTATGAGAAACCACCTAACTCAGAAGAAATGAAAGCTATTTATGGAAGAGGATATCAACTTTTGAAAGAACTTGGATATAATACAAAAATATGTGATGTTAAAGAACAAACCATTTGTGTCCCCATAGATCCTAACACACAAGGAACAACAAGAGGTCTTCACTATTGTCCTTCAAAATAACAAAAAAATAAAAAACACCTTCACTTAATCAATAGCATTAGTTGTTGCTCCTTGAAATGTGGTAGTTTTAGTATCATAACATAATCACTACCATGCATGGGGGTATAAATTAAGTTTTATGCAATCATATTTCATTTAAGTTACCACTACCACATTTAACATGTACTTGATATATTGAAGCCTCTTGACAAAGGAATACATAACAGTGCCAAAATCTAGCTTCCTAGACCTCCACTGGCCAAGAACAAGATCATTAAGAGATGCATCCCACAACCATATAAATTGAAATCTAAAAGACTTATTTTTAGAGTATCTAGAAAAACAATTAAAGAGTTTGATCAACTAATGATCTAAGCCTCACCAACCAAAAATCTCTGAGTTAGTCACCCATCTATCACCTTGACCTAAAAGCTAGACACCAAGAACTTGTCTAATCTTTTTGATATACTCCATACTTTACATATATTTCTTATTTCCTTTTGCTTAACTCTTCTAGTGGTTCTCTTTGCTTCAAACCTAATGGTAGGAACTTTTGGAGGGGATTTCTCCCTTACTAAAGTTCTATTTATGAATCTCCTCTTCATACTAGCTACAGGTAAAGATGCAATAACTAATCTCCTAGAACTACCAAAGGCCTCTTCTATACTCATATAAGCTCTAGCACTATCTAGCTATCTCGACTCTGTCTCTTGAGATACCAAACTCTGGCATATGATTCTACCTTAGCATTAATCTCTCTCTTCATTTGTGATTTATTGAATTTCTATTGAAATTATATTATATGTTTCAATAGAAATAGATAATATAATTTCAATAACTTAAATTCAATAATTTAAGTTCTATGGAAACAATATTTTCTTCCAATATTGCTTCATTCGTGTTGGTTTTCCAATCCAACATATTGATTTCCGAAGTGACTGTAATGTCCATGTTTTCTAATTGATCACCCAACATAGTCCACTAGCTTATTCTTTTCCCATAAGCTAAGGAATGAAGCAATATTGGAAGAAAAGCTTTTTTTCAAAGAACTTCAACATATATTGGTTTGAGAGATCTTGGGGAAGTGTCCCCCAAGATCTCTCACATGGAGGAAGCCAAGAAAATTCCCTACAAACCCACAAACCTATAGGGAAGGTATTCTCCAAGATCTCTCACATGAAGAATACCCAAGGAAGTGCCCTACAGACCTGCAGCTCTGTAGGGAAGGTAACCCCCAAGATCTTCCACATGGAGGAAACCCAAGAAAGTGCCCTACAGGCTCTCAGACCTAAAAAAATAATATTGTACATTAGTGTGCTTGGTCCTAGAATGAAATTTTAGGTTCTTAGCTAGGCATACAACTCTCTAAATATCACAATAAATTTTCACTATGTACCTTATTTTATTCTAATATTTGAATACACTCTCTTAAGCCAAATGGCTTCTTTATAAGTGTGAATAACTATCATATACTTAGTTTTAGTAGTGGAAAAAATAACCACAACTTGTCTCATCCAACTAATTGTACATATGAAGAAACTAAGGTACAATATTATTTTGTTAGAATACAAAATAATATTATTTTGCTTAGGAAAATAATATTATTTTCATACTTATAAATAAATGTAAAGAAAATTTATTTATAAGTATGAAAATAAGAAAAACATTGCATGCTAATGGAGTATGCTACCTTGCAAGTGGAGGAATTTTGAAATATTTTTATTTCTAGACATGGATAAATCCATCTTCTTTCTTGCCATCTTGATCAGCATTTGCATCTCTAGAGGCATTCTTCTTAGAATCTTCAGTGCATAATTTCTCCTCCTTTGTTTTGGGCCTTCCAATTTATTTGGAGGTATCCTTAGGACCAAACTTGTTAACTTTTTTCTTTTTCTATTTTTAGGGAATTCCTGAGAGTGACAATTTCTTGCTCAAGTTTTAAGCATTCAAATATTTTATCATTGAGCTTGACATTCAAGCAATATTCAATTCTCTTGCCTTCTTCAACCTTTACTTTTAAATAAGAGATTATACCTTCTACCCTTTTTATTTTGATTTCACATTCTTTACCACCTTCTACTTTGGCTTTCAATTTGTTAGTTTCTTAGATTTTTCAAGCAAGCTCTCATATTTTTGATTTAGTTCCCTTGCTTCATTCAAGTCTTCCATAGAAAACTAAAGTTTTCCTTCAAAACCTAATTCCCAATCATTTGAATTGAAGTCCCAACCTTTAAGTTCCATTGATTCTAGATCTAGATTAGAAGAAAACATGTCTTCATCACTCAAGGAGTTGGGCTCCTTACACTTTTCAACATTGCACTTCTTGTTATAAGTATTGAAGGTCATAAAGAGCATTTCATCATTTGAATCATTCTCTTCATCTTCAGAAGAACCAATGCTCTCTTTGGAATAGAGACCTTTTTTAACCTATCTCTTTTGTTACCCTCAACAGATTATTTACAGGGGCATTTAGATGCAAAGTGACCAATCCTTCCACAATTGAAATATTTGAAAGGTAACTTACCTTTGTACTTGCCAATGCCTTTCTTCAATCTTCTCACAAATTTTGCTTCAACCTCATCAATGTCATCATTTTGGTCAGCAATTTCATTTGCAATATTTTTGTTAGCTCTGAAAGCAACTTCTCTTTTAGGAACATCTTTATCAAATTCTCTTATTTCAAAGGCAATATGAGCACCAAACATTTCATCAATAGAGTACTGATCCAAATCCTTGGATTCTTCAATAATAGACACTTTATGATTGTAATCTTTAGGGAGAGATCTCAAAAAATTCTTCACAATTTCATTTTCCTTTACTTCTCCACCAATGATTGTGAATACCATAAACAAATTCATGCAATTAGAGCATATAACTTGCAATTTCCTCATCTTTTATCATCCTCAAAGTCTCAAATCTACTTTTAAAGATCTACATCTTGGATTTCTTTACTTTTGTATCACCTTCATATATGCTGCTAAGCTTTTCCTAGACATCTTTAATAGAACTATGATTCATCACCTTCAAAAGCTTTGAATCAACCATTCCACACAAGAGATTATTCTTAGCTTTGGCATTACACTCATATAATCTAATTTTAGTAGGATCTGTTGGAGTAGTAGGAGAAACATAACCATCCTTGACTGATTGATACACACCAAACCCTAGAGAGTTTAGGTTGCCTTCCATTCTCAGTTTCTAGAAAGCATAATTAGTCCCATCAAACCCAGGACCTTGTATGAACCATCATGTGTCATTCTGGATCTTTTCCTCAAGTTTAAGCTTCTACAAAGGAACTTGGATCTAATACCATTTTTTGAACACACTTGGAGATTGAGAGGATGGGTGAATCAGTCTACTAAAAAACTTAAGCCTTTTTGGAACTTAGAATCTCTTCAACACAATGCAAAATTCTTAACTCAAACAAAACCCTTAAACATATATAGCAAATTAAGCCCTTAGTAAAACCAACAATCTTTAACAATGAAAGGTATAACAATTCTATCCAAGAAATTAGATTATCAACAATAAAACATATCACACACACGTGCACAAGGAGACACCATATTTATGTGGAAAACTCAATGAGGGAAAACTATTGGGAAAATGTGTCTCAAATTTTTTATTATATACGATTTATTATTGATAGGGTGTATGTTGTTATGTGGTGACTAATCATGCAAATATTGTACACTCGTAGCAAGACGTGGGGTTTGGGGCATCACACCAATTTGTTTTTTGGTTGACACATCAAGGTTTTTTTTGGTTGACACGCCAAGGTTTTTTCTTGTTGACATGTCAAGGTTTTTTCTTGCTGACATGTCAAGGTTTTTTCCTATTGACATGTCAAGGTTTTTTTGTTAACACGTCAAATGGAAAATGACCTTATAAAACCTTAATTCTAGAAGGTTCCAAAAAGCTTCTTATAAGTGGTGGGGTTGTATGTACATGAGAGTGTATTATGAGAGTCTAATAGTGGTCATGTTGTCTCTTGATCTATGGTGATGATACTCCAGTGAGAAGCTTGCTCTGCAAGTATATTGTAATCTTTATATTTTTGAATAATATATTTGGAAGCTTTTGGAGTGTGGGGTTTTTCTCTCGAAAGGGTTTTCCCCATGTAAATCATTGTGTTTTGGTATGCATGATATTTGTGTTTATTTCTATTTAAGCTTTTGCAACTGTTAAAGATCTGTAAATTTTTTTCTTGTTTCTCCTCCCAAGGTTAGTGTAGGAAGTTGTTTTGCTACCTTAGCTTCCTTACAAAAACCATAGTGAGAGTTAACTCATAATATAAAGGCTCACTTCCAAAAAGGACTTACAAACTAAGGTGCACTACCTTAGAGAAAGATGCAAAGGACTTGTAGAATTGAAGCTAACACAAATTCAAGGGTAAGATACAAGGACTTGATGACATTCACTATCTAAGAGTAGGATACAATTTTTTTATAAGAGATTACAATATTTGTCAACAATACACTCTACTGACTGAGGTGTTAAGGAACATGTGATCTTTCCTCTTCACAATGCAGCACTAATTCTACTGGATATTTAATATATTCCATACACACTCTGCTTTACACTTGTACACCTCTCCACATTGTTGCATCCAAAAATATTTTTCATTTATATCCATTGCAACACTTCAAAACTTCAATTAGGCAGGATAGGAAGAAGATAAACAATTTATTCAACAAGTCAGCCACCAAAGCATAATTTGGCCTTGTCTCGAGGATAGAGAGGACCAAAAAAAACTTAAAACATCTCCCCATGTGATCCAAAAATAATTCACACGCTAGTGTACATCAATCTAAGTTGGCATCAAGGAAACGTGTAGATGAAAATTTTAAGCTCATAACTAGTCGACCCAAAGACATACTTTCAATTGAATTGACTCAAAGTGGTTCTAAACAAGATATGACAAGAAACAAACCTAACATAACACATCTTCAATTGTTGGCATAGACCCCCAGGCACATGACACAAGCAAAAGAACAAGCTCTTTCAACCAGATATCCATAAATAACCTAGACAACCAACTCAAGACACAATGCAACACCAAAGCCACCAATCAAAAACATGCAAATAACATGGGGATGTTCCATGAAAATCCAAAAAAAATTTCAACCACTTCATACCATCATGTCATCAACATCCACCACAAAGAAAAATACTTTATTCAAGAAGCACAAAATACATAACCAAAGGATATAACATAAATATATCAACTTGTGGATCACTTCAACACATGAAATTAGAACTAAGAGATTACACAGGAATTGAGGAAACATTCACTAAACTACAATATCTAAGAAATCAATGTAGAGAAATGCAAAGCATTTTCTAGACCAGTCTAGACAACCAATGACACTACCCACCTTTTAAAATAAACCAAAATCTCCCCAGCAACACTGGTGACCTGAAAAGATAGGAGTGCAACATCCACAAAAAAATGATTTTTAATACCAAACCACAAGACCATACCTTCATCAGAGGATGAATGCAAAGCATTCTCCCAAATAGACTTCAATGTAGCTTCCAAGTACAAAACCACTTAAGTAACTTGCAAAGGCCAAAATTTTCTTTATGTTGGACTCAAGGAACACTAAGAGGGGGGGGTGAATTAGTGTTCATCAAGATTTAAATTTCAATTCTGATCATAAACCATTCACAACATTTAAACTAAAATAGACATGCAAGCACATTAAAGAAATAATAAAAACACCATAACACCAATATTTTTACATGGAAACCCTGTTAGGGGAAAAACCATGGTGGAGATTAATCCACAATTTATATACTCTATTAAAAGTACAAAGAAAAGGGAATGCACATGCATTCAAGAACATTTCCTAGAGCTCACTTCTCAAAATAAGGAAGGCTCACTGCCTTACAAAATGTTTGGATTACAACAAAATGTTGAGCTGAGAAGATAGCATCTACAAATGCCTAGTTTTAGTTCTGGTGAAGCTCATGTACCAAATTATAGACCTCTTGTCTGATCCTGCACTTAGCTCTACTCTGCTTTGCCTTAATTCACAACAATCCTCTTCTTCTCAAGCAAAATTCACTCAACTGATCTTCTAATATTCGTGCACACATCTGCGTTGCTCTATATACACACTCGCACACACACACACACACACACCAAAATGAATTACTCAAACTCACATATATATTCACTAGAAAGAATTCAATCGCTATATGTTGGCTTCAAATAAGATACAAAATATTCTTTAGATGTTGGCTCAAATCATGAGAAATATTTGATGCACACCCACACAATTTGGCTAGACTATAGCTATGACCCAAAATAAAATTCTCTAACATAGAAACATTTAAATAATTACTCCTTATACATTCGTGACATGCTATATTCACTAAGTCGACCACAATGAGCAAGTAAACATAAAATCATCCTACTGTATCTCCAAGCTCGTATACCAATTAATGCAACATCACAAAACTTACTAATAAGGTAAAATATATGCTTAACAAACTATCTTGGGGATCCACAACAAAAAATGATGATCCAGTGAAGCATATAGATCGACAAACTATCTGAATACCTTGTTCTTCATGCTTTCTATTGGTAATACTTTGTTCTCTACTTTGCCTGTCGGTATGAGGAAATTTTGATCCATGGACTAGAATAATGACTTTAGTTGCCATCAATGAAAACACTAGAAGCCATATGCCAACACTTTTAGCAACACATGCTACATCAGGAACATCAGGAGAGTGCATAAGACATAATATAGACCTTCAACAACATCTCTCTAATATCAACAACACTTATAATCCTAACATTAATATATCACTATGAAATCAACTCTACTGACAATAACTATACTCAATACTTCTTTGATTATCATCAAACAAGGCATGACATCCAACCATGAATTTCAACAACAACACCATATATTAATGTTGGTCCAAATTGAATGTTATCAACAATGAAAACCAATGCTAAGCAACAAACACGACAACAATCTCTCACCAAGTACTTTACATCGGGGACATCAAAAGCTAACAATCTCCCTTACTTCTCAAGTACTGACAACAATGTCAACCACAAAAAATTCACCAAGTTTTGTCAACAAGCTATCGACAACAAGGTCATCAACCACTACCAAACATATAACAATATTCATCAAGCGTTGACACCAAAGACAACCAACAATCAATGTTGAAATCAATGAAAACAACTACCAACAATCTCCTCTAGTGTTGACATCAATGACAAAAACTGCCAACAATGTCTATTTCTTCTTCTTGAATTAAATAATGATAATTCAATGAATTAAAGGTTACCTCTTGAAGATGCTCTCGTTCAATTTTTTGACACCAAAATTAAGACTAATTTGTAACCAGGACTTTATAGAGCCACACAGTACTTTTAGAATTCCTCTTCAAGGCTATAATATGCTGAGAATAACACCACTTTCTCAATAAAAAAATCTTAACTCAAAGTCAAGTGATCCCACCAGAATTTCCAAAGATTGTTAACACTTAGAAATGCATCCTTATTGAACTTGCTACTCAACATTCTAATCAAACATTTGATTTGCTTCAAGGTATGTAACCTTGTTGACTAAAGCCAAACTTCCAAATGAAGGGATGTTTCCCTCTCTAAAATAAGTGTAGATTATTGATCCAAGTCAATAATAAAAACCTACAACTACTCTTATTCTAATAATCTATCAAGGAACATAGTAAGATAAAAAACATATGGGAAAATGCGATGTACCAAAGTTTAGAATGGTTTCTTCCTTGCTCACTATAGCACAAAGAAACACCAAAAATATTGCCAGACTTACACAAATTCTTGATTCATATAATCCTACAATTAATATGAAGGCGAGGATTAACAAAAACTAGGAGGGAAAGAAAATCTAGAATAAATTCTAGGAACCAATATTTACGCAACATAGATACATAGATAACAATAAATACTCATCTACACATGAAGGTGACAAATCATACAATATGTCAATAAGAGAAAGGAGAAAATGACAAGAAGTTATTGTTAAGTCTAAGGATTGAAGCCAATTATAGTTGTAGAAGTTCCGAAAAATGTACAAGTTTGCTAAAGAACTAAGGGAAGAATCCATTTACAATTACTAAAAAATATTTTATGGCCTAGAAGGAAAATCGAAGAGAGAGAGGATGTGTCAAGGGCAGAAGCTAGCCACAATTCTATTAGGGATTTGACAATGTCTATACCAATAAAATCCAATATTAAAGCACACAAAACATTCCAAAAACCCTCTTCTATGCCCCTACATTGATGATTTGTTGATGGGGTGCACAAACCCCCATAATATTTTCAAAAAATCACGGCCCAAGGATGGACGCTTGACAAAAAGTGGGGTTTGTAGAGCATAAATGACACATGGTGCTAGTTTTCCCCCTGAATCCATACCATAAACACATTAAAAAATCCATTAGGGATTCCTACTATGCAAGATCTAGTTAGTTACATGGATATTAAGCATTGATGGCCTTGAAAAGGAGGTAAGCATAAAAAATCAACATGTCATTACAATCTTCTACTTTCTTGTGCACTCTAACTTCAATTTCTCTTTTTTAGCCTTTTCTCTTCCTACCTACTTTCCTTTGTTGGATTCCTTTGAAATAATGTTGGCATTTATGGATCTATCAAGAATCCAAAACCCATCAATGACTCCTAAGGAACTAGGAACCCATCGGTGGTTCTTAATATTCCTAGTAGAGCCATAACAATAATAAAGTTGTAACAAGTTCTTGATGGACTAGGACTCTAGAAATGGAGTTCCTAGTGACCCCAAAACATCCAACTACAACTTTACTTTTTCTATTTTTTTGGGCTTTGACTTGTGGAGCTAATTGAAGGGAAGGGCACAATGTGGCAAAAACTACTTCCTAGAGGTTCAAGTTTAGATGATTTGGAAGAGTTATGACGACATGTTGTGAGAGAGTATGCAATTATTTATGTTGCATGTGTGGATCATAGATATTGTACTTGGTACTACATGGTTTTGATTAGTAGCCCGACCTTTCTTTAAGTGTTGATTAGTAGACTTGATATGCCTTGATCTATTTTTAGATTTAACATTACCCATGTAGGAGTTCTTGAATGTACATGTTATTTATTGACATGATTTAAATATGAAACTTCTGATTATGGTTTATTGGTTGCATATATTGTTGACACATGTTTATTGATGTTTTTGATACCTATGAGGTATGGATGGTTGGATGTATTAGCATATGTTGTGGGTGATATTTCTAGTCATGTGAGTTTTTTTACCTTTGACAACAACTTGGAGAATTTATCACTTGGATTTGATTCATGTGTTCTTTGGATTGGTGCATCTATACCTTGGCTTGTTCCTTTTCCTCCATAGGTGGCATATTGGAAGATGAGAGTTCTTGCTTGAGATGGTGGTCACCTTGGTTTTATTGTAGGTATCTTGATGCAACACAAGATTATGTTGGAGATTCATGTGGTTTTATGTATGGATATGATGATGTATTTCATTGATGTACCCTTATGCAATGTATACAAGAAGTGGGAGAATGTTATGAAAATGATATTGTAGACCTTGCACAAAAACAAAATGTTTAATTATGTAGAATAAATATTTATTTGTGGTGCATCTAGGTGATGTGTTTATCCACATTAAATATTTATTTGGTTCCACTTGTAAAGTTGTATGTAACACTGGGTTAGATATTTTATGTGTGGGTTGCACATCAAAAAATATTTAATATTGGAAAAATTAGTATTCAAAATTAAATGAGGGGTTGATGGTTTTTTGTACTCATAGTTTTGAGGAAGATGGTTGCAAGATTGAAGAGGTTCTTAGAAGGTATGATCTTTGAAGAAAAAAGTGGGATTTCCAAGGGTAGATTTTTTTTGGATTGTATAGTCTTAGCTCATGAGACTACTCATTCAATAAAGTTGAGGAGTAAATAATGCATGATTATCAAGATAGATATGAATAAGGAATATGATAACATTTCTTAGGATTTTCTTATGAAAACTTGATGTGCAAGTTTGGATTCAATGAAGCTTGGTGTAATTGGATATCTAGTTTCTTCTCTTCAATATCTTATACTTTTTTAGTCAATGGTTTTGTTAAATATTTCTTCAATGCTAAAAGGGGTTTATGAATAGGGGACCCCCTTTCTCCTTTTTTGTTCATTATTGTAGTAGAGGTGTTGGGAAGAGTTTTGAAGAATGAAGAAAACTATGGGAATCTAAAAGGGTTGCAAGTGTTTGAGGGGATAAGAAACATCACACATATATGGTCTTTGGATGATACACTTCTCTTTGGTGAAGCCTTGACTAGAGAAGGAAATTTCCATTATTTTACCTCAATTATTTTTTTTGGAGGGCTTAGAGTTCAAATAGTTTAGGGTTATGTGGTTGATAAACTCCCAAGTAAATACCCAGGGATGCCATTATTGGATAAAATATCCTTAGATGTTGAGAGAATAATTTATTGGGTTCAAGGAAAGTTGACCTCTTGGAAAGGTAGATGGTTATCACTAGCAAGTAGAATCATATTGGTTAAGTTATTCTTGGCCTTGATCTTAGTGGATGTCAAGCTAGTGTTTCAAATTCCCAATAAAGTTGCTAACATTTTGGAGATAAAAATGAAATAATGTATCTTTCTTTGGGATGACATTGAGAACACATATAAACACAATTTATTCAAGTGAGATGATGCTTATCTACCCAAGAATATGTGAGGCTTAGGGTTCAAGAATTTTAACAAGATGAATAAAGATTTAAGTGACAAATTGGAGTGGGGGATTTATAAAGAAAAAGATAGATATTGGAGCATGCTAACTCAAGAAAATATCTTCAAGATGGGTTGGACAATCTCTTCAATAATTCAGCTAGTTTCTTGTTGGGTTTTAGAATCTATAATTTTATAAGGTATGTGTTGCAAGCTAATTAGTCTAGATATTAAATGGAAATTGGGTAGGGGATAAAATAATATTTTGGCATGAATGTTGGCTCAAAGACAAGGCCCTAAAATATATTTGAATTGTTTGGCCTCTTGTTTCTCATTTTGAGGATTATGTGGGGAAAATAATAAAAACTACATGATGAACGCACCTCCATCAAGGAGATGGAAGCCCCATATTTTTATGTTAGAGAGTTGAATGAATCTTGTGATGATCTCCAAGAAAAGCTAGAAAATAGGCCTATCTCTTTGGAATAAAGTAAAGAATCCATTGTGTGGGGAGGTTATGGAAGTGGTAGAATTCTATTAGCTCTATATTTCATCAAATGTTTAGTAAGTTCAATGGTTCTATCCCTACTTTTAGATTTAAGATATGAAATCCTAAGGGTTTAATTAAGAAAAATACTTTTATTTGGATTGCTTGGAAAAAACATGCTTTGACTTGGGATAGATTACAAATTATAGGTAAGTTAGTTCCATCCTAGTGTGTTATGTGTAATGTTAAAATTAAGGATAATGACCATTTTTTAATTAATTGTGATTTAGCTAAGTTTATGGAATCATCTCTTAGAAATATGGGGTTTGGCTTGGGTTAGCCCCCATAATATTCCTTGTCTCCAAGTGGGTTGGTCATTGAAGATAAAGAGTCCAAATCTAAACATTATATGGAATGGTTTACCAAAATCTGTAGTCTAAAATAGTTTTCTTAAATGTAACAAGAAAATTATTTAGGGAAAAGAAAGATTGGCGGAGAGAATTTGGGATGTTGTTGAAACTATTGTTCTAAAACTAGGGGAAATACATAAAGGTGAAGATTCTATTTTTTAGAATTAGGCTAGAATGGATGAAGCCTTACCTCAATGTAGATTGATAAAAAATTCTAAGTAGGAGGAACTCTCTAAGTTGCATAATTATTCTTGAATTTGTTCAAAACTAGGCTAGGTAAAATTTAATATGGTGCTACAAAAGGTAATATTGGTAAGGCTAGGGGTGGTGGCATTTTTTGTTGGTGTAAATAGGAAATTTGCCCAACTAGTTAATTAGTGGTTCCTATTTACATGTTAAGTTCACTTAGGTACTAAGTGTATTTTCTAGAAGTATTAGTTTTCTAGATAAGATCTTACCATATCTATCTATTTAGATTTTATTTAATGCTTGTGTCCTAGGTCATTGAATATTGTTGAGGTAGTTATCTCATTGTATAGGATTAAGAAACATGTCAAGATCTTGTCTAATCCTATCTCACAACTTTTCTTTATAAGAAAGGAATCATATGTACATTTACATATTCAATATTTTAATCTTGCATCCTTAATAATAGCATTATATTCTTGCCAATACTCTCTTGTGGAATTTATTTTTGTGTTGCAGGTGATCTTGGGGTGTTGGGAGTTCACCATTAACTCCTACATGGTATCAAATATTTAGTGTTGCAAACTTATTCCCAAATATGAGGGACCTATTTTGGATTGAATATTTTGTTGGGTATAATTTGGGGTTTCAAGGACCTTCCAATTGAATCTAGGGCCTTAGAGAAAGTTAGGTCTACCTTTAATTTCATCAATTCTTTTATATTTTGTTTGATCTTCAAGGGTTTCAAGTAGGGTGAAAGTTGCCAGATCCAGGAGGTAGCTAAAATTTTGGAGCACTTTGGGAAAAAATAGACCCTGACATTGCATTTAGAAGGCTCAAAAACCTTATGATCGACCATTAAATAATAAAAATTGGTCACTTGTCTTGGGGGAATTAGGGATTTTTTTTATCTTGTTAGTATATCTGTATGGTCGTATGGATTTGTACCTGACATATCGTATGGTCTACAAAGTACAATCTTTGACATAATCTATCACATGAAAATATTCTTTATTTTATAGAATATTCCATTGGCATATTCCTTGTGATAGCCTACATCGCATGGTACCTTCAATCACATCGTCATTGTTAGATTGGTACAAAATCATGTAGGTTTTATTATTAAAATATTTTTATGTTTATATTTTTTCACGGTTGATTTGTTTTGTTTCATTCCAGGGTCATAAATCCTATTCATTGGGTTAATGGGTCATGCCCAAAACTTCAGAGTTGGGGTCTAAGCCCTGAGAGGATTAGCTTAGGTCTCCTACCCCTAGACTGCTAGGCCACGTCTTGCTCTCCGCTCTATTGGTGGTGGGGTGATGACACTATTATTTTTTTAAAACACTATGTGAGAGGTCACATAGGTTCCTAGGGACCCAAAATTGGCCCCCTAATTCCCAAATTAGGAAAATTGTTTTAAAAAAGCCATAACTTTCTACCATGGTGTCATTTTTTTGGAAATGAGATATCGTCAAAAAGTTGGCTCTATGTACTTTATATTGGTGAAGGTAATTTTTCTAGATTTTGTTGTTTGCTGTGTATATTTTCTATTTGAAATTAGATTCATATTTTTGACTCTTGAGCTCATAAATTTTTAGCACGATCTCTAATTTTTTTGATTCTTGTAGAATTGGAAAGGTATTGAGGAGCTCTATCAAGCCATCCATGCTCTTTATTCAAGTTCAACCTCAAGTATCTTTTATTTAGGTTTTTGTATTCACATTATGGTTGATCACTTGGACATACTATCACTTGGGAACGTGCAATTTTGATCCTTGCACTTCATTTCAATCATAGAAAAATGTTCTATCTCATGTTGCTTCAATCAAATTCCAAGGTTGCTCTATATTGAGAGTTTTCTAGGGTTCCTTGATATTGAGACAATTGTTGACTTATCATGATTCTAGAGTTTCTCCAACAATCGTGAGTCTTTAGTGTTTCTAGCATCAGATACATCTCTTTCTTTATTGCTTGGATTAAGGTTATAACATTACTCCACTAGTGTGCTTCCAATGTTTTTTGCAACAGGTTATCTCATTGAGGGGGGCCACATGGTCTCTATTATTCTCTCTTATGGGGGGATATTTTTCCTCACATGGGATTTTGTCCTTATTTTTCATGGAGAGTATTATTATATCTTTTCTCTCTTTAGGAGAGGATTTTTGTCCCACTGGGTTTTCTCATTTTATCCATTTGTGAGAGATTGCATTTTTACTTGGGTACATAACATGGACTTAGAGTCAAGACCCATCTTTGCATCTTTGCATAATTTTCATAACAATTGCTTCTCCCTAAGTTTCACTTAAGGGGGTTGTTGGTGTAAATAGGTAATTTACCTAACTAGTTAATTAGTGGGTCTTATTTACATGTTAAGTTCACTTAGGTCCTAGGTGTGTTTTCTAGAAGTCTTAGTTGTCTAGATAAGATCTATCATATCTTATATATTTGGATTTTGTTTAATTCTTGTGTACTAGGTCATTTAATTTTGTTGAGGTAGTTGTCTCATTGTACAAGATCAAGACACATGAAAAAGATCTTGTCTAATCCTATCTGAAAACTTTCTTTTATAAGCAAGGCATCATATGTACATTTATATATTTGATATGTAAATCTTTCATCCATAATCATAGCATGATATTCTTGCAATTTATCTTATGTGGAAGTTATATTTGTCTTGTAGATGATCCTGGGGTGTTGGGAGTTCACCAAAAATTCCTACATTCTTAGGGATTCAAATTTCTAGTCCACTGGCCTTTTTGCATATGATTTTGAATTAGACACAAAAATATGATTGAATCTAGAGACATGTTGTGTGGAACTATGATAGCCAAAGATAAGTTATTGAGGAAATTGTGTGTGGAAGGTGACTCCAAATAGGTTATTCAGGATATGAAAGGATGAACAATTCAAAATTTGAGAATTGAAGTTATGCTTTTGAAGCTAAATAGAGTGGCAATCGGTTTGAGGAAATTAAATTTACACATATTGGTAGAAATTTCAATCAAGCAGTTGATGGTGTAGCTAATAAAGGAGTTGATTTGTGAGCCAAAGATGGTTCCTCCTTGATCTATTGGCTACTTAATTTTCGTATAGAGGTGATCAAGATCATTTTGATGGATCTTAGGGAGATTCTACCTAATAAGGGGTTATTTTAGTAGACTTGGATGCCATTTTAATAATGAATGTAACATGTGTATAGTAATTATGCTGCATCATGGATGCTTGGGTACTTACCTCCAAGCTAGTGCACATGATTGCTTCTATTTTCATTTTTTTGGTTTCTTAGGAATCTAGTTTTTTGCAGTGGTGTCTTTGGCTAGCATGTGGGCATCAGAGGGTAAAATGTGTGGCAATTCTAGGGACAAAGGTGTTTCTATTGATAAGATTCCCCAAAAATAGAAATGATGAGTCTTTGATGAAGAGGCAATAGAAGATTTATTACTTGTGTGGATTGAGATATCTCAAACTTTGGTCTTTTTCTCGAGATGGTGAAAATGTGGGAACTTTCCAAATACATGGATGGGAACCCTAATGTTAGCACAAAAATACCAATGGTGAAGTTCCTTATAGATATTGGTTATACTTAAGGTAGGTGGAATATGTTTGATGTGTCACAGTCCCTCACTTGTGCCTCCATGTTGTAAATGATAACTTGCTCCTTCCTAGTCCATGATGACATTAGAGATGTAACCCATAAATTAGAGGCCCATCTTGACTATTTTTTGGAATATCTTCATGATATCAAAAGTTGTCAACTTTATCTCTAGCATACTATGGAAGAAATTTCTCTATGTCTAAATGTTACTCTCCTTGTAGATGCCATCCCTTTGGACTTATATTTTTGTGAAGATGACGAGGTAGATGAAATGGAGGTTGTAGAGAAGTTTATTGGTCTAAATATGCATTATGATAAATATAATTTTATGTTTGGGGGGTTGTGAGGCTTGTGTAATTTTTATAGTTCCTCATTTTCTTCTTTAGAAACTACTTATGGACATAAAATTTATTGATCATTTTTTATAGGATCTTCATTTTTTATTATATGCGTAAAACATGATTTGAAGTTTTTTATAGGGTTTGTGTTATTGTACATAGACTAAAGGTATATATATATATATATATCATATTTATGGTTTGACTTCATATTAGACTTGGTTTTTGTGGTATTACTTCTTAGTTTCTTTAGGAATATTTTTTGGTTCCTAGATCCAAAACCAAGTTATATATTGAAAAAATAATAAAAGATGTTAGTTTCCATAAAATCAAACAAAAAATCACATAATTTATTTTCTAAGAAAATAAATTGTACAAGGTCACCTAGAAAATATCACAATACTCCACTAATGGCTTCTACCAATATTTTCTCAAGAAAACGAAAATATGATTAATAACCATTTTGAGCATATGCACGTTCCTTAAAAATAGAATAATTAACACAAGAAAAGATATATGCTATCTCCTTGTAATTTTTCTATTGTATAATGATTGTATGAATATGACATGGTTACATGATCTCTATGTGTGTCATGCCCATACTTATTGTGTGAGTAAAATATGTGTATATGAATGACAAACACACCTAATAAGACATTACATCAAGAGATTTAAACAAACAATTAATCTAATTAAAGTAAGAAATCTCTTAAGAGCGTCCTATTTCTCTCTATCTCCAAAGATTTATTAAATCAATGTGGCTCTTAGATTGTGTAAGCACCGTGACTGTTAAAATGCCAATCTAGAGAATGAGATATTGTAAAATGTAGGAATCTAATCCTATGTAATGATTGTTAAATGATATGTTGATGATACTGTGGATGACATTGACATGAAAATGATAAAAGAAACTACTGTAAACTAGGATGCAGCCAAATGAAAAGCCATGATTATGATTACTATTCTAAAATTATTTGCTATTGCTATTGCTAAAATGCTTGATTGCTCTAATGCTATTTCTACATAGTAAGATTGCACAAATTTGGGATCCATTTCCTGTAGAAAGAAGTTGTATTTATAGATTTTGGGTAGCATATTTGTGATGTGGCAACAAGTAAGGGTCTAGATTTGATTCGAAGGATTGAATGGTGAAAGATGAAGAAGCCTGAGAAGATTATGGAGATTGTTCCTCCCCACAAAAACATTCAGCCAGAGGATAAGAATGATCAATGAAAGAAGATGAAGTTTTCCTATAATTTGTCTCCAATTTTTTCCATGAAGGCTGAGTTGAATTTAATTAGATATCAAATATCTAATTTGGTAGGTGCATATGATGAGTGAAAAGAGGAAATAGTTGTAGAAATATGCTTTTATTTGAATATTTGGATTTATTCAAATTAGCAAAAGAGGATATTTAATTTAATAAAACAAACTATAGAAATTTGTTTATTAAATAAATATGGAAGAAATGTGGTAATTAAATAAAACAAAGTATGTGAACTTGTTTATTTAATTAAAATAGAATGATTTGATTAAGATAGAATTATAGAGGACTTCGATAATAATAATTAAATAAAACAAAGTATTAAATTCGTTTATTTAATTAAGATGAAATAATATGATAAAGATAGAAGAATTAAATGTGAACTATATAAATACATATTTCTATTTATTTATAAGTAGATGAAAATAGAAGGGATAATTAATCAAATAAATCATATTTAATTAATTAGATTACCTAGACCATTTTTAGGTATATACATTTTTCCCCTCTTTGAAGTTATGTGTTTACACATTGCTTCAAAGAAAATTTTGCTGCTGCTACCAGTATTGACGATTTTTTTTTGGTATGCCCCAGACATTGATTTTTAGGTGATGATAGATATATGCCCCCTTGGGAGATAAATCGATGAATTTTTGGATTTTTTTGGATTTTTTTCAGAATTTTTCAAATTTTTATGATTTTTTGATGATTTGACAATTTATCTTTTGATAAAGAATATTGATTCCGCCAGTTGATTAAATGTTGCCATGCTTTTCCTTCTTGTGTTTGATGATTTTTGATCTTGTCAGCCTTTGATTTGATATTGATTAATGATCTTGATAGATTAGAAGATTATTGATCTCATGATAGGTGAGATTCAATGATTGATTGACCTCATGTTAGATGAGGATCAATGATAGATTGATGATTGACCTCATGATAGGTGAGGTTCATTGATAGATTGATTGATTAACCTCATGATAGGTGAGGTTCATTGATAGATTGATTGATTGACCTCATGATAGGCGAGGATCAATAATAGATTAATGTTTGACCTCATGATAGGCGAGGATCAATGATAGATTGATTGATTGACCTCATGATAGGAGAGGATTAATGATAGATTGATGATTGACCTCATGATAGGCGAGGTTCATTGATAGTCGCTCATGAGATTTGATCAAAGTCTCACCAGAGCCGATTAGATTGATAGTCTGATTGATTGATAATATTGCTAATTTGCGATATGTTATGATCATAGGAGGATTTTAGAGTTCTTCCCAAAGACTTGGGACATGATTTTGTATCTGGTGTAGGCCAATATAGATATCATCAGTTGATGTGGTTTATCAACTTTGATTGATATGCCCAAGTATAGGATTGATTAATGTACTGAAACTTGATGATGTACACTTATTCAGTTAGAGATTTTATGATTCCTCTATCATGTTATTGATTCACCATCCTTGGAAAATCTATAATAAAAATGTAAAAACTAGTATGAATGCAATCTAATTTAACCATGCAAATCTACATATGCAAATGTTGTCATCTTAATAGTCCATTTATCATGCTTTTATCATCATTGAGCCTTTAAAATGTTGAAAGTGAGTACAAGCATCAATGGTATGAGTTAGACCATGATGACCTGAGTACTACTTCCATGATTTTTGATATTGCAAGTGAACACAAGCATCTAGGTATAATTAAACTGAGATGACCTGAGCATTTATTGTGTAAACAAACAAGAATCAATCATTTTGCTATGTGAGTTCAGAATGCCATCAGTGATACTTGGTAGAGCACGTCTTGTGAAAATTCACACAATAATAATGATCAACTCACATACAACAGACAAAGAAAATACCATTCTCCTTCCTAGCTTCTCTAGTTCAATACATCATCGAGTTTCTCCAAAGAAATGATAACAAAAATCAAAGTACAACATTTAAACATTCAAGCTAAAGCGATAAAATCATGATTCAAAAGAATATCATCCATCTAAAGTTGTTTTGATTGATTTGATTTCAGTTGTTTGATATGGATGGTTGATTTTCTAAAATGTTTTGATGTTTGATGTATGTTCAATGTTGAGTTTCCCTATGATCATTTTGTTTGTTGTGTTGTCATATTGTTGTTTACCTATTTTTTTAAGCTCAAGTTTATTGCCCCCAGTGAGTTTAGGATTTTTCCCCCAAGCTAGGGTGAGACACGACCACATTGCTAGGATTTGTACATGAGGTCTGTCTTTTCAAAATGATAAACAAAATGATGACGAAAGTGAATGATCAAGACATGCCTGAAATAGATGGAAAAGGTAGTTTAACTCACAAGTAGCACCTGTTTCTAGGTTTTCACTATGTGTTTTTATTGCACTTTTTCAGATTTTATAATTTTTTTTTTTGTATTTTTGTATTTTTCAGGATATTTAAGATGAAATGAGATGATATGACTGATTGAAGAAACATGATGCCCCAGAATAGGGGTAATGCAACCATGGATAAATGATAGATCAAAATGAAAGACTCACTACAAAACATGTCACACAAGCAACATATCTCTTGTCAAAAAATGATAATGGTTGATTGATTAAGATTCCAAGAATGATTGATTCCATAAGGAATGATGATGATAAGTACTTAGGATCACTAATTTCCTCTAAGTATGATAATATTAGTGATTTTTGATGATTTATTGACAAAAGATATGAGGATTGGATAATGTTTTACAACTAGGCTCAAATATGATTTGCATGATAAGATTCAAGGTTGCAAAGGGACATGGTGACATGGATTTTGATAAGATAGGAGATATGGAATGGAAGAAAGCAAGGATAAAAATAATGAATGGGATGATCAAGATCAACTAGATAAGATAAAAACACAAGACCCAAGTATTTTTCCCTTATTCCTCATCAAGACCAAGGAAATGAAGAAATGATGTATTTATTAAGAATGATGAAATATGGATAAGATGAAAGATATGGTATGGAAGATATGGATGAAGCGTATAGGATAAGATATATGATTTTCAAGAAGATCCTTAACCTTGTCAAGATAAAAGGTGGAAATGTAAGGAATGCGCATAGAAAGGATAATGACCATGAATGATAAGATGGACAAAACTTGTCCCTAAGTGTAGAGTGCAATAGGAATATGGAAGATAGGATATGGATGATAGGGAGATGGAGGAAGGACTTAAGAATCAAGTTTCACAACCAAATATACCTCTAATAAACCATGGAAATGGGAATTAGATTCCTAAATGGTGGTAGATTAATGATATGATGGAAGAATCTAAGGACTTATGCAAAGGTTTGGGTTACAGGAGAATGATGGGGGATGAATGTTGGATAATGGATAGGAGGTTGGAAGCCCTATTGATGGATAGATGGAAATGATGGCAAGATCAATGATGGCACACACTTTGAAGGGCGGTGGAGTGATGGAGGAAAAATGGATTTGGAAGGTGATAGGTTATTAGATGGAAAATTGGAGGAATCTTTTGGATTAGAAAATTTGGATGTCAATTTAGATTTGATTGCTTCTATGAGACTTTTAGGAATCCAAATGAATTTTGACTTTGATTTTTTCTTTGTGGGCCTTTGTGGCCTTTGACATTTTTCTTTTTGATTTATGGGCCTTTGTGGTCTTTGAGATTTTTGCTTTGATGGGCCTTTGTGGCCTTTTAGATTTTTCTTTTGATTTTGGATCAAATTTTCTTTTATTTTTGCATGTCTCTTTGAGGAGACATGTTGATCCTTTGATACATGTGGATTTTGATATAGAAGCTTTTGATATTTGGAACCCAAATTACTTCCAAGAGCAATAGGAGGTGTGGATTGAGATGAATGATATAGAGGTATTATGGATGAGTTAATGTGGGTAGAATTTCAAAAGGGCATCAAGGATGCGTTCCTTTGTTGTTATTGAGAAATAGGATAGAGGGAAGGTTTGATGGAATAGGATGAGGACCTAGGATAGATGGAATGTTTGATGAACTAGAATGAGGACCTAGGATAGATGGAAGGTTTGATGAACTAGGACACTTAGGCATATAATCAAGGCCGTGGTGATATGGGTTTCTTTGAATAGAAAGGGGTTCTAGGATACCTTGTTCATGAAGGCCTAATCATTTTCCTTTGTAATTCATACTTTGATACATTCGTTTACCAATGGGATATGTATTGTTTTTGAAACAAGATGCGATTCCATTTTGGGGAGGATATGATATGGATGAGAGGATAGGTGTTTCAAGTAAACTAGAATGGATAAAGGTGGAGGATCCCAATTTATAGGTGCGAGGTTCATGGATAGCTTGAATAGGTGTGATAGGATCTTGACATGGGGATGATGGGGTGTTTTGATCTTGACTTGGAAAAGGATCATGAAGTGTAGGAGAGGAAGTAGCTTGATATGTATTAAGTATAGAATCATTATGAAGTGGTATGAAAGGCATATCTTGATCATGAGAAGGATAAACAACTTCATGGGATGAAAGGGTATCCTTGAATGGAAGCATATCTTGATCTTGATGAGGAAGGGAATCATGAGATTTTGTAGAAAGCATGTCTTGATCATCAGTTGGTAAGACACAATTAGATAGGATGGAAGAACTATCATTATTTGGTGATGCAATAGAATCATGAGATGGTATGCATTGATTAGATGATGTGGAAGAAGAACTTGGAAGGATACTTGTCTCTTGAGATGGAAGGGAATTATTTTGGATGAAAAGTGAAAGGAGGGGATTGTCATAAGATTCTTGAGAAATGGGATCTTGATCAAAGATTGGAAGAATTTGTTTAATTTTGATATCATTGGATGGAGTGGAAAAACATTTTGATCTTGATGTGTAGGGGAGTCTATGCTAGCATACTTTGGATTGAGAGATTGAAATGAATCATTGGATGTTGAAGATATGATTGAAGAGGATGATTGGATGAAATTGTTAACTTGAGTGAAAGAATCTTGAGGTTTATTTTGGCTTATGGTGGATGGAGATAAATTCATGACATGATAGGATTGCTCAATATCATTTGTGTTTGAGGACTTAGATTTGGGCTTATTGAACTTTTGCAAAAATTCAAAGACATTGAACTTGGATGATGTAGTTATTGGTGAAGAAGGTCTCATGTTCATTGTTTGGTTTCTTTCTGTGGTTTTTCTTTGTATGTCTTGGAGTCGTTGTTGAAGGTTTTGCATCTGCTGAGTGAAAGCATTCAATTTATCCTCATCTATTTCAGCGATGGTGGTTTGAGTTTTAATTTCCTTTTATTGGAATTTTAGTCTTCATGGCCTTGTTAAAATGGACATACAAACTTTATTGTTTTCAATAAACTTTTGATCTTAGTTTGGTATAGTGTCAAGGATATTAAATTAAGTCAAATAGAATGATAGATTCTATTGATTAGATTAAGTTGATAAGTTTGATTATACAACTTCGTTTCTTTGATTTAGGATGACTAATCTTGAAACTTAACTTACTAATCAACTATGTTTTATTAAGACACTTTTGGATGGTAGATCTTGGTTTGATTTGAAAAAATTCAATTGTAAAGTCCAATTTATTTAGGTTTAAGACTCTATTTTGATTTAGGAAAGTCTCTATTATGAGAAAAATCTGAATTTTGATGATAAAAGTTTGATAGACACTAAAGACAACTCTTTGGATTTGATTTTCTGGATGCACTATAATAGTCTTCCAATGCACTAAAAAACCTAACAGATGTGCTAAAATTTTGTTTTGATGCGCTAAATGATCCGTAATTAGAGTTTACAAAACTAACTTGTAAAATAAATCTAATTACAATAATTTCCCAATCTAATACAGAATTGCATGATTATGCTTTTTAACCGTTGAAATTAAAATAAGGTACACTTTAAAATCAATTATTGACAAATAAACTAAATTGAACTAGAGAGAAATTAAGATAGAAGAGAGAAGAATGAGACAGAGAAATAGAAGGATCACAATGCGCAGATTGATAACGAAGTTCGTCCAATGTGGACTATGTCTCCAGGTCTGCTTCTCAATGCTGGGACCACTTTATTGATAATGTGAAACAAAACTATGCTTTGTTACAATACCCAAGCCTTTAGAACATGCATACAACTCTCCTCACAGTCTCTCTCAACACTTGAAGACAATTCAGACGTCTTCATGTTTACAAAAATATCCTCTGAAAGAATTCTCTCTCCTTAAACTCTCACAATTGCAATAATTCTACTATAATACAATTATTCTCCAAGAGAATTTTCAATGTCTTCACCCCATTATAAAACTCCTAACTCTCACCCCTTTTATACATAAAAATTTCCCAATATAGTTTACAACCATATGATTACAAAAATCAGCCCATATCACCCATTACAAGTAAAAATCACTTACAATTTCCCCTTATTTACATGGATAAATCTACATATCCCATACAATATTATTCAAATTTTGTAAGCCCCTTGATAATATTTTAAAAATATATCCTAAATATTCCCCTATCTCCTATTTTGAATTTAACAGTCTTTAATACAGGGCTTATATTAACTTGAGCCCTTAAAAACCTCTTTAAAAATCCCAATAAAATCTTTCAATATGTCTTAAATATATAATTTAAGCACTTTATAGTTTTATTTTCTCGAGCTATATAAAGCTTAAAAATAGGGGTTTATGTTATTTTTTAGGATTTTAGTTCTAACCTTTTAAATAGGGAAGATAACTTAAAACTAGGGGTTATGAACATTAATAGGGGGTTTTAATTTTAAAATATGAGGTTACAGATTTTTTTTCCTCTCCTTGTTTTATGGGCAAGGCAAGAGGATTTTAAGGGATAAAATCCCACCAAATCCTCCTTGAAATCATAAAAATATTTTAATTTTTAAACCATATGTGTTTTTTTACAATATGGTTTAATCCATATTTATGCCACCTTTTTCCAATAATGGTGTGCCACATGGAGAGGTGAGATGACGCCAAGTGTCAAGGGCTGATTGGCCATTGTGTTGACTAGACTGATGACAAGGCGTTGACTGGTCAATGTATGTTGCCAACTTTGACCGCTTGTATCTTGTGCAAATGGACTCCATTTTCGATGAAATGAGTTTTGTCAGAAAGCTCTTGACAAGCTCTTACGATGACACCCCATTTGACCACCTTTGACAACTTCAATTTTTTTCCCTTTTTCTGAGCCCTCTGATTTATCGATTGACCAGAACTTTGACTACTCACAACTTTTGCATACAGACTCCTTTTGAGCCCGTTCAAGTTGTATCGGGTTTGTGTTGGTAGGCTCTACACAATGATGTTGGTTATGAGAGATTTTGAGACTATGAAAATTTCAAGTTCTTTTGGATCCTCCTGGATCACTAAAAAATTGGTTGAATGTGTAGTATTGTTTTTCCTATGCGCTAGAAAATTGGTTGAATGCGCTAGACTGTTGCTTCTATGTGCAAGACTGTTACTTTGATGCACTAAAGTTTTGGTTCAATGCGCTAAAACAAACCTCCAGTGCACTAAAATATTCCTAGATGTGTTGTTAAACAAATTGTATGCACCAAAAAAGACAATGAATGCACTTTTCTAGAAAATGTTTTTTGATTTTGACAATTTGCTTGGTTTTTCTTGTTTTAATCAGTGAATTTGTTATCTCCAATGTATAAACTTCTGATTACTGATATGGTAATTGATTTTTTTGTTTGGAAATTGTAGGAATTCATTACTTTTGAGTTGGATGATTTCTTTTTGAAAAATAACTTCACACACAAAAGCCAGATTGTAAATAGTTGTTCAGATTCTATGCATTAAACATGTAGTGAGCATTCTAGAATTAGGTCCGATTCTTTCAATTACCACTGGTTTGACACAAATAAAGATAGTTCAAGACTTTTTCTAATTGTCAGGTAGGTCAGTTAAGATATCATAGCCCACATCCTAAAAATATGTCAGCTCACATAGCCCTGTCACCCCCTAGAGGGCGTCCATGTTTTTTCCTTTCTAGAGTCTTAGCCAGAGTTGAATCCTCCACTTTTGGCTAGGGTCTCTGATGTTTATATGGTGAGTGTCTTGGGGGCAGAGTCTTCCCTCCCCTTGCACTGTGGTATAAAAAGTGTTCAGAAACTGACATGGTGAGATACTAACTTAAGGTTTGTAGATAGGGTATCTGTTCAGAGCAACATTTGATATAATCCCTCAGGAGACCTCCCAATCTTTAGAAAAAAGATTTTGGGGATGGTTATCTTGCACACTTCCATTGAATTGTGGGTTTCCCCAAATTCACTTTTGATTAGGGTGGGTTGGAAAACCTGGCTTTGGTTGTTCCCACTTAGGTCGTTCTTGTAGGGTGAGTAATTTTTCCCACTATGGCAGGCCTGCTAAAGGTTTTAACAAAGCATAAAGTGCATGAAATTAATAGAAGAGTCTAACATTTTGATCACCCAATTAAGGGGAGAGCATAGGCCTATCACTGTACAATCACAACAAACAATGTTTAGTTTTAAAGCCCAAATGACGATTTGCTATTCTACATGAAGATATTGCTTCACAAAAGACATGATGTTCATTTTAACCGAGATAGAAATGTATGATGACTACCCTAGGATTGGTGTATTTTAAACCAAATGAATACCCTAGGATTGATTCATTTTAATCCAAATGACTACCCTAGGATTGGTTCATTTTAATCTGAAAAAAAAAAAAACCACTAGCCGTAGTTGCATCGGATCCAGACAAAAAAATTTACAAATTATAAATGCACTAGATCATAGGTCATATGTGCTATAGAAATAGTCATATGCACTATAGAATCAGTCAGGTGCACTATAGAATCAATGAGATGCATTATGAAATCAATCAGATGCACTTGAAATTAGTCAGATGTGCTGGAATAGTCTTCAAATGCGCTAGAGAATTAATTATATGTGTTGGAACAATCTTCAAATGCGCTAGAAAAAGTGTTGTATGCACTAATCCATGTCTCCAGTCGTGACCTGCTAGAAAACCTATAATAAAATATTAAAAATGGGGCAAGAGCCCCACGGTGGGTGCCAATTTATGTGTGAGTAAAATATGTGTATATGAATGACAAACACACCTAATAAGACATTACATCAAGAGATTTAAACAAACAATTAATCTAATTAAAGAAAGAAATCTCTTAAAAGTGTCCTATTGCTCTCTATCTCTAAATATTTATTAAATCACTGTGGTTCTTAGATTGTGTAAGCACTGTGACTGTTAAAATGCCAATCTAGAGAATGAGATATTGTAAAATGCAGGAATCTAATCCTATGTAATGATTGTTAAATGATATGTTGATGATATTGTAGATGACATTGACATAAAAATGATAAAAAAAACTATTGTAAACTAAGATGCAGCTAAATGAAAAACCATGATTATGATTTCTATTCTAAAATGATTTGCTATTGCTATTGCTCAAATGCTTGATTGCTCAAACGCTATTTCTGCAAAGTAAGATTACACAAAGTTGGGATCCATTTCCTGTAGAAAGAGGTTGTATTTATAGATTCCCGGTAGCATATTTGTGATGTGGTAGAAAGTAAGGGTCTGGATTTTATTTGAAGGATTGAATGGTGAAAGATGAAGAAGCCTAAGAAGATTATGGAGATTGTTCCTCCCCACAAAAACATTCAGCTAGAGGATAGGAATGATCAATGAAAGAAGATGAAGAAGTTTGCTTGTAATTTGTCTCCAAATTTGTCTATGAAGGCTGAGTTGAATTTAATTAGATATCAAATATCTAATTTGGTAGGTGCATATGATGAGTGAAAAGAGGAAATAGCTGTAGAAATATGCTTTTTTTTGAATATTTGGATTTATTCAAATTAACAAAAAAGGATATTTAATTTAATAAAACAAACTATAGAAATTTGTTTATTAAATAAATATGGAAGAAATGTGGTAATTAAATAAAACAAAGTATGTGAACTTTTTTATTTAATTAAAATAGAATGATGTGATTAAGATAGAATTATAGAAGACTTAGATAATAATAATTAAATAAAACAAAGTATTAAATTCGTTTATTTAATTAAGATGAAATAATATGATAAAGATAGAAGAATTAAATGTGAACTATATAAATAAATCTTTCTATTTATTTATAAGTAGATGGAAATAGAAGGATTAATTAATCAAATAAATCATATTTAATTAATTAGATTACCCAAACCATTTTTAGGTGTAGACACTTATATATGAACATAAACAACAACACAATTAAGAAAATTAATAAATCTAATATGTAATTTGTGCACTTTATGGTAGTACATCATTGTTAAGATAGGTGACATTATAATTGCTATCCTAATTTGTGATGGAGGAGCATCCAGTGGTGTAAGGGCAATCTTCCATCACCCAAAAATAGTTAAATTTCAAGTTTCTCAGTTTTTATTTTTTTTACATTTTTGGATACCCTTTTTGTCATAATGAAATTCCCAATGTACGGTTTTTATTTTCTATTCCTGGGTTGAAAGATATTGTAGTTTTAGTTTCCCTGATTTGCACCTGAAAATCTTCCGAGTTAGATTTGAGGCACTTAGAGTTCTCGAAACGGCCCCAAAACTTGCCAAAATTGACGTAGCAGATTTTAAGCGTGTTATTGACTTCGAGACCTTTCCAATGGTTCAAACAATTCGCGAATTGGAGTCCCAGATCAAAAGTTATGGCCCCGGGAAGTTGGCGCACTTTCTAGAAGATACGATTGCAAATGTTCTTTTGAAATTTGAACTTCAAGTTGTAATTTTCGGCACCAAACCACCTAAACTCAATTTGAATGTTGTTTTGGATCCAAACTAAAGAGGAGCTCTATTTATGGGCGGGTTTCTAATTTTTGGGTAGCTTTTTGGGGACAAGCTCGGATATTGCGAAAGGGTTATTTTGTAGCTTTCTGTAACTTGCATGTGTTGTAGAACTTGGGGATTTGAGATACTCTGCATGTAAGAAGCTCCATTTTTTGAATAATAAAATTATTCTCTTGTTTTTGGGTTATTTTCTAAGTCTCGGGGTGTGCCCTCATCAAGTGGTATCAGAGTGGGTTTTCTTGAGTGTGTGGACAGATCATCGATCATGAGGCAGTTTGCACCAGGACCATGGTTGTGGATTAAGGTCAAGAAAGATGTCTCCAAGAGTGATGGCTAGTAGGCATGGTGGTGCTAGAGGTGGTCGAGGTGGCATAAATGCTGGTGGAAGAGATGCACTAGCAGCCCTTTAGAGATAGATTGATGCGTTACAAGAGCAGTTGAGAAGAGGGTTAAACCCAAGGGAGGAAAGTGAGGATGAAGGAGAGGAAAAAGGTTCAAATGTAGAAGAGGAAGAAGAAGAAATTGCTCAAGACAAAATGCGGCTAATAAGGACCATTTCGAAGATTGGGAAAAGACCCAGAGTAGAAGTCCCCAGTTATTCCGAAAGTCTGAAGCCAAAAGAGTTGATCGACTAGATCAACAAGCTAGAAGAATATTTTGAGTATGAGGAAATAGAGGACCCAGATCTTGTTAAGTTTGCGAAAATGAAGCTGAAGGGCCATGCTAGTATTTGGTGGAAAGAGGTCTAGTTGGAAAGAAATCAAAGAGGAAAAGGCAAGATCACCAGATGGGATCGCATGGTAGAGAAACTGAAGAAGTAGTTCATACCAGTGGACTACAAGTTAGATCTGTTAAAGAAATTGCAAGGGTTGAAGTAAGGAAGCAGATCTATGAAAGAATATACTGAAGATTTTCACAAGATAATCATCAAAATGGGTCACACAGAGGCCAATAAGGAGAAGGTAGCCCGATATCTTAATGGGTTACAACTGAGCATTCAAGAGGAGTTAAGCTTAGTCAGAATGACCACCATTGAGGATGTGTATCAGTTTGCTTTGAAGGTGGAAGAGAAGCTGAACAAAAGATTTGATGGCAAGGAAAAAGGATGAGGAGGTCAAAGCAAAAGGGGCAATGGAAGACCTTCAGGAAGCCGAAATGATGATGAAAAGAAAAGTGAAGATGTGGGTACCAGCCGAAGCCAAAGGAATGACAACTTCTACCGCCCTCGTTATCAAAACAGTGGTGATCAAAAAGGTAGAGGACGAGGGAGATATGGACAAGTATCTAGAAGAGGTGGTTTCAGAGGAACATGTTTCCAGTGTGGTGAAGAAGGGCATCGAGCCTATGAATGTCCACAACACCAAGGAAGGGCAGACAAAAGGCCAGAAGGTCATGGAAGGGTTGTGCATGCAGATGAGGAGACCTAATCTGAACATTTAGATGATGCTGAAAGGGGAGAAGCCCTAGTGATTAGGAGAGCCCTGGTGATTGAGGAAAAGGAACCGAATAGAGGAAGAATCTATTTCGCACAAGGTGCAAGTGTGAAGAAAAATGTTGTGATGTCATTATTAACGGTGGGAGCATCGATAATCTGGTGTCACAGGAGATGGTCACAAAGTTGAAGCTGAAGAGGGAAAGGCACTTGCATCCGTATCAGATTGCCTGGTTGCAGAAAGACCACAAAGTTTTGGTCAATGAGCAGTGCCTAGTAAAGTTCAAGATTAGGAGCTACCATGATGAGGTACTCTGTGATATCATCCCCATGGATGCATGTCACATGTTGTTGGGGAGGTCATGGCAGTTCGATAGGTGAGCTATACATGATGGCCATGCAAACATTTATTCCTTGAACAAAGGATGGGGTTCGTCACAAGTTGAAACCCCTGAAGGAGACCAAAGAAAAGGTATGCAGTAGTGCTAGAATTTGTTATGTAGATGGAATAAATTTTTAGAAGGTATGAAGCACGAGTGTGTGTGTTATGCATTGATTCCTAGAGTGAGTAAGGAGGATAGTGAGAAGGTTCCAAAAGAAGTTTCTGGGATGTTGGATGAGTTTCAGGATATTGTTTCTGATAATGTACCTGAGGGTTTACCACCAATAAGGAAGATTAGTCATCGATTGACTTGATTCCTAGAGCTAGTTTTCCAAATAAGGCAGTTCATAGCATGACTCCAAGAAAATGAGGAGTTGAACAGACAAGTTCAAGAGTTGTTGAGAAAGGGTTTGATAATGGAAAGTTTGAGTCCATGTGCAGTACCTACAGTACTAGCACCAAAGAAGGATGGGAGTGGAGGATGTATAGATTCCCGAGCCATAACAAGATAACAATCAAGTACAAATATTCCCTTGCCAAGGATGGATGACCTGGTGGATTGTTTGAGTGGAGCTCAGTACTTCACAAAGATTGATCCGAAGAGTGGATATCACTAATCCGCATTCGAGAGGGAGATGAATGGAAGAAAACCTTCAAGACTAAAGAGGGCCTCAGATGAGTGGTTAGTCATGCCTTTGGGCTAACTAATGCACCGAGCACATTCATGCGGCTCATGAACGAGGTACTAAAAGAATTTATGGGAAGTTTTGTTATTGTGTATTTAGATGATATTTTGATTTTCAATAAGACGTTGGATGAGCATCTGATGCATATTCGGAGAGCCTTTGAGAAGTTAAGAGAAGAGAAATTATAGATTAATCTAAAGAAGTGAAGTTTAGTGAAGAGGGAGTTAGTGTACTTAGGGTTTGTTGTCTCAGCAGAAGGTCTCAAGATGGACCCAAAGAAGGTGAAGGCTATTCTGGAATGGCCTACCCCAAGAACTGCTACCGAGGTGAGATCTTTCCATGGTTTGGCTAGTTTTTATAGAAACTTCATTAGAAACTTCAGTAGTATTTGTGGACCCCTGACTGAAATAATGAGAGGGGATAGAAAAGAATTCAAGTGGAGCACTGAAGTGGCAAAAAGTTTTGAACTGTTGAAGCAGAAGGTGACAGAGTAACTTGTTCTATCCCTCCCAGATTTCAACAATGTGTTTCAGGTGGATTGTGATGCCAGTGGTTGAGCCATTGGAGCAGTTTTGAGCCAAGAAGGTAAGCCCATTGCCTATTTCAGTGAAAAGTTAAATGATGCCAAGAGAAAGTATTATGTATATGATCAGAATTTTATGCAATAGTTCAAGCATTAAAGAAATGGAGACATTATTTGTTGCCAAAGGAATTTGTTCTATATACTGATCATCAGGCCTTGCAGTACTAAATAGTCAGGAAAAATTAAATCAGAGGCATATGAAATGGGTAGAGTTTTTGCAGAGCTATACCTTTGTTTTGAAACATAGGAGTGGGAAGTCAAATAGGGTTGCGATGTCTTAAATAGGAGGCATACATTGATGACAAAGATGCATTGAAGTGGTTGGGTTCAATGAACTCAAGACACGATTGTAGAAGATCCGATTTTGAGGTTTTGGAAAGCTTGTAAGGAACCATTATAGTGGGCAGGGACAAGGTGGCTGGATTTTATAATCCAGGATGACATGTTATTTAAGGGGAAGTCAATTGTGTATCCAGAGGAGTTCCATAGGGAGAACCTAATAAAAGGAGAAGCATAGTGGAGGAATGGTAGGACATTTTGGTTGGGATAAGACCATTGCCATTATCATGAGCATTATTATTGGCCTCAGCTTATCACAGGATGTGAAGAAGTTTGTACAAAGTTGTAGGGTATGTCAGATGGCTAAAGGAGTGAGCCAAAATATGGGTTATATCAGCCCTTACATGTACTAGAGAGGCCATGGGAGGATATAAGTATGGACTTTGTTCTTGGTTTGCCAAGGACACAATGAGGGAATGATTCAGTCTTTGTGGTGGTTGATAGGTTTTCAAAGATGGCACATTTCATTCCATGTTAGAAGACCCATGATGTAGTCCACATTGCTGACTTGTTCTTCAAAGAGGTGGTGAGGCTACATGGTCTGCCAAAGGGTATTGTTTCAGATCGTGACACCAAATTTGTGGGGTACTTTTGGAGGACCTTGTGGAAAAAGTTGAAGATAGAGCTAAAGTTTAGTTCTGCACACCATCCACAAATAGATGGGCATACAGAGGTTGTTAACAGGAGTCTGGGTAACCTACTGAGATGTTTGGTAGGAGATAAACCCAAGGGATGGGACTTGATCTTACCCCAGGAAAAATTTTCTTACAACAATTCTTTCAACAGAAGCACTGGTAGATCACCATTCCAGATTGTGTATGGAGGTAGCCCCAAAATAGCTCTAGAATTGAGGAAGATGGACCAAGAGAAGAAAATAAGTGCTGAAGCTGAAGATTTTGTAGAGCACATCAAGAATATACATGAGAAGGTACGAGAACACATTAATGAGATAAATATGCAATATAAGGCTAAGGCAGATCAGAAAAGGAGGAATAAGGAGTTTCAGATTGGCGATGAAGTAATGATCCACTTGAGGAAAGAAATGTTTCCCGTGGGAACCTATAACAAATTGAAGATGAAATTCATTCCCTATAAGATTTTGAAGAAGCATGATTCAGGGAATGCATATGAGGTAGAGTTGTTTGATGGAATCAACATTTCCCCTGTGTTCAACATTTCAGATTTGATAGAGTATCATGAAGGTGGAATGAAGGAAGCACCAGCAATAGGGCAATATGGCATTCCAGCACCTACTTTAGAAAGGGAGGAGATTGAAGCAATCTTGGATAGTCATGTGGGAAGGAGTACCAGAAACATGCAATATGAAGAATATCTAGTGAAATGGAGAGGAAGGCCTGTGGAAGATTCATCCTGGCTATCTAATGTAGCGGTTGACTGGTTGGGTTTTCCTCAACCATCTGAGACGTGACAAGGTCACTTCTCAAATTACCCTGGATGTCTGATGCAGGAGCATCTAGTGGTGTAAGGGCAATCTTGCATCACCCAAAAATAGTTAAATTTCAAGTTTCTCAATTTTTAGATGTTTTTTAAATTTTTGGATACCCTTTTTGTCATAATAAAATTCTCAATTTATGGTTTTTATTTTCTATTCCTAGGTTGAAAGATATTGTAGTTTTAGTTTCCCACATTTTCACCTGAAAATCTTCAGAGTTAGATTTGAGGCACTTAGAGTTCCCGGAACAGCCTCAAAACTTGCCAAAATTGGCGTAGAAAATTTCATGCGCGTTATTGACTTTGAGACCTTTCTAACGGTTCTAACGGTTCACGAATCGGAGTCCCGGATCAAAAGTTATGGCCTCGGGAAGTTGGCGCACTTTCTAGAAGATACGATTGCAAATGTTCTTTTGAAATTTGAACTTCAAGTTGTAATTTTTGGCACCAAACCACCTAAACTCAAATTTGAATGTTGTTTTGGCTCCAAACTAAAGAGGAGCTCTATTTATGGGCAGGTTTCTAATTCTTGGGTAGCTTTTTGGGGACAAGATCAGATATTGCGAAAGGGTTATTTTGTAGCTTTCTGTAACTTGCATGTGTTGTAGAACTTGGGGATTTGAGATCCTCTGCATGTAAGAAGCTCCATTTTTTGAATAATAAAATTATTCTCTTGTTTGTGGGTTATTTTCTAAGTCTTGGGCTGCGCCCTCATCAATTTGATTTATATGTCTCCACGTTCTTTGGAAAGTGTTTTAGGGAACATGAGGGAAAAAATATTTATTATTTATTTTTCCTTTGAAAAATTATAAATTGCATTCAAAGAGGTAGACCCTTTATAGTGGTGGTTACAATTTTTTTTGGGAGGATATTCCTCTTGGGCATCCAACTTTGTGAGTGGGGACCACTTTAGTGTGCATGTCCTTGCATGTTATTTACACATTTTTCATGTTATTGCATGGTTGGGTTCCCAATTTTGCATGTTGGTTCATGCTCTTGCATGTGGCCATCGAAGTCGTCGGTGAGTTATGGAGCACTTGGGTTTGGCTATGGGTTAGGCACCCATGTGAAAGCCATGTGAGAATTTAATATTTTATTCCATGTTTATGGGTTGTCCCCTAAGGGGGGCACAAGTTTTTACAAGTGGTTTTTCTTGTTGTTTTGGGATACCATTTGTGGTATTCTTTCCCAAAAACTTTTTATATATTGGAGCCTTGAGATGGTGGTTTGTAAGAGTTGGTTTGTAGGTTGTTAGAGCAATGAAGTGCTACTAGGTTATAAAGAGGATGGTTGTATTAATATACTTCCTTGAAGACTAATACAAACATTGGATCTCTTGGGGTGTGGATTTTTTTCCCACAAGGGTTCCTCCACGTATATCTTGTGTCACTTGTGTTTGATGACTTGCGGTATTACAGATTTTTCTTTCATTGTTGTAATTGTCAATCACATAATATTTCAATGGTAATATTGAATATATATTTTCAGATTTGTAACCAATTTAATAAGTTCATATTGTTGCAAGTTTTACCTTGGATTTCCAACATTTTGTATCAGAGCTAATGGTTTTGTTAAGAGAGAGACACCTTTCTTTTGAATGTTGAAAGTTTTTTGGTTGTAGTGGGAGCTTGTGCATTATGAATTTTGTAGATTGTAAAGAAGATTGTAAACCATGGCTGCTAGCTCCCATTTAGATATTGAGAATTTCAATGACACTAGCTATGAGATGTGGAAGTTGAAGATGGAGGATCTCCTTGAAGAGAGAGATCAGTGGTTGGAATTTTCTAGTGAAAAGAAACAAAAATCAAAGTCTAATTAATATGGGAAGAAAATGAACAAGAGGGAATGAGGAACCATTTGGTTGTGTCTTGCAAATTCCATCCTCTTGAATGTTTCAGAAGAATCTACCACATATAATTTGTGGAAGAGGATAGGTGATATTTACCAAACTCAAAGTTTATCTAAATTTTGGTATCTCAAAAGACGTTTGTATTGTTTAAAAATGAAGGATGGTGATTCTATTGCAGAACATTTAAATGCTTTTAATATGATTATAAGTAAAATTGTATCTATAGATGTTAAGATAGAAGAAGAAGATAAATTTATTTTGATGCTTTGTTCTTTACCCAAAGCTTGGGAAAATCTAATTGTTTCCATAAGTGGTTGTGGTACAAAAACAAAGATGTATAATCTCATTACAATACTTTTTTTGGAAGAGATGAGATGAAATTCCATGAATGTGGGCACCCAAGATGTCTTGCATGTGTGAGGAAGGTCCAAAGAAAAAATAGGTCTAAAGGATGATCTAAAACCCCAAAGAAGAGCAGAGTAAAGTGTTGGAATTAGAGGGAATGTGAAGGAGTGTAGAAATTAAAAAAAGAGTTTGAATACTTCCACAAAAAAGTTCTCAAAAGATGGTGATTGTGATTCTTTGTTTATTTTTGCTAACACTATTAGTGATGATGCTTGGCTTATTTATACAAGTTGATCCTACCATATGACTCCTCACAAGGAGTGGTTTACTTCATATTTAGCTTATGATGGGGGAGAAGTTTTCCTTGGTGATAACAACATGAAGAAGATTGTTGGTAAGGGAAAGGTAAAGTTGTGTTTCAATGATGGGATGGTTTAAACCCTTGATCATGTTTTACATATTCCAGGGCTTGTAAGAAATTTACTTTCAGTATCCAAGTTGAATGATTCTAGAATTCCTATAACATTTGACAAATTTGGTTGTAGGTTGGTAAGAGGGAGTTTAGTGATAGCTAAAGGATCTTGGATTGGGACTTTGTTTAGGCTTGATGCTTTCAATTTTTGTAATTTTTCCAATGTATCTGGCACTGAAAATGCATGTATGTTGTGGCACCATAGATTGGGTCACATAAGTGAAAAGGGTCTTAAGACCATTTTGAATAAAAAGTTGGTTGATGGTATTTTTGATTATTCTATTGGTTAAAATGATTTTTGTGAGCATTGTGTGTTTGGTAAACAAAATAGATCATCATTTTCTAATGGAACTAATAAAGAAAAAATATTATTAGAGATCATTCATTCATATGTGTTTGGACTAGTGGATGTTGACTCTTTTGGAAAATCTCATTATTATGTTACCTTCATTGACGATGTGTCAAGATACACCTGTATTTATTTTATGCATGCAAAATATGAAGTTTTCACTAAGTTTAAGGAATTTAAAGCCTTAGTTGAGAAGCAAATGAATTATAAGATAAGGGTGTTGAAATTTGACAATGGAGATGAATATTGTTCTATGGAATTTGATTAGTTTTGTAAGAATGCAAGTATTATTCGACAAAAGAATACACCATATACACCTCAACAAAATGGGGTAGTAGAAAGAATGAATCAAACCTTGATGGAAAGAGCTAGGAGTTGAGTGGTGCTAAGCTTCATAGATGCTTTTGGGCATAAGCTATATTTATTACATGTTATTTGGTTAATAGATCTCCTTGTTTAGCTTTTGTTGATAAAACTCATTATGAAGTTTGTATAGGTAGAAAGCCTTTAGTTTCACATTTAATGGTCTTTGATTGTGAGGATTTTGTTCATGTGCCTCAAGAGAAGCATTCTAAGTTGGATCCAAAAGCACCAAAATGCATCTTTGTTGGTTACAATGAAAATGTAAAAGGTTATAAGCTTTGGAATATACTAACCTATAAAATGGTTTTTGTTGATGCCAAAAATTGGCAAGGTAACAACCTTTATGGGAAACTCAGTTAATGGGGGACTAATTGCACTAAACTGAGTGACCTCCTATTTTTAAAGAAGATGACTTCTTCTGTACTTGGAGTTTTGGAATGGGAAAAGGAAGGAGATATAAAAAATGAAGTCTAACTAAGGCGATGCGCCAAGACTTAGATGTAAGGCATGAAAAATCTATCTTTTGGATGCAATTTAAGGGCCCGTTCAATAATCTGCTATGTACCAGAATAAAAAAAATCAAAGATGAAAACCTGAATAGTTTATCTAATGACAAAATAATTCCCATATACATTTATTGAAAAGAAGAGTCAAAAGACATGGTCTAACTCAGCAAGGTTATATTGAAATCATAGAAGTTATGCAAATAAACAATTTAGGATAATAATGGCACAATATAATGTTTTATGAAATAGCCTAAAAAATAGAAAGGCCGAACAATGGCACAGCCTGAGAGTCTTATACAATAATCTAAAAGCAATACAAAAGGCCTAGTGTCTTTTCCCTATTTTTTTTGTATCTTCCAAACTCATTTTCAGCAAGAAGAAGCAATAAATATAGATAAAAATCCCACCGCCTGGTGGGCCAGTAACAAAAAAAATCCACGCAATGATTCCTACAACAATAATTTCCTTCGGTTGTTGCAATAGAAAAAATTCAGGCCATGGAATATAGTTGCTTCTCAAACAAATGCATCCCCTCTGAATGATGGTAGTGGTCCCAAAAAATTCTTGTGCAAACATGTGCCATTCACCCATGAAGACAATTAGAATATGTGGCAATCTGGCAGGGCACACTGCTCACTCTCTTCTTCCATTCAATGAAGTCCCCATGAAAGAGACACGTGGCAATAGGTCAAGGCCCGTTTGTTGATTCCTCCTCCTTGTGATGGAAAACTACACAGTGAAGACATGTGGAGGCATTCTTTACTACCGACATTGATTGCGGGGTCTGCCTAAAAAGTGAATGCATATAGACATTACATGGCACACAGATGGGGCTCAATTGAAAATTGAAGGGAAGCAGCCTTGAAGTGCATGCGGTGATGACATGTGGAAGCATAGTGGAGGCTGGTAGGAGAGTGAAGGAAGGATTCCCTACGAGGAGCACCTGGCGGACATATGGTGGTAGTGGATGAAGTTCTACAAAAGGAGGCCAAATGATGGTCCAAATAAATGAGGCACAGGCTGGTACTTCATAAAAATAAAAACCACCTAGAGGGAGCTAGAGGAATTTAATATTCACAACTTTTGGTGACTACTAGGGGCATTTTTCCTACAGAATGAGGAACCCAAATTTTTTTTGGCTTGCAGACCAAAGTCCTATTCATTGGGTGACAAAGTCAAAGATTAGAGAGAGTAGTCTATAGAGGTAGCCAGTCAGCCTCAGATGGTATCGATATGTCACGAAAATTCTCTTATGCTCTCTTAGATCGATCATTTCTTTATAAGGCAGTGTCACGAATATACCATCCCTAGACTCAAGTTGGAAAAGTATCCATGCAATCTGATGAGTGATTCCTTCAATATCCACTACAGTAGGGGGTTGAGAAGCTTTGGAAATTAGATGTGTCCTAGTACTTCTCTTCTATCTTTGTCGTAATCTACTCTATAGTAGCCACCAAGTCGTCAGAAATAAATGGGGAGGGTAAGCCCATTTGAGTTAGTTGGGAGAGCCTAGCCCACATGTTATTCATGGTCTGGTCCAGTGTGGCAACACACTCGTTAGCATGGAGGATGGTCATGTGGTAGTGGATGAACTTGTTCATTGTTTTGGTAGCAACCTTCCTATCCCTGATCCATGCGTTTGCTAAGTCCTCATCTGAGAGCATGTATAGCTTATCCAACAATTTTTTTGCCTCAGGAACCTTATTTTTGATGATTTGTAGGAACTTATCACTCGCTCCATGAACTTCCCTTCCTAAACTTGTTGCCTCCACCATAAATTGGAGTGTCGGTTGAAGAGTCAAGTAGAATGCCTTGAATTTTTCATAGTATGAAATCTATAATTGCTGAGCCATTGGAAGGAGGTTTGATTGGGCCGTAGGGGGTTGGGGAGAATTCTTCAAAAATACAATCTCTGCATCCTTTGAACCAAAATTTTGTGTCACTTCCACAACCTTTTTGTTTGTGGTCGAAAGTTGCTACGACAAAGTGTTCCATTTGGTGAGCCATTTTTCTTCAACCCAATTTTTGTTCACTGATTCTATTTCAAGGGAAGACTTCATCTCCTAGACTTCATTCTCCAATTGGGCCTTTTGGTCCTCAAAGTTAGTGTCCTTCTACTGCATTTTTTGCTCTAATTAAGTGTGTTGATGGTCAAACTCCTCATCTTTTCGTTGCATCTCTTGCTCCAGTCGAGCCAACCGGTCCTTTAATTCTACATTTCTATACTGTAGCTCAATGACTAGGCTGGAATCATTGGATTGGAGCTTCGCAAGCTCTTCCCAAAGCTTAAATTGATCTATTTGCACTTTCTTCGATAAGCATGCAAATTCTGCTTCTCTTGCCTTGTCCTTCACCAGTAGGACCTCAATCCTCTCCTTTACAACTTTAAGCTCCTCTTCCCTTTTTTTCAATTGGCAATCAGACTTAAGGAAGTCGGTAGTCACTGTTGATGGTGTTTTCTGCACAACAACTCAAACAGAATATAATATCCCATCTCTCTTAAAAGGTAAATCTCTATCAGCAAGCCTCAAGAGATAACCTCAAGGTGTCTAATGTCAGGTCTTGACAATGCATAAACAACTCAGTGATAAATGTGAAAATGTTGGTAATCACAATGGGACCTTACTACAAGCAAAATACTGAATCAAAATTTATCAGATCTGACAATATGTTGATAGTTCAATCCTAGATTTAACCCAGTAATCAAAGAAATAGGAAAAGATAAGGGGTTTCGAAGAGATTTCTAACTTGATACTAAACCTAAGATCAATAATGAAAATGACAAACACCTAGAATGGAACAATCCCTCAAAATTGATCTCTACTTGACCCAGATAAATCTGCAATCTTATAGAAACAGTGCAATCTTCTAAGGTATTAAGATTTTCAAATCATGAGTACTCATTCAAACAACCCTATAGCAATCGAAATGAATAAACCCTCACAATTGAACTTAAGCAAAAGGAATATGAAAAGTCCAGGCTAACTTTGCCAAGCAACTAATAATCATTTGGTTGCAAAAGGTATGGACTGAGAGATTGCTGCAACATTCAAGTATCAAATCACAGACATTATCAAATCAAATCTAATCTAAATATTAAACTCCTAAAAACAATTTTAAAGATAGAAGAACAATAACCATGCAAGACAAGAGAATACCAGTATGGCACCAACTCACAATGTCATTACTTGTATTCAAATTATCCACTGTAGCAACAATTCTAGCTTTGTGTTACAATATTTTCTTGAGAGCAACTACTTGCAAACTTGCCCTAATTGATTCTCTTCTAACTATTTCTGCTCTATTCTACTTTTATCTTCTAGCTTCTTAACAAGTAACCCTTACAAATGAGGCAAAATGCCAAATATATAGAAACCCTAGGAAACCCGTCGGCCCAGCAAGAGTTTCACAACATTAATTAGGCACCACCAGTTAGCCCAGAGAAAGTCAAAATAGAACAAAGGAATGCATTAAATGCACGAACAACACCCAGGTCATCCTGGGATTCCCAATGCAACACGAGTTAATGTAGGGCGCGATAATGGGGAAGCACAAATCTTGAAGTAGTTGGGCATTAACTGCCCTCCCCTTTGTCTCTATTCTGATCTGACCCCTCATGAACCTTCAAAAGCATCCCATCCAAGTCAGCTATTGGTGGAAAATGAAAAACCCTAAGTCAATTTTCAATGGATGCAATTTTTTCTCTTGAGTGTTTGACCGACTTATCCCAATCCACCTTATATGTCATATATTTATCAATAACTGCAAGGTAGGTGGCTACATCGTCCAACTGGTGCTCAGAAACATAATCATCATCAAGTGGCGCATAAAAATCCTACCACCAACTTCTAACCTGCTCCAGACTCAAACATTCGGGAGAAAAATTCCTTCGTCCCGTCATAATCTCAAAAAAATCAATGTAGCCGCCATAGACACCATTTAGGGTATCATCAATCTGCCTTGTTTGTTTATAAATCTTTTTCAACACCTTCTGCCTAATTTGCAGTGCCTCAAACCATTCCCAAGGCTCATCAGTTTTAGAGAAGGGAAGGATCTTGTCAGTTACTAATCTATCCTTGGTGTATTCCATGATAGTCCCGATTTTCTGTAGAAGGAGATCATTGTCTTCCTTATCTTGTACTAACACCTATTTCAACCAATCCATCATCCTGGCTGTATCTTTCCCTGTTGACAGGATTTATTTAATAGCCTCATCACCTTTTATGTGCACCCCTTTCAACCAATTCGCAATGGAAAGGGTGGAGGCCTTCATCTTTTCAGCCTACCCACGATGACAACACTAGAACCCTCATAATCTTCAATGTCCTGTTTGACTGATGTAGGCCCCAAGTTGAAAGTCTGAATATTGTAATCCCTTCCAACCACATCATCTCTATTTTTACCCAGAGCAGGGGTGGCAATGTGAGCAATTCTATCATTAGCTTCATCTCTCTCAATCCTCGAGATCACCCTAGCCTTCTTCTTACCTTTTGCTTTCCCAATCTTGGCTATGAGCGCACCCCAATTCGGTGGTGCATCTTCCACCACTACGTGCCTCCTTTTTATTTCTCTATCAAGCCATTCTGGAATAGCAGGCTCCAACTACACTTGGCTCTGCCCTACTCCTTGTTGATCTCCTGCTATCTCCTCTCCCAAATTCTATTTCTCAGGAGTCTCATCCTTATTCCTTTTCTCTTTGATGTGTTCCTCCTCACACTTAGGTGATGGGATCTTTTCTGCCTCTTCTTCCCTTGGAGGAGACTAAACTTCTTCATTTATGACTGGCAATCCTGCATATGCAACCAATGGAGATTGCATTACCTTTTCAACCTCGGCCTCTACACTGTAAAGTTCTCCTTCATGGAACTCTTCCCCTTCAGTATCCGAGTGATCCTCAATATTTTCAATCTCACTAGTCTTGCCTTGAGCCTCATTAGAGAAAGGCACATCACTATGCTTCTCCTCAAAAAAAAACCACCGGAGGGAAATCTGCCTCAGGCACACTGCCTCTGGGAGAAGGAGTCCTAGACCTCCTTGTATATACCTTAGACTTCTCCCCTGAAATTTCAACATTTACCACTAGTGGGGCAACTTCTTCCCCTCCAACCTTGGAGCTAGCCTTCTCTAATAATTTTATGATTCTTCTCCTCTTGGGCACTAGCACATCAACCTCTGGATTCTGCTCCCCTGTTTCCTTTTGTTCAGACTTCTTGGTCGTTGTCCTCTTCTTGGCCTTTGGCTTTCTCTATTTTTCTACTTCTTGGGCCTCTGTTTCTTGAACACCTTTTATCTTGATTTTGAAAGGAGAATCCAACTTACCCTTGCCCTTAGGATCTTGCTCGGTAGACTCTTCAGAGGTGGATTGGGGGTCTAAATCTCCCATTAGCACATAGGTGCACTGTACACCATTATTTTCCAGCTCCCATAGTTTATGCCTTAGCCACATCCTAGTGAATCTAATAACAGGGTCATTCAACTACTTCAATTCTGTTTTGTCCTCCTCTAACTAATTCACATCACTAATCGGTCTATCTTTTATGGCCTCATAGGCATGATCTTGAATTAAATTCCCAACATCTTCCAATTGATCAGGACTGCCTTCACATTATACAATCAAACTGACTCAATTGGAAGCCGGGAGAATTTCTTCTTTGTGACCTCATACTCATCACCATGGTTGGCCCAGTAGTCCCCCAAGTTCACCTTATGGCTATATTCCCTACTAGCCTTCTTGTGGGCTTCTCTTGTAATATCAAACCCTGATCTCTTAGAATGAAAAGAAAGACCGAAGGTACTCATTTCTTCCTCTGAAGCCTGGGTAGAAATAATGAAAGGGCATGCCTCTTCAGTGCCAATCCTTAGGGGAAAACCTCCATCAAACCCTATCTTGTATTTGTCTTTCTTGACAATAGCATCAAAGTCACAAATATGTCTAGTTACTTCCAATAATATAATGTGATTAGTGGGATACCTTGGAAGTTTGTATGGGCCCCCCTGGCAGCCATCGATCTGAATGTAGGAGAAGGTTGGGAATTGTATAAACCAAGCCCCATACCTCTTGATGAGATCCTTGGCTTGATCTGAAATTCTAACATGCTCTACCTCCTGAAGCATTCTGGTGATATACATGGTAAAGGCATCATTTTCCCTCCTATAGTTTGAACCTCCCAAATGCAATTGAGGGAAAACTTTGTAAATAACATCCTGTCCAAAAATTCCCTTTGTATCCAATCCCTTATAGGGATGGAATCTTGCCAGTGCATAGACCAAATATGAAGTCATTGTGAAAGTCTTGGTCTGCAACACATTGGATAACTATTCATGGAGTATTCTTCTAATCGGACCAACCCAATGATAACCGGTGAATTCTTGCTCCATCCTTACAATGGCATTGCACATCTAGTTCTCAAATACTCTTGGATTCCTCAATCTAGTCACCCTATGGAGTAATGTAATTGGATGATAGTACTCCTTGAATTTTTCACTTAATAACTGCTTTGGCAGTTTGGAATAGTGGGACTTAGGATTTTCCAGCCAAGAATTGATGAATGGCTAGGATTTCATAGTCTGCTCTTCATAGAATTCCTTGGCAGACCCCATGCTGAATGCCACCACATGAGATCTGTATGGTATATCAAAATTCTGGGCAATAGAGATGAAGTTGAGGTTTGCAATCACTCTCCCTTGAGGACTGATAATCTTTTGTGCACCCTAGTCCTAATGTTGGGCACATTCGAGGACAAGCTCATAACACTGCACTATTGGAGGGAAACTAGCTACATGTGCCAAACTCGACTCTTTCATTCTTCTGGCCACCAAAGGAAGATCTTTAGCTGCCATTCTTTCTTTGAACTCTTTGTAGTCCCATTGTCCAACATTCGTATCAGTCACCTCTGAGCAGACATAAGTGACTTTTCTCTTAGGAATCTTGCTCTTGATATCCAGCTTAATCCTTTATGCATCAAACATTAAAGATCTAGCTACTGCCTTGCTAGATTCAACCTACATCCATCAAGAAAATCATAATAAAAACCACAGGGGAGCAAGGTTAAATCATCAATACATCACTAGAATGAATCTCATATAGCCAAAGTGTCATTAAATCTCATATGAGATGATCTCAACAAATTTTGGGTTTCAAGACCATCCGCAGAATCTGAGCTAGAGAGGAATTTTGAGAAATTCTAGACTGATTGGATTCCAATGGAATGACCAAGAAACACCTACTTAGCCATTAAACCTGATCATGATCAATCAATAAAATTCATAGGAGATCATAAAATAGCATGAAATAATCATTAAATGTATCACAAATCATAAACAAATCCAATTATCTCATGTTCCCTTATATTTCATCATGTTTCAAGAAAATCCGTGAGGGACGAATTCTTGCGAAGAACGAACCAGAGAGGAAACTTCAGAAAATTAGGGAGACACCAAATTTTGGAGAAATCTAGACCCGACAGAAATTCACGGATAAGCAAAAACTCCAAATCAATGTAGATTCCGGGAATGAAGGTTTGGGTAAGAGTCAGTCATCTTGCCGAGAAGTCTTGGTGACTTTTGGGAGGTCATGTCGAAGGATGTCATAGGAAGAGGTTTCGCCAAGGCCTGGTGGTTTTGGTGTAACATCTTGCTGACCAGTGATATAGAAAATATGTTGATATGACCAATGGGTAGTTGTGGTAAGGTCCTAGCGAATCTCTTGTGTCTCACCAACTTTCGTGGTCCAAGCAAACACTCCGGCCAGACTAAAGTTTTTTGATATGAGGTATCAGCAAAGTTGCGGTGTCTCACTGACTAGCGATAGGTTATGAATTCAACCAGAGGTCTTTCCGACAAGATGTGGTCTCCCCAAAAGAAGATCCGAGATCACCAAGAAATGAAGGTTTCGCCATGAGGTCCTGGCGACTGTTGGTAGTCTCGCCGAAAGTGAAGGTCTTAGCAATTGATGCGAGCTTGCTAAAAGGTCCCAGCGAAGGATGGATGTCTCAACAAAGCAACTAAACATCAGTATAACTAATGGAGCACGCTATGACCTCTTGCCGACTAGGGCTTGTCCTACTGATGGTGTATAAGGAAATGCATGTCGATGAGAGACTTTCTTTCAGGGTGAGGTCTCGGCGATCAAATATGAACTTAGGAAGGCTCCTCAGTGAAATACAGGGTGATTGATATTGCATCCCCCAAACTGTGAAGGGTCACAACGAAGAAAATTTAGAAGGGACGGATAGTCACGATTTTACTCAGACGTGAAATCAATCATGAATTTCAAAAGTTCAACTCAGGACAAGTCAGGGATGGACCTTTCAAAGATTTTCTTTACATTCTAGGTCAATTTTAAGATGAAATAACCTGACATGGCATTGCCCTAGGTTTCAAACCCTATTCATCCACCATTAGCACATAGGCTAGCTCCGAATTCAGTTGTTTCAACTGCTAAGTTGTTACTAAGGTTTACTAAATACTCTCAGGCAAGATTCATCAAAATGCAGATAGACAAATGAGCTCAAAAATCACCTAGGAGATGACAAGTGACACAATACTGAACAACCCTAGCATGAAATAATCAAATACGTAGGAAATCGAATCCCACAAGCTCTCCTAATATCAACATGCCATACATAATTCTCAATCAAAGGTAGGGAAATCAAACACATACCATTATGAAGCAGAAATTGATCTCAGAAGCAGCAAACGCAAAGCCCAATGGTGTCCACAAAGAACAGATGCAGGAATGCACAAGAAATTGCTACCAAATCAATCAATTGCAAGAAAGCATTCCTCATCTCAGAGGATGACAAATAGTAAGCATAATGGCATAAAAGATTCGATAAACCAAGTTAAATACATCCTTCAAGGAACGCACAAAGCCATTAATGCAATCGATAGGATAGTCAAGAAACTTGGAAAGCCGACGACAGGGTGGAATTCGGGAAAATCCGGCCCACGTAGAAATCCTCGAATACCAAAAATCCCCGAACAACAGGGTCCATCCGTAGTCCAAGCGGGACCCAAGAAAATCTGACCAGGGTGGAAAATCCTGAATCCGAGTAAAAGCCCAAAATTCATCTAGAACTTTAGGATTTTCAATGAATAACCTAGGGAAACACTTAGGCATTCAAAGTAAACATTTAAGCACATACCTAAGTAAGACAAAACCTCAAAATGAAAGGGCCACGATGCCAAAACTGAACTGAAAGAGGGTACCTGCTTTCAGCGGGGTGTGTGTGTGAAAACTGCACAACAAATGTTGACTTCTGCTAGGAAAATGCTCCAGAGCATTTGATGATGAACATGAATCAAGAACCCAGAATCTATGGTTTCAATCTCACCATCAAACAATCAAGTTAGAATGTAAAGATTTAGAGAATCAGAACCAAAGGGTAGATCAAACCTTGCATAAACTGAAAATCCAAGTGTGTGCATATGAGTTTCTTTCCCTCCTTAAGCTACTACAGAAACCAAGTTCAGTCAAGTCAGGCTACGTAAGGATTCTAACTTCAAAAGCAACCTGGATAGGGTCTCGCTGCCAGTCAAGCGTCCATAGCCCTAACGAGGTTATCGCTGTGACTCTCTTGAATATAGCTCTACTACCAGCTAGGCGTCCATAGCCCAGGTAGAGATATTCAGGTACCCCTGATGAGTTGAATTTATTCTTTTGATATTCAATATTTCATTTTTCTATCTTTTGATATTCTTTATATGTCATTTTTATTTCAACCTGTAAACAATGAAGTTCACACTTAGGGCTGAGAACCACAGTGGCACTGAAGCAAAAATAGGATTTTTCACCTGAAAAAACTTCACAAGGATCCTACAGGAACATAAGGATTCTTAAGATATACGAGAGATATAAGATTTTCAGAATACTTCAAATTCAAATCAAAACCAGTGACCTATCCTCAATAAATCAAACATTGAGACTATTGGTAATAGCAAAGACTTCGACCATCCTTTCAAGATGCGAGACTAAAGCCCACCAAGGAAATACTTAGAACAATCCCAGATAATGATATATTTTCCATGCAGGTGCAACACATCTTGACGAAAATAGAGAAACCCCCAAAGTAAGAGCAGAGCAAAAACAAAACAGACCAAAAGCAAAGCAAAGCAAACAAAACAAGAAGGAAACCTAATCTAGCTATATACAAGACAAGAGCTGAAAACAACTCAAGACCAGAAATAATGCTTCAAATACTGCCCATTGACATGCAGTGGGATATCCTCTCTAGTGAGAGTTTTCAAATGGAAGGCATTATCTCCTAGGATTTCTGAAATCTGGTAAGGGCCAAGCCAAAGTTTACCAAATTTTCCATGCTCTCCCTTATGGTTGTGGGCTTTATCCGTGTAAATAACCAAGTTAGAAATCCTAAAAGCTTTAACCTTGGCTCTTTTATCAAACCATCCCTTGACTACCCCTTGATGTTTAGCAAATTTTTCCAGGGCTTTGCCTCTCTTTTCCTCAAGGTGCAACAATTTAGCAAGTCTTGCCTCACGTTTATCTCCCTCATCGTAATAGTCATTAATGAACTGCAAGGTAGGGATTTTCAACTGGATGGGAAAAATAGGATCTAGTCCATAAACCAGGTGGTAGGGTGATACCCCTATGGAAGTCTTATGTCTGGTGCGATCTTCCCAAAGAGCAAATCTAAGTTGGGTATGCCAGTCCTTCGGATTTCTTTCTAATAGTTTGTAGATAATAGTCAGGAGGTTTTTGTTGGATGACTCAGCTAAACCATTACCCTGAGGGTAATAGTTAGATGCAAATTTAATGATAATTCCATGATCAAAAGCCCAATTAGAAAACTTTAATGAGGAAAACGTAGGACCATTATCACAAACTAAAGACATAGGACACCCAAATGATTAAGAATACCTGATTCGATGAAGTTAATTACTACCTCTGAAGTGCATTGCTTGCAAGCAAGGGCCTCAGCCCATCTCGTAAAATAATCAGTGACAGTAAGGATATACCTGTGTCCTGCAGAGGAAGGCGGGTTGATGGGACCTATGAAATCCATTCCCCATTGTGTAAAAGGTTTTACCTCAAAGACCGGCTGGAGTGGGAGTGTGGCATACTTCTCTCTGGTGGCTGCAGTCTGACACACATGACAAGTTCTGATGTGACTATGTATATCTTTGAACAGTGTAGGCCAATAGTAACCAACTCTGAGAATCTGGTTCACTATAGAAGGTGCTGATCCATGGCTTGTACCATATCTATCATGAAGCTCCAACATCACTCTTTCAGATTCTTCCCTTCCTAGGCACCTCAAATAAACACCCTCATGATTTTTCTTGTATAGGATAGCTCCTTTCAACATGAAACTATCAGTCTTTAAGCGCAATGACCTTCTTTGTACTGAATTAAGATGATCGGGGCATCTTTGAGTCAGGAGATAATGAACAATGTCATCATACCACTCACTAGGAGAGACATCCTCAAGATTATAACTTTGAGCTGTAAGGTCGGGGCCTGTTTCCGCCATCATCTGTGTAAGCCCTTGTCCTCTTACTAGCTTCATGGGCTAAATCTCAACATCATACTCTTGTAACATGGTTACCCATTTGGCTCTACGTTCTCCCAGCTCATTCTGCATCAATAATAGCTTAACTACAGAATCCAAAACTATGGCAAATATTTTGTTTCTAAGGATGTAATGCCTGAATTTTTTTACTGCTCTGATTAAGGCATAAGCCTGCTTTTCCACATTTGGATATCTCAGCTTTTCATCTTTCAATGGTGCACTCATGAATGCTATGGGATGCTCGTTTCCTTGATCTGACTTTTGAGTTAACATAGTAGCACAGGAATGATTAGAGGCAAACAAATATATATAGAATGGTTTAGCATAGTCTGGACTTATCAAAACAGGAGCTTCAACAATAGCTCTCTTTATCTCTACAAATGCTTCTTTTTCCTCTACACTCCATTCAACTTTGGCCTCCTGTTTTAACATTGCATTAAGTGGTTTGACTATTTTTGCGAATCCAGTGATGAATTTCCTCACAAAGTTGACCTTGCCAAATAATGATTTCATCTCTTTCTTACTGGCAGGGGGTGGAATCTTGAGAATTACTTCTATGCATTTCGGATCAATGGCAATTCCATTTTCAGAGAGAACATGCCCCAACAATTTACCTTTTGTGACTCCAAAGATGCATTTCTTTGGGTTGAGAGATATCCCAAACTCTCTACATTTCTGAAAAACTTTGCATAAATTTGAGATATGATCACTTCTCTTCTTGGAAAAGACAGTTAGATCATCCATATAAATGATTATGCACTTACCAATTATGTCCTTATAGGAAATTTCCATAGCTCATTGGAAGGTGGCTCCATCATTAAATAAGCCAAAAGGCATCCTCCTGTAGGTGAAAGTGCCCCACTTAGTGGTGAAAGAAATCTTGTGTCTATCCTCATACTGCACCATGACATAGTTGTATCTAGAATAACCATCCAAGAAGGACATCATCTGAGATCCATTGACAATCTAAAGCATTTCATCTAGTGAGGGTACTGGATAATTATCTTTCTCTGAAGCTGTATTCAAGTTTCTGAAATCTACACATAACCTGATTTCACCATTTTTCTTCCATACTGGAACCAGGTTTGCAACCCAAGTGGAATGTCTGACCAGAAATATTATCCTTGCCGACAATAGTTTCTGCACTTCCTTCTATATTATGGGTTCTAGCAAAGCATTGATGGGCCTTTGCCTTTGTCTGAAAGGCTTTATTCCTGAAATAAGAGGGATAGTATGGGTTATGATTAATGTATCATAAGTCTTTAAGTCTTCATAACTCCAAACTATCATATCTGGATATCTATGTAGTGCATTGATGATTCCTTGCCTTTCCCCAAGAGTGCATACTTTACAAATGAGAACATTTTTGACATCCTCCTGAGATCCAACATTATATTTGTTGCACTATCCACTAATAGACTCTTTCCTAGTATCCTGTTCCTGATCTTATCCAGATCAAAGATCCTTTCTAGTTGCACCATTCCCCTGGGAATTATTTTGGTCTTCAAATTGATTACCCCTTCAAGGTCTATCTCTACGTCTCGGAGCTCAGTTTCATCAATGATTTGAGAAGCAAAAACATTTGTACTTGTGATAAAATCTAGAATATGCTTATCATCTTCAAATACCTGGAAGTTGGTAATGTTATCAGGTATTGAGGGTACTGGGGTCAGCTCCACAGTAAATTTCTTTAGTCTAGAAAGGGACAGAGGTTGCAATGTACTGGCTGCCTGGGCCAAGGAATCAACTGTTTGGTTCTTGTTTCGTGGAATCAACTGAATATTGAAGGCATCAAATCCTTCAATAAGATCCCATACTCTATGTCTATAGTTAGTCATCCTTCTGTCATGATAGGATTATTGCCTTCTGACTTGCTTGACAACTAACTCAGAATCTCCAAAAACTTGCAAGATTTTAACCTTTTTCTTCAATGCCATTAACAGTCCATATACTAAGGCCTCATATTCGGCTACATTATTCATGCTGTGAAATTGAAGTCTATGAGCAGAAAAAAATGTATAACCTTTGGGGCTAATTAACTCAAAGCTTGCCCCGACTCCTTGCTTTGATTTGGACCCATCAAATCTAAGAGTCCAACAACCTGTATTTGCAAGGTTCCCTGCCTTTTCACTTGCACTATTACTGCTGGATGGCTCCTCAGAAAGCATCACACCTTCTCTTTTGGGATCTTCTGGGACATTCAGGATATCACTTTTGACTGTAGGAGTGGGGTTGATACACTTTTGTATTTGTTCCACTACAGCCTGGCATAAGCAATAGTCTAATTCCGAATGAGAGGCATTATGTACCCTACACCAATTGGGTAAAAGTAGTTCTCCAAAGTTCATTCCTTTTCCCAGATGGATTTGATCTTCAATGCACTTCCGAATGAACTCTTGAAAATTATCTAGCAGACCAAGCTAACTATCCTTTGGATCATCATTATTTTCAGCTGGTTCATCATTGTCCTTAATTGGTTCCACTAGGGCTTCAATACCACTAGACCCTTCTGTAACGTCAACAGGTGTTGTGTGCAACATGAGGACCTCCTCTACATTTAGTTCTTCAAGAGGAGCAACAAGCATATAGTTACCCATACTTACTTTCGATACCAAAATTTCAGTAGAAGTTTTCTGGTATTTTGTAATCATGTACTTCATCTTGGGTTCTCTTTCAATTCTAATCTGGTTTGGCACTCCCTTTCAGGGAAGCCACATATGAGAGTGATCAGTTGAGACATATCCATTCAAGGACCTGGTAAAGTCTCTTCCTAGGATTAGGCCATAAGCGTCAGGTATGTCATCCACCTGTATATTGATAACCTTATGAATCCTAGGGTCAGAAGCAATCTGCATATGAATCATATTTAACTCTCCTATAACATTGACTTCAGTCCTATCCAATTGTGCGACTTTCTTCTGTGAGTCAGCAGGAGTAATTCCCATAGCTCAAAATACACTGAAAGGCATAATATTAGTTGAAGCACCAGAATCCAATAGACAATTATGCAGATTCTTACCAAATATTCAAACAGAAATCAAGAATGGAGGTGTGTCTATTTTCCCTTAAAACAGGGTCAAGGGAGTATCTACTTGAGCAACTTGAGATTTGTTCTTTTCTTTCCCAACATCTCCAAGGGGCATATGGACTTGATCATGGGACTGATTTTGTCTTCCTAGAGGACTAGATACTCTATTGACACTCTTGCTAACTGATTTATCTTGTGACATGGAATTTCCATTATAGGATCCTAAGACTGCACTCATAATGGATGGAACTCTTAATAACTCAAATGCAGATAGATTTACCTTCAATTTTTAGAGTTCTTCAGCAACATATGTGGCCAATTGTTCTTCGTTTAAATCAGGAGTCTCCTTGGGGTATTCCACCATCTTTTCTTTATTTGCATCAACATTCCTCCATTTTGGTACATTAGTATGTCTTGGATCTTGAGATAAATATTGCTTGGACACTTGAGGCAGCGATGGATTATTGCTAGCATTAGGGTCTGGAGGTGTGTTGAAATTATTCGGTGGAATGGAAGTAGTAAAGGGGCCTCTAGCCTATGGGCATCTGTGTGGAAACTCCCTCAAATCATACTTCCTGATAGGTCTCTAGAAGGTCTGCACTTCTTCAATGTAAGTTTCCTCTTTAACACAAACCTCTTCTTCATCTTTGGGACCATTATCATTCGCTTGACTCTCATCAAATAACTGTGTCATTTCATCCCCATTACATACCTGGTCTGCCTCATCTTCTAGTGGTCAGATTCTTCTTCAGGTACATTCTCCTTACTTTATGGAAAAGGAGCATGATTCAACACCAACATTGGTGAATCATAAGGAATAGAAGGTACAATTTCCTTACCGCTTGCATTTTTTTCTACTTCATACTGAAAGATTGAGGCTGCTGTTTGGAATTCTTGACAGTCTAACTCAGAATGCTGACTCGTTTTGTGGAGTCTACATCACCCTGATAAAGGAACCTCACCTAGATATACACCACTAGAGGCTTCTCTTGATTAACTAATTGATTGGTAGGCTGATTAACAGGTTGATTAACTGGTTGATCTAATGGGGTGGGGATTCCTCCGTTATTGGGTTCTATGTTCTAAATCCTATTTTGCCCTGGTTGCTGCCTTCTGTCGAATCCTTGTCCACCACCTGTGTCAAAGTTCTGACCCGAGGGTTTTCCTTTATCATAGTTCTATCTTCTATCATTATTATACCCTCTATCATTATTAAATCCCCAATCATTGTTGTAACCTCTGTCTTGGTCATATCCTCTATCATTATTGTATCCTCTTTCATGACGTTGCCCTCTATCAATGTTTTATCCTTGTGGATTCTCTCTGTTCTGATTGGACTGCATATTTCTCTGAGCAACTTGCAACTGACTGTTCTGGTTCCTCAAGTAAGTCACCTCCATATTCAGCTTCTTTATTTGTTCAGACAATTCATCTAGTCTTTCCTTGTTAGGATTACTGTATGGAGGTTGATTCACGTTATTCTGGGAATACCCTACTACAGCATTAGCATTTAGTGATTGGTTCAAGACTTTAGAATTTTGCAGGTATGAAGGATAACTAGCCTGAGGCTGGGTATGCAGGGGTTGATTCACATTTTTTTGGGGGTAATTAATCATGGATAACACTTGTCCCACAGGAGGTCTTGGGTGAGGGACCAGAGGCAACTGAGGTATCAGATTCATGATTGGAGTATGGTTTGCCAAAGCTTGGTTGAGAGATGGAACTTGTCCAGGGTGAGCAACAGGTCCTAATGAGGGTAAAGGCCCACAAAAATGTTGCCTTAGATTAGTGCTAACTTTCACAGCTTCTGCATATGCATCGAGTAGAGTAGTAGGAGGGTTATTACTCCACTTCATAAAGGTAGCTGTCAAACTATCAAGTCCCTCATAATAAACTTCTAAGGCAGTGGGCTCATCGACAACATAAGGGGCCTGTAGTCTAGTATAAGCACGATGAAACCTATTGTTGAATGACCCTATAGGTTCATTGACCTCCCTCTTCACATTAGTGAACTGATAGTAAAGCTCATTAGAACTAGTGGGGATTCGAAACTTTTGCAAAAAGGCAGCCTCTAGCTTAGTCCAATGTTGGATAGATCTAGTAGGCAAATGGTTGTACCAGTAGAATGCATCTTCCCCTAGTGAATAAGAAAATAATCTACATGATACATCCTCATGGTTTATCCCTCTATCTTTAAGGCTAGTCTGAAAGATCCTGATGTGTTCCTCAGCAGTCCTATTTGGATCATTGATATGGAATTTCAAACAAAAGTGTTCAGGGTTTTTCGGCATGACATTGTAAATGGAAAAAATAAATGGAGATGGGTTGGTCACCAGGAAAGCCATTGGTGGAGGTGGGGGTGGTAATGGCTGATTTATGACTGGCTGAGGTCGTGGACTGGGGATGTCCTCACACTCAGATGAACCTGATGAAGATGAAGATGATGGAGATGTGGGAGGTGGATGGGATGATGATGACTCTCCCCTTCTGTTGGTCCTTCTCGACCTAGTGGGGTCTGGTAATTCCTAAAATTCTTCCTCTCCTAGAACAAATATTTTACTTCTTCTAAATCTCTTAGGAGAGATGGCATTCAAAAATCCATCCAGCTTGCTTATTCAAGGCCCTCCTTCTAGCGCCAGTCTTGTTGATGGTGTTTTCTACACAACAACTTAGACATAATATAATATCCTATGTCTCTTAAAAGGTAAATCTCTATCAGCAAGCCTCAAGAGATAACCTCAAGGTGTCTAATGTTAGGTCCTGACAATGCATAAAAAACTTAGTGATAAATGTGAAAATGTTGGTAATCACAATGGGAACTTACTACAAGCAAAATACTGAATCAAAATTTATTAGATCTAACAATATGTTGATACTTCGATCCTAGATTTAACCTAGTAATCAAAGAAATAGCAAAAGATAAGGGGTTTCAAAGAGATTTCTAACTTGATACTAAACCTAAGATCAATAATGAAAATGACCAACACCCGGAATGGACCAATCCCTCAAAACTGATCTCTACTTGACCTAGATAAATCTGCAATCTTGTAAGGTGTTAAGATTTTCAAATCATGAGTACTCATTCAAACAACCTTATAGCGATCGAAATGAATAAACCCTCACAATCGAACTTAAGCACAAGGAATATGAAAAGTCCAGGCTAACTTTGCAAAGAAACTAACAATCAGTTGGTTGCAAAAAGTATGGACTGAGAGATTGCTGCAACATTTAAGTATCAAATCACAAACATTATTAAATCAAATCTAATCTAAATATTAAACTCCTCAAAGCAATTTTAATGATAGAAGAACAAGAACCATGCAAGAGAAGAGAATACCAATATGGCACCAAATCACAATGTCATTACTTGTATTCAAATTATCCACTGTAGCAACAATTCTAGCTTTATGTTACAATATTTGCTTGAGAGAAACTACTTGCTAACTTGCCCTAATTGATTCACTTCTAACTATTTCTGCTCTATTCTACTTTTATCTTCTAACTTCTTAACAAGGAACCCTTAAAAATGAGGCAAAATGCCAAATATATAGAAACCCTAGGAAACCCGTCGGCCCAGCAAGAGTTTCACAGCATTAATTAGGCACCACCAGTCAGCCCAGAGAAAGTCGAAATAGAACAAAGGAATGCATTAAATGCACAAACAATGCCCAGGTCGGCCCGGGATTCCCAATGCAACATGGGCCAATGCAGAGCGCGAGAATGGGGAAGCACAAATCCTGAAGTAGTTGGGCATTAACTGCCCTCCCCTTTGTCTCTATTCTGATATGACCCCTCATGAACCTTCAAAAGCATCCCATCCAAGTCAGCTATAGGTGGCAAAGGAAAAACCCTAAGTCAATTTTTGATGGATGCAATTTTTTCTCTTGAGTGTTTGACCGACTTATCCCAATCCACCTTATATGTCATATATTTATCAATAACTACAAGGTAGGTGGCTGCATCGTCCAACTGGTGCTCAGAAATAGAATCATCATCAAGTGGTGCATAAACATCCTGCCACCAACTTATCAACTGCTCCAGACTCAAACATTCAGGAGAAAACTTCCTTCTTCCCATCATAATCTCAAAAAAAGAAATGCAGCCACCATAGACACTATTTAGGGTATCATCAATTTGCCTTCTTTGTTTATAAATCTTTTTCAACACCTTATACCTAATTTGCAGTGCCTCAAACCATTCCCAAGGCTCAACAACTTTAGAGAAGGGAAGGATCTTATCAGTTACTAATCTATCCTTGGTGTATTCCATGATAGTCCTGGTTTTCTGTAGAAGGAGATCAGTGTCTTCCTTATCTTGTGCTAACACCTGCTTCAGCCAATCCATCATCTTGGCAGTATCTTTCCCTGTCAATAGGATTTCCTTAATAGCCTCATCACCTTTTATTTGCACCCCTTTCAACCAATTCGTAGTGGCAAGGGTGGAGGCCTTCATCTTTTCTAGCTCGGTGATGGTCTCTTGAGGTAGAGGATTCGTAGCAGAGGAAGACGGGTTAATGGATTGCAGGGGCTTCATCAAATCCTCCAAGAATTTCTTAAGATTCTCATTTTCCCTCTTCAACTCATGCTTGGTTTCTATTTTCTTCCTCAGCCTACCCATGATGACTGCACTAGAACCCTGATAATCTTCAATGTCCTGTTCGACTAATGTAGGCCCCAAGTTGAAAGTCTAAATATTGTAATCCCTTCCAACCACATCATCTCTATTTTTACCCAGAGCAGGGGTGGCAATGTGAACATTTCTATCATGATCTTCATCTCTCTCAATCCTCGAGATCACCCTAGCCTTCTTCTTACCTTTTGCTTTCCGAATCTTGGCTATGAGTGCACCCCAATTTGGTGGTGCGTCTTCCACCACTACCTGCCTCCTTTTTATTTCTCTGTCAAGCCATTCCAGAATAGCAAGCTCCAACTGCACTTGGCTCTGCCCTAGTCCTTGTTGTTGATCTCCTACTATCTCCTCTCCCAAATTCTGTTTCTCAGGAGTCTCATCCTTATTCCTTTTCTCTTCGATGTGTTCCTCCTCACGCTCAGGTGATGGGATCTTTTCTGCCTCTTCTTCCCTTGGAGGAGACTCAACTTCTTCATTTGTGACTGGAAATCCTGCATATGCAACCAAGGGAGATTGCATTACCTTTTCAACCTCGGCCTCTGCACTGTAAAGTTCTCCTTCATGGAACTCTTCCCCTTTAGTATCCGAGTGATCCTCAATATTTCTGGTCTCACTAGTCTTGCCTTGAGCCTCATGAGCAGAAGGCACATCACTATGCTGCTCCTCAAGAGAAACCACCAGAGGGAAATCTGCCTCAGGCACACTGCCTCTAGGAGAAGGAGTCCTAGACCTCCTTGTATATACCTTAGACTTCTCCCCTGGAATTTCAACATTTACCACTACTGGGGAAACTTCTTCCCCTCCAATCTTGGAGCTAGCCTTCTTTGATAATTTTATGATTCTTCTCCTCTTGGGCACCGTCACATCAACCTCTAGATTTTTCTCCCTTGTTTCCTTCTATTCAGACTTCTTGTTCCTCGTCCTCTTCTTGGCCTTTGGCTTTTTCTATTTTTTTGCTTCTTGGGCCTCTGTTTCTTGAACACCTTTTATCTTGATTTTGAAAGGAGAATCCAACTTACCTTTTCCCTTAGGATCTTACTCGGTAGACTCTTCAGAGGTGGAGTGGGGGACCAAATCTCCCATTAGCGCATAGGTGTAATGTACACCATTATTTGCCAACTCCCATAGTTTATGACTTAGCCACATCCTAGTGAATTTGATAGCAGGGTCATTCAACTGCTTCAATTATGTTTTTTCCTCCTCTAACCAATCCACATCACCAATTGGTCTATCTTTTATGGCCTCATAGGCATTATCTCAAATTAAATTCCCATCATCTTCCAATTGATCAGGAACCACCTTCACATTATACAATCGAACTGACTCAATTTGAAGCCAGGAGAATTTCTTCTTTCTGACCTCATACTCATCACCATGGTTGGCCTAATAGTCATCCAAGTTCACCTTATGGCTATATTCCCTACTGGCCTTCTTTTGGGCTTCTCCTATAATATCAAACCTTGATCTCTTAGAATGAAAAGAAAGCCCGAAGGTACTCATTTCTTACTCTGAAGCCTGGGCATAAATAATTGAAGGACATGCCTCTCTAGTGCCAATCCTTAGGGGAAAATCTCCACCAAACCCTGTCTTGTGTTTTTCTTTCTTGACAATAGCATCAAAGTCACAAATCTGCCTAATTACTTCCAATAATATAATGTGATCAGTGGGAAACCTTGGAAGTCTGTATGGGGCTCCTTGGTAGCCATCGATCCGAATGTAGGAGAAGGTTGGGAATTGTATAAACCAAGCCGCATACCTCTTGATGAGCTCCTTGGCTTGATCTGAAATTCTAACATGCTTTACCTCCTGAAGCATTCTGGTGATATACATGGTATAGGCATCATTTTCCCTCCTATAGTTTGAACCTCCCAAATGCAATTGAGGGAAATCTTCGTAAATAACATCCTATCCAAAAATTCCCTTTGTATCCAATCCCTTGTAGGGATGGAATCTTGCTAGTGCCTAGACCAAATATGAAGTCATCGTGAAAGTCTTGGTCCGCAACACATTGGATAACTATTCATTGAGTATTCTGCTAATCAGACCAAGCCAATGATAATTGATCAATTCCTGCTCCATCCTTATAATGGCATGGCACATCCAATTCTCAAATATTCCTGCATTCCTCAATCTAGTCACCCTGCTGAGTAATGTAATTGCATCATAGTACTCTTTCTTGAATTTTGCTTTGAATAATTACTCTGGTAGTTTGGAATAGTGGGACTTAGGATTTTCTAGCCAAGAATTTATGAATTGCTAAGATTTCACAGTTTGCTTTTCGTAGAATTCCTTGGCGGACCCCATGCTAAATGCCACCACGTGAGATCTGTCTGGCATATCAAAATTCTAGGCAATAGAGATGGGGTTGAGTTTTGAAATCACTCTCCCTTGAGGACTGATAATCTTTTGTGCACCCTAGTCGTAATGTTGGGCACATTGAAGGACAAGCTCATAACACTGCACTATTGAAGGGAAACCAACTACATATGCCAAACCCGACTCTTTCATTCTTCTGGCCACCAAAGGAAGATCTTTAGCCACCATTCTTTCTTTGAACTCTTCGTAGTCCCATTGTCCAACATTCGTATCAGTCACCTTTGACCAGATAGAAGTGACTTTGCTCTTAGGAATCTTGCTCTTGATGTCCAGCTTAATCCTTTCGGCATTAGACATTGAAGATCCAACTGCTGCCTTGCTAGATTCAGCCTGCATCCATCAAGAAAATCATAATAAAAACCACATGGGAGCAAGGTTAATTCATCAATACATCGCTAGAATGAATCTCATATAGCCAAAGTGTCGTTAAATATCATATGAGATGATCACAACAAATTTTGGGTTTCAAGACCATCCACAAAATCTGAACTAAAGAGGAATTTCGGGAAATTCCAAACCGATCGAATTCCAATGAAATAACCAAGAAACACCTACTTAGCCATTAAACCTAATCATGATCAATCAATAAAATTCATAGGAGATCATAAAATAGCATAAAATAATCATTAAATGTATCACAACACCAACACATCAACCTCTGGATTCTGCTCCCTTGTTTCCTTCTATTTAGACTTCTTGCTCCTCGTCCTCTTCTTGGCCTTTGGCTTTCTCTGTTTTTTTGCTTCTTGGGCCTCTGTTTCTTGAACACCTTTTATCTTGATTTTGAAAGGAGAATCCAACTTACCCTTGCCCTTAGGATCTTGCTTGGTAGACTCTTTAGAGGTGGAGTGGGGGACCAAATCTCCCTTTAGCGCATAGGTGCACTGTACACCATTATTTTCAAGCTCCCATAGTTTATGCCTTAGCCACATCCTAGTGAATTTGATAATAGGGTCATTCAACTACTTCAATTCTATTTTTTCCTCCTCTAACCAATCCACATCACCAATCAGTTTGTCTTTTATGGCCTCATAGGCATGATCTTGAATTAAATTCCCATCATCTTCCAATTGATCAGGAACTACCTTCACATTATACAATCCAACTGACTCAACTGGAAGCCAAGAGAATTTCTTCTTTCTGACCTCATACTCATCACCATAGTTGACCCAGTAGTCCTCCAAGTTCACCTTATGGCTATATTACCTACTGGCCTTCTTTTGGGCTTCTCCTATAATATCAAACCTTGATCTCTTAGAATGAAAAGAAAGCCTGAAGGTACTCATTTCTTCCTCTGAATCCTGGGCATAAATAATGGAAGGACATGCCTCTTCAGTGCCAATCCTTAGGGGAAAATCTCCACCAAACCATGTCTTGTGTTTGTCTTTCTTGACAATAGCATCAAAGTCACAAATCTGCCTAATTACTTCCAATAATATAATGTGATCAGTGGGAAACCTTGGAAGTCTATATGGGGCCCCTTGGCAGCCATCGATCCGAATGTAGGAGAAGGTTGGGAATTGTATAAACCAAGCTGCATACCTCTTGATGAGCTCCTTGGCTTGATCTGAAATTCTAACATGCTCTACCTCCTGAAACATTCTGGTGATATACATGGTATAGGCATCATTTTCCCTCCTATAGTTTGAACCTCCCAAATGCAATTGAGGGAAATCTTCGTAAATAACATCTTGTCCAAAAATTCCCTTTGTATCCAATCCCTTGTAGGGATGGAATCTTGCTAGTGCATAGACCAAATATGAAGTCATTGTGAAAGTCTTGGTCTGCAACACATTGGATAACTATTCATTGAGTATTCTGCTAATCAGACCAACCCAATGATAATCGATCAATTCCTGCTCCATCCTTATAATGGCATGGCACATCCAGTTCTCAAATATTCCTGCATTCCTCAATCCAGTCACCCTACTGAGTAATGTAATTGCATCATAGTACTCCTTCTTGAATTTTGCTTTGAATAACTGCTTGGGTAGTTTGGAATAGTGGGACTTAGGATTTTCTAGCCAAGAATTTATGAATTGCTGAGATTTCATAGTTTGTTTTTTGTAGAATTCCTTGGCGGACCCCATGCTAAATGCCACCATGTGAGATCTGTCTGGCATATCAAAATTCTAGGCAATAGATACGGGGTTGAGTTTTGCAATCACTCTCCCTTGAGGACTGATAATCTTTTGTGCACCCTAGTCGTAATGTTGGGCACATTGAAGGACAAGCTCATAACACTGCACTATTGAAGGGAAACCAACTACATGTGCCAAACCCGACTCTTTCATTCTTCTGGCCACCAAAGGAAGATCTTTAGCTACCATTCTTTCTTTGAACTCTTCATAGTCCCATTGTCCAACATTCGTATTTGTCACCTTTGACCAGACAAAAGTGACTTTTCTCTTAGGAATCTTGCTCTTGATGTCCAGCTTAGTCCTTTCAGCATCAGACATTGAAGATCCAGCTGCCGCCTTGCTAGATTCATCCTGCATCCATCAAGAAAATCATAATAAAAACCATATGGGAGCAAGGTTAATTCATCAATACATCGCTAGAATGAATCTCATATAGCCAAAGTGTCGTTAAATCTCATATGAGATGATCACAACAAATTTCTTGTTTCAAGACCATCCGCAAAATCTGAGCTAAAGAGGAATTTTGGGAAATTCCAGACCGATCGAATTCCAACAGAATAACCAAGAAACACCTACTTAGCCATTAAACTTGATCATGATCAATCAATAAAATTCATAGGAGATCATAAAATAGCATGAAATAATCATTAAATGTATCACAAATCATAAAAAAATCCAATTATCTCATGTTCCCTAATATTTCATCATGTTTCGGGAAAATCTGTGAGGGACGGATTCCTGCGAAGAATGAACTAGAGAGGAAACTTCAGAAAATCAGGGAGACACCGGATTTTAGAGAAATCAAGACTTGACAGAAATCCACAGATAAGCCAAAACTCCGAACCAATGCAGATTCCGGGAATGAAGGTTTTGGTAAGAGTCAGTCATCTCGCTGAGAAGTCTTGGCAACTTCCAGGAGGTCACACTTAATAATGTCATCGGAAGAGGTTTTACCAAGGCCTGGTGATTTTGGTGTAACATCTCGCCGACCGGTGATATAGCAAATATGTCGATATGACCAACGGGTAGTCGAGGTAAGGTCCTGGTGAATCTCTTGTGTCTCACCGACTTTCAGGGTCCAAGCAAACACTCTGGCCAGACTGAAGTTTTTCGATATGAGGTCTCAGGGAAGTTGCGGTGTCTCACCGACTAGCGATAGGTTTTGAATTTGGCCAAAGGTTCTTCCTACAACATGTGGTCTCCACAAAAGAAGATCTAAGCTTGCTAAGAAAGGAAGGTTTTGCCATGAGGTCCTGGCGACTGTTGGTAGTCTCACCGAAAGCGAAGGTCTCAGAAATAGATGTGAGCTCGTTGAAAGGTCCCAATGAAGGATGGATGTCTCAATGAAGGAAATGAACATTCGTATAACTAATGGAGCCCTCTATGACCTCTTGCCAACTAGGGCTTGTCTTGCCGATGGTGTATAAGGAAATGCATGTCGATGAGAGACTTTCTTTCAGGGTGAGGTCTCGGCAATCAAATATGAACTTAGGAAGGCTCCTCGATGAAATACAGGGTTATCAATATGACATCCCCCTGACTGTTAAGGGTAATGGTGAAGAAAATTTGGAAGGGACGGATAGTCACGATTTTACTTAGACGCGAAATCAATCATGAATTTTAAAATTTCAACTCAGGACAAGTCAGCGATGGACCTTTCAGAGATTTTCTTTACATTCTAGGTCAATTTTAAGATGAAATAACCTGACATGGCATTGCCCTAGGTTTCAAACCCTATTCATCCGCCATTAGCGCACATGCCAGCTCTGAATTTAGTTGTTTCAACTGCTAAGTCATTACTAGGGTTTACTAAATACTCTTAGGCAAGATTCATCAAAATGCAGATACACAAATGAGCTCAAAACTCACCTAGGAGATGACAATTGATACAATACTGAACAACCCTAGCATGAAATGATCAAATATGCAGGAAATCGAATCCCACAAGCTCTCCTAATATCAATGTGCCATACATAATTCTGAATCAAAGGTAGGGAAATCAAACAAATACCATTATGAAGTAGAAATCGATCTTAGAAGCAACAAATGTGAAGCCCAACGACGCCCACAAAGAACAAATGCAGGAATGCATAAGAAATCGCTACCAAATCAATCAATTTTCCCAAACACCTCAAAATGAAGTCAATCAATTGCAAGAAAGCATTCCTCAGCTTAGATGATGACAAATAGTAAGCATAATGGCACAAAAGATCCCAGAAACCAAGTTAAATACATCCTTCAAGGCACGCACGAAGCCATTAATGCAATCGATAGAACAGTCAAGAAACCTAGAAATCTGACGACAGGGTGGAATCTGGGAAAATCCACCCCACGCGGAAATCCATGAATACCGAAAATCCCCAAACAACAGCGTCCAACCGGAGTACAAGCGGGATCCAGGAAAATCCAACCAGGGTGGAAAATCCCGAATTTGAGTAAAAGCCCAAAATTCATCTAGAACTTTAGGATTTTCAATGAATAACCTAGGGAAACACTTAGGCATTCAAAATAAACATTTAGGCACATACCTAAGCAAGAAAAAACCTCAAAATGAAAGGTCCACGATGCCAAAACTGAACCGAAAGAGGGTCCCTACTTTCAGTGAGGCATGTGTGCAAAAAATACACAAGAGTCACCACCTACTGTGTTTCTTCCATGAGCTCAACTTTGTCCTACGGTTAGGCTATGCTCAAATCAAGTCCCATGGAAAACATGTTGTAATTATCGGGTTGCATTTCCCCCTATGGATTGATGATAGTCAGATACATGGTTACAAAGTGCAATGATTGCTGGGCCTCATTGAAAATAGTTTGTACCTTTGGCTCTACCAGCTTCTTAGCATCCTTGGCCTTTTGCTTTTGGATCTTGATAGCCCACACTTCTTTTGTTCTATTGCCCTCTTCCAGAAATTGTCCTGGTGACCTAACTAGCCTGCCTAAAAAAAGTGAGCCGAGAGGTATGGTGAAAGGGAATGAAAGAGTAGTGGTTCTAGATGTTTTCTTCTTTAAAAGATTGACTATAAGCAGGGAGAATGGAGGAATATTCCAAAGTCTGGTTTGTGAACCAACAAGAGGACTCATTAAGTGTTGTGTCGGTAACAGAGTCATGGTGGATTCCAACTGCTAGGAGAACTGAGTTGGGCTTGATATAGTAGTAGCACGAGGGGTATCAATGGCAGCCATGGATGCAAAAAGTGAAGCAATAGTGGACATAGATTGGACAATGACGAAAGGTGAAAGGGTCCATGAAGGAGTGAAGATAAATGGTCTCACTTGGGAGAACTGGGAGAAACCTCCCATGACCATTTGGATAGAAGTGGAAAAAGAAGGGCCGACACTTGAAGTGATGGGTGACACAGAGATAGCAAGAGACACCAAGGATTGCAAAGCAAGAGAAGGAGAAAAACTTACTTGCGATGCAGATGATTGCGATCCTTGGCTTGTCACTGGCTCCATGCTCATTGCGAGCCCTAGGATTGTTGAGGGCTCCAGCAAACCCTCTTCTTTAGCTGCATCTATGCACTGCCTCTTGTTGGGTGGTGATTCCTACACCTCCATAGCCATTGACTACTGTTGTGAGGTTGTTTTGGTTCTTTTTGTAGTCCAGGTATGATTCTTTGAGGCCCTTGCAAATGATATGTTTACCCACACATTTAAAGAAACCTTGCTAGGCTGCTTTGTCACCTTCTCTTTTGCCTGTGCTAGGGATTCTATACATGTTTTTCCTTCTCCCTTCCCTTCCTGATATCTACTTTAGCCTCCTCTGAATCATCATCTTCATCATCACTTTCATCAAAATTAGTATGTGCTTCATTCTACAATTTATCAAATCTATCATCCATCTCCACACTCTAATAAAGGGCATCAAGGTGTTGGATTTCTTGTTGGTAGATCTAGAAATCCTTAATTATTTCCTCACTCTAGTTTTCCTTTCTTGAAAACTCATTGCAAAGGGTGGCCCTAATGCAAAGCTTCTCATTATATCTTGATGAAGGAAAGTAGAACTTAAGCCATGGCAGCCTACTATCCTTGGTTGGAATATGAGCTGGGTCAACTAATAGCTCATCCTGGTCCTTCAGGGGACTCCGCTTCTTCTCCCAGTAAGGTCAGGGGATATGTGTTACCCTTACATGTTCATTTGGTAAGTCATTGTTGGGGTTGTAATTCCACTTATTGCAAATCCATACTAGCCCCAAATGAGCCAAAATTGCCTCTAGTAGCTTATGCGTCTTCTTCTTGGCAATTACCATTGATTTAAAGCTTAGTAAGAAGGTGAAAAATCCCTTGTTCTTGGCTGGTCCCTTGCAAAAAGTATAGTCAATAATTGATACTTTCTAGAACATTTTGAGGGCCAACACCTAGTTTGTGAGACACACCAGAAGCCAGAATGGTTCCTTGGTAAAGCCACACATTTTGATGAATGTGAAATCTTCTCTAAAAAACCAGTTGCATTTCAGAGTGAAATTATGCATGTATTTTGTCTGGTCTGTGGTGAGCTAGTAAAGACTGCCATCTTCACTCAAATCTTGTAGAATCAGAGTCAAGAAATAATCCAAAAATGCATAATAGTCATAAGTAGAGGAGAGGAGAGAAGTCCATACAGAAACTGGGATTCTTCTTCCCTTTTCATCAAATATCGTCAACCTCACATGTTTCTTGAATAAGTCAGGGTTCTTATGCAAAAAAATATGGGCAAGCAAGGAAGGAAAATTGAACCTTTTCCATGTTTTGTATGGCCTTATATGCCTTAGCATCCCCTCAACGATGAATTATGCGAAGTCATACCAAAAAAAGAATGTTGCTTGTACAACTAGTACCTTGGACCCAATTGAAATTCTTGAACATACCTATCAATGTCCAGGCCACAAACAAATGCCATCATTAAAAAGGCATCCTATAGGTCTACGGGGAAAGCATTGTGTTCCACTAGAATCTGTGGTGGCTTTATTTGATCTTCCCTGGACCTTTGGGTTTCTTTTATTATAAAAATATAGAGCTAATTTTTTGGTTCTCCATATTTCCTCCCCCTTTGCTAGATTGAATGGTTCCACCTTTTCCACTTTGGAGCTTTGGTCAAGGATGCATAGCATGTTCCAGATAGCTGCTGGGAAGATATTAACTTTCAGCTCCTAGCCCTCGATGGTGTTTGTATCCAGGTTGAAATGATTAATGGCCTCATTGACTAGCTCTGGGAAGTAGTGCACAAACATGACTATATATTGTGGGAGCCCCCTAAACCATAGATTTTGTGCCAAAGAATCTGTGTCGCTAATTTTCTTCATCCTTTCGTAGGCCGCCTCCCTCAAAGTCTTAGGGTTCTTTGCAAGGATGGGATCATGAATGTTATCCCATTCCTCCTTTATTTGGCTCTACTCTCTGTGGGTTTTTTTCTTTTCTGAGGCCCACATGTTTACCCACTCTGGGTTCTCTGGTATCTGAGGTGAAGCGTAAGAGATGTCTTCAAAGACATAGGCAACTGGTATTGAATGTATGACATCAAATAGGCTTTGCATTGCCTCTCCTTGCACCTTTGTTTGAGAAATTTCTACCATTTTCCTTTTGCTATAGATCTTTGCTATGCTCAAATTTTCTACAATTTGCTTCAGATTTGTCAATGCTCAACACTCTTGCTCTAGGTAGGATGCTCAAAAATCTTTCCAATGTTAGCTTCTTGCATGCAATATTTAGTTCTTTTTTTCTTGGGGTAGCCAACAACACTTTCCTTTTAGCATTAAATTCAACATGTACTGCCAATTCTTTGCTTGTGCAAAATGAATCCCTTGCCATTTTGAAATGAAAAGAATTCATAATGTCATTTGGTAATGATGTCCTATGACACGATTTTCTTAGAAATTGAGCCAGCGATTGAAGGCAGCCTAAGCTTTTGCATGCTTTGACAATTAATATCCCAAAAGGAATGATTAAGACCAAATATGAAATTTGTTCTTGAAAAGATTTGCATTCTGCCTTGAATTTTGGAAAATGCTTGCAATGTGACACCTCAGCATTTGGCCATGTAGACTACTGCCAAGGACTACCACTAGCTTATGCTAATTAATTAGCTCTTATTAATCTTGCACATAGTAATCTTTACCTAGCAGATGTAACTAGGTGGGAAATTTGAGCAAGCTTTGGTGGGATTTTTGAGTTAGTACTTGATTAGCATCATGCTTATGGAATGCAAATACCTTGCATATCCTAGCACTTTCTATAAATAGGCACTTAGGCAATAGAAAAATCACACTTAGCAATTTGAGAAGAATTGGTAATAGGCAGTTAGGCAGAATTTGGCATTAGCAGTTGCATAGAGCTAGACTTAGGAAGTAGGATAGAGATTAGTACCAGACAGTTTGCATAAATCTTTGCACCATGAATACTCGCATTAGGCTAGTTTGCAACAAGTCTTAGACAACATTCCTAGGTGAAATCTCAAACATGCAACTAAAAAGAATGACCAAGAATAAGCATTCACTAGCTATCATAGCCATGAAGTGGGTTCTGGGGAGGGATTGTATTGAGTTTGAGGATAAATATTGGGTTAATAATGATGTGTGTTCTCACTTCATTTCCTCATTACTTGATATTTAGGTTCCCAAGCCGATGATCCTTCACCTGGTGCTTGAAATATTTCCAAAGCGCTACTTAGGCGGTCTTGGAGAGGTGGTGGTGAATGTTGCGTTTGGTTTGGGCCTTCTTCTAATGACGAGTGACCTTCGAAAGTACATTGAAGAAGATGCAGTAGTACCATGGGTACAGTTCTTGAGTAGGTTTCACATCCAATCACATGAAGAGCACTATCAAAGGGTGACCCGTTCCTGCCACTTCCTATTTCGATGCTACAATGTGGTGCCTTTCTACGACATTGACTGATACACTGACTTCAGGAACCTAGTGTTCCCTCCGCCACTCACCATTGCTCCTATAGATGTGTTGCTACTCCTAATGCTCCTGCTGCCATTCTTACTGATGAAGTAATTCCAGACGTTGTTATTGATGCTTCCATTGCTCCTGCTCGAGACTAAAAACAATTTTATGTTTTAAGAAATCATCACTTTGTTAATCTATTTTTTTATATATGCCTGAAAAATGCCTTACCACACATATATATGAAGAAACCACAAAATATATAGATATACTCTAAAAGCATGGCCTCAGAGGCATTTTGAAATGTATTACCGAAGTATATATTTCCATATATAATGAATATACAACTTATATTAAAATTTTGTCTTCTTTGTCTTTTGATTTTGCAATGTGGGTTCTCTCTGCTTCTTGCAATGATGAGTCCCATTTATTTTCTGCTTCTTCACACTATGGAATTAATTGAAAGACCAGCCGAAATAAACACGAAAGAAAAAATAATCACACTAGTCACATATTTACACTAGCAAAATAATTATGAAGCTTAATTAAATAGTTTTAGGTGGATTCTATTAATTGGAATCCCCAATGCTTATTTTTCCATGTTTTCTAATTCAAATGTGTTGTGTTGTTTGCACTGAATTATTTTGAAAGGTCCTTCCCACAAACTGTCAAAATTTCTTTGTTGGCCCAACTTCGCAGCCCTTTCATTGAATTTTAATACTAGGTCTCTGCACTTTAGACCTTGGTTCGAAGATTTCTTGTCAAACCATCTCTTAACCACCTGCTGGCAGTTGGACATGGCTATCAAGGTGTTTCCCCTATTTTCTTGCACTTCTAGCAACTCGGCCAACCGAACCTTCATGACACCATTTTGTTCTACCTCAAGAGATTTGAGTAGTTGTAGTACAGGAATCTCCATGGAGATGGGTAATAGTGCTTTTTTTCCATATACTAATTCATATGGCGAAGTCTTGAGAACTTGCTTGGGAGTTATACGGTCCACCCAGAGTGCCGCCAAAAGATTTTTATGCCATTCTCTTTGGTGTTCCAACTTGATTCTTTTGATGATTTGGACTAAATTTTTGTTAGTTGACTCGGCTAGGCCATTCCCTTGTAAGTAGTAATTTGATGACATTTTCAAGAATATGCCATGCATGATTGTGAATTGAATACCTTAGGACCTAGGAAAGCCTTGTCGCTATTGGAGATGATGGTCTTTGGCAGGCCGAATCTCGTCACCAGTTCCTCAAGGAAGTCCACTATCTCCACCTTCGTCGCATTCTTGAGGGGCATGGCCTCACTCCATCTAGTGAAGTAATTTGTGGCCATAAGGATCCATTTGTGTCTAGCGCTAGAGGCGGGATTGATCACCCTGATAAAATCAAGACCCCATTGTGCGAAAGGCTCATCAACCATTATCAGATTGAGGGGCATTGTAGAATCTTTCCTTCTTCCTATGAAGAATTATCATTCCTTGCAGGCTTTTACTAAGGAGTATGAGTCATTGAATAGCGTAGGCTAGAAGTACCTAGCACACATGATTTTGATGGCGGTGGTCTTCCTAGAGAAGTGTCTACCCGCGGGACTGTTGTGAAAAGTGTCAAGAATTCTCTTTGCTTGCTTTGTGGTGACACACCACAATAGAACGTCGTTGAAGTTCCTTTTGAAAATGACCCCTTTGATGAGTGCATATCCATTGTTCTACAATCGGTAGAATCTTCTTTTTTGAGAAGGAAGGGCTGGTGGATACATTCTGGTGTGTATGAATCTCACTCTGTCTGCCAACCAATAGCCTTCAAATTCAGACTCATTTGTTAGAACCAACTCCAATTGCTCTTGTTTGGCTGTCATTTTTTTGTTGTGTGCTAGATATTCGCACAGTCCTCTTCCTCAAACAGTCTTTGTAGGCTTGACCTCAATGTCATATTCAATGATCTTGGTGATCCAATTGGCCCTTTCTTTGGTGATTTCTCCTTCCATGATGTATTTGCGTACACTGGAATGCATGACATAAACAATCACCATGTGGCAAGATATTAGATGTCAAAACTTCTTGATTCCATTAACAATTATGAACCCTTGCTTCTCCATGAAGTTGTAGTTCGTCTCATATTGCTTTAAGGTTTAGAAGTGAAATGCTATAAGATGTTCTCCCTTTCCTTCATCTTCCTTTTGAGTTAAGACAATAGCAATGCTTGAATTTTTGTTGAATACATACATGATGAAGTCCTTCGATAGGTTTAGATTGACCAGTACAGGAGCTGAGGAAATAGTGTCCTTAACCTTCTCGAAGGATTCTCTAGCTTCTTTAGTCCATTTGAATAATTGATCCCTTTTTATCATCAAGGTGATTGGTCTAATTATTCCTACAAAATTTGAAATGAATTTGCTTACAAAGTTAACCTTCCCCAAAAAATATTGGACTCCTTTCTTGTTGATCGAAAGGGGAAGCTCTTTGATTGCTTTCACTTGCTTAGGATTAATTGCAATTCCTTCTTTAGACACTACATGTCCCAATATCTTTCCTTGCGGTACTACGAAGACACATTTTTTTGGGTTCAAGAATACCCTAAACTCTTGGAATTTTTTGAAAACCATCTTTAGGTGATCAAATTGATCATCTTTTGACTTAGAGAATATAGTTAGATCATCCAAATAGATTAGGATAATCTTGTTAATCAGTTCGCTAAAAGTGATATCCATTTCCCACTGGAAAGTGGATCTCGCATTCGAGAGGCCGAAAGGAATTTTGGAATAGGAAAATTTTCCCCACTTGGTAGTGAATGTCATTTTGTGTTAGTCCTCCTCTTTGACCCAGATCTGATTATAACCGGAGAAGCCATCCAACAGAGAAAACATTTATGATCTTGCTACTTTTTGCAAGATTGACTCCATGGAAGGCATCAGGTAGTGGTCCTTTAGGGATGCTCTGTTCAAGTCCTGAAATTCAACACATAGGTTGATATCTCTATTCTTCTTTTAGAATAGAACCAGGTTGGATACCCATGTGATGTGTTTGGTCAAGAAGATGATCTGAGACTGAATTAGCTTTGTTAGCTCTTGCACGATCAAGGCTTCGATCTTCAGATTCACTGGCCTCCATTTTTGGTGGATTGGTTTCGCATCTTCCGTCAGCTCTATTGTATGCTAGATGATGTCGAGATCGTATCTCTTAAGGTCATCATATGACCAAGCCACCACTCCTTTGTACTTCTCGTAGAAGTTGATGAGCCTTTCTTTATCATGATGCATAACATCTTTCCTGACTTTGAGCTTTCTTCCATCTCTGACCTGAAGGTCTGCATAATCAATTTTGTCCATTACAAACTTCGTCTTATCATTCCTCGCATTGTCACAATTGAATAGGTTTTCGAGAGTGACTAGTCCTTTAAGAAGCTTGATGGATCTTAGCTAAATGATTTTTCCATAGTAGGCCTCAACAATCTTCAGTTGGAGTTGGTCATCAAACTCTCTTGAGTATTGGATGAATGAGGTGATGTGTTCATCGTTGTCAAACACTTCCAGTTGTGATCATTATTTGGAATTGTCAGTCAGACTATCACTCATATAGAGTGTTTGCTATGAATTAGGTCAGAGATAGGGTCAAACTGACATCCGATTGTGGCCATGTGGTCCGCCTCAACATTTTGTTCTTGGGGCACTATTTAGATGTTGAAGGCTTCAAAACCCTCAATTAGGTCCCAAACTCTATGTCTATAGGATCTCATGTAGACGTTCTTTGCAGTGGAGACCCCTTAGACTTGGTTGACTACTAGTTCATAATCTTCAAACACCATTAATTTCTTGATACCCATCCACTCCATAAGGCTTAAACCTTGCACTAGTCCTTCATATTCAGTTTCATTGTTCAAACAAGTGAACTAGAAGTGGAAAGACCTTAGTGTCTTTTCATTGTGTGGGGATGTCAAACATATCCCAGCTCCTGCACCAACTTTACATCTTGCTCCATCAAAATTTAACGTCCATAGCTCTGAAGCTTGATCACTTTCAGATTCCTTCATGACTTTCGAAATCATTTGATCTTCATCATAGATGACATAGGTACCTAACCTAGTAGCATGATAGTTTCCAAAAGGATCAGTGTCTATATATTCACTCAAGATAACTTCCTCTAAATTGATTTGATCTTCAGTTACTTTTTCATCCTCTAGTAACTCGGTGCAATATATTTCCTCCTTGGTAAGAGAGGTATGAGTAGCTTCAAAGTTGATCATGGCTTCATTAGCCACATGTTTTGAATGCAGAAGTTCAGACACTATTTTCATTTTAGCTTCATGCTTGGTCCTGAGGATCAAGTTCAACCATTCCAAAGATAGATATCTACCTATCTTTGAAGTGAATTCCTGAGATACGCAGAGGCTAAACATTGGAGGAACGTCTATGATCATAGTATCTTGCAAAACTATGATGCTAAGGTAGGAGAACAAAGTCAAGGGAAGGTATTTGATGACACCTATGGTTTTGAATTTTTTCCCATTAAGTTGCATAACCCCCCTCTTTAAAGGTTCATAGCTAAGTCCTAAGGCTTCAACTATCTGTTTGGGCATGACTGTGGTGCTAGCACCAGAGTCAATCATGGCATTGTATAATAATTTCTCTCCCACAATAAGAGTTAGGAAGAAGGGTTTTGGTTTTGGCTTATCTCTAACTTTAGTATAGGCTTCCTCTGTGCTATTTGTGAGAACTTTGGTAGGAGGTGATGTATTCACAACCTTTCCCTTGTGTGATTGCTTCGTTGGATCAATGATTGGATCTTCCTAGAGAGCCTTCTGTAGCAATGTCTTCTACTCTAGAATAGATAAGATATCCCAAAGAGACACATTAGTGGATGATTTTTTCAATTATTCCACCAAATTAAATGGTGGAAGATTTGGAGGCTTCCACTCCTTAACTTTGGTTATAACAATTTCCCTTTGTGGCAGACATTGTTGTGACATTTTGGAGGTACTGGGTGTCTAGTCAGAAGCACTTTTGGGTTGCAGATCGATTGGTTGTGAGAAAATTGGTTCACATGTGAATCTCCTCTTCGAGTGAGTGTTGTAATCAGACTATACTTGTAGAGTTTTTGATGCGGAGGCATCATTTACAAAAAATGCCTCTTCTTCCATCCATGAGAAGAGTGCGTGATGAGGAGCAATATCTATTTCTTGCTCCAGAGACATCCCTTGCATTTGCGCAGTGTGCTCGGTGAGCACTAAATTTTCCATTTATGGAGAGGCATATACATAACCTCCATGGTCTGAAGCTATGCCTTGGCTACGTTGTTCTACCACCTTTTGATGTAGATTTCCAATGCAGGCAGTTTCAGGGCATATGTGCATTGCCATAGGGGAAGCACTAGGGGTTAATATCGTCGACTAAATTGTTTTGCACCATTGTCAGCTCTGTGCTTGAGCTTAGGTTAGCACTTTGTAATGGAGAAGGTACTGTACTATTTGATTAGTTGTTTGCATCTGTGGATTTGTGTGTGAGCCTCCATGGAACTGGTTTTGTTGGTAAGAAGACCTTCTGCCTTGATAATTTTGATAGGTTGGCTTTGGGGGTGCTGACTGGTTCTATTTGATGACAGTTATTTCATTGGCGATAGTCTAAAAAAATTCCTTGACGTTGCTCATCTCATCTTTTGAAGAGCTGGATGTTGAAGAAAAGTTCTATGGTGTGCCCAGATATGTATACATAGATCGAGGTGGAGTGGGCACACTGGTAGACAACATCTCCTAGGCGAGAACTAATATTTCAGGAAATATAGGCATGATGGGTCGAGGTGACAACTTCCCTGTGTCAATTAGATTGTTCTCTGCCTTGACTATGACACTGTATGCATTTGGTAGTGTGGTTTTGTCAAGAGATTGGATCATCATCGAGATGTTGGTGTTGATGGATTTTAAGTAGAACATGAATTCCAACTCAGCCAGAGGGTGGATAGCAACCTAAATTCTCTGTCAAGTTATATGGAACGGGGCATTGAAGTCAATCATGGATTCATATGGGGCCCATTTTATGATCGAAAACTGATGATATTACGAAGACCTATCTCCATCATTCAAGAATATTTCATAGAAAGGGTCTCCAAGTTGATCCTAGGTAGCGATAATATTAGCTTACAGCTTGTGGTACCAATCCAACACTTTACCTCTGAAAGAGGCTGTGAGAAACCTTAGCACTATATTTTGGCCTATAACTCTATGCACCAAACACACATCTGCCACATCTTGCAGATGTTCGGATGTTGTTCTTAAGCCATCCTTGGTAAATTTAGGTATAGATTTTAAAGTAGAGACTGGGATAGAGGCCCAAACAATGGGTGCTATTGGTGCTACAAGAGGACTTTCGACATCCCATTCCACACAATTTCTATTAGTGGCTGGCAATATGGCTAGTGGAAGGGGCAAAGGGAGTGAAATGTTCACTATCTAGGGCACAACTTGTATTATTTCTAGTGGTGGCACTAACAAACTAGGGTTATTCATTGTTTGGGATCTAGTAACTGGCCAATGGCTCATACACCCTCTTTAGATTTAGATTCATCTAATCAGTCCCACCGAGCATGCCAAAAAAAGAAATTGTTGGTGCCAAAAATTGGCAAGGTAACAACCTTTATGGGAAACTCAGTTAATAGGGGACCAATTGTGCTAAATTGACTGACCTGTGGGTTTTTAAAGAAGCTGACTTCTTTTGTACTTGGGGTTTTGGAATGGGAAAAGGAAAGAGATATAAAAAATAAAGTCTAACTGAGGCGATGCGCCAAGACTTAGATGTAAGGCATGATAAATCTATCTTTTGAATGCGATTTAAGGGCCTATTCAACAATCTGCTATGTCCTAGAATAATAGAAATCAAAGATGAAAACCTGAATAGTATATCTAATGACATAAAATAATTCCCATATACATTTACGGAAAAAGAAGAGTCAAAATACATGGTCTAAATCAGCAAGCTTATATTGAAATCATAGAAGTTTTGCAAATAAACAATTTAGGATAATAATGACACAGTATAATGTTTTATCAAATAGCCTAAGAAAATAGAAAGGATGAACAATGACATAGTCTGAGAGTCTTATACAATAATCTAAAAGCAATACAAAAGGGATAGTGTTATGTATCTCATTTTTGGAAAGAAGCAATACATATAGATAAAAATTCCACCGCTTGGCAGGCCAGTAATAGAAAAAATCTTGTATCACGACCAATGATGCCTACAACAATGATTTCCTTCGATCATTGCAACATAAAAGATTCAAGCCATGGAACGTAGTTGCTTCTCAAATAGATGCATGCCCTCCAAATGATGGAAGTGGTCCTAGCAAATTCTTGTGCATACATGTGCCATTCACCCACGAAGGTAGTTAGAATATGTGGCAATCTGGTAGGGCACGTTGCTCGCTCTCTCCTTCCATTCGATGAAGTCCTCGTGAAAGAGACACGTGGCAACAGGTCGTGTTTTGTTTGTTGATTCCTCCTCCTTGTGATGGAAAACTATGTGGTGAAGACATGTGGAGGAATTCTTTACTACTAGCGCTGACTATGGGGTCTGCCCAAAAAGTGAATGTGGATAGACATTACATGGCACGTGGACAGGGCTTGATTGAAAAGCGAAGGGAAGCATCCTTGAAGTGCCCACAGTGATGACACATGGAAACATGGCGGAAGTCGGTAGGAGAGTGAAGGATTCCCTATGAGGAGTACCTGGTGGACACGTGGCAGTAGCGAATGAAGTTCTACAAAAGGGAGCTCGATCATTGTTCAAATAAATTAGGCGTGGGCCAGTACTTAGCAAAAACAAAAACTATCTGAAGGGAGCTCAAGGAATTTAATATTCACAATTTTCTATAGAGATGTGATTTTTAGGGAGTTTAGAGCTTATTCAGGTGAAGAACAACCAAAGGAGAAAGATAAGACAAAAATAGCCCACTTCGAGACAAATATTGAGAAGCAGGAAGATGCACATGTGGAAGAATAAAAAGACAGATTTGAGGATGGAGAAGAGGAAGAGGGTTCAAAGAGTTCATATGATGTGTAGTATGAGCATGTAGAAGAAGAAGAGCAAAAATAACCCCTTACTCCTACCTTGAGAAGATTCATAAGATAACAAAATCCATTTGATAGGTATAGCCCATTCAATTTCCATTATGGATTTTCTTTGTTGAGTATTGATAATGAAACTATATACTACATGGAGGCTCTTTCTTTAGAAGAAAGTGAGTCTTGGATGTAGTCCATGTAGGAGGAGAGATGAATTTGGATAGTTGTGATACTTGGGATCTTGTGAGTTTTCCCAAAGGAAGGAAACCCATTGGTTGCAAGTGGGTATTTAAAAAGGAATTTGTAGTAGATGATTGGTTAGAGCAGTACAAGGCCAAATTGATGGCCAAGGGCTACTCCCATAGAGAGGGAGTTGATTTCAGTGAAATTTTCTCTCCTATTGCTAAATTAACTTCTATTAGATTCCTATTACCTAATTCTACTAATGATTTTGAAATAGAGAAAATGGATGTTAAAACTACTTTCTTGCATGGGGATCTTGAGGAAGAGATTTATATGCAACAGCTTGATAGTTTTGTTGTGAAAGGAAAATAACACTTGGTTTGTAGGCTAAAAACACTAGTGTAGAAACAACAATAAACTACTAAAAAAAATACTAAACACTGCTTATAAATGACTGAACATGGTCGCCTAACCAGTAGTAGTTTATTGAAATCATTTATAACACGATCAAATTGATGACTAAACCATTTTTAGTTGTCCGATTGATCAATTTTGGTTGTTAATTTAGTCACCTAATTGATCAATTTGGTTGTTGGTTTAGTTTTCTAAGAGATCAACTTGCTAGTTAATTTAGTCGTCCGATTGATCTATTTGGTCATTGATGTAGTCGTTAATTTGATTGATTTGGCAGTGTGTAATTCAATCGTTAATTTAGTCATTGAATGTTTTAAATTGGTCACTTATTCAGTCATTTTTTTACTCACTGGTATATTTTGTCGTGGATTTAGTCATTGATTGATGTTAACTGGTCACTTATTTAGTCATTTTTATTCACTGATTTTTGTCCATTGGTAGTGTATTTAGTCATGAATTTTAATCATCATTTTAATCAATTTAGTAGTTTATTTAATTGTTTTTGCTCATTGATTTTTGTCACCTAATAGGTATATTGATACATTGTTTATTAATTGCATAATCATTATATTTAGTCATATTTATTAACATTGATTTCTATTAGTTGGTAGTATATTTAGTCAATTGGTAGTTTATTTAATTGTTTTTGTTCATTGATTTCTGCATATAACTGTTGGAAATGAGACAATGCTTTAATTGAGGTTTAAACATATAAAAACATAGAAAAACATAATCAATCATTCATTTGCACATAACAAAATGACTATTAAGAAGGAAAAATACTAAAATTTTATTGAGAAAACATGTTCTTACAATAGATACAAGACAAAAACATGTCTTTTCTTTGAAAAATGTATTGTTACAAAGTGTGTTTCTCAGTGTTGTGACTAAGAAAACTGAGTTACAATGCCTTTTTTTTTGGTTATGCAAGATATTACAATTTTGATGACAATTCTATGTTGCAACTTATTTGCAATTGCACATACATGTATGTTGCACTCTCTGCAACTTTTCCTCTTCTCTACACCTCTTTATTTGCTCTGCATTTACTTCTTTTTTTGCACCCCTATTCTCTGCATCTACTGTTTACACAACAACATATCCCCTCTTCTACAATGCACCAGTTGAATGAGTGGAACCTAAATAAAAGGAGAAAAACATAATCAAGGGGGTTCACATTACAGGTGCAGTAAGATAGAACATTCTCTATTCTACTCACAAAATGTACACCCAAATCAGATTTTCTAGTTTTTGTATAGGTTCAACTTATTCAGGTTCAATACACTCTCTATTTGCAACTTCACTCTCCACACTCTGCTGCTGCTAACCCTTTTTTTTCTCTTCTACACTTACGGATAACTCTCTATGATTTTTTTCAAATATTTTAGTGGCTACTGTAGAAGGTCTGTACTTTCTCTTTCAAACAAACAACTCCATCTATTTTTTTTGGATGAGGAAGGGGTATGCTACTTAAGACATGTGAAATACATACATTTGCATCTCTCATTCCTTTCAATTTGACTCCATGTATAATAGATAGTGAGTAAATCCACCCAATGCTTGCAACAACACCATTATGCGGATCAAACACCTCAACTATATCCCCTTATTGAATTTTATCAATAAATGTTTACAAAAACAAAAAAAACACATTATATTTTTTTTGACAGTTGTATGTAATGTATTATGTCTTGGAACAAATCAATTTTTGTATGTGCTTTTATAAAACACTCTATGACAACTAAGCTCTAATCTTCCATATGTAAGTTATATGTTCTCCCTTAATTCCATAATCTATGTATAATAGCTAATTACAATTCACTACTATTATAACATTCAACTTGTATCAAATAGGTAATGATTACCTTTATTTACGTAATAAAACAACCATTACTTACTTGAATAGTACTTATTTGCATGTGGTTTCAGAACACTCACCTCGAGTTTAGCATGACTACCACTATGAATATCATATGCATGCTCATTGAGTTCATCATCATAACCACTATCAACGTCATTGCAGACATTATGTTGTATAGGTTTGCAGAGAGTTCTATTGACATGGCCTTTTTCTTTTTGTCCTTTCATATAATTTCTCTACGTCATGTGGTTTAATCATCATGCTAAAATTAATATAAGTCAAGTAAAGAATGCAAAAGCTATAAATTTTTGTCCAAAAGATTATTTTAAGCATGAAGAATGAAAAAACATTGGGACAAATAACTGAAAACTATTATATTAATTACCTCAACTTTAGGACAACTAAGATGATTGTGTTGCACATTCTTGTCCACTTCATCATTATCAATATCAACAGCTCTGTTGACACCCTAAAGGCATTTTTGTTTTCCTTTTTCTTTGAAAAAATTGCTTTGTATGTGGTTTAACCATCATGCAAAAGAATATACAAAGTATTCAATAGTCAAATAAAGAGTGCAAGATATAAATTTGTCCAAAAGAACATTTTTTGGATCACTCCAACAATAAAGAAATTGGGCTGGATTCTCCTACGCTCAGATTTCAATAATCTACATATTAAGAGACATTTGTATAGAACTACCAAACAAGAAGAAATGAGATCAGTAGAGCCTCTTACCTCATTTGAATTCATGGATTTATGCTCATTCCATGTAGAAACCATAGGGTTAATGGTTTCAAACAACTGTGAAACTTGGTGACTAAGACCTAATATGCAATTCATTACTTTTTGGTACCCTTGTTCATATGAGTTGACATGATCTATAGAGGCTCCTACTGGGCATTGAACAAATGGCTATGAAATTTCTGTTGACGAACTAGATTTAAACTTCATCCTACTCTTAGATTTACTAGCATCTAGTGCTGCCATATAATTGACAATATCTTCTACACCTCCTTCTCTATAATTGTTAATCAAAACTCTCATCCTTTGCTTGTAATATTTTCTAGAGATTTTTCCACCAGTAGTCTCAAAAGCATTTTCCATTTTTTTTATAACATTTTCCACAGCTCATGGATCTTCCTATGCAAAATTTGATTTGCAAATATCCAAATGGGCTCTACATCTTACACCCAACTCGGTGGCTGAATTTGCAGCATTTGGCCCAATGAGCTTACCATCTCTTGATACCTCAAGAAAGTATGGCTTCTTTTCTTCTTCTTTTCTTTCTTTTGCATTCCTCTCAGTAGATCTATGCAAATATTGACACAATCTTTATCTTTTAACAAAAGCATCTACATCTATTAAATTACCACTATCAGTATTTCTGGCTGATCCACTAGTTCCATCAAAAGTTCTAAATGCAATAGGTACACTTTGAAGCATAACAGATGCAAGCGGTCTCTCTTCATGACTTTCATTAACTAGAACTTCATGCTCCTTGGCCACATCAAGTGTGGCATGAATAGGTAGATTAGTACCGGTCTCTATGGATTCCACATTGTTAAATGCATCCTTTAATGTTGCAAGAAGCAGCTGCAGACCTGCTATTCCTTTTCCCTGATGTTTTTCAATAATCTCTCTGAGACTTAGTCCTAAGAGATCATCACAACGTTGCACATCACCATGTGCCATATTAGGTTGCACATCACCATGTGCTATATCAGGTTGGACATAACCATGTGCTATATTAGGCTATACATCACCATGTGCTATATTAGGCTGCACATCACCATGTGCTATACCAGGTTGCACAACATCACAACAATTTTTTTCACCAACTGCATTTGTTGAATCACAAAAGTGTTGACTTTTGCAAGATGGTGACACTGTATCTTTTTTTTTTCCTTTTATTTTTTCTCCACATTTTCTTTGTACTCTTTTTGTTTCCTATAAAACAAAAAAAATATCATATTATGTCTTATATACATAAAGCTTTTTCCTATAAAATTTGATTAAACACTTATAAAAATAATATAATACGTAGTGGATTTACAACTTGCCTTTTCAAACCAAAACTCAAAAAGTATTCATTATTTTTGGTCACTATTTCAATATGTGTACACACATATTCTATCTCTAGAATTTGAACATTATGATCACTATCATCCAATTTGCGCCTTATAGTCGTTGTCTTCATTTCCTGAAGTCCAAGTAAACAATAATGTATAAATCAACAACTTGAATCAGTAAAACTTTATTGAGTTCGTAAGTTGATAACTGTTGACTTTCCAATCCATTGATGATGTAGAGTAGGGGTGTACAATAATCCAACAAACTAAAAAGGCCACTCACAAGAACCCTTAGTCATCAATCAATGGGATTTCCTTCAAAAACCACCATTCTTCCTTGTAGCCTTTCAAAAAAACCTTTTTGGTCATATCTTTTAGAAAATACCTGATCTACAGAAAATGATACCCATTTAGGATACCCTTTTAGCTAGTTTTTCACATATCCAGAAATGAGGTAGGGTTTCTTTGTATGGAAGGGTTCAAAAACTGACTGTCCTCTTTCTTACTAGGCCTACTTGGGAAAATAGGCATGACACAACTGAGTTCTTGGATTCAACGGGTCTCTACTCCTGTTCAGATACTTCAAACACATCTCACAACCTAGGCCCACTTTTCCATGAATGAATGCAACTGTGGTTGAACCCTTACTCAAACAAGCATAGAAATATGACATGCCCCTATAATGAAAGTAACAAAACATGAATGAAATTGGCCCCCCAATATGAACTTTCATTAAAAAAACCTTGGATACATGCAAAAATGAAAATCCAAATCATTTTCCATGAGTTGCAATTAAAACTTTGTCAAGCAATCACTTCTAAGAGGGTTTTGTTTGGACTGTCTTAGGGATTGTGAAAGCGGACTGGTGAAGAGATCTTTTCTCACATGAAAATAATGAGCCCAAATATTGTATGGTGGTAGAAGGCACCAAGATATAATTTCCTACCTATTTTTCACCTTTTCAAATGGATAAAACAAAAGTTATGACGTTTTCTATGTGACTGCAAACCCTAGGCAGGGTTTTAGGTAGTTTTTACAAAAAATGCTTTTAACTTATTCAAACATTGATGAAAATATACCAAACCAATTTAATTTGGAAGGTGATTTAATCCTCTATCATCTCCAATCAATTTTAGGTCATTAAATGGAAAATATAGTCAGCAAAAATGAAAACAACAGTCAATTTGTAAGAAAAATATAGTTTTTAGAGTGCAAAATTGAAATTTCTTCATTCCAATATCCTCCCAACCTTCCCAACCTTGGGATTCATGTTTACAACATGAATTTATGATTTCCCAAGCATTTTACAACTACCAACCACCCACAACTAACTTCCTAAACAAAGTTGTAACTTTAATGCACTTTTGACAACTTTTACATCTTTTTTGCAAATGTTTACAACTTTTGACTAATGGACCTTTTACATTCCAAAATGGATAAAAATGATCCCAAATGGTCATAAATGACCTTATTAACATGAAACAACACAAAATAAGATGAAAACTCAAATGTTTCCCCTTGTAGGCATCAGGTCCTGAGGCTGCTCCTACACCAACTGATAACTGCAAATGAAAACTTAAAATAAAATTCAGTTTACAGATTAAAAAGAATTTGCAGTTAAAAACCAAGAAGATGTTTACAATTATAGGTATCAAACAAATCTTCCTTAGGGATATATTCACAAGAGAAAAACTCATAAAAACATAACACAAGAAGGATGAAGGAAAAACATAGTCTAGTTGATTATGAGGTGTGTTAGAACCTTAAAATTTTGCCTAGTTCCATCATCATAATTACCTTGAGCTCCATGACCTGAACCTTGAACCTTATATTCCTTTTTATTTTTTATTGAACATACCAAAAATTCATCATATATATACTTGACCAAAAACATGTCCAGCTAAAAACATTCCAAATCCCTTAACAATCTCTTACTGTGATCCCGAAACAGTAATATGAACCCTTGGCAGGCTGGTGGTGTGTAATAGACAACATGAAGATGTTTACTACCATACCACATAATTATTATGATGAGGAAACGGTTGGGTGATTTGAGAGAATTTAAATACATCATAAATTGCCATACCTCAAGAAGGAAAAATGAAGGGTGTGGTATAGCGGGGAATAACCCGCCATCCCATGAGGAAGATCATAAGGCATGTGGTAGGGCAGTATGAACCACTATAACATGGAAGGATGTGACAAAGCATGTAGTATGGTGGTAACTGTTAATGTAAACTGTAGTACTGCAGGTTAAACAAGTCAAGCTTGTGGTATAGAGGTAAGGAACTGTTAATGTAAACCGCAGTACCATGGGTTAAACAAGTCAAGCTTGTGGTATAGAGGTAAGGATCCTGCTACCCTATAGTGAATACAAAGAAGCATGTGGTATAGCTATTTATACCCCTCTATCTCGTGGAAGTTGTAAAAAGTGGTGGCGATAAAGTGGTATTAAATGCAAGAATCACATCAACCATCCGATCTTGTAAATCAAATTTTCAAGTTCAAACTTGAACTACGAGAAAAATATTTGGTGTAAGGTTGATATTAATGTTGACATGACTGAGCTTAGAAGCCATTAAACCAAGAATTTGACATTCTCTTTGCACTCATTTGCAAAAATTATCGTGCAGGGAGTTGGGAGTTGGAGGAGGTTAAGCTCTACAACCATCGTAACCCGAGTAAGTGCACAAAACTCTTTTGAATTAAGTTTTACGAGTACAAGATTGTTTGGAATTCTGCATTTTAGAAGTATAGGAGAAGTAAGATAGTTAAAATGTGAATTAAGTTTTACAAGTAGAAGATTGTTTGGAATTCTACATTTTAGATACACTAGGATAAGTAAGATAGTTAAACATCATGCCGCCCAAGAAGAAAGAACTTGGAACTAAAAAGGACATCATGCTGCCCAAGAAGAAAGAACCTCAAACTAAAAATGAAGAATCTAAGGTTAAAAAGAGGTCCTTACACCAGTCTATCATGGAAATACTCCCTAAATCAATTGAGAGAGGATTTAAGAATGTTTTTAGTGATGTTGTTTAGGGTTGTAGAGATGCCCTTATCCCTATCTCCAGGTGGGGACTGTTGTGGTACTTTTATGACAAAAGGGAGGGAAAGATTCTAGTGTCAAATCCATGGGAATTAGATTTGGCCAAGTTAATTGTCCCAAATGTTTTTATAGATGTAGAGTTCATCAGAGTATTGGCCTAGAGTTATCATCTTGCCACTAGGTCTATGAGATTTCCATATGGTTCACCATTAGTTGTGTTGACTAAAGTGGCCATCATTGAATTTTTTGACCTAAACAAACAAGCCTTGACTAAAATTGATTTGCAAAGAAGTAAAAAAGATTATACTAGATTGGGGAAAACCCATATAAGTGATGAAGTCCCCATTTACATGAAAAGGGGTGTGAACAACATGGTGATTCCTATATCCCCTTTTACTATTGAACCATTTCAAGTCTCAGATTTATAATTCTATTTCAAGAAAACCTACTTTGCTCTTTGTCAAGTATTTGGGATAGATGTAGAAGAGTGAATGCCAGTTAGTTTAATGATGATGGCTATGAGGATCCAAAACCTTGAGATGAACATTGAATATGATTTTTCCTCACATCTTGAGAAAGCATTGCATGAAGCATTTCAACAAGTTAGGGAAAATAGAGCCCCCATAAAATTCAAGCACTATTCTTTGCTGTGCCACCTGATATTATACTAGAATAAAGATAGATGGAGCAAAAGGATGTGTTTGGGTCAGGTTAACAAGTAGGGGAATTTGTTGCTAGTGCAACTATGGTGTTATATATGGGACAACAGATGTAAGAATTGAAATTATGTGATATTCCATGATGAGTTTATGCATAGAATTATGGGAGTTCTTGGCCACCAACCACCAAGACTACACACACTTGTGCTATAATTGTTAAGACCTTTGGATTTGAAACCTAAGCAAGGCCATACTCATAACTTTGATGATTGGTTTTTTCTACCAGATACCACAATAATTAGGATTTATGGATGTCCACAGGCCCCACATATACTACCAAAGTTTTCCCCCTTTGATTATCCTTTTTAGAGTTCCTATGGAAAATTTTATGGATAGAAAAGGATGTCATGAGTAAACAAAGGAAGGGTACATTTCTACCCAATTTGACAACATGTTGGGAACTATCAGTGGGATCTGATACACTTGAATAGTTGCAGAATTATCTAAAATCAAGGTACTCTTTACAGTTTGGAAAGGAAAGAGATTTTGACCCTGAGGGTCACATGAATTTTGTAAGATGCACCATCCTTACCAAGGCTATGGTTACTCACCAGATTGACTATGAAGAAGATGTAATAAAAAATTGTTTCACTCCTCAACAGGTATTTGATAGGAGGAGAAAATGGGAACTTATGAAAAGGTTTGAGGAAGAAAGAAAGATGAAACATAGTGATTTCTTGGGTTATTTCGTAGAGGAAGAAAATCCTATCAAGAGGATTGATATGATAATTAATAAGCTTCATGAATTATATAAGACTGTATCAGATATAGGGAGACTTGCCAAATTGTGTTCCAAAAGGCCAAGTGGCATTCTAATTATAGAACCAACTCTGAATATTGTTTCAGTATGTCATGCTTCTCCAGGATCACCTCCTAAACAACCATCTTCTAAAAAATAAAAGACACAAGAGATAGAGTTACTTATTTCATATGAAATAAGTGAGGAGGTTGGAGATATAAAAGAAGCAGTTGATGTGTTAAGACATTTCAAGGATGATGTTGAAGTGCACCAACATATGCTTGAAATTGAAGCCCATAGGCTTGAAGCTAGAGTTGATATTGAGGTACAAGGATAAAGATAAATGCATGAGGATGACATGTAGTTGCAGCTCACAAGTTCTTGGAAGATGATGAATTTATCAAAATCCCTAAATTCAAAGACTTTTGGATTAAGATGAAAATGAGAGAGTTTGAAGTGAGGGTTGAAATAAATAAGATGGGAGCTGAGGAATCCCATCATGACCATATAATAGCCAAAACTTTTAATGAATTAAGGATTGATAATATTGATGTCAGCCCATAAGAGGCTAGAGAGATGATTTTGAAAAGTAATAAACTTATTGTCCCTGGTATGGAATTAAAGAAAATATTTTTACTTGATCAAGTGAGAACAAAGGAGGAACTAATGCTAATTGTTAAGTTTGACTCAGATGAAGGGGTAAGTGGCATAGGGTATAACTCTAAGATTGAAACCTTGGCATTTTGGGCCAAACAAAAGAGTACACAAAAACCAAGGTTACTAGATGTAGTGTCAGAAATGAAAGGGACAACTATGGTGAAAACATTAAAGGATGCATCTCCTCTAGAAGCTGCAACCATGACAATGCATTCAACTATGTTCACCCAAGTTGTAGTTAAGGAGATGGAAGCTAGATTGGGAGAGTATGAAAAGGAACAAAAGTTTTTAAATGATGAAGTCAATATATTGTTCATGGAAAATGTGAAGTTGAAGGAACAATTGAAAGGAGAAGGCCCCTCACAAAACAAGGAAACAATGTTATACCAGTTTCCTCTTGCTCCACTAGTTGATATAGAAAGTGCTTCTACTGAATAAGTGAGCATTCTTAGACAGGAGATTGAAGAGTTAAAGAAAGCCAAAAATGAGGGTAAGGAAGAAGTGAATAAAAAAATTTGCAATGTTTTAGAGAAGGTCCTCAAGCATAGGATAAAGCTAATTGTGGATAAGTTGGAAAGTGTGTATGATTGCTACAACTCACTAACATGAGAAATTGATCGGATGAAAGCACATCTACTCAGACTAGATCCACTTTTAAGAAATGACAACCCATACACCACACATTGGTAACCTTGTGAAAAATCTTACAAAGTACTGAGGCTCTTGTAGCATTAAAACCTACAGAGAAGATGGCCAAAATAGTTATAGATGAATTCCAATATATGCAAGGAGAGGACCAAAAGGTCATAATAAGAATAGATTCATTTCATACTTTGAATCAGTGGTTTGTGCCAAAACTACTGAAAGATGATGACCACTTGAAGGACCTCAATGAATGGCAAAGTAAATTTGGCCAGATTTTTCCATAGTGCATCACTCACATACAAAAGGATGGTGAGTTGAGTCTTGATAGGTTTGACTTAATGATGGATGGAGTAATAGCATTGGATGTTGGATATTATATGTTTATCATGGATGGCAGGGTGTTACTAGACAACTGATGGAAGATTCACCTTGCAAATATATTGAAAATTCAAGAATACAAATGGCCACATGATGATATAGTGTATGATTGAAAGTAGAGGTATATGGGTCCTCCCCTTGAATAGTAGGCCTTGGGGCTATCACAATGGAAGAACTGCACATTCAGATACACTAATATGGAGAAAGGACCTTGAACAGATCTTTAGTGATCACAGGTGCCTTATGAAGATTAATGTATTATGGTGTCATGAGTGTTGTAGACTTCATTAGTTATCTACTTTCTCTATTTTATGTTTTAAGAAAAAACTAATATTTAGTCTAGTTTATACGAAGAGGCATGGATTTTGAAAAGATGTCATATTTTGTAACGATCTGAAGCTTGTTGCTTCTCTTATAAAAGAGAAACCAAGACCAAATTTTGATATCATCATCATAGGAATTTATAGAAACATATATAAGGAGACTTATGTTATATTGTAATATATATTTGAAGCAATCAGTGGACAAGAAGATTTAATTTCGTGCTCAAATTTTGGTCTCAATTATTTGTTGATAATATTGTGTATGATTGGATTTTTTTATGTATTTTAGGTTGGAATATAGGGGCATATTATGAATCGGTATCAATTATTTATTCATAATCATCTGCATTGCTGATTACATTGCATTGCACATCTTTCAAACTCAAAGCATTTCTTCACATTGCATAACTAATAACTAGATGTTGATAGATGACAAAATTTCAATTACAATATAGTTTTTACAAATTCAACCTAAGCAGTTATGCAATTAATTCACATTGCATAACTAATAACTAGGAGCAGCTGCCAATTGCATTTGCTTGTCATGAAATTCCATGAGACCACATTTCTTTGAGGAATTTTTTCAAACAGTTCATTGCCTTGTTTATGCTACCACATTTTTATACGTATTGTCTACCAAAGAATTTTATCAAATACTTCACTACTATGGTGCTATGGCTAAAAGCCTAAAACAAGTGCTTTCAAACAAGCTATGGATGCTTGGAAAAAATCTATCAAAGCATAATAGTGAGCAATAGCATACACAAGGTAGTGAATTGGTTGAAAAAATTCCTCAAAGAAATGTGGTCTCATGGTGATGGAATGCCATGAAAATCCATAACAATTTTCTTGTCATGGCATTCCACCACCATGAGACCACATTTGTTTGAGGAATTTTCTCCAAATTTTATTGCCTTGTCTATGCTACCACATCTTTCATACATGTCTCCCAAAGCATTTTATTAAACAAATCACTACCTTGTTGCTATGACTAAAAGCCTAAAATAGGTGATTTCAAACAAGCTATGGATGCTTGGAAAAAATCTATCAAATCATAATAGTAAGCAACAAGTTATGGTCTCATGGTTTTTTTTTGGTGCAAAAATCAGCATGCTTTTATTTGCATTTTTTTGTAGGTTTTAAACACATTTTTTTGGCAATTTTGCTATTTGAGATGGGGAAAAATCTTTATGGTTAGTTTTGTGTATTTTTTAATTGTAGGATTCTCACGATTAATGAATAGTTTTGTGCATTTTGTGGATAGGTTCAATTGAAGCTGGGAGATCTTAAGAGTTCTCTCTCAAATTTTGAAAAGGTTCTGGAGGTCCACCCTAAGAAGTGTGAGAGGTTAAAAGCTGTAGGCCATATATATACTTAGCAAGGGCAGAAAAAGAAGGCTTTGGAAATTTTAAGAAAGGAAACTTGCATAGATCCACATGATGCCCATGCATTTATTGAGATGGGTGAATTATTAATATTGACATACCCCAATGAAGCCTTAGATTCTCTTAAGACAACAAAGTCTCTTCTGAAGAAGAGCAGAGAAGAAGTACCCATTGAATTTTTAAACAACATTGGGGTTATTCATTTTGAGCGTGATGAACCAGAGTTGGCTCAACAAAATTTTATGGAGACATTAGGAAATGGAATTTGGGTTGAATTCATAAATAAAAGCCTCAGTGCCAATTATGCAGTTTTTTCTTTTTGCTTTAAGGATATGGAATTCTTCCATCAATTAGAAGAAGGTGGTGTTTCACTTAAGTTACCATGGGATATAGTCACAACACTATTTAATCTTGCTAGGTGTTTTGAACAACTACATGATAGTGAAAAAGAAAATATTTTATATAGGCCAAAATTGTTCAAGTTTCCTGATTATATGGATGCATATCTACATCTTGCAAGCATGGCACAGGCTCATAATGAGATCCAACTAAGCCTAGAATTAATTGGGGATGCACTGAAACCATAAATAAAAACTCATAAAATGCTTTATGTGTGCTTGGCAACATGGAACTAAAAAAAAATGACTAGCTTACATCAAAAGAAACAATTAAAGTAGCACACCAACTTGTCTTGGCTAATGAAGAAAAACAAAAAGTTGATGAAGAACAAAGGATTCAGATGGAAAGGAAAGAGAAAGAGGAAGAACTTTGGCGAGTGATGTAACAAGAGGAGAAATTTGAACATGTGAAGGAATTATGGAAGAGTAAGCATAAGGACATGGATGATGACAATGATGAGGCTGGTCAGTTTGAGAAGAAACATAAGAAGGAAAAGAAGAAAAAGAAAAAGGATAAGGACCACAAGGCTTATGATTCTTATATGGAGGAACTTGATGTTTCCATGGAAGATGAGGAAAATTATATGAGTGATAAGGCATAAGATTATGTAGAAAATTCCCAAGATCTTTGTAGTTGTAGGTCTAGAAGACTTTGATAATGGTGAGAAAAATTCTCGAGTTTCAACAAAATCATGAAGGAGACATGCATACTCTGATTCTAAAGATGATGAAATATTGCAGAAACAGAGTTCGAGAGAAGATGATCCATATGATGATGATGTGTAGGATTCCTGAGCTTTAACCAAACCTAGCTCCTATTTTCCAAAACAAAAATCCCCAAGGCCCATGGGAAATGAATGATGAGCATTTGAGTTTCAACAGACTAAAATAGGTTGCCCATAAAAACAAGAAAGAGGAAAAATGAAAAGATAACATAAAGATGATTCATTTGAGGTTTTGGATAAGATCTCATTTAACAATGTCAAATGGATTTGGAAGGGACAAAGCATATTTGATTGAATAAAATTCTGAGGTAGCTTATCCATCGTCATTGTATGCATCATCTTCTCTTGGAATTTGTTGAAACTCAAATGCTCATCATTCATTTCCCATGGGAATTGAGGATTTTTCTCTTGGAAAATAGGAGCTAGGTTTTGTTAAAGCTCAGGAAGCCTAAAAATCATCATCATATGGATCATCTTCTCTCAAACTCTATTTTTGGAATGGTTCATCATCTTTAGAATCAGAGTATGCATGTCTCCTTCGTGATTTTGTTGAAACTGGAGAATTTGTCTCACCATCATTAGAGTCTTCTATACCTGCAATTGCAAGAATATATTAGGAATTTTTTGCATCATCTTGTGCGTTATCACTCATATAATTTTCCTCATCTTCCATGGAAATATCATGTTCCTCCATATAAGAATCATAAGCCTTGTGGTCCTTATCCTTCTTCTTTTTCTTCTTTTCCTTCTTTTGTTTCTTCTCAGACTGACCAACCTCATCATTGTCATCATCCCTATCCTTATGCTTACTCTTCCATAATTCCTTCACACGTTGAAATTGCTCCTCTTGTTGCATCACTTGTTGAAGTTCTTCCTCTAGCTTTCTCCTTTCCATCTAAATCCTTCATTCTTCACCAAATTTTCATTTTGCTTCATCAACCAAGACAAGTTGGTGTGCTACTTTAATTGTTTCTTTTTCTTTTATCTAGCCATCTATTTTTAGTTGCATGTTGCCAAGCATACATAAATCATTTGATGAGTTTTTATCCACCTTAAGTGCATCCCCAATCAATTCTAGGCTTGGTGCATTGTAGAAATAGATCCCAACAAAAGATGATGCATACAATGATGATGGATAAGCTACCTCAAAATTTTAGTCAATCAAATATGCTTTGTCCCTTTCAAATCCATTTGACATAGTTAAATGAGATCTTATCAAAAACCTCAAAGGAATCATCTCTATGTTATCTTTTCATTTTTCCTCTTTCTTTTTTTCATGGGCAACCTATTTTAGTCTTTATTTTAGAACATTTTTTGTGTCCTTCAATGTATTATGCTTTATCTTTCTATCAGATTCTAGATTAAAAGAACCTATAATTGAAAATGGATTAATTCATCTATTTTTATTTTACAGTCCCAAATAGGTGGATTAAATTATTTTGTTGTTAAACAAATCTTGTACAATGTAATGTCCCCTTTTCAAAATGAAACCAAGTTGAAACTCAAATGCTCATCATTCATTTCCCATGGGCCTTGGGGATTTTTCTCTTGGAAAATAGGAGTATAATAATAAATCAAGAGGATCTTAATGTCATAAAAGGGGCCACTTAAGTGTTGGCACAAAGACCAGGAAATGTTTATGCTGCAAATGGGGCAACCATTGTGCTAGCTAAAAGGGGTCAATTTGATATTGTAAAGGAAATTTTTACATAGGTACAAGAAGTTATTGTAGGAAACATCTTTTTTCAGATGCCTAATGTGTGGGTAAATCTAGCACATGTTTAATTTGCACAAGGATAGTTTGCGCTTGTAGTGAAAATATGTATGTTGCAAATGGGGTTGCCATTGTGCTAGCTGAAAGGGGTCAATTTGATATTGCAAAGGAAATCTTTACATAGGTACAAGAAGCTACTGCAGGAAACATCTTTGTTCAGATGCCTAATGTGTGGGTAAATACAACACATGTTTACTTTGCACAAGGACAGTTTGAGCTTGTAGTGAAAATGTATCAAAATTGTTTGAGGAAATTCTATTTTGGCACTGACATGCAAATTTTATTATATTTAGCTCGAACACATTATGAAGCAGAATAGTGGCAAGATTGTCAAAGAAAATTATTAAGAGTAGTAGATTGTAATGAGCATTTCAAATTTGTGTTTAATGTAATGAGGGTTTCAAATTACCTTTGAATTCACTACAGACGGTGTCCACAAATTCGATTTTGCTACAAAGGGCCTCGGTGAATTCAAATTAGTTGCAACAAATTCTGAATTCCTTGCCCTTGCTCGCCTTTTTAGAAGTCTCTAGGCCCTCTCTAAATCCTTATCGCCCATGCAAGTAGTTGTTATAACTGATCAAAATGACTCATGTCAGGCTAACGAATGAAGTGAGGTCTATAATGAATGAATGAAGCGAGTTCAAGTGAGATGAATGAATCTACAATGAACGTGAATAAGCACGCCAATACATCACGCATGAATACATTGTGCCAATAATTGGCTGAATTGTTTTTAAGTTTTTTTGTCTAATTTGGATCTGATGACTAACTATCTAGTCCTTTTTATTTCTGTGACTAAATAATTTTTTAGTCAATGACCAGATTAGTCATTTATTTACTCATTTATAGCTGAGTTGCAAAAAATGAGTAAAATTCACCTAGTCATATATTTTCCAAATTCTACTAATGAGAGATCTTTATATGGTTTGAAACAGTCACCTAGGATGTGGTACCAAAATTTTGATGCCTTTGCATTGAATTTGGGTTTTGTTAGGAGCAAGGAGGATTATTGTGTCTATATTAAGGCTATTGATGATCATATTCTAATAATTGTCTTGTATGTTGATGACATGTTGTTTATGGGTAACAACAAGGTGATAATTAGGGAGCTTAAGACTCAACTTTCTGGAACATTTGATATGAAGGATTTGGGGGCTGCAAAATATATTCTTGGGATGGAGATTAGTAGAGATCAGGTTCACAAAAAGATTTGGTTAAGTCAGAGTAAGTATGTTGATACCATTTTATAAAGATTTAATATGCATGGTTATAAACTAGTAAATATTCCATTTCTGATTGGTACTAAGTTGAGTTTAGACATGTGTCCTAATTTTGATGATGATATTGAAGAGATGTGTAACATTCCTTATGCTAGTTCCTTTGGTAGTTTAATGTATGCACTGCCCAAGCAATGAGAGTTTTGAGCAAGTTTATGTCTAACATTGGTAGAGAGCATTGGACTTTTGTTAAGAGGGTGTTTAGATATTTGCATGGTACTTAAATTTTTTTTTTGGTTTATGATGGTACTGATGATGTGGTCAAATCATTGGACATACAGGTTTTTGTTGATGCAAATTGGGCAAGTGACTTGGACAGTTGAAGGTCCACTAGTGGATATGGCTTTACTTTGTTTGGAGGTGCAGTGAGTTGGATGAGTAAGAGGTAGCCTACCATTTCATTTTCCACCACCAAAGTAGAATATATGGTAGCTACACATGCCTGTAAGGAGGTAGTTTGGTTAAAAAGACTTGGTAATGGTATTGGTTTTGATTACATGACAGTGAGGATTGGATGTGACAATCAGAGTGCCATATGTTTAGCCAAAAATCCTATGTATCATGCTCATACTAAGCATGTTGATATTCAATACCACTTTGTGTGGGAAATGGTAGAGAATGGTAAGGTTTTGATTGAGAAGGTTGACACATTAGATAATGTTGCAAATTCTTTCATGAAGCCAATGACCACAAATACGTTCTCTTGGTGTAGGAAGGCCATGGGCCTTGATCACTATACTTGATTATATTTTATTTGTATCTCATGGATGTAATTGTAATGTATAATGTTAAGTGGGAGAATGTTAGGATAGGTGACATTATAATTGCTATCCTAAGTTGATTTATGTGTCTCCACATTAATTGGAAAGTGTTCTAGGGGGCATGAGGGAAAAAATATTATTATTTATTTTCCTATGAGAAATTGTAAATTGCATTCAAAGAGACCTTAGAACCTTCACGATGGTGGTGACAAAGAATTTAGGGAGGATATTCCTCTTGGGCATCCAACTTTGTGGGTGGGGACCACTTTGGTGTGCATGTCTTTGTATGCTATTTATATATTTTGCATGCTCTTGCATGGTTGGGTGCCCAAGTTTGCATGTTGGTGCATGCTATTGCATGTAGCCATCAAAGTCGTCATTGAGTTATGGAGTACTCAAATTTGACCAATTCTAATTGGCTATGGGTTAGGTGCCCATGTGAAGGCCATGTGATAATTTAATATTTTATTCCATGTTTATGGGCTATCCCCTAAGGGTTTTTCCAAGTAGTTTTTCTTGTTGTTTTAGGATACCATTTGTGGTATATCTCCCACAAACTTCTATATATTGGAGTCTTGAGATGGTGGTTTGTAAGAGTTGGTTTGCAAGTTAGAGTGATAAAGTGCTACTAGATTACAAAGAGTATTGTTGTATTGATGTACTTCCTTGAAGATTAATACAAACATTGGATCTCTTTGGGTGTGGAGTTTTTTCTTGCAAGGGTTTCTCCATGTATATCTTGTGTCACTTGTGTTTGATGACTTGTGGTATTGCAGATTTTTATTTCATTGTTGTAATTTTCAATCCCATAATCTTTCTATGGTAATCTTGATTATATATTTTCAGATTTGCAACCAATTTAATAAGTTCATATTGCTGATAGTTTTACCTTGGATTTCCAAAAATAACACACACTCAACATTGTTGCACATGCAACAAAATAAAGAGCATGTTGCATTACATGAGGGAAGAGAATTTGAAGTGAACAAGGAATGCAAAACCTATTTCTATTCACCCTATGAAGATGATGGCAACCTAATTAGGGAGAAAGGGAGAACCCTCACAGGTATGCCACTTTTTGGTTTCCTATGTGAAGATGGTTTGTTCACGTCTCCATGATGTGAACTAGGTTAAAATATTAAATCAAGTACTTAATTATATTATAACTATTATATGAATGCATGCAAATAATTGAGTAAGAAGCACACATTTGTCCCAATATTGGAAAAATAAATTACAAGAAAATTACAACACATACCCATTATCAATAAAGTATAGAATTGATCTAGCTAAATATAAAAAAATTCAAATCACAAACTAAAAACCTATTTTGAATTAATATTTAAAAAGACTTAAAAAAGTGATTAAAATCCTTGCTAGATATAAAATAAAAGTGTACATATATATTTTAATATTTAAACTTCTATATAAATATTTATTGTTTTTATTATATATTTATTAGTACTTGTCATGAGGCGTAGTACTATTGCAATCAGTTCTTCAACTCATTTTGTAGAAAATCTCACAAAAATCAATTAGCTATTTTATAGATATTTGGATTCAAACTATTAAAATAATAAAATAAAACTTAAATTCAAGTACATTCATAAATTAACATATAAATATAAATATATAAATATATTTATATCAATAAAAAAACATATAAATATAATCTTCCTAGGATTTGATTTTACACAATTAAAATAAAAATTTAAATTAAATCTTAAACTATTTGACATTGCTACTTTTTTTTATTTTCCATAATTTATTTACTTCAAAACATACATAAATACAAATAAAAATTAAATAAAAATAATAAAAATTATTATAATTATGCCAAGAGGCGTAACACTATAATGGCAGCATGCCCTATAACACCCCAACACAATCTATGAAAGAAAAACACATGCCAGATGTATACTTCAAATAGTTCAAATTAGAAAATATTTTATTGAAATTTGAAGCAACCGTAAACTTCAAATAATTCGAATTAGAAATTTTTAAGTTAAATTTAAATCAAATTTCCATATTCATTAAAGGCAGTGCAAGATCACCAATCACTGAGTTGACAACAATTTGAATTAGAAATGTTTTATCTAAATTTAAAGCAAGTTTCCATATTCATTAAATGCACATGCCATATACTTCAAACAATTCAAATTAGAAAATGTTTTATTCAAATATGAAGCAACTATAAACTTCAAATAACTCGAATTATAAATGTTTTATTTAAATTTAAATCAAGTTCCCATATTCATCAAAGGAAATGCAAGATCATTGAGTTGATAGTAATTCGAGTTAGAAATGTTTTATTTAAATCTAAAGCAAGTTTCCATATTCATTAAATGCAGTGCCAGATCACTGAGTTGAAAGACATATTATAGAAAGTTGCCTCTCAAAACTATGCCTCTTAAAGGAAACTTTCTATATAAATCACTATAACAAATTAGAACTAGAGCTTTAAATGAATGAGCTAGTTTATGTGGTTTCGTTGAGCTTAATCTTCTTCAACAAGACTTTTCTATTCAAAAAATTCAATAGGGACAAGGCGTCTACAACATGCACACCAAATTCACATTATTATTTTGTTCAATTTAGTTCGTATTAGATGACTTCTACAATAGGGACTCGAATTTTACAAACCCAAAAATCCATTACATTCACACAAAATTCACATTATTATTAATCCCTTGTTGTAATGTTGTGGCACTAAATCATATTTCGCTTTGTCCATGGAATGCTACTATAAAACTTAATGTTTTATTTTGTGTTAAGTGAGGTTTCTTTCTCTATGGTATTTATAAAATCATCATAAAGATGAGATTTTGCAGATGTGAAGAGTTGAAGTTTTTTCTTACCATGAGGGATTAAACAATGTGCTAATAGTTGCCATTTCAAACTATATGTTAAACTCACCCTTTTTTCACATCTCACAAAAATAATTTGTGTCATCAACAACAAGAATTTTTCTATGACCAGTGTGAAGAATTTGAAGTCTATCAATTTGATAAGGTAATTAAAGTCTCCAATTTTGATTTTGTATGCACAAGTCTTGCATTCATTTTTTTTAGCCTAACAACTCCGACTTCAAATTTTGCATTCATGTTTTACCATTTTTTATGCATTGTATTGTTTTATTGACAGAGATACATACAACTATTTATTCATTCTCTATTTTTAATTTTTAGTTGTGGCATACTATCTTTTTTTGTTTTGTTTAAAGAGATCTTCACCTCATAGATGGAGGATTATTGGCTAGCAATCCAGTAGTACTTTATCCATTAACCCACTACTTGTAAATTGCCACTAATGAAGACCCAATTGCTAATTTGGTTTTCAAATACCTATGCATACATTACTTGTTGCAAATGAACTAATCAAATAAGATTTTAGTTTTAGTCTTTATTTTTTAATTTTCCTTTTTTGTCATTCCTTGATTTAATGTTTTGTGTAGTGAACTCGTCATTTAAAACATTTTATTTTAATTTTCTTTGAAAACCTATTTTCTTGATTCGTAGGACAACATTAATATATGGGTTGAATAAAAGTATAGACATGCTAACTGTAGGTTGTAGCATAGTATTTAAACACGGTTTATATTTTTTTGATTTTTGATTTTGGTTTTATTAATAATTAACAAATTTTTTTAAGGGTTGATATGATTTATCTATTATTTTTAACACATTAAAATATGTTTCTAAATTAACTTATTTAAAACACACAAAATATTTTTAAATGTTAAATTAATACACATAAAAGAAGCTTCTTAAATTAAAAAAATAAGTATAAAAGAATTAGAGAGCTTATTTGTAGATTGAAATTGTGTGTCAATCAAGAAATCAACTGTCTAATTTATCATGATCTGTGGAAACTTCATGCTATAAAATAATTATTCTAAATTTATTATTACATATAAAAAAAATTCTAAATTAATATATTTAAATTTTAAAAATATTGATTTTTTTTTTTTAAATGAAAAATATTCTTTGATGTCATTATGAGATATTTTTTAAATAATAGAATAGAAATAAAATTATAAAGGAATGAAAAATAATAGTTCTTTTAGAAATTTCTAAATTAATGTATCTAAAATTAAAAAATTTAATAGAAAAGAATTATCCTAAATTCTATATTACACATAAAAATATGTTTCTAAATTAAAATATTTGAAATATAAAAAACATTTATAATATATCTCTAAAAAAATATTATAAATTTAAGGCTTTACTAAAGAATTTATTCTACAAAAATATAGAAACTTAAATACATAGTTTAATATGACTTTTTATAATAAGTGTGAATTTAAAACAATTTAAAATTACAAAATTAAGTACAATAAATTTATTATTATACAAAAATATTTTTTTAAATTAATATATTTAAAATTGGCATACATATCTTTAAAATAATAATGTAATTAAAAATTACATTCACTTTATCATATAATTTTAAAATAATTTACTACTTTATTATTATTATTATTATTATTATTATTATTATTATTATTATGTATTTATTATCATTTATTATATTCTTTTTTAATTTATTTTTAATTATAAATAATAATCTTCTAAGGTGATTATTATTAATTGGCATATATATCTTTAAAATAATAATGTAATTAAGAATTACATTTACACTTAACTTTATCATATAATTGACCAAGATGCCATTGAAAGAGAAGATGTCGAGTCTGGGTGATGTGCACGCCATGGCCTGCATGTCATAGTTGCGCTTTTCCTTCCGCATGAGCTATTTTTAGATTGCATGCTCAACCTTTTTGGTGATCAGGGTTCGTTGTGTTTGCTTGTTCAGTGTTGTAGGTTGATGGGGGGTTTTTCGCTAGTGTGGGAGACTATTGTGGCATGGGGAAGCTTTTTTCTTCTTCTTTTCTTGTGTTTTTTTTCAAAATTCTTATTGCTTGCCTCTTGTTGGTCAGTGGTGTTTGTTTTTGGTGGAGGGGAGGTATAAGGGTGGTGTTCTCTTCCTCTGGCTCGTTTGGTGTTGGGATCTGTCTTGGGAGGAGTTTTCCACTTCTTCTTGCTCATGAGGGGTGGCTCATTTCTAAGGGAGGCATAAGGGTGTGGTTTGTTTTCTCTTTGGAAAATGAATCTAGGTGGATCGTCTGGGGGTAATTCTCCTGTGAAATTTTGCATTGCGTTTGGTGCCAAATCTATGTCTCCTTTGATGAGGGTGATGGAGAACAATCTATTTGTTAATGATTTTGGGGTTGGAGGACTTGCTCCAGCTGGAGGACCACATATCCTAAAAATCAATGGATATCTAGAGAGATGCAAAGAAAAGCTAGTACTAGTAATTCAACCAGAATCGATTGTATAAGATATTAAGTATTTTTCTAAACATGCATTGCTCTATAAATTCATGGGAGTGTAGGTTTCACTCCACCTTCTAGAATCGTGGGCTTAGCAGACTTGGGCTCCGAAAGGTGAAATGGAGATTATGTTGTTGGCTAATAGTTTTTTCATGGTGGTTTTCAACTACATGGAAGATCGCAATAGAGTTTTTGAGGGTGGGCCTTATTTTCACAACCAAATTGGTTTATTTATTAAACCTTGGCATGTGGTTTTTAATCCTTTGAAGGAGCTCCCAAATCGAGTTTTGGTGTGGGTGTGTCTCCCTAGGTTTCTAGTTGAATGTTGGCACAATGACATCTTGCACATGGTTGCTTCGCTTTTGGGAAAACTGGTTGGCCCTTCTCAACAAACTTAGGATAAAAAGGTAATGCCATTTACTCGTATTTGTGTTGAGATTAATTTAAGTAACCCTCTTCTAGATGCTTTGGAAATTTGTGCAAGTTCATATTCTTGGGTGCAACAACTTGATTATGAGACATTTCCCTTTCGATGCCGCCTATGTCATTAATATGCCATTTGCAGTGAAGATTCCCAAGGTCTAAATGTTTTGAGTCTCAAACTTCTTAGCCTCCTTGGAACCCCCCTATGGTTGAAAAAGGCTAGGCTCCCATTCCTGGTGGGGTTGTAGGTGTAGAGGGTTTTATTCCTACTAAGGATTGTAATAGGAATCGTGGTCAAAAGAGGACTTCTAAGGAGTGACAAGAAGGTGATACCTTCAATAGATTTGAGGTTCTAGATGACCGTAGTCGGCAGGAGGTGAATCTGAGTATGATGGTTATGGATCAGGGTGTTATGGAAGTGGTTCAGGAAGGAATTATTCTAGATAAAACTCAAACTTCACAGGAGAATGGTTCTTTGCAAATGGGAATGGATCTTAGTTTGTTGGTTTTTAGGAGGTCTGAGACTGTTGTGGATGGAAATATGGGGGAGGGAGAGATATCTAATCCATTGGTGAAAGTGGGGTTTGATTCAATAAAAGGAAGCAAGGCTTCTCCCTCATTGGGACTTCTTCAGAAAGACTAGGAAAAAGGGGTTCCAGAGAAGCCTTCCAAGGTTGGGAGAAATAATTTTTTAGAGAAAATCAAGATGATGGGGGAGACTTTAGTCGAGTCAGGATCTGTTAAGACTCTGGACTCTCACTTTTCTAATCCTATGAAATGATCATCCTCTCCTGGAATGTAAGGGGCTTGAATAGTGGCCCTCAACAAAAACATGTTCATGACATGGTGAGAATTCACTCGCCGGATGTTTCTTTCTTATAGGAGACTAAGTTGTTAGTTGAAAGTATGGTTGGTTTGTTGCCAAAACTGTGGGGGTGGGGTGAATGTTAGTGTATGTCCTCTTTGGTGGATGTCTTCTATGCATCTATTGAATCTAAGTCTTTTATCTCTGTGCTTTCCTCAAGTTGGACATGGGAAACTATTCTTTTGTCAAGCATATCTATGTGCCTACTAATTTTCCTAGTAAGCAATATTTGTGGTCTCATATCAATTTTATTTGGAGCCTTGCTCCTTTTTTCCCTTGGATTATGGCTGGTGATTTCAATGCCATTATTGAGTTATATGAAAAGAAAGGTGGTAATGCAAGGTTGGAGCCCTCTGCTTTCCTTCTCCATGAAAACATTGTTGCCTTGAATCTTGTTTAAATTAAGCCCAATAATGGTTAGTTTACTTGGAATAATAGGAGGTTGGGGGAGAATTGTATTGCTGAGAGACTTGATCATTTCTTGGTGTCCTATTTTTGGATTGAAAGATGATGGTTTACTTGTTTTGAGATTCTTGATTGGAGGGGATCATATCACTAGCCTATTAAATTATTTCCTTCTTTGGCTCGTGCTACTCGGTCCCTCTCTTTCAAGTTCCAACTTATGTGGTTAATGTATCCTTCTTTGCACGAGTATGCAATTGAATGGTGGAAGATGGGGAGACCCGCTCATGGTACTACTATGTATTCTTTTTCCAAACTTCTGCAATATGTGAAGTATTAGCTCAAACGGTGGAACAAACAGTGTTTTGGAAATATCTTTCATGCTAAGAATGTTGCTTAAGAAGAATTGGATGTTACTACCCAATAGATAAGGGAGTTGAGCCTTTTAGAGGATTTTCTCAAGGAGGAGGCAAGGGATTTGAAAGTTTTGGAAGAGAGTGAGTTGCACAAGGAGATTTATTGGAAACAAAAGGCTCATGTTGAGTGGTTGTAGGAGGGGGACAAAAAAATGCCTTCTTCAATTCGGTGAAAGATAGGAGACATGGTAATTCTATTCTTATTCTTGTGAATGATAGGGATGAGCATTTATCTTCTTTGCAGGATATATCCATAGAATATTCGCAGTTCTTTGCCCCCTTATTTAGAGAGGATTCTCAAGATGTTTTGGTAGAAGAAAACCAGGTTTTGTCTTGTATCCCCTCCTTGGTTATTGGGGAGATGAATGAGCACCTTTTGGGCTATATTTCATTGGAAGAATTGGAGGATACAGTATTTCAGATGAAGAAAGGGAAAGCCACGGGCCTTGATGGCTTCCGATTGAATTCTTTTAGGAATTTTGGGATATCATTAAGATGGGCTTATTGGAGTTGGTTCAGAAGTCTCAAATAAATAAGTAGATACTGAGGGATTTGAAATTGACCTTCCTTTCTCTCATTACCAAATGTGAGGGAGTGGATTGGTTGGGTTAGTTTTGACCTATTTCCCTTTGTAATGTGGTTTATAAAATCATTTCCAAGTCAATTGTTGAAAGGTTGAAATGGTGGCTTAGATGGCATATCTCTAAGGAACAAAGTGGTTTTATGGTGGATCAAAAATAAATATATGGGGTGGTCATTGCTACTGAAACTACCCACTCTATGGCATCCTCCAAAAAAATGCTATGTTCATCAAGTTGGATATGGCAAAGGCCTATGATAGAGTTAAGTGGTCCTTCTTATGCAAAGTTCTTATAGCCTTTGGTTTTGTCGAGGAGTGGGTCCAGTGGGTTATGAGATGTGTTACTTCCACTTTCTTTTTGGTGTTGATAAATTGTGATCCTTCTAATCTTTTTGGTGCTTCTAGAGGTATTTTTCAAGGGGATCCTCTCTCTCATTTATTTATTCTTCTTGTTGAAGGTTTGGGGAGAGTGTTGAAGCATAATGTGGAGTTCGGTCTTATTCAAGGATGGGTGTGGGGAAATGGTTTGCCTCCTTAGTTTCACCTATAATTTGTGGATGATACTACTTTGATGTGTATGGCTAATATCAGGGAAGCCACCAAATTGTGCAAGGCTTTGGATACTTATTTGGTTGCTTTTGGGAAAATGATTAATGATGATAAATCCTCCATTTTCTTTTTCAATACTCTATGGCTCATTCAACAAAGGATTGCTTGTATCTTGAGGTTTAAAATTGGTTCTCTTCCTTTAACCTATCTTGGCATCCCTATCTCTTCCGGTATCCTTCTGAGGGAGTCTTGGTAGAATATTCTTGACAAGTTTTGTGTGAAGGTTAATCATTGGACTCATAGATGGTTATCCTTTGTTGGGCATGTTCAACTGCTTAAGTATGTGGTGCAAGATCTTCCCATCTATAGATGTATACTTTAGGTGGCTCTGGTTGGGTTTCTTAAGGATTTGGGCTCTTTGGCTATACAATTCTTATGGGTGGGAAACTTGTCTTCCTCTAAGTGGAGCCTTGTGAAGTGGGATATTGTCTATAGTTCAAAGCATTTTAGGGGTCTTGGATTATGACAACTAACTCTGATCAGGTTGGCATTGGCTTCCAAGCTTTATTGGAGGTGGTGTTTGGAACATGATCATATCTGGGCTAGGATTGTATCTCATAAGTACCTTTGGGGGGTTCTGAAGGAGGAGATTCCTCATTATCCTCTGGTGGGGAAAGGTTCTGTGATTTGGGGAACTCTAAAGAAAGGATTTGCGCTGATCAAGGAGGGTTTGTTTTGGATATGTAATAGGGGGTTAAGGCTCTCTTCTAGTCTAATTCTTAGGACGGTTTTCCCCCCCATTTTGTGCAAGTATCCTAATATGCTATTTTTTTGCTAGAAATTCTTAGAGGCTGGTTGATCAAGGGTGATTGATTTTAAGACTTCCTACACTTGTGGGAAGATGGAGGTGGCTGGGTGGAAGGATCCTTGTGATTGGCCTGTTGTTGGTTCAAAGGAGGAATATGTCGAGCTTTAAAATATTTTGGCTAGTAGATAGTGCAACTCTCTTAGGGATAAGGATATTCTTGCTTGGAGTTTGGATCTTAAAGGTGCATTCAATGTAGCTAGTGGGTATCAAGAGTTGTTGATTCATAAGTTTGGTGGGGTGGAGGTTCCTTCGTGGAAACATGTGTGGACCAAGTTCTCTTAGCCAAAGTGTAATTTCTTTGTGTGGACTCTGGCTTGGAATAGATGTTTGACTTGGGATAATCTTCAGAAGTGGGGATTCCAGGTCCCTTCTATTTGTATTCTATGCAAATCTAGTGAGGGGGATTTGACCCACTTGTTTTTTTGTTGTTTTTTTTCTATGCTGCTTTGGAATTTTTGGTGGGGTGTTTGGAAACATCCTTGCATTCATGCTTCTTCCCTTGTTGATTTCTGGGGTATTCTAGGAAGACCTCTTTTCTTTCCTCCAAATTGTGTGGTGCATTGTTCCTACATTCATCCTTTGGAAAATTTGGCTAGAAAGGAATCATAAGATTTTTCATGGGGATAGGCTGATGGTTCAACAGGTCTTGTATAGAATTTTTGGTATGATCTAGGAGATGGTGGAAGCTAAATGTGAAGTGGAGTATCCATTATAAAGGAGTGATACTAAGATTGTGAATAGTTTGGTTTTACAGGGTTTGACTTCCATCTCTGCTTGTGTTAGAAGAGGTAAGCAGGATAAAAAGAAGGTTCAAAGGGTTCGAAGATGGTGTCCTCCTCCTATAGATATTTTGAAGATCAATACTAATGGTTCCTCTAGGGGTAATCGAGGGCTTGCCGGGATTGGTGGAGTTGGAAGAGATAGTTATGGCTTGGTTGTTTTCCTATTCTCCATTCATAAAGGGAAAAATTCTAACAACTTTATGGAGGGGTTGGAGATTCTCTAGGCTATTGAGTGTGCTTGTGCATTGGGTTGGTAGAGGATTATTTGTGAATCTGATTCATAGATTATTGTTAATTTGTTGAATGAGAAAAAGTAGAATGACGTTAATTGGAAGCTTTCTTTGGTTATTCATCAGATTATGCAGATGAGCTCTATGTTGGAGGTGGTGTCTTTTACCCACATCCTACACGAATGAAATAGGGCTGCTGATTGTTTGGCTAAGTGGAATTCAAAGCATGATGATGATTGGAAGATTGAGGGTTGGGGGAAGCTATCCCTTGATTATTGTCATGATTTAGAGAGGGTCATTTTTGAGGATTTGGTTGGTTGAGGTGATTGTTGTTGTATGGGTGGAGGTTTATTCTTGCATGGGTTGTCTTGGGATTCCTTTTAGTGGGAGCCTACTAGATCCTTGATCTCTTTGTATTGTTAGTTTCTTGCTTTCAATAAAGTTTTAACCCCTTTTTAAAAAAAAAAAAATCATAAAATTTTAAATTAATTTATAACATTATTATTTATGTATTTATTATCATTTTTATATTATTTTTTAATTGTAAATAATAATCTCTAAGGTGAATTTCATTAATAAGTTTGGTAAAATTAATTATTAGTTATGGGTTGGTATTTTTTAAATCATTTACTAATGAAAGGCTTGAGGGGTAAATGATAGTGATAAGTTTGATTGCTTCAACCCTAACCCTATTATAAACTCTAAAATCATAAGAATAACTCATACCCTAACGTTAGCCTTAACCCTAACCATAAAATTATCCCTAATCCTTACTTAAATAGTAAACCCTAAAAGTCATAAATTTAACCTAACCATATATCATAAATTTAACTTATTTCTAACCAGAACCCTAACCCTAACAATAATTCCTAAATCATAACCTAACCCTAAACCTATCTCTAAGCCTAACCGCAACTGTAACACTAACTATATAACTATAAACATATCCTTAAATCATAAACCATAATCATAACCATAACCTTTCCCTAACCCTAACCCTAAGCAAAAATTGTAACCTTAAACCTAACCCTAATTGAAACATAATTCAACCTTAACCTTAACTGTAATTGAACCCTAACCTTTAATCTATTTAAACCTTAATCATAGCCATAACCAAAATAATCCTAATTGAATCCTAACCCTAACTTTAATGATAACCCTAACACTAACCTTAACACTAAACCTAATGTATTATTAAGCCTTGACACATTATTAACCCTTAAGATATTATTAATAAGCCTAATTGAGCCCTAACCCTAGCCTTGATGCTAAACCTAATACTAACCCTAAGCCTAAGCCTAAGCCTAACCCTTATCCTAAACCTAATTTTAACCCTAAATTAACCCTAACCCTAATCTTAAACCTAATTTTTACCCTAAATGAACCCTAACACTAACCCTAATTTAACCCTAACCCTTACTCTAATTAAACCCTAATGATAAACTTAACCAAAATAAGCTTAATTGAACCCTAAACACAACCCTAACACTAATATTAACACTAGATCTAACCCTATTTGAATCCTAATTAGACCTTAGAGTTCAAAGTTAGCATTAGAGTTCAATTAGGGTTAGAGTTAGAGTTAAGCTTAGGGTAGAGTTAGGCTACATTTAGGGTTATGGTTAGGTTTAAGGTTAGTATTATGGTTTTGGGTTTATTATTTGGCTTTCATTTAGGGTTACAATTAGGTTTAAGGTTATGGTGCAAGTTAAGGTTAGGGTTAGGATTAGATTAGGGTTAGTATTATCATTTATGGTTTACAATTAGGGTTGGATTTATAATTATGTTTTAGGGTTATGGTTATGTGATGGATAGGGTTCATTGCTATCACAATTCCCTAATAATTTGATCTTTTAATTGTCAACCCAAGAGTGTATAAAGCTGTCTATGGTAAGAGTTGGATAGGTTTTGGGGGGTTTGTTGTTGGTCCACTTTGTCAAGAGCGGTTCAGTTTTGTTTCTTCTTTATCAAAAGTGTCTCTACACTATTCTTCTAATTTATTCCTTAAACTTATTCTAAAATATTCCAAATGAAAACAAATTATCCCAGAATAGAGAATGTGTAGAGTTAAGTTATATTCCAAGATAAATCAGATCAAGAGGAATGGATGATTAAACTTAATCTATCTTGCAGAAAAACGAGAATCTAACCTTAGCTTTAATTCAAAATATAACTAATCAATAGAATTGAAATCTAGTTATCTACTAGTTCCTAATTCAAAAGCAAACTACTCCATTCCTCATGCATCCAATCTATCAAGTAATAATCCCTTCTCTATGCATAATCCATTAAGAACATAACTGCTTATCAACGATTAATTAACTATTTTATCTTCAATCTAATTAACTAGAATTTAAACTAAGTTAAAACAAAAAAGATTCTAATTAATCAACATAGTAATGTAATGAAGATTACAACAATGCGATTCTGAATTTAAGATCTATTCTAACATTATATTGATGAAATAATTCCAACTTAAAACAAGAATGAAAATGAAATCTTAGCTAACAAGATCACCTTCCTTCAGAAGAGTGGGCCCTGCTTTGCCTCTGGAGGGATCTAACAATAGAATTGGATCAACTTATTCTATTTATTTCCATCAAGTTTTCCCAAAGAGAGGCAAAGTACAAAATATTCAACAAAGAACTAAGAAACATAATCTCCTTAAAATTAAAAACTAATACATTAATGTTCTAACTATCTTGAGAATGGATATATATATATATCCTCTCTTATTTGAAAAATGGGAAAAAGCAGGAAATCTAACTAACTCTATATTATTTAAGACATTTTGGAGTGCTTGGAGAACAATCATGAAAATCTTTTGATCATCTTGAATTGGTGTCAAACAAAACTGTAGAGGTGGAATGCATGTTTGGCTGGAATTGTTGTTTGGTTGACAATTCAATTGATTGAGGTTGTTGAGTCATGATAGCTTATCCAACAATTTCATTTGAATAGAAAAATGCTTAGCACTTCATTTGATCAATAAATTTTCTTCTAGTTATGAGTTAAATATACACAACAATGAAAAAATCACAACATTGAATGCCATTTAATTACTCATTCAAATAAAATAAGCATTCAAATTCTTAGTCTTCATGCATAATTTAGTTCATAAATAAATTATATAAAAGATTACATCATACATTTTAAAGCCAAATGTAAAGTATTAAGTTCCAAACTTAGAAATATATGAGGTCTTTGCAAGTCCTCATCATTATGGTTAGGGTTTTTTTTTGGATTTGGCTTATGATTCAGGTTGGGGTTCGGGTTAGGGTTAGGGTCAAGGATATGGTTAGGGTTAGAGTTAGGGATAAGGTTATTAGAGAGAATGTAGCTAACCCTATTCTCAACTCTAAAATCATAATCATAACTCACACCTTGACCTTAGCCCTAACCATAACCATAAACCTATCTCTAATCCTTACATAAATAGTAAACCCTAAAAATAATAAATTTAAAATAAACCTAAAAAAATTAAATTTAACCTATTTCTAACCCTAACTATAATCATAACCCTAACCCTACCCTAACCCTAACCCTAACCCTAACCCTAATAATAATTTTGAAATCATAAACCTTAACCTAAACATATCCCTAAACCTAACCATAACCATAACACTAACTGTAACTATAAACTTATACTTAAACCATAAAAAAAATTATAACCCTAACCTTCCCCTAACCCTAACCATAAACCATAACCCTAACCCTAACCAAAAACTATAACCTTAAACCTAACCCTTATTAAAACATAATTGAACCTTAACCTAAATGAACCATAACCTTAACCCTAACTAAAACCTAACCCTTAATCTAATTAAAACCTAATCATAACCATAACCAAAATAATCCTAATTGAACCCTAACCCTAACCTTAATGCTAACCTAGGTAACACTAACCTTAATGCTAAACCTAATGTTGTTATTAAGTCCTAACATATTATTAAGCCTTAACATATTATTAATAAGCCTAATTGAACCCTAACCCTAGCCCTAACACTAACCCTAATGCTTAACATAACACTAATCCTAACCCTAACCCTAACCTTAATCCTAAACCTAATTTTTACCCTAAATGAACCATAACCCTAACCCTAATTGAACCCTAAACCTAACCATAACACTAACCTTAACACTAATTATAACCCTATTTGTATCCTAAGTAAACCTTAGAGTTTAGAGTTAGCATTAGAGTTCAATTATGGTTAGGGTTATAGTTAAGCTTAAGGTAGAGTTAGGTTATATTTAGGGTTATGATTAGGTTTAAGGTTAGGATTACAATTTTGAGTTCGCTATTTGTCTTTAATTTAGGGTTACAAATATGGTTAAAAGGTTATGATTCAAGTTAAGGTTAGTGTTAGTGTTAGGGTTATGGTTAGATTAGGGTTAGGCTTATGGTTTAGGGTTAGCATTGGATTTAGAATTAGGTTTTAGGGTTTTGGTTATGGTTAGGGTTGTTTCTAGATTTGGATTATGGTTGGGGTTGGGGTTAGGGTTAGGGTTAGGGATAGGGTTACAGTCAAGGATAGGGTTAGGGTTAAGGTTAGGGTTATGGTTAGGGTTAGGGATAGGGTTATTAGAGTGAATGTAGGTAATTAAGAAAGATAAATATTTGAATTGAATAATAAGAGTGCTTAGGTTAAAGTTATAGTTATGAGAATTAGGGTTAGGCTTAGGCGTACAATTATAGCTTATGGTTAGGATTAGGTTTATGTTTACGCTTAAGGTTAGGGTTAGAGTTACAATTATTCTTTGTGCCTTACAGATTATGGTTACATTTACTTTTACAGTTGGGGTTCTAGTTAGGTATAGGCTTAGTGTTAGGTTTAGAGTTAGGGTTAGGGTTAGGATTAGGGTTTACTATTAGTGTTAGTGTTAGGGTTACACAATGAGTTAGGATTAGGGGTAGGCTATCCCTAACCCTAACCTTAAACATAATTATAACCTTAACCCCAATCGTGATCCAAATCCAAACACACCTCCTAATCCTAACTATAAAAACTAAGCTTAAATCTAAACCGAACCCTAAACCCTAAACTATAATATCATAACCCTAACCTATACCTAACCCTAATCCTAACTAATAGTATAACCCTAACCTTAACCCTAACCATAACACTAGCAATAAAAGTAAACCATAAACTTAAACCTAAACCTAACTATAACTCCAACCATAAAAAAAAACCTATTCCTAATCCCTAAACCATAAACCTTAACCCTAAACCCTAGCCCTAACCTTAAATCACACACTAACTATAACACCTTAACCCTTACCATAAACCATAATCATAACCCTAACCTAGCATTAACCATACTATCATAAATTTAATCCAACCATAATATCATAAATTTAACCTAATTCTAACCCTAACCCTAACCCTAACCCTTAACCTAAACCTATGTAACTCCCCCGCCACGAACCCTAGAGGACAACACCCTAGCAACTAAAAATGAAACATTTTTTTTTCTTTGAAAGAGTGCATTTAGCACACTATTGCAAATGAAACATTAACAAAATTCAAGCCTAGGTCCTCTAAGGTCCGTGACTACACTATGTAGTTCCCATTATCTAAATTAACAAAAACTATAAATCATTATATTAAAAATTTCTAACATCAACTAGGAATCACATCTACACATTTCATGTAATCAATTAATCCATGAGATACAAACATAACATGAGTACAGGGAGATTAATTGATTCAATTCATTCAATTTACATGTACAATAGCAGTTGATCCATAATCCATCACATAATAGAGTTCACATCAATATACATGATTACATTTATATTCTGAATAGTAATATCTCCCCGTTTACATGTGAGGAGTGTACATTAAGAATGGTACATGATACATAAATTGTTATATAATACAAATACAAGGGTAACAAATCTCAAGAGCAGGTACAATGCAAAAGTCTTTGGATCAAGAGAAGTCAACACAACATGAACAAGGAGAGGGAACCCGATGGAGAACAATGTACTTTCCACCCAATCATGTGGAATCCAAAGGTCTATCCCCCATGCTAGGACATAGCTAAGAGTCCCACCATCACTGTCAGACAAAGAAAATAGACAACACAAGGCTGACATGACAACAATGATCAAGTGAATACCACATCAAACAACAGTGACATCACTTCTAGAGGCACATAAACATCCAAGGAGAAACAAGGGACAAAGCGAATACAAGGTTGTCATAGGAGTGTCATCACATAGTTTGTAATGGGTTATCTAGGTAGATCTTCCTAGGCATTGGACCCCATCCTAGGTTATCCTGGTAGCCTCTACAAATCTCTGGACCCTCATGCAACCCTATGCAGAATCAACATACCTCTTGTGAAGATGAGGCAACCAATCTTACCATTCTAGGACTTTTCAACTCATCTCAAGCCTATACAAGCACTTGAGCCATGAGCGAGGAATTAACTTATCTTGATTAGTACCATTACTAACCAACCCACTAGTTTATTTTAGATGATCACTTATTTACAAAACTTCCACATGGGTTACCCAGGTGCCACTTTGTGTGTTGGTCCCCATTGGAAGCCACTCTCCTACTAACAACAAGGAAATCCAAAGAAATAGAAACAAAGCCACTTGCAAAAATTCAACACTCATAAAAAAATCACATGGCGAGGCATAATTTCGTTCCCGCTCACAAGTTCCAAAAGTACCAATCACATAGGTGAACACACTGTGCAAGGCTAATGGCCATCATAAACATAATCAAATAAAATCCCTAAAACCATAGTTAATCAAAATTCCCATCAAGAGAACAATTCTTCCTAACCTCTGGAAGAATCTAAGATTCACTTCACAAATAACATGATAATGAAAAAATCCTCCAATTCAATTCCAAACCACACTGAACCACTTGATTCACCACAACGATTCACATAAATTTCAGCCATATTCACATCGCAATAAGACAACAATATTATCTAGATGCAACTAAAAAAACACATGCCCATATATATATTCTACACATACACATAAATATTTATTTACACATGTTTCTAGTTTTTCATTAACTTAAACTCTATTTAAAAAACATAGAGTATTGATATTATCTTTTGCAAAAATAAATATTCTTAAAATGGTATATATATATATATTGCATGAATGTTTAATAGTGATCTAATTTAAATAGCAACCACAAAATTTACATTGCAATTACAATGTATTGTTTAAGCTTATTGTAGCTAAATACAATGCATACTTTGCACATATATACACACACATATATGCACTGCATTACCAATCAACTCAATAACAAATCAATTGATACAAAGAAAAGTATTGATTTCATGTAGTTTATATTTATTGAATAAAAGAAATCGATACAAGGAAGAGTATCAAAATGATATGGCTTATGTTTATTGAATAAAACCAGTCGATACAAAGGAGAAGTATCGATATCACATAGTTTATACTTATGTAATCTACAGTTAGCAATGCAGATAGAATCAATCAATATAATAGAGAGTATTGGTGCCATAAAATTTATATAAAAGCAATCTATAGATGACAATATAGATGGAATCGACGAATCCTCTGAATGATTATACGGTATACCAACAGTAGAAGATAAAGGATATACACATATCCCAAATATCTGACAGTTCACGACTTTAAGTCTGTTATCTTGCATCGAATGTTTATAGCATGCATGGAATTCACTAACAGATATCTAAGAGTTATTGTATGAATAAAGAGATGGCGACAATACGATCACAAAGATTCTTCAATAAAAATTAAGTCCAATGCCTGTACTATCATTTTGTCTGAAGATTGATACAATTTCATATGGCATCCACTAGAATAGAACAGGGCATGGGAAAACAGGGCAGTGACTAAAGCTAGCATAAGGTAATATAAAATAAAGAATATCAAATGGAACAGGGGTGATGCCACTAATGAGGTTCAAACTATTTCATGGTAAAATAAACTCCTACGTCAAACGTAATTACATACATATGCTCCAATATTAAGAGGAATTCAATTAAGATGAAATACAATATGGAAAAAAAGAAGACTTGAAAGATAAACAAAGGATGACTCCAATATAAAGAGGGATTTGATTAAGATTCAACTAAAATCCATTGGTTGCATTATATTGAAAATAGGAAAGGGCACTGGAAAGTTAAGAACTCAGAGTATGGTAATAGTAATCTGAAGAATGGCCAATAAAAACTATATAAATATTGAAAGCAATATGAGGAGCAAATTTTTGACTTAATATCATTTAGTTTTCTGGAGAATTACTTCAGACATGAATTATCACTCAATAGCTATGACTTAAAAAACACTATGGTTTGAACACATGGAATACAAAACTATAGAGAGTTGACTGCAATTCCTAAAATTTTCTTTTAATTCAAAATTAAATAATCAAAGAATCAATGATTTCCAAAAGGAGCATAGTATGAACTGGAAGAGAATGGTGGAACCTAGAAAGATTCACACAATTGAGCTGGATATTGATGCCAGATTCAAAACCCAAGCTGCAACTCTAGTTTCTCTCGAGCTTCTCTTCACAATTTTTTTGATCCAATCACTTTGAATTCTAGACCTCTGCAAATCCCCCAAAACTAAAGTTTCCAATTTCCAGAAAAGTTTCCAAGAAACCCCCAAAAGAATGTTTTTGACAAAAAGTTCAAGAATCAATTTTGTCCCCTGAGAAAATAATCCAATTCAAGAACAAGAAACTCTCTTTGAAACATGAAAAATAATCCAATTGCCCCTCTTCAATTAACTCCATTAATTTATTTATTTAATTAATTTTTCTTTTATTTTTCCCCACTAAGCACAATTTACCCAACTTATTTCAATTTTATAACTTTTAAATCACCACTTGCAATTACACACAATTAACTATTTAAAATATTTAATTTATTAATTTAATTTCTCTTATAACTTGCTTGCATAATTCTATTAAATTAATATATTTATTTAAATACTTCATTTTAAATCATAAAATTTAATTTATTAAAATTAAGTAAATACTTATTAATAATTTATTTAATTAATACTTTAATCATATACAAACTATTATTTTATTATGCCAAGGTCTTAAATTTCAGTGCTTTCAATCTTAATGAAATAATCAAACCAAGAACAATCATGAACATTACTCCAAGAACATACTCTCAAACAAAATCATACTATACAACGAAACAAAAACAAAACGACAACCAAAATGACAACACAACTTGAACTAACCTTACAAATAGTGTTGGCCTTCTACAATGATCTAACAACTAAGCTCTTACAATTGTGATTTAGAGATTGGACATCTAATTTGAATAACTATCTCAATCATCATGAAGGTGCATTTAACTTGTCAACCCAGGGATGTAGACTTGAAATGGGTCAACACAGTATGTGCACTAGGAATCCCAAAGTAACCACATTCATTCTACAACTAAGAAAGACATAATGCTAAAAGTAAATTGCTTGGAAAGAAATAACATAAATGTTGAACATCAACCAAAAACTATATTAAGTTGAAGTGCATGACAAAAATGAAAATCTGGGAAAACAAAGAGGAAACTACTCTGTTTGCTTTAGCTGCAAGAACAGTCATAGAATGTAACTCTAGTGGCTGTAGGAATAGACAATGCCAAATTTTAACTAATTGTTGTACATAAAATAATAACTAAACTAAATGATGAAATGCTCACCATGTGGGCCCCCTTGGATGAGTATCCCTTAAGACAAATGTAAACTCAGATGCACAAACTTATAACTTCATTTTATTCATTAGAAAATATGAGTACACATGAGCAACATAATTGTATTACTGAAAAAATAATAATGTGAGTACATCATCAAATTAATCAACCTTCAAAGGAGCATTTGAGCCTTATTTATAGGAAGAAAACTACTAACTAACTACCTAGCAAGGCGGTCAACTCCAACAAATTAGGAGAATGCCAGTTTAGGGAAAGCATAAAAAGTGGAGAGGAGGTTATGCATGTGTGGAATTTGGTCAAGCATGTTTTCTTTAATGTAGATCTAGTACAACAATAACTCTTATATTCGCTCAACAAACAATTAAGACTAGTTACAAGGCAGTTATAAATCTTCAATTTAAACTAGGAATTTCCCTCCATTGAGAGTATTCCCTCCATTGACCTTTGAATGATCACCTTGTTGACTTTGATGGAAAATGACTAGCTGGCAAAATCTTCCCCAATGTTGTAGGCTTCTAATTATATCTAGATAACAATATTAGTACACACAACAATTGCATATCTGTAACTATCTTAAAGTAACATCCATTAATCCACCTATAAAATCAACATAGATAGTTTATATAGCATGTAAATGTCATTTAAAGGTTACAAAAATAAGCTTATGCCCAATGTCTATGGTTTTGAGGAAATATCATAAAAAGGTCAACATCCAAGTATCAAAGTCTATGACAACTACAACAAATGGATAATAAACTCTATCAAAATTGAGTCATAAACTGAACTCATCACTCCCCCCAACCTAAGGCTTTGTTGGTCCTCCAGCAGAGAAAGGGTTATTCTTTTTCTTGGTTAATGCCCTAAAATTTTCAATTGCCAGCTGTCCTACATTAGTTCTTGTAGTGTGTGAATTAGGGTCCCAATAGAACCCTTGTTGTTTGTCCAATCTGCTCCATCTTTGTCTCTCTACAACTATATCATACTGGTAATACCTAAAATTTGGCACAGGCCATAATAGGATAGGTGGATGAAAAGTTAGTGGGAGCCAAAATTGTCCTTTTGTCCTTCCAATTTGTATATATCTATCCACTCTTTTACATGCTACAACATAGTTTTGTAGAGAGTGAGGCTCAACTTGTTTTAACTCACCAGTCAGACTGTCCCACCTTTGTGCCAAATATCCCTTTACAAATTCTCCTATGGTTTTTGCTACCTCCTCATATTCTCTGTAAATTGCTTATCTCTCAGAAAAGATCCTAGTGCCATAGCTTGGCCTATAGAGAATTTTGTGCCAATCACTGAAAATATCTCTTGGATTTCTAGATTCAACCCTGATGGACAAGGGAATATTGGATTCTATTTGCCTATAAGTCATGAACTGTTGTCCCCAACTAATCTCATTTTGTATCCAAGACATAAATTCCCTTAATTGGACATCCCCAACATACAACAATGGATTCAAATCATGATATTGGGACACAACATAATTATGTAAATAGAATTCACACAACAAATTCTTCATTTCAGGAGGAGCAATCCAATAAGCATTGAAAATTTCAAGAGTAGTCTCAATGGAAGGATTCAAACTTGAAACAATCCTTGCTAGTTTAAAAGAAAGATACTTCTCCTTCAAATACAAAGCATAGACCCTTGGAGGAGTCCTACACTCTAATATCTGAGGTACTAAGGTTGCCATATTGACCACCTTTTCCTTTAAAGCAACAATTTCTGCATTCTTTTCTTCAATCTCTTCATCTCTCTTTAGAATTTCCTTCTTTAGCTTGCATTTCTCCTCTTTCCATTCTTCTTCCCTCCTCTATATCTCATTCCATAAATTCATAGCTACCACATGCATTGAAAAATTAGAGGGCCTATGTATTCCTACCAAAAATTTTCCTAGCACTAATGCTTGCTCTTCATGTAGCACTGGCTGCAAGGTTTCTAAATGTTCAACCAATTCTAGCTGCAGAGGTGTTGACTGTTCTCCTAGTTCTGGTTGTAGGGCCTCTTATTCTTGCTCTTTCTATAGGAACTCTTGCTTTTGTGTTTGTTGCAAGAGCTCTTGATTTTCCTCATACTCTTGACTCTCAACTTGTTTAGTGATGGCAGCAAGGTCTGCCAATGTTACATTTGTTGCTTCCTCAAATATGTCATTTTCTCCAATGTTCACCTACCTCATTGGGGTCTCTGTGTTCTCTTGTGATGTTTCTCTAGTCCTAGGGCTTCCCTGCAGAGACACATCAAAGGTTGGCCCAACTGGTCTTGATTTTCTAGGAGGGATTTCATGTTTTTCTTTGGCTACAGGAAGAATAGTGTCAACCTTCCATTTCTTAGAGCTTGGCACTTCCTTTCCTAACATTTTATTTTTAGATTTTCCCTTATTTCTACTTCTTTCTTCTATGCCCTATTTGAATTAGGACTCCAAGAGGAACTTTCTTTGTCTGAATGCTTTACGTCAGAAGAACTAATCTCTATGGTTTGTTCAACTGCAGGAGGATTTACACTAGGGCTTGTGCTAGAATTTGAGGTTCCAAGAGTGGCTTCAACAAAACTTACTCTCCTAGCCCTATGAGGTTGAGGCAAAACCCTAGGTCACCAATGCTCTGGTCTAATTTGATCAATTTTTAATAATTCTTCCCAAGTCATTTTAGACACATCATGCAAATATTTTTCAACTAACAATTTGATTAGACAATGGTGGGAAAAATAATTATCCCTACCTTTTTGGGTTTCGTCCACCATGATTGATAGAAGGTGGTATAGCACATTTGGCACATTCATTCTTCTCTCGTGCCTCATATGATTCAAAAGTTTGAAGTGCACACAATGTAGATTCAACTGACGACCTTTGTAGGTAATGTACTTCACAATATAAACAACTACTTGCTTCCATGGCTCGGGAAGAGAGGTTCTCTTCACACCTTGATTGTCCAAACTCAATGGAGGGTCACCAGGTTCTATAAATTTAGCCCTAGTTGACCTGGCATCTCTAGAAACAAGGTAATTTTCACCGTCAACAGAAAACCATGTAGCTGTTAAAATAAATATTCAAACAGCTTCCTTTGGGTTCCTTTTATAATTTTGTGTTTGCTGGCCTATGCATCGCCAAGTTATTCGGCTTTCCATCAAGTTTTGATCTACCACTTTGCGCATCTCCTCTTTGCAACTTCAGGTAACGACTTCCCTTTCGGGTCCCGAGAGGCTGCGCTGGGCATCCACATGTCACACAAATGAAAGGTTTTATCTCTTGTTTCCTTAAAGGCTTCGTACAGGTTGTGAAAGCCTTCTGCGGGGGCCATCATTTCTAAAGATTGTCAGAGGGACCTACATCTTGCTACGTGGCGGCGTATCGCAAGCTTTTCATGCGAGAATGAAATAAACAAATACGGGTTGCGTAATGCTTGTGCAGGGTTTTCTTTTTACTTTCTAAAAGGTGTTGGCAGGCCCTACCTTCTGCTAGGTGGCAACCGTTCGCAGCTCTTTCAACACGGCAGGAAGGTGAACAACTGTGGGCTGCAAAACACTGCCACACATCTTTCGCACCCAGTTGATGTAGCTTTCTCTCCACTGCAACAAGGACCTCATCCCATTGGACACATGTTGCATCTTCACAATCTCTCAGCAGCAATAAGAGAAGTGTTCATTCGGGCAGCGATAGGCTGCCACGTGCCTTACAACTAATCCTTGAAGTGGGCGATAGGCTGGCTAAGGGAGATTATGCTATTGGGTGCCGCTCGTCATAGTCATTTGAAGCAGTAGATGACACTTGTCACCTCAAGCCTGGCTGGGACCACTGCCATCATTACGAAGGGCGCGCCTGCACCTGGATGTCCTAATGCTACGTTCTAACTCATTGCCGTTGTAACGGCATTGTGAATCTTCTGATTCTAGCATCATTGCAGGGGATTGGGGAATCTTTTCTGTTACAACTCTCCAAAACGGTGGGAGTTTTCTCTCCGGCTATATATACTCTCTCTATCGACGAGAGAAGGGGTCCAAGAACTTAAGAAGGAAGGATACTGGTTTTAGCAAGAGATACTAGGCCTCTTTTACATGTTTATTTGCAAGAAACTTTCAGACTGTGCCAACTGTTTGGCCTTTTTGTTTTTCATGTTTTGATTAAACTGTAAACTGTGCTTTATACTGTCTTAAGCATTTCATTCGAAAGAACTTCTATTATCTAAATCATGTCTAAATGACTCTTCTTAGTAGTAAGGATGTATGTAATACTATTTTATGTCAATAAATGAATTGTGTATGCTATAGCTTTAAGTCTCTGACATTTTGGAATGTGACAACACCATTCAGGCCCCTAAATCTATGATTTATCATGCCCATCAGCAAATTTTGGTGCATTGCCTTAGATTAGACTTTGCTTCATTATATCCGTTTCCTTTTCCCTTTCCAAAACCCATTATAGAAGAAGTCGGCTTCTTTAAAATCTGGAGGTCACTCAATTTGGCGCAAAAGGGGTCCCCCTTGAACTGAGTTTCCCATAAGGCACTGTTACCTCGTCAATTTTTGGTGTCAAAAGTTTTTCCTTTTTTCTGGCACGCTCAGTGGGACCCGAATTAATGAAATTGCCTTATAGAAGGGTGTATGAGCCATCAGCGTGTAACTAGATCCCAAACCGCAAGTAACCCAGGTTTACTAGTACCTCCAGTAGGGACAGTCTAGGCCTTAAATCAACTGGTAACCGTTCCATTCTCACCACCTTTTCCTCTCACCATGTTGCCGGCCGCGAACAAGAACTACGTATCATGGGATGCTAGAAGTCCCCTGGTAGCCCCAGTAGCACCAGCTGTTTGGGGCGCTATCCCAGTTTTAGCCCTGAAAGCTATTCCCAAATTTGCTGGAGACAACACAAAAATGCTAGCAGAACATTTGCAAGATGTAGCGAATGTTTGTCTGGTACACGGTATTATAGCGCAAAATGTAGCCCTGAGGCTCCTCGCCGCGTCCTTCAAAGGCAAGGCCTTGGATTGGTACCAAACACTGACTCCTAATTCAATTCGCACCTGAGATGAATTCGGAGACCCATTTTATGAGAGGTTCTCAAATGACGGAGATCGTTCTTCGCTATATCATCAGCTATCTGTCATAAGACGAGCCCTCCAAGAGGCTCTGACGGACTTCAATGCCCGATTTCACTCAAATTGGCAGAGGATTCCTGTGACTATCTACCCAACTCCAGAATTGGCATTCATATTTTACCTAAAGTCCATTAATCTTGACATTTCTGTGATGATCAAGTCTTTAGGAGGAGCCACTCTACCAGATGCTTATGCTATTGCTATCAAAGCCAAGAATCATTTAATAGATTGCGGAAAATTGCCTCCTCGACCTATTATGCCGATATTTCCTGAAATATCAACCTCTGCATAAGAGGCCGCATCGACTAGTGCGCCAGCAACTGCCCAGTCGGTGTACTCATCTGTGGCTGCTCCTGAAAGCTTGGCTTCCACATCGGGTTCTTCCAAAGATGAAATAAGCGACCTCAAGGAGATGTTACGAACTATGGCAAATGACATAACAACTCTCAAGCAGAACCAAGCAACGCCCCCGCAGCCTGCATATCAAAACTATCAAGGCGGGCGGTCTACTTACCAGCAAAATCAATATCAAAGTGCGCTTTGCACTAATCCACCAGCACCGACTACAAACTAAATTGTTCCAATGCCTATGCCACTGGTAGGTGCATCGCCAAGCTCAAGTAGAGAATTAATCATAGGACAAAATAATCTTATTGATGACATCAATTCATGGTGCTTCCCCTGCAATGATGCGCATATGCCCCGAAACTGTCTGCGTGGAAACTTACAACATAAGTTAGGAAAGCAACGTAGTTAAGGTACTACAACAGAAAATGGAGAATACATATGTGCCTTGGTAATGGAGAATGCGGTCCTTACCGCGCAAATGCAAGGAATGTCCTTAGAGCAAGAGTCTGATATTGCTTCTGATCATGCACTCTTTTCTTGGATGGAAGACGAGAAAACGGTGCTTGCCAATGACACATCCGTAGCCGAAACACCACAGGTATAGCCTGACTACAACACATGCTCAAAGAGGAGATTCACCGGTGAGCCTGTTGTTTCACTTCTGGATAGCCCGCAATGCAAGGGCGTGTCCAATCAAATTCCCGGCGCATCAACTGTCCCTTCACCTCCTCAACCACGAAAGGAAATTATTATAACAAGAGCAAAGGAGCAGAAATCTCTGAGCTCGTCACCTTTTAATGTGGTGGAGAAATTAAAGAAATCATCTGCTAATGTGTCTTTATGGGACATTCTAGCTATCCCAGAATAGAAGACTATGCTACAGAAGGTGCTTCAGCAAGAGATCAACTCAGCACCAACAGAGCCATTTGCTAGTACAAAGGTGGTTTATCAAATGCCACTAGCTAAGGTTCTTACAGACAAAGCGAAGGAACCCCATGCGGAAGGCGGAAGTAGGCCGAAACCTCAACCCTTCTTCTTGACTCTCATTGTAGGGGAAAAGTTATTACACAACGCTATGATTGATTCTGGCACTAGTACAACGGTTATGCCAAAACTGATAGCCGAAGCCTTGGGTCTCAGCTACGAACCTATGAAGAAGGGGGTGATACAGCTGGATGGAAATAAAGTTGATACTGTGGGTGTCATCAAAGCGCTTCTGTTAACTCTATTTGCTTGCCCAAGTATCATGGTCCCGCAAGATACAGTGATCATAGTTGTTCCTCCTATGTTTGGTCTCTGTCTATCCCGAGAATTTACTTCAAAGGTGGGTGGATATTTGTCTTTAGATTGGTCACATCCAATACTTAGGACCAAACATGGTGCAAAAATGAAGATAGAATCAGAGGCTCTACATTCCAAACACGTGGCAGATGAGGCCCTGATCAATTTTGAGGCTGCACATACTTCTATCACCAAGGAGGAAATGTATAGCATTGAAATGCTAGAGGAAGAAAAGGTGATTGGAGACCGTAATGATAAAGAAGATGCTCTGTTGAGCGAACACATAAATAATGACCCTTTCGGGAATTATCATGCTACGGGATTGGGCACATATGTGATTTATGACAAAAACCAGGTGCTTCCAAAGGTCGCCAAAGAATCCAACAGTAACCAAGCAAATGAGCTATGGACGTTGTATTTCGACGGAGCAAGAAGCAAAGTAGGTGCTGGAGCTGAGGTATGTCTAATATCCCCACAAAATGAAAAGTTGTTGAGGTCTTTCCATTTTCAATTCGCCTGTTCAAACAATGAGGCTGAATATGAAGGGTTAGTCCAAGGCTTAAGCCTTGCAGAACGAATGGGTATTAAGCAATTGATTGTCTTCGAAGATTCCGAACTAGTAGTTAATCAGGTCAGAGGAATTTCTGCAGCAAAGAATGTCCGCATGAGATCCTACCAGCATCGAATCTGGGACCTGATTGAGGGTTTTGAAGCTTTCAACATCCTGAATGTTCCCCGAATGCAGAATAGCGATGCAGATCGCATGGCGGTGATCAGTGCCCAATTTGATCCTATCTCTGACTTGCTTCAGAATGAATATTCAGTGTGAGTGCTTGTCCGACCAGTGATCCCTGACAATGATCAGAGTTGGCAAGTCTTTGAAAGCGATGAACACATCGCTTCATTTATCCAGCACTCAGGAGAATTTGTTGATCAGCTTCAACCAAAGATCACCGAGGCCTATGAAGGACAGATTATGCAGCTCAAATCAAATAAACTTTCAAAAGGATTGGTTACTCTCAAAAACTTTTTCGATTGTAACGACGCCCGAAATGATAAGCGAAAGTTTGTTGTGGACAAAAGTGATTATGAGGACCTTCGGGTCTCTGATGGCAGGAATCTCCAGGTCGAAAAAGATGTCCCACAACAAGATAGAGAAAGGCTTATCAGTTTCTGCAAAAAATATGGAGTAGTGGCCTGGTCCTACGATAATCTGGAGGGTTACGATCCTGGCATCATTTTGCACACTATTGAACTAACAGAAGGTGCAAAACCAGTCTGACAGAAGCAGAGGCCGGTCAACCCTAAAGTTGAGGTCCTAATGGCATAAGAGCTAACCAAGCTCATTGATTCACGTATTGTCTTCCCAATCAAACATAGTACTTGGGTATCAAACCTAGTACCAGTCAGAAAGAAGAATGACAATATGCGCTTATGCGTGGACTTCCGAGACCTGAACAGAGCATCTCTAAAGGATCACTATCCATTGCCTTCTATGGAGTCAATCCTCCAAACTGTCGCATGATCGAAAATGTTCTCTCTGCTGGATGGCTTCTCTAACTATAACCAGATTCGAGTTAAAGAAGAAGATCAGCACAAGACTATGTTCACCACCAAGTGGGGAACATTTGCATATGCTAAAATTCCTTTTGGTTTATCCAATGCAGGGGCAACTTTCCAGTGGGCAATGGACGTCGTATTCAGCGAACTGATCAATAAGTTTCTTCTAATCTATTTGGATGACCTTACTGTGTTCTCTAAATGTAAGGATGATCGTTTTGATCATTTAGAATTAGTTTTTCAAAAGTGCCAGGATTGTGGGGTTTCCCTAAATCCAAAGAAATGTGTATTCGGAGTACCGCAAGGTAAGCTATTGGGGCATGTTGTGTCTAAACAAGGTATTTCAATTGACCCTGAACAAGTAAAGGCTATCAATGAGCTTCCCCTTCTGGTAAATAAGAAAGGTGTCCAGTCTTTTCTGGGCAAAGTAAATTTTGTTAGCAAATTTATTTCTGATTTCATGGGGATGATTAGGCCGATCACCCAAATGCTAAAAAAAGATCAAGCTTTCAAATGGACAATAGAAGCTTGGGAGGCTTTTGAAAAGGTCAAGGAAGCGATCTCCACAACCCCGATGCTAATTAATCTAGATCAATGCAAAGATTTTATAATGTATGCCTTCAGTAGTAAGTCCAGTATTGCTACTATTCTGACTCAAAAGGATAGTGAAGGAAAGGGAGAGCATCCAGTGGCATTCTATTCCCGAACCCTAAAAGAATATGAGGCAAATTATAACTTCGTCGAAAGACAGGCCTTTTCTCTAGTAAAGGGACTTAAAAAGTTTCGCCATCTAATTTCCTGCAACAAAGTTCTGGTATATGTCACACATTCTAGTGTGCGTGAATACATCATGGAAGGAGAGATCACAGAAAAAAGGGCTAATTGGATTACCAAAATCCTGGAGTATGAAATAGAGGTCAGGCCTACTAAGACTGTTAAAGGCAGAGGACTGTGCGAGTATATGGCACAAATGAGGAGGTACCTGCCAAGGAGGAACAACCAGAGCTCATCCTAATAAATGGATTAGGATCAGAAGATGATTGGCTAACAGATAGAATGAACTTCATGCAAACCAGAAGGTATCTGCCAGGCCTCTCATCCCAAAAAAGAAGGTATTACCGGCTTCAGAATTGCAGATATACGCTGATAGGAGTCATTTTCAAAAGAAATTTCAATGGTGTGCTCCTGCGATGCATTACTTCAGGGGAGGCGCAGAGGATCCTCGACGCATTTCACAATAGCGATGAAAATTGGCATTTCTCCACCAAAACTACCGCCATTAAGGTCCTGCGAGCTGGATATTAGTGGCCTACACTTTTCAGTGACTCCCACTCTCTGGTGAGGGCTTGTAAAAAATGTCAGTTATTCTCTGATAGAAGGAAGAATTCAGCGATGCCCCTCAAACCTATAGTAGCGGATGAACCATTTGCGCAATGGGGCCTGGACTTCATTGGAATGATCAACCTGGTTTCTAGCGTTGGACATAAGTGGATTCTAACCGCTACGGACTACTTCACAAGGTGGATGGAGGCTGTTCCCCTTAAAGGCGCAACAGAGACAGAGATTGTAGATTTCCTCGAAGCACTAGTGACAAGGTTAGGCCCTCCGAAAATGATCATTTCGGACAATGCCAGAGCATTTCTAGGTACAAAGGTATGTCACTTTGCATTAAAGAATGGCATATTCCTTAAAACATCATCAAACTATTATCCACAAGGAAATGGTCTAGCCGAGTCGACAAACAAAAGCTTAGTCTGACTCCTAAAAAAGGTTGGCTCAGAGCACCAGAGGGAATGGCATAAAAATATTCGAAAAGCGCTCTGGGAAAACTGCATAACTCCTAAGCAAGTCCTTAAGACTTCACCTTATGAGCTGGTAAATGGGAAGGAGGCACTGTTACCTATCTCTATGGAGATCCCAGCAATACAGTTATTGAAGTCCCTAGAAATAGAACAAAATGAAGCCATGGAGGTTCGGCTCGCCGAACTGTTGGAAGTACAAGAAAAAATGGATAATTCCCTAATAGCAATGACAAGCTGTCAATAGGTGGTCAAACGATGGTTTGACAAGAAGGCTTCCGACCAAGGTCTGAAAAGTGGAGACTTAGTGCTAAAATATGACAGCATGGCTACAAAGCCAGGTCAGCATGGTAAGTTTGATAGCCTATGGGAGAGACCCTTCAAAATCATTTGGTGCAGGCAACACAACGCTTTTGAGCTGGAAAATATGGAACAAGAGCCGTTAGGAATTTCGGTCAATGGGATTCATCTTAAGTTGTTCCATTAGGCATTAAGCTCTACCTTGTATAGATGTAAATAGTGCTTTTATTTTCTTTCCTGTGTTTGGCCTGTTCTTTTTCTAAAATCAGTTATCTTTCTACGCATTTGCTCATTATCATTGGCAGGTAAAACACTAGAGTTTCTTTACACAAAATACACTCATGCACAGATAAATAGCATACAAAACTTGCAAACCCAGAAAATTTTAAACACACAAACAAAAAGAGCATGGATTTTCCTTAAAACGAGAAGTATATATATATAGTCTTTGGTTACAAAATGGCTGGGAGGCCGATTTTCAAAATGTACAAGTATCAGGGTATATTATATATGATAGCCTTTTATCAGGCTTATCTAAAGTAGGAGAGTTACATTTTGAGCAAGCAAGCAAAGGGGTTATCTATCCAAAGGCATGACTGGCAGCAATCGACGCATTCACTACAACGTCCACTTCTTCCTCATCCACGGGCTCCTCAGCGGCACTGGTAGCATCATTTGGCACAACTGCCAATGGCAGTGGAAACACCGGGTTCCTGAAGTCAGTGTACCAGTCTACGTCGTAGAAAGGTATCATATTGTAGCTCCGAAATAGGAAGTGTAGAGCCTGAGTAACCCTCTGCTGGTGCTGGTCATGGGTCTACAGATGGAATCTATTGAGAAATGGTAGCCAAACGACGACAGCTTCTTCCTCAACAAAGTGACGCAGGTTACTGGCTGTTGGCAGGCCTATCCCATATGCAGCATGTGCAACGACCTCACCAAACCCATTCAGGTATTTCTTCGGAAAGATTTCTTTAACTAGCTTCAGGATAAGTGGTCGAAGAACACAAATGTCTAGCATGAATGCTACAAAGTGAGAGCATACGTCGGTATTCACCCTATACTTATCCTCGCATTCTATGCAATCCTTGCCTAGGACCCACTTAATGGCTACCAAAACCAGAAAGTGCTTGTTCTTTGTCATCCTTTTCAGCCTCCTAGTGGAAATCTCACCTAAGAATGCCGTCTGTGACTTATATGAGGTTAGACGAATTAGAGTATCCATTGTTCTAACACTGTCCCTAGTCTTCTAAGATAATGCCAAATTTGCTCACCACCTAACCTATGAAAGGACTTGCTTAGAACTCTACTACTGACCTATCACTTCTTAAATGCTAAGTATGTTTTTCTCACTATCTACTGGCCTATTTATAGAAAAATTGACAAGGCACATGTCAATCCACCTCTAAAAAATATGATGTTATGCTAGCTACTATCTCGAAAGCTGAGTCTGCGTTTGTTCACATTTTTGGGCTAGTACATCCATGATAGCACGACTCAAGGCATGTTTAATTAAATGAAGTTGATTAATTAGTTTTAAAAAGGTGGTGCTTGTTGGTGAAGGGACGTATGGCTGTAGGCTATTGTGTCATCTCTCAAGCACGTCCCAGAGCCCAAGGCAATACTCATATCTTTCTAGGCGGTGATCGTTTGCTTGGCGTAATCATTCCGGCCAGGATATTAATTGTCAGTGCATGCTAACGTAGGGTTAGAAGGCCAGTTGCAAGCTCAATTTCCAAGGAGATCAGGGCATATCAAACGATTGCCCAAATATAATGATAAAATTCGGCCGCCTCAGAATAACAATTAGTTCATCTTGCACGAGTTGCAAGATTAACGGTACATGCCAAATTAAATGCAAAAGGCTTGCTCTCGCCTACCACCTTGGGAAAGGTTATTATTATTGCATGAAAAGGCTTAATATTTCAAAGGCTTTTACAAACGCAAGGGAAGTGCAGAGTTGTTTTATGTCTGTCTATCTAGAGCAAGCATATTCGTAGGCCAAGAGTTTATGAAATCTTCAGAGAAAGAAAAATGTCAGAATCTTCAGCTTAGCCAATGCAAGAGGGGATTAGCCAGGAACTGTTCATGGCTATTCGTTCCTCAGTTGAGGTATATGTCTAAGAGGATGTAGCGTATGCCATGCCTGGTATACCCATCAAGACGAGAAGATCCCACATGGAGGAGCTGGATAGACCCAAGGAATGGAGTAACCAGAAAAAGGTTGAAGAAAAATGAAACAATATCTATGACCCAAAACTTGCAAAGAACCCTAAATCCTTCAGAGAGGTAGCTTGTGCAAGGTTATCAGCAACAAAGGCAGACCAATCCATGACAAGTAGAGTCTGGTATAGTGGTCTCCCATAATACATGGTCCCATTGGTGCACTATTTCCTAGAAGTGGTCGATGCAACTATTCAGCGCTATAATCCAGATACCCACTACATTGAAGGTCACAATTTAAGGGTTCATATCAGCCTAGAAGCCATCTAACACATGTTATGTATCCCTGATCCAAGTAGAAGGAAGGAGACTATCAAGCCTTTTCACCCAAGCAAGGGGGAGAAAATATGGAGGAAGATGAAAACCAGCTCTGAGTTCTTGATAGAAGAGACTGGTAAGAAAGGTATTGTGTCTGCTAAAGCACCAAGTATCCCATTATCGCGTGGTTCATTCTGCGATGATTCATGCTGGCATTTGTTTGTGGCCAAGACTTTGATGAGAAGATAGAGGCTTTTCAGCTGGGACCTGCAATACAGTTTCACAAGCAGCATGAACTCTTCTGGTATGATTTTGCTAAGTTCATGGTTGAAGAAATGAGACAGCAAATTAAAAATTATCAGGTGGAAAAGAAGTTTAGATTTCTTTCCTACCTGGTCCACATGTTCTTGCATCAGAATCCAGATTTTTTCGCCCGATTTTTTTCGCTATCAATTTTTGATGATCAAAATAAAAGAAAGTCGGTGTCTACATGGACGCCTTTCCTTTCCGCATCATATGACTATTATGCATTCGCGGACTATTTCATAGCCCCAGTTTTGAATGATTTAATTGGCGAAGGTGGTATCATCTGGCTCACCAAGGAGCAGACTGGATTTATGCAGAGCTACACCCCTACTTGTGACTGGTTCTTAGGCAGGGATTTTACAATCCTCCAAATGTGAGGTTTTACTGGCAAACATTTCCTACTCCCAGCTTGCGTCATGGATAGAGTGCTTGCACTAAAAAATTTCCGGCAGGTGTGTGTCATTGATTTCACTTTCTATAATAGCGGAAGGGTCAAGAAGAAAGGATTCTTCACTTGTTTGAAGAGTTTCAAGTCGGTAACTCTGATTAAAAAACAATCACATAAGTTGTTAGAAGAGAAGCTGGCACATCTAGAGTTGGTACTGGTAAACGATAAGTGGGAGTACAACCCTTTCAATGACTTACCAGAGCCACATATGAAAGTTACCCATGTTTCCCGATCATACTGGGAAAAACGGCTTAATTCACGGACGGATAGAGATGAGGATTTTATTGAATTAGCTCAAATCTCTATGCTGGACACTAGAGGCCCATGGCACAAATTCTATTTTCCAGTGGCTGTGGCCAAGGATAATGTTCTGATGGAACGCAGCATGTACAACAAGTTGAAGAGGGGTGAGGAATGGAGTGATGAAAAAATAAAAGCTTTCTAGAAATATCGCCAGGAAATAGCATAGTTGGATGTTCCTTATAATCAGCTGAAGGATGACCAGGAATTTGATAGATGGTGGAAGGAAGGCCACCCTAACCCGAGCTCTAGTGTTGACAGGAGCGAAGAGGGAGAGGGATCTGAGGAGCATGAAGAAGAAGCGACGACATCGTCCTCCTCAACGCAGAAGGGAAAAGTTTCCAAGAAGGCCACCTATGTGGCCACAAACGTATGCTTTAATATATCAAGAGGCTCGCATACATGCACTTAGGCTGCTAAATCGGCCAGGCTAACACCTTAGCAGAAGGATCCGACTGCCGAAGTTTGTGAGTGTCTTTCTGCGAAAAGGCAGCGCACGAAAAGTATTATCGGAGGGGTTTTGCAAGAACCCGCTGGAGGAGAAGCACCCACTGCTAGCCAGATACTGAAATTTTCAGGGGAGTCACAAACGATCCTGGAACCAATGCTGACCAGTCAACAGGTATATTTCACTCTTTTTTCTCTTACATCTCATTCCTTCGTATCCGCCCCTGCTTCACTGGCAACTCCTGCCATAGGTCCAAGCCCTCCACCTTCTACTTCTAGTCCAGCTCATTCGGTTGGATTTGCCTAGTTTTCACAGGCCCACCCATTTATAATTACTCCTCCGAGTATGCTCACGCCTACCGCTGCCACTCAGACTTTCTTCACCTCGCTTTCGGAAAACGTTCCCCCTGTCAGCCCCCATTCTTTTTTCGCTATGCTTATTGATCCTCTTCCATTGCAACAAGCTGATACCCAGTCATTAAATCCCCTTCCCCAGCCAATGAGCCTTACGACTGAATCACCGGTTCAGCCGCTACAAATGCATAGCCCTACTAATAGTTCTTAGGCCAAGTTATGGAACGTGCCACACTTTTCTCCACAAACAGTCACTCTCCAGAAGAAGCAAATGCGTGCACCTATGAAAATTACCTATCCCTATGCCCTGCCTTCTGGTGTTCCTTTCGCAGGTGGGCTAGTTTCATCACCAGCCAAATTCATAGCACAGATAGATTGTGGAAAAGAGGCACACGCAAATAGAATGAGGCAACGCAAAGCAAAGGATGACAATGCTCCCGCTAAGCTTAGAGTACAAGCTTCATATGACGAGGCCCGATAGGAATTAAGATTCGCGACCATGTACCCAAGGATAAGCAAACCTCAGGGAGAAATGCAACCCAAAGACTATGAGATCTATGTTGTCGGACTAGACATGAAGGTAGCCCGGCCACAAGATAAAGTTGAAATCATGGAGGAGACGCAACGGGTGGTCACTTCTGACTTCCTCAAAACTGGTTGCCAGTTAAAGAAGAAGGATGAGCAACTCAAGGCAGCCAGGAAAAGGGTGAGTTTTCTGGAAACAAAGGAGAAATCCTTAGAGGTAGATATCGCCTGAATGACTGAAAGGGTGCTGACAGCAGAGAATGAGAGAAACAGACTTCAGGGCGAAATTGCAAAAACCCAGATTGCTGACCCAGGCTTAGTAAAAGAATTGCAAAGCCAGAACTAGGCAGCGTGACAGAGCCTACAGTTAAAAAAGGAAGAACTTGAACGCGTCCGCCTTGATTATAGTTAGGGGATGGCACAAAAGGGTGAGGAGCTGGAGTTCCTACAAGAGCAGTGTGAGCAAAGAATACAAGAGAAAGAGGATGAATTTAAAGGCTTGAAGGCTAAACTAGAGGATGAATTCTGAGAGACAAAGGCTTCTCTGGAGGAGCAATCAGTGAACCACTCCCGAGCCGAAAAAAATTGGAATAAAGAAATGAGCAGCTATAAGGAGCAGTTGGCGTCTGAGAAAAAGAAGAAGGCAGAATTAGTCGAGGCCCTTATTTCAAGAGACACGAAGATTTTCTTCACTTAAAGTCTTTCTGTTACCTGCCTCTGCCCAACCTGATGTCAATCCGTTGGTTAGGCAATTGTACATTTCTCACTGGGAGAAAGTCAAGACCTTTTGCCTAACACTGCAGCCGACCATTCGATTTATCGACAAGGCATCAAGGCTCAATCAAGAGGCCCACGACACAATTGAGCAGTTCCCACGTTTCATCCTGGAGAAGGTTCCTAAGGCAAGGGACTTGCTCAACAAGCTATACTCAGTCTCGGATGAAACCCTGGCCGGGGCGGGTATCGAAGATGGGGACACTGCTGCTCAAACAACAAATAAATTCATTCATTGTCACTTCGCTTTCTAGCGCACTAAGGCAGTGGCGACTTTTTTAGGTATGACACTGGATGGCATTCGGGGAAGTTTCTCTGAGCTAGGCAAATTGGGGATGTCATCCCCGTTCCTCGAGAATGGCTCCATTGCCACAACTACACAGATTACTAAGGTTATTGAGCAGAAGGAGAACGACTCGGAGACATTTAGGGAGTTTGGAAGCTCCCCAACGGTAGCTAACATTGAGGCGATCATTTATTCACTCTCGCAGCTGCTTTTCCATATCTAAGCAGGCACTGGCCTACCTAAGGTGTTGCCTCACAAGGAGGCTATTGATCTCCGTGGGGCACAAGAAAATTTGCACAGCATGGAAAAGTCGTCTGAAAGTGAATGGTTGCCCTTGCAAGCTGCTCTTTCCAAACTCTAACTCCATTCGCCCTATAGATAAAGCTCTGGTCTGCAGAACCAGAGAGTTTTGGGTTCTCTGTTCCTTGTTCGAAATGCCCCTGATAGTCGCCAAAAGCTGTTAAATAAATATTCAAATAGCTCCTTTCAGGTTCCTTTTGTAATTTTGTGTTTGCCGGCATATGCATCGCCAAGTTATTCAGCTTTCCATCAAGTTTTGATCTACCACTTTGCGCATCTCCTCTTCGCAACTTCGGGTAACGGCTTCCCTTTCAGGTCCCGAGAGGCTGCACTAGGCGTCCACGTGTCACACAAACGGAAGGTTTTATCTCTTGTTTCCTTAAAGGCTTCGTCTGGGTTGCGAAAGCCTTCTGCGGGGTCCATCATTTCTAAATATTGTCAGAGGGACCTACATCTTGCTACGTGGCGGCGTATCGTAAGATTTTCATGCGAGAATGAAATAAAGAAATACAGGTTGTGTAATGCTTGCGTAGGGTTTTCTTTTTACTTTCTAAAAGGTGTTGGTGGGCCCTACCTTATGCTAGGTGGAAACCGTTCGCATCTCTTTCAACACGGCAGGAAGGTGAACAACTGCGGGTTGCGAAACGCTGCCACACATCTTTTGCACCCGGTTGATGTAGTTTTCTCTCCACTGCAACAAGGACCTCAGCCCATTGGACACGTGTTGCATCTTCACAATCTCTCGGTAGCAATGAGAGAAGTGTTCATTCAGGCAGCGACAAGCTACCACGTGCCTTACAACTGATCCTTGAAGTGGGCGATAGGCTGGCTGAGGGAGATTATGCTATTGGGTGCCACTCGTCATGGTCGTTTGAAGCAGTAGATGACACTTGTCGCCTCGAGCCTGGCTGGGACCACTGCCATCATTACGAAGGGCGCGCATGCACCTGGATGTCCAGATGTTGTGTTCTAACTTGTTGCCGTTGTAACGGCATTGTGAATCTTCTGATTCTGGCATCATTACAGGGGATTGGGGAATTTTTTCTGTTACAGCTCTCCAAAGCGGTGGGAGTTTTCTCTCCGGCTATATATACTCTCTCTGTCAATGAGAGAAGGGGTCCAAGAACTTAAGAAGGAATGATACTAGTTTTAGCAAGAGACGCTAGGCCTCTTTTACATGTTTATTTGTAAGAAACTTTCAGACTGTGCCAACTATTCGGCCTTTCTATTTTTCATGTTTTGATTAAACTGTAAACTGTGCTTTATACTATCTTAAGCATTTCATTCGAAAGAACTTCTATATATTGAATATAAGTTTGCTTATCTAAATCATGTCTAAATGACTCTTCTTAGTAGTAAGGATGTATGCAATACTATTTTATGTCAATAAATGAATTGTGTATGCTATAGCTTTAAGTCTCCGACGTTTTGGAATGTGACAACACCATTCAGGCCCCTAAATCTATAATTTATCATGCCCATCAGCAAATTTTGGCGCATCGCCTTAGATTAGACTTTGCTTCATTATATTCGTTTCTTTTTCCCTTTCCAAAACCCATTATAGAAGAAGTCAGCTTCTTTAAAATCTGGAGGTCACTCAATTTGGTGCAAAAGGGGTCCCCCTTGAACTGAGTTTCCCATAAGGCACTATTACCTCATTAATTTTTGGCGTCAACAGTAACTTCTACAATTATTTCTTCAGTAGCTATTACTTCCAACCCTTTTACCATGGCCTTTCCTTTAGACAATGTTTGGGAAAATTCTAGTGCAACGTCTTCACTAAAGCCATTCATCTTCAAGAAATAATCTAACCACCCACAATTTCTAAACTCGGCCTAGCAAGGTGCATCCTACAATAATACATCATGAACTGTGGATTCATTTCTAATTAACCCACCTCCCATTGTTTAGCTGTCTACAAATAAACAAGCACTTATGCAAAATTTCCCTTCCTGCAATCTTCGTCTGAAAGCCCAAATTCACCTTCTTGCAACATTACTAAATTCCCAATGCCAGTGTCATCTAAATTTTACCTTTTTGGTGACTTAGGATTATGACAGGAGCAATAAAAGTAGTAAAGGAGTAATAAATGAAGGCTATGATTGAAAAAAATGGTGACGGTTGATATCACCTCACACATGTGAGCCGTCATTTCACTCAGAATTCAAATTGGCTCAATTTAAACTTTGCTGACATGAACCAATATGGACTAACATGTGGACATGGTATTCACACTTCTCCCCAACCTAAATTTGAGCATGTTTCCTCACATGGGAAATAGTTATAATGATTGGACAAAGAAGGGAATAATTACATGTTGTGAGAACGTCTATATTAATTTACAAAAAATAAATGAATGTACTAAAAGACAATTAAGAGATAACAAATTGATGTGCACGTACCTGAATTATTGGAAGATTTGTTGCAAAGATTATGGAGAATGTATCGGTCACCTTTTAAAAAGTTAGTTGAGCAATTAATGAAAATGGAGTGGAATGAAGTGGAGTGGAATGAAGTGAAGTTATGGTAGTGTGATGGAAGAGAGAGAAAGGAGGATATGGATGGGTGGATTGGTGAATGAATGAAGAAGTGGAATCCCACAAAAGTGAAAGTCTTTATTATGAAAAGTGACATACCTCAGTTAGCTAGAAGGAGGGGCACTCAGTCCACTTCCTTCGGTTGTAGGAAGTTCAGATGTTGTATGCTAAGTGAATTGTTACAAGAATTCCTCCTTGGAAGTTGGTTTGTTATACAACCTGAGCCAATGACTGTTGAAAAGTAGCTTAACTCTGACTAGGTCAATGGTAGTGAGCTGAACAACACCATTGGGGAAGACTTCAACAACCTCATATGGTTCTAGCCACCGTGTCTACAATTTTCTTGCATTATCCTAATACCTTGAGTCGTAGAGCAGTGCCCAGTCACTTGGCTAGAATTTTTTGTCCTTAATGAATTTGTCATGCCACTTTATTCTTTGATTCTACAATACCTTTGTGTGATGCAAGACTGCCTTCCTCATTTCATCTAAAGCATTGAGCTACATGATTCTGTCCCTTAGTGCTTCAGAGATATCCATCCCCAAGTCTATTGCAGTTTGAAGAGTCTTATGCTCAAATTTAATGGGAATCATTACTGTCTTTCCATACATCAACTCAAAAGGAGTGAAGCCTATGGTTGTTTTCTAAGTTTTCCTATAGCTCTCTTGGAACCCCATACCATGTGAAAATCTCCCCATAAATAAATTCAACAACCTTATTATCTCTTGCATGCTTCATGGCCTTAACTTCTATCCACTTGGTTACATAATTAGTGCATACTAAGATATAGGATTTACCATTTGATGGAGGATCAATGGGTCCTACAAAATCCAATCCCCACTTGTCAAATGGAGTGATTAATACCTAAGGGTAAAGGGGCATCTCATTAGATTTGGTTGGCTTTCCCATCCTTTGGCATCTATCATGCTTTCTTGTATATCTCCGTACATCCTTGTGGAGTGTGGGGCAGTAATATCTTGTGTTCAAAATATTCATTGCTGTCCTCTTGGTTGAAAAATGCCCTCCATAGGGTTTTTTGTGACATGCATGCAAAATATCATATGTCTCATCTTCCCTCACACATCTCCTCATGACATGGTCTGGTCCAGTGTAGAACAAACATCCAACAATCCATGAAAATGAAAAGATTTTTCAATGAGTTTCCCTCTCTCTTTTGGAGAGAAATGAGGAGGAACTATCCCTGTAACCAGATAATTAGCTATGTCAACATACTAGGGTGTTTGCACATTGATGAAAAATAAGCATTCATAAAGGAAAGAGTCATCAATGACTTGGTTGTCCTCTGATGTAGTCAGCCTTGAAAGAAAGTCTGCAACAACATTGGCCTTCCCTGGCTTATCCACAATGGTTATGTCAAACTCCTGCATCAACAATAACCATTTGGCTAGCCTACCTGAGATAAGGGGTTTATTCATGAGGTACCTAATGGATGCATGGTCAGTGCACACAAAGATCTGATAACATGTTATATAGTGCTTGAATTTGTTAAGGGCATAGACCACTTCCAACATTTCTTTTTCTGTCACTGTATAGTTGAATTTAGCTCCTTGCAAATTTTTGCTAATAAAATAAATAGTATTTTCAATTGATTCTTCTTTTTGTCCCAGAACTTCTCCTATATCATATTTTGATGCATCTATATGAATGTGAAAAGGAAGCTCCCAATTGGGTCCTTTGAGTACATAAGCATGAGTTAAAGTTGCTTTCAAGTCATAAAATGCCTTGTCACAGTCTTCTGTCCATTGGAATTCAACATCTTTGGTTAGGAGAGTGTACATTGGTGCCGCCATTTTGCTGAAGTCTTTGATGAACCACCTATAATAACCTGCATGTCCTAAGAAACTCCTAACATATTTTTTTTGTAGGTATAGGAAGATTAGTGATCACCTCAATCTTTGCAGGTTCTACTTGAATTCCTTTGTGAGAGATGTAGTGGCCAAGGACTACACCTTCCTGCATAATCATGAAGCAATTTTCACTGTTTAGAGACAAATTATGTTCTTCACATCTATTTAAGACTTTCTTAAGATTCTCCAATGCTTCATTGAAATCAACACCATAAGTAGTAAAGTCATCCATATAAATTTCCATGCAATCATGAGAGATGTATGAAAATATGCTAATGACTACCCTCTGAAAAGTTGCAGGTGCATTGCATAAGCCGAATGGAAGTACTAAGTAGGCATAGGTCCCTCATGGATAGGTAAAGGTGGTCTTCTCCTAGTCCTCAAGTGTAATTTGGATTTGGTTATACCCACTAAATCCATATAGAAAAGAGAAGTACTACTTTCCTACAAGTGAATCTAGAATAGTCTATAAAGGGTAGTGGAAAATGGTCTTTTTTGTGGTAGCATTGAGTTCCCTGTAATCAACACAAACTCGCCACTTCCCTCCCTTTTTGGGCACAATCACCAATGGAGACACCCACTGACTATCTAAAATGGGGTAAGTAAATCCTACATCTAGCAATTTATGTAGTTCCCCTTTTACAATTTCTCTTAGTGCAGGGTTAATTCTTCTTTGTGGCTACCTCACCGGTGTACAATCATCTCTAATTTAAATCCTATGAGTGCAAAGCTTATGGTCCAAGCCCTTCATATCATGATAGTCTCATGCAAATGCATGTTGGTGGGTCCTTAGTAAGTTTTTCAATGACAACTATTGTTCTTCACTCAATTTGTTGTTACTATTTAGATATTTTCCTTTTGACACTTGCACTTGTATAGTTATCTCTACGATAGTTGCTTCACTAATGCTTGGTACCTTGAGTTCATATGGAAGAAATGTATGAGACATACCTATTGCTGCATGAAGTTCTGCTGCAGGAAGAGCAGGAAAAAGTGTCTTCATTGGACCAGCAGAATCAGATGCATGAGAGGATGATGCTTCCTCTACTTCACAATGGTTCTGAATTATTTTAGACAATACTTCATCTTCATCTTGAAGTTGAATGAAAGAGCTTCTGCCTAACATCATAAGCTGTGCCACAAAATTAACTTCCTCAGCCTCTTCACCAACATGTGGCCATACAGGATTATCCATGTCATGGGATGGCTGAGCAAGAGGGTAGAGAGCAAGATTTTTGGTGCTCTTTCTATTAGAAATGGTCATGTCTCTAGTCCGACATCCAATATAGTAATTTGTTGTTGCTAACCATGGTATTCTTAGGATAATGGGGTATCTGCCTAGTGTAGCTTTAGGAGAAAAAACCATGAAGTCTATTGGGTACTCCCATGATTTTAGAATTACCACAAGGTCCTCTACTATATCATCATGTTTAACAGTAGAACTATCAGCAAGCTAGAGGATATTAGGAGTAGGTCTCATGTTTGCAACATTTAGTTGTTGTAGGATATCCTTGATCATTGCATTTATTGTTGCTCCCAAATCAATTAGAGCATTCCTTATTTGGACCCCATTTATAACAATTCCTACCACAGGACTCCCTGGATCATTATATTTGGGAATAGTCACTTTCCTAAGCATGATGTCAGCCAGGTGTCCCACCACATGAACCATAGTGGGGTCTTTCTTCTTCCTACCTGGCTTCTTAAGGAATGCTTCCTTAATTTCTTTGCCATAAATAGGAACATCTTTTATGGCCTAAAATAGAGGTATCTAGACACATATATGATTCAACTGATCTAAAATGTCAAAGGTTGGTTCCTCCTTCTCTTCCTTTTGTTTCATAGTTTCCAACCTCTGGGGAAATGGTGGTTCTTGTTTAGTCTGCTTGACTAGGATTGGTTCAAGATTCTTAGGTACACTTGGCTGAATGGGAGTATTCAAAGACTCTTGTTCTTCCATAGGAAGCTCGGTGATAATGGGTATGGAAGGACCTGGCAAGGTAGTACCTGAATGCAAGTGGATGTCACTTACACTCATAGCATATGCAGGGAATTGATTTGGATCAACAGAGTATACTAGCTATTGTTGTGATTTGTTATTTGGGTTAGGTGTGGGATGAGCTAGTAGCTGAGTAGGTTTAGGTGTATTTGAAATTGAGCTAGCAGGAGGAGGCATTATAGCAGGTTTTTGGGGATGAGAAGGTGGTTGCATGTAGCTAGTTGTCTGGTTTGGCCATTGCTACCCTCCTCTCCATTGAGATGTTTGCTACCAATTTCCTGGGGGTGGCTGCCAATTTCCTTGAAACTACTGCCAATTTCCTTGAGGTGGTTGCCATTGGGGTGAAGAGTTTTAGTGATTGGGCCAGAAATTTGAAGGGTTATTCCAAGGTTGTGGTGGATATCCTCCATAATTTGATGGATATGGGGGCTGCCATTGGTTACCAAATGAATAAGAATTGAAATATGGCCTAGCAAAAGATAGTGGATCTTGTGGCATACCTTGTCTTGGAGCCCATGGCCTCCTTTGTGCAACATAGTAGACTTGATCCTCTTCAACCTGGATTGGCTTGAACTCAAGTGGAATCTACTTACTATCAATATTAGCTACCATCCTGCATATGTAGTCTTTCTTTTGTCTGCAATGAGGGTAATATTCTGCCAACATTGCCTCTGCCTCCTCTTGTTTCTTTTTGGCCTGAAGTGTATCCAGCTAAGTAGCCAGATTGTTTATGATGGCTTTCTTGAAGTCTTGTAGTAAGTGAGTAATCTCCATCATTGAAAATCCACTGGTAGATGACTTACCCATGAAGGATTGGTAAGCTCTCCCTTTCTTTGAGGCTACCCTAGAATAGTTCTGACATATCTTCTTGATATCCTCCCAAGGAACTTGGGTGATATCTCCTCCTCCCTTCAAGTCCAAGGCATCAATGCAGTTTTCATTAATTCCTCTTAGGAAGATCAACTCTTTGTGATTCTTCATTGAGTGTATGGTGTGGAGATTTTTGTAGGAAAAACAAAAACCTTGAAATGTAATCCTTCAGGCTCTCATCTTCCTTTTGTTGCATCCTAAAAATGTCATCTCCCTCATGTCGCTGCCCCTACAATATTCCTTGTACTTCTCAAGGAATTTTTCATGTCCTCCCAAGTCTCCATAGTATCTCTACCTAGGTTCATAAACCATCTTAATGCAACTTCTTTCAAGGTGGTAGGGAATAGCTTAAGCCTATGGGCATCTGCGGTATAGTCATAACTCATGCAGAGTATGTCAAACTTGAACAAGAAAATATCAGGATCTTCTGTGACAAGTCCATAGAACTTAGGAAGGATTGAAGAAGGGATATTTTTGAGGTTGCCAACTTCATTTTGATGAGAAATGGGGAAAGGAAAAATTGGTTGATTAGGTCTATTTCTATTTGCATCACCCATGCCTACCTGATGTAGTTCCAATGCAAAGTGATTCTCAATCTGATTTTGGTCTTCAGAGAAAACTTCAAAAATGGTCAAATTAGGGAATGCATCAACAAAGGGGTGTGGCTCTTCTTCTTCTTCTTCTCCTAACAAATTCTGATGCTCAATTAGATAGAATGGATCAGGGTTATTAGGAAGGAATCTCTCATGGGCATCTCTCCTCCTTCCTCTATGCATAAGGTATCAACTCAATATCAGCCAACTCACACAAAGAATTGAGAAATGAATGGTGCATCTTTACTTTCCTAAATGAGGGGCATACTAAGAAAAAACTTTCAAAAATATTACAACAATAAAAAACTATCAATGACTCCAAAGAGCTCCCTAGTTTAAAACCATCCCTGGCAATGATGCCAAAAATGGTGGCCTCCTACAATGATCTAACAACTAAGCCCTTACAGTTGTGATTTAGAGAATAAAAATCTAATTTGAATAGTTATCTCAATCATCATGAAGGTGCATTTAAATTGTCAACCTAGGGATGTAGACTTGAAATGGGTCAACACAGTATGTGCACTAGGAATCCCAAAGTAGCCACATTCATTCTACAACTAAGAAAGACATAGTTCTGAAAGTAAATTGGTTGGAAAGAAATAACATAAATGTTGAACATCAACCAAAAACTATACTAAGTTGAAGTGCATGACATAAATGAAAATATGGGAAAAAAAAGACGAAACTACTCTGTCTACTTTGGCTGTAAGAACAGTCACAAAATGGAAATCTAGTGGCTGCAGGAACAGACGGTGCCAAATTTTAACTAATTGTTGAATAGAAAATAATAACTAAACTAAAGGATGGAATGCTCACCGAGTGGGGCCCCTTGGATGAGTATCCCTTAAGACAAATGTAAACTCAGGTGCACAAACTTATAACTTCATTTTATTCATTGGAAATCATGAGTACAAATGAGCAACATAATTGTATTACTAAAAAACTAATAATGCGAGTACATCATCAGATTAATCAACCTTCAGAGAAGGAGCATTTGAGTCTTATTTATAGGAAGAAAACTACTAACTAACTACCTAGCAAGGCAGTCAACTCCAACAAATTAGGAAGACGCCACTTTAGGGAAAGCATAAAAAGTGGAGAGAAGGTTATGCATGCTTGGAATATGGTCAAGCATGTTTTTCTTAATGCAGATATATCACAACATTAACTCCTATATTCGCTCAACAAACAATTAAGACTTGTTACAAGGCGGTTATAAATCTTCGATTTAAACTAGGAATTTCCCTCCATTGAGAGTCTTCCCTCCATTGACCTTTGAATAATCACCTTGTTGAATTTGATGGTGAATGACCAGCTAGAAGAATCTTCCCCAATGTTGTAGGCTTCTAATTATATCTCATAACAATATTAGTACGCACAAAAATTGCATATCTGTAACTATCTTAAAGTAACATTCTTTAATCCACCTATAAAATCAACATAATAGTTCATATAGCATGCCAATGTCATTTAAAGGTTACAAAAATAAGCTTATGCCCAATGTTTATGGTTTTGAGGAAATATCATAAAAAGGTCAACATCCAAGTATCAAAGTCTATGACAACTACAACAAATGGATAATAAACTCTATCAAAATTAAGTCATAAACTAAACTCATTAGATGAAATATAACATCAGACACTCATTCTTGATGAGGACATTGGCTCAATGTGGGGGAACCAATGCTACCATTGAATAAACAACCTCCATTGGGATTTAGGCACACTCAAACCTCACAATTCAGGTGGAGTCGATGCCTGGTACCTGTAGCTTGCAACAAATCACACGGTCAAACATGTGCATAGGTAAACAGTCAATCACACCGTGAAGGAAAAATCACAGAGTCGCAAGGCACTCTCAAGTAAGTGATGCGACACTATTCCCCTTCACCAATACATCGACACACAATAACTGATGTCAAATCATGATAGAATATACATCTAACAATCACATAATGCTCATATCCATGATAACTCACATAAACCATTAAACTAATTTGCTAACCATAATATAAGCATGATATCATCATAACATTAAATATAAAAGTTTCATCATATCAGAGCATCAAAAGTGTCATCAAATATCATCATACTAAACATCAAAGTGTCATAGTATCCAAATGTCATCAAACAGGTATCATCAAGTCCAAATACATCTATGTAATTGTTAGTGTATATATATATATATTGCATGAATATTTACCTATAACTGTTAACCTATCCTTAAACCATAAACCGTAATCATAACCCTAAACATAAACCATACCCCTAACCTTAACCAATAAAATAATATTATTTATAATACTAACATAATATATAATATAATAATATAAATATTACCATTTAATAGTATCAATTAATAATATATATTAAATTTCATTTAATATTGAATAAAATATTATTGACAGTTGTGCTACCAGTATAAACTAGCTTATATATCTTAATATTGATCTATATAATCTACATTAGAGAGATATCATTTTTGAGACATATTTTTTGGCTTTTTAATTTTTTGGCTTTTTCAAACTTAAAAAAGTATGCCTTGAAAATGATATATATCAGTGTATATTATATAGATTAATATTAAGATATATAAGCTAGTTATTAATTAAATTATAATTTTAATCCTATTATTACTCGTAATTATACTTCTAAAAGCACTATAATTAGGATTAGGATTAGAATTAAGAATAAGGTAAAAATTATGGTTAGAACTATTCAAAAATTAAAATAAATTAAAAATAAAAATTTACTAATAAAAATCACTAAAATATGATTAATAGATATATTGTTCCAAAACTTTATTCATCTAATATATTTATTTCAAATCTTATTCCCATTATTAATTCATAGATTATTTTTTTGTAATGTCAATCTACAATTGTTTATTGTTAGGGTTAGGGTTACGACCATAGTTATGGATACTGTTTTGACCATAGTTAGGGTTAAAGATAAGTCTAGGACTGAGATAATTGTTTAGAATTTATTGTTAGGGTTAGGGTTAGGGTTAGGGTTAGAGTTAGGGTTAAGGTTAGGTCATACAAAAAACTAATTAACAATACTAAAACACTATAATTAACAAAACTTCCATTTATTTTTATTCACATTAATAAAACTTACATTTATTTTTTCAAATCTAGAAAACAATAACTAGAATACTATAAAGGCAAGTACTAGCCACTATGTGACACTTGTTTTATTTTCTTGCAAATTCATCTTACATTTTTAATTATATTGATTAATTAAATTATTGACGATATAAATTATATTCTGCAAAATCTACATACTACAACCTAAATTTTTTACTTAAATTAAATTAATAAATACCTCAGAATTAAAATCTAAAAAAATTAAATGAATCAAATTATTCTATTAAACTTAATTAAAATCTAAATAATAATAAAAATTACATTAAAACTTGGGTAAAAGCATCTTATTTAAAGGGGTCTAATTCCCTCTCATATATTATTGAGCACACATTCTTTTTTTTTACTACAAGTTTGGGAAGAGGACGAGATGGGGATGGCAAGAAAATATCCTCTTCGGGTTTCTGAAGTTAGTTCTTAATTCCTCATTTTTTATTTACTATTTGAGTACATTTTTTATTTTGAATTTCTTGTTGATTTGCACAATTAAAAATAATTTATAAATATATTTTTATTTTTATTTTATTTTTTCTTGTACAAAATAAATAAATATTATTTTTATGAATGCCTCTCTCTCTATATTTCTATTATATATTGTAAATAATATATAAATAAATGATGAGACGTTTAAAGCACACAAGGAGGAAATTGGTTCATTCTTATGTGGTCATATTTTTTAAGTTTGTAGGGCATGATAGTGCTACTCTCTCATGTTGCTCATCCTTCCATGCCTCTTGCAACACCAAATTTGAAGGAAGAAATTGGCTAGTCCTTTGCATAATTATGTAATAAATTTGTATAACTAGGGGGTTGTGAATGTAATGGTTTAATTGGGCTAGGATTATACCTCTGTCATGTTTTGGCTTTTGATATCATGTTTCTAGGCTAATTTTACTATGTATGGCCTTCTACCACCTACTAATGGGATGTTTTGCTTCAGACCCCTACTTCTTCTACTTTATGTAATTTTTCTTATATTAATACTATTTTAGGATTTATGCCTTTATATATATATATAAACATTATATCTATTTTCTAAAAATATATATTTACTAATTTTTTAAACTATTTTTTAATCATATCTAGAAGTACATTTAAATGTAAAAGCATATATCTATATATGTGTATATTTGCAATATATATTATAACTATAACTATAACTATATATATATATAAGGGAGGGGATTCATTACCCTATAAATGATGAGGTCTTAAGGAGAAAATAGCCCTCAATTACTTCAAAGATCAAAAGATTAGGTGACGAGATAAATAATAAAAGAATGCTTGCACAATTTAACAAAATTTACACCAATGTTTAAAAAATGAGGAATGCTAAAATTACTTAATTATAAGAATAAATGACAGAAATAAAATCTCTAATTTATAGAAACAAAAAGTACATAAGCTATAGATTATACTGTTAAGAGGATTAACTCTCATCCATGGATGATAGTGCGTCATGGGGATGTTTGTACCCCACGTTGTCATCTTCGATAAAGCAGACAATAAAAATCCAAAATCCGAAATGTCTAGCTTGCTAAACCTATTCATTTGCACACAAACAAAATAGGGAGAATTTTGGGGATTGTTTTGGGGCTTGCCTTAATCAAACCCCCATTTTGGTGTTTCCACCTCCATGAACAACCAAATAGGATCGAGATAGATAAAAATGCATGAAGAAAAAGATGCATGATATAAACAAACCCTAAAAAGGAGGAGAACCCGTATCACAAATATAAAAGATGTGTGATAAAAACAAACCTCGCAAGGAGGAGAACCCCTATCATGAATATAATAGACAAGATAAGATAACAAGAGAGAATTAACAACCTATGGCTCCCCTCTTGGATTGAAAAATGTGATGGATTCACAAGCAAGAGAAGCCTTGAATGTTTCTTGAGAGAGTACTTCGACACAACTTTTCTATGGAAGTGAGAGAGATCAAGAAGTTATGAAAATGAGAGTAAAAATAAAGTTTTGTTAGATTGCATGGGTAGGAGGAGCAGTTACACATACATAATTTCCACTATGACACATTCCATAGGAAAATCACACAAAATATTTGCATTTGAATCTCAAAAATTTAGGAGACACTAGAGCGTCGTGAAGACATCTATATGTCGTGCAAGTGTCCTAGCAAAAATTTACACAAATTAGGCATTCATGATATTAGTGCTTCATCATTGTGGCCTATGAAGTTAGAATCATAAAATTTTGTCTTATAGGTTTTTGACATAAATGTGGTGGGCCTAAATGTGAAATTTCCATAGGGTACAATTTTATAGCACTACATTTTCCCCCACTTTAGTGAGCTAATTTTTGGGAAAAAATCAGCTACGCTAAAGTAGCTAAGAAGACATAAATGTTAATTTTTAAATTTTGACAATTTTGAAAAAAGATACTGTAGAGGACATAGAGGTTGAGTAGGAAGGTACTAACAATGCCCCCAACATTTGAGCCTAGTGAGAAACTATAGTGTCTAATGTGAAGTTTTATTTTGCAAAACTAAAAATTGGGCTAGCCAGTTTCAAAACTAGAGGAAACTACCACAATGAGAAGATACATAAGAGAATTTCCTGCAAATCAAAAGAAAAATTCAATGAAGAAGTGAGTATATTCCCTCTCTTGTTTTTGCCCCTGTTGGTGGGTGAAAATAGGAAGTTGGGAAAGGGAAGTTTTTTTGTGAAAAATGGGTAAAATTTTTCCTATATCGCCTGATGTGGGCCCATAGAAGGTCATTTTCACAACTTAGTATGAGGATTTTGTTGAATTTTTGATAGATTTTTCAACAAAATTCCTCATAGACGAGACTTTCGACTACCTAGGATCAAGCAATTGTAGACCACCATGGAGAGGGGTGAGCCACAAGATTAGGTATAAGTAAAATTTCCCCTAGCTTGTCATTTTTTTGCATTTTGTAGTTGTAGAAGAATTGTGAGCAACACAAGCATTCAATCGATGCAACAACATCCAATGAGTGCACTATCATCCTGCTAACATGTTGGAGTCCATCAGCTGCACTGATATCTAACCTGTGCACTATCATTAACTGATTAGGCATCAAATGCCAATGTTCCATGCAAACATCTATGTAGTGTGATGTTGTCTCAGAGATAGACAAATTTTTAGACGATATAGAGTAGAAATGGATTTCCTTGACAGTGTTTTTTATGTTTTTGTAGGAGTTTCTCAAGATTCGTGAGCATGGAAGAGGTGATATTATTTCATTATTGAGGATTCGTAGCCCCCATATCTTTGTTGATGAGTACACATTGTTGTAGTGGGTCAGGTTATGGTGGGTCTAAATCATGCCTGAGATCCAATTTTATGCACTGATGCTAATAGCACTAATGGAGAGGTGGGATGTAGACACCTTATCATTTCATATCTTGATAGGAGAGATGATTGTTACCTTGGTCGATGTCTACCACATCCTCTAACTTCCCATCCAAGGAGGTAGGGTGGTATATGAGGAGGGATGCACAACCCAAGATGCACAGGTGACACAACAACAATACATCAGCCACATCATTCTTGAGGACACCATTGAAAACATATATATGAGGTGGTTAGAGTAGGGATGCATCACAGAGCTCCTAGTACATCAAATTATGATTACAATAGTGGAAATACATGTGGTTATCGATGGGTGAAGCTCTCACCTTCACAAGGGCCTCATCCATTTCATTTGATCGATGATGAAGAGACCAATTGTTTATTCCTAGATCAAAGTATGCTTGCACATCTCTACCATGTCCTTGAGTCTTATGTATATTATGAGTACCATAGCATCACTACCTACATTCTTCTACAGGTGTGTAAATTTGAGCACATAACCTACACATGGCCAACCATGTATCCTTGAGGCATATCCAGTAGTGTGACCCTCACACACTTGTATACCCATTGGTGTGTGATTGGAATTTTGAAGATTTATTATTTTGGAAATAATTTTTTGATAGATTGATGAGCAACAATATTTGATGGTGACCATATAGGCACATGGGGAATTGGTCTTCAAACAAGAGGCAGTTGCAGAGGATGTAGCAAGATAGACTCCTGGCTAGATGGTTAGATTATATTATTGTACCATATTACTAACACCAAGTCACACTGTAGTTTGACGAGGTGCATGCCATACCTTTAGCTATGCCCATGTACATATAGTTACACCACAACATGACTAGAGTAGGGTACTATCCTAATCCCACCATTAGTGATGTCACACTCAGTGGTGATGATGGTGAGGATGTGATGCAGAGCATGGTAGAGGTTATATGATTGATACCATATTTCACAACAATGGTTTCATCTTCTTAAGGTTCAATGAGTAACTATGACAGGGGATGAATTCTACAATCATGACAGATCTTTTAATATTCATGAGTGGAAATCCTTTTAATGAAGTGGAACAACATGTCAATAGTGTGGATAACATGTAATGATGAAACTAATGATCCTATAGACCTTTCGAAAGGTTTTTGGCAACTTCAAAATGCATGGGAATAAACTTAAAGATGATAGCATGCCATGGGACAGTCCACAATCTCATTTAAATAAGGTACACACAACAATAAATAATAGAAATTTCAGTCCACTAGTTCTTCGAGGTGTAGAACATCATTCTTCCAATTGTTCCAACATCCATCAATCTTAATCCAACGATTCAATGCTTAAAAATTGGAAAATCAATCACAAAAGAGGGTTCAAATCTATCAACAAACCAAAATTGCAGCATTTGTCCATAAGTTTCTCCTCCCACATGAAAAAACCAAACTCCAACTCTTGTAAGATATTAGAGGACATCAAGAAGTACCTAACTACCAAGTTTCATAGCTAGATCATGGAAGAAACATGAGAAAAAGCATTTTTTGTGCTTCTTAGAACCCTAGGTAGGGTTTAGAGAAGATTACATTAAAATGTTAATATCTCCTTCCAAACTCAATGTATTTTTATCAAATCAAGTGAAAATGAAAGGTGGGACAATCCTTTAATGATGCAAACAACCTTCAATCCATACAGATGAGCCTTAGATTATAAAATGTGATGAAAGTTATAGAAAAGCAAGAAAACTCAGAATTTTCACATGCAAGAAAGGAATTCTTCTTCGAAATCTCCAACCAACCTCTCAAATTGAGGTTACAAAACATATTTAAGGTTTTTCAGCCATATTTCAACTATCTCTAACCATCTTTTGGTTAGTGGCTTAACAAATCACCACGTTTACACTTTTTTGCAAAAAGTTGCAAAAGTTGCTTGACAACTTTTGTGCAACTTTGACACCATTTACATTTTGTGCCCACCTTGCAACTGAAGACCCAACAATGAATTCAAAGGACTTACAATGGCCTAAAAAGGAATTATTAACATGAACCAACATTTTTATGAAAAAAAAAAAAACTTTAACCTATGACTCAAGGTGAACTTGAAACCAAGGGTGCCCCTGTACCAGGATGAAAAATCCACTAGAGGCCCTAGCAATTGATGATGTTAGTGTGTCAATTACATTTTCCAATTGGTGGCTAAAAAAAAGTCCTACCTTGATTTTCCCAATAGATACCCCCATAGGCGATGTGATAGGGAGTAGTGGAGAGGAGGGAAATGTGACAACCTAAGCAGAGGAGAGACTAAGGAGGTGATGAGTAGCATCACCGATATGTGCTCCTACAATCTTGATCACACCACCCAATATTTGGCCAATTGTACCACCTTATCAATTGCCACAAGGTCAAGCATCACATCCACCAACGGTTCTCCACCCTTAAATTCACACTAACAAGCTAGGAACCTAGGTACATATTTGATTTTATAGATGTTTCATTTCACTTATTTCATTATATGTTGATATATATACATATGTTTTGATGATGCAGTACCAATATTGTTCACTTTCTCTATGGTTGTAGTGTTCACACAAGAGTGGCTCAACTTCTTCAATTAATGTATCATAAAGGAGGTCCCAACTATCCAAAGTTGAGGGTAGGTCCTTGATGCCTAGAAGCCATAGACAACAAGGCACCATGCCCAATTATTCAAGCCTATAGTGTGTTTGAGGATAGCCTACAAGGAGAGATGAGTGAAGCTGGTCTACCAGCAGTTACACATGCCTAGTACACTTTGATTTGGTGATTTTTCTATTATTTTTGATCAAGGATATGAACTTATTGAAAATAAATTAGAACATTATAATTTTCCATAGGGAAATGAGAGAAAGGGATTTAATCCTAAAAATTTTATCAATAATGTCAAATTGAAATAAAAGTTAAAAGGATATCAACATGTGCCTGTTATAGATGATGACCTAATCAAGAACATTGATGAATACTATGAAACCAAAATAAGAGATGAATATAATAGAGTGATGATTGTTGAGGCTTGGAGAATGAATAATAATTTATTATAAACAGGTGCCTTCCCCGAGATTGAGGAACCTTTGGAAAAATTTGATAAATTACTTTTACGTGAGCCTAAGCTAACTAGGGATGTGCCAAATTTTGTGTTCAAAAGAAGAAAAAATTCTCCACTGATAGAAGATGTTATAGGGATGTAGGCTAAGAATGCAGTTAGCCTGCATCCCTATAACATCTGTCAGTGATGATCGAGTAATGGGATCAAAGGGGTGCAAATATCCTCTCTAATCTCATTGAGGGAGACCAATCCATGATGAGACCTAAGAGTGTCGAGAAAGAACATGATGATCTTCAAATATAGGTCAATGACCTCAAGTGGAAGTTAGAGGCTACAAGGGTGGCCCCTACCAATCTCCAACACCCCTAGGTTCAGCAGCTGCGGGATGAATTGGAAACAACACAATACTGAGAGGACACACTAATGGAGCATGTCACATCCCTAAGGGGGAATTTGGGAGAGTTACATGGAGATATGTGGGGACTTCAGTCACAAAGCATATCCGTGTCATGATCACACTAGTTTTATTCACATGGCTCTATCCAACAACCACCTTTTCCACCACCAACACTAGAGGGTTCTGGGAGGTGTGCCCTTGGTGGTTAGTTATATCATTATATCATTGTATAAATTTTTTTATGTACAAATTTATACACATATACAAACACCACATTTTGTTATAATAGTGTGATACATGTACATGACATTATATATATATATATATATAATATTTTGGATTGACATCATGTGTTCTTATGTGTATGTTTTATTTTCATGTATGGTTATGTTATGGATGTATTCTTAGATTAGATGCTATCATGATCTTATTAAACACACATTGGATGTATGCTTAATTAAATATAAGGATGATCTAATTGATGTTTAATGACATAGATAGAACATGTGACATAGAATGTATGGATAAAAGAATTAATCAAACATAATGCACTTGTACATAGCATAAAAATAAAGCACATGTATATCTATAATTCCTAATTAAAGAAATTAACTACATACCCATGTTTACATCATAACAAAAATTAAAAAAATAACGTGTTAATGAAGGAATGTCATAGTATAATGAACTATGATCCTTGAAAAGGGGACAAGCATCATGAACATGCCAAATAGACCTTATGCATAGTATCTACAAAGATACATTGCATTGATCGATTCTTCTAGATAAGTACCATCCATAGACAATAATCCGTTTGCACCAGAACCATAGACAAAGGTGATTATGTAAGGACCCAACCAATTAGGGCTAAATTTACCCTTTTGATTAGATGACACATTTACATTTCTTTGGTTCTCATAGAGAATGAGATCACCCACCTTAAAGGTACTAGAAATAACACTTTGATTATAATGTTTAGAGATAAAATTTTGGTAATCCTAAAGATGTTTGAGGGCCTATAATTGATGCTCATTGAGAAATTCAAGTTGATTTAGATATTAAAAATGACAAGTGTCATTATCAATTAACCCTTTAAGGGAAACTTCCAAAGAAAAGATTTCCAACTCTAAAGGTATACCTCAATTCCATACACAAGGTTATACGGGGTTGTACTAGTATCCGTATGAACACTCATGCAATAGGCCCATAAGGTGTAAGTTAATTGAGTATGCTAGTGTTTACCATGTTTATTCACCATTTTTCAAAGAATTGGTTAAAGAGTTTTATTAGAAACTTCTACTTGGTCATTAGATTGAGGATAGTAAGGTGTAGAAAATTGATGTTGAATGTGGATTTTCTCTAAGAATTTCTTTACCTTTGTTCTTAAATGAAGTACCATTATAAAAAAAAGGGTAGAAGGAAATCCAAAGTGAGAAATAATACTATTTATAAGAAAGCTACACATTGCTTCAACGTTAGTGGATCGAAGTGGAATAGCTTCAACCTATTTCATAAAGTAAATTATAGTTGTGATGATGAAGGCATGTCCATTAGAAGAAGGAGGTGATATTTTATCGATAATATCCAACACCCATTTAGAAAATGGCCAAGGAGAGGTTTTATTATGAAGTTCTTGTGTGAGATCTCAAATAAGATAACTATGTTGTTGATATTGAGGGAATTTCTTGGAAAAGGAAAAGGAGTCTTTCTCCATTGTTTTCTAATAATATCCCACATGAATTATTTTATGCACTAAGGATTTACCACCAAAATTTCTATCCCAAAATCCTGAATGAGCTTCTTGAAGGGCAAGGGGTATTTCATCCTTAGTGAGACATTGAAGAAGAACACCATTGTAAGACTTTCGATAAAGAGCATTAGATAGAACAATGTATTGAGCTAAAATATTTCATATCCATACACAAGTATTCTTGGTCACATCATTGATAAATTTTCTAGTTTTTAGATAATTATATATGTGAGAATACCATTCCCTTGAGTCATTGTAAGCACACACGAGACTCTCAAGTTTAGGTTTATTTGAGACAATGGGAGAGAGGAGAATCTGAACCATTTGAGGGTACAAGGAAAGTTGTGCTTTCTATTACATCCACGTGATGATTCTCTCCTAGGAACACTAACTATGGTAAAAGAAGAGAATCAATCAAGCAAGTATAAAGACAAATCCCAATACTGAGATAACTTGCTATGCTTAGTTTGATATGTTCCCATGATTTTATTTACAATAAGATAAAAATAACCATGAATATGAATATGTTTAATATTTAATGCTATCGTGGCATGTAAGCCAACAATAAGGGCTTCATACTCAATGATATTATTTGTAGATTGAAATTCTAATAGAAAAGATAGAGGAAATGACTTCCTTTCAGGCGATATTAAAATTACACCTACCTCGAAGCTAGTTTGAAATCTTGATCCATATAAATGCACTTACCACATAGGTTCACAATCTATCACAAACATATTTACATCTAGAAATAATTCCAAGTTAGGAAAAGAATGAGGTGAGGGAGCATTTGCTAATTGATCAGCAATAACTTGTCCTTTAATCACCTTCAGAGTCACAAACTTGATATAAAACTCAGAGAGCAACATCACCCATTTCACTAACCTTCCAAAAAGATCAACTCTAGTAAACAAGTATTTGAGGATATTGCATTTTATAATCACATGAGTCTCTATGTGGAGAAGATAATGCCATAACTTCTACGTTGTGAAAACGAGAGTGGGAAATTGTTTTTCCATAGTAAAGTATCAAGTTTTATAATCAAATAGAATACAACTAATATAGTAGATCACTCTTTTTTACTATCATCATCATGTTGAGCTAAAAAAGTTTCTAAAGGATGAGGTGATGTAAAAATATAAAGGAAAATGATCCATCTTGGGCCTACATCAAGATGGGAGGATTAGCCAAATAACTCTTGATAGATTCAAAAACCTTGTGGAATTCATCATCCCATTGAAAATGGACATCCTTCTTCAACAAGTGTATGAATGGAAGATTACAATCCACCAATTGAGATATCAATCTATGAATTTACTAAATCTTCCCTTGCAAACTATCTAGTTGAAAGATTTTCTTAGGTGGAGGCGTGCTAAAAATTGCATCAATCTTATTTATATCAACTTTGATCCCGTGATGGGAGATAATAAATCCTAAAAGTCTCTTTTAATCCATCCAAAAGATGTACTTAAGAGGATTTAGTATCATTTTATAGAGTCAAATCCTTTCAAAGATAAGATGAAGATTCTCAATGTGATCTTGGCGAGTTGTAGACTTAGCCAAGATGTCATTGACATAATATTCTAAGATCTTGCAAATGAAATAATGAAAGATAAGGTTCATTTATCACTAGTAAGTTGCTCCAGAATTCTTTAATACAAATTTCATGATTACATAGCAGAAGGTACCTCAAGGGTTAGTGAAGGCTATCTTATATCGATCTTCTAGGTTAATACATATTTGATTATAGCCTGAGAAGCCATCCATCAAGGATAATAAGACATTTCCTATAGTTGATTCCATAATCATATCAATATTGGGCAACAAAAAATCATCCTTAAGAGAAGACTTATTAAGATAACAAAATTCAATACAAATATAAATATGGCCATCAGGTTTACTAATGCCAATGATATTTGGTATCGAAGGTGAATAGTCAATGAGATGGATAAAATAAAATTTTAAAAGCTTTTCTATCTTAGTCTTGACTAATAAGGCAACCTTCGAATTGATTTTTCAAATATTTTTCTTAATGGGCTTGCAATTTGGATATATGATGTTATTATGAACCACCACAGATTCATCAATATTAAGCATGTCCTCATATGACCAAACAAAGATATTAGGGTGAGAATGCAACAAATCAACATGTTGTTTAGACTCTTTTGAAGAGAGACATTTTCCAATTTAATTAATTTCTTAGAAGATTTAGGAGCCATGAGAATATCAAAATTATCCCCTTTGAGAAGAGTAAAAAGGTATCAAAATTCTTTAGGATGAGGTATAGAAACATTATCACCCATATTAGATACAAAATCCTTCTCATCAAAACTCATAATGGACTCTCCAAAACACTCCTATCTATTCAAGAAATATGGGAATCATCATTTATGATGATAGGAAGGTAGGCTAGAATAGACACCTAAGAAGTCTTTCAAAGCTTCATCCAAAGAGAAAACATATAGAGGGACTTCTTTAGATTCTACCTTTCTTTCAATGTATTCAAGATAAACCATTTTAAGAGGATGATATTTGGTGGAAACCATGTTGACATTTATCTAGGGTTGTACCTTAGAGGTTGTGGGGCGGTATCCAAGTCCAACTTTAGAGTCACGTAGATTAGCCTCTAAGGGGACTTTAATACCGTGTTAATTATGTCCACAACCTTTACCTCCATAACTAAATTTATAAAAGATATTGAATCTTGGTCCATAAGAGGATTGCAATTCTTGGGGAGGAGGATTAGTGAAAATAGTGTACTCCATGCTATAAGTATCACCTCTCTTTATAGACACATAATCATCCTTCTTAGCAGAAGAAAATGAAATTTTTAGGATGTCTAGATGGATAGGATCTACTTTGTACTCCTTGATATAAGATGTAGTGAAGTCCAAGGATCCCCAATCATCACCTAGACATGTATTTTAGTTTAGGCGAAGAAATAGGAGTAGACTTAGGAATTTCTTCTTCAACAAGATCTTCTTTAGGGACATCTATCTCAAGAGTATCCTATGCTCTTTTAAATGAGGAATATGTGTTGGATACACCATTGTTAAGGCCTACAAAATCATAGAAAAGAGAGAGTTTTCAAGTTTGTGTTTCTATAAAAGTGCATTAAAAAATAATATTATTCCCATTAATTTGGGTGGCGGCTCTGATACTTTGCTACATACCAAGAAGACCAGTTGAAAATCTCAAAATATTTTCATCATGCATGATAGAAGATCCATTCACAATGTAGACCTTACAAGGAGACTTGAAAAGTGATTCATAAGCAGAAAGACAACATGGAAAAACAAGGATGTGAGGCACCAAGATGCAAGTAAGTTTGATCCTACCTTTGATAAAAATATTGGTTATATCTTGCATAGTGAAGATATCTTTGATTATTCATAAGAAATATATGCTCTTTTAAATGAGGAAGATTCATTGGATACACCATTTTTGGGGCGTACAAACTTATAGAAAAGAGAGAGGAAAACAAGGAACATAGAACTAAGCCAAAGTAGGGGTGACCCTGCACAAGAAATTTTGTATAAAAATCCTCCTCTTATAAATTCTATGGAAATTCTACTTCTTCAAAAGGTCATACCTTTTCCTTTGAAAAATTATTTAATCCCTAGTTTACTATTGGTATGCCTTTTGAAGTACCTATCCAAGCTCCTCCATCCATTTTACAAGCCTCTATTCCTAATAATGTAGTCCAAATTGAAGAGGAAATATTAAAAGAAACCCATGATATGCAATTATAAATTGATAGATTGAAACAAGAGAGAATTAGAGAGGCTACAAAAAATAGAGATGATATGAAGAGAATTATTGATAGTATGAGAGCTGCACAAAATTTTTCTAGCACCTCCATACCTACACCTCAAAATTAAGTTGGGACTAGCCATCAAATAAGTTTTTCTATGAATACCTCACATGTGAGTATATGGAGTAATCCTCAACCAAACACCACCTCACAACATGTGAATAGTGTAGCTTATGTGGGGAATGCCCCATCAGGAAGTGTAGGCCCTTCTAATTTATAAAGTACTCTTGGTATATATTCCATACCTATGAAATATAGTATTTCAGTAAGCCCTCAAATTAACCCTACTTAGAGTTAGCAACCACAACAAAATACTGGTATGGAAGTATGTCTCAACCATAGTATGTGGGACAAAATATAGGAGCTAGAAACTATGTACCAAATACCTAAGGATAATTTCACATTGATCCTCAAGTTCAAAGTAGTAGTCCACCATATGTGGGAGGTTAAAATATCCCCACACCACAACAACCACATATGCAACAGAATCCCCCTCAAAACTAGGGTGTTCATTTGAGTTTTGGAGCAAGAAATGCTCTTGGTAGAAGACCTATTTAGATGGATAAGTATAGAAAACTTGACTTTGGGGAATCCCCCACATACCCTTTCCAGATTCTCATGAAGTGATGCAGTGACTAGTGAAGAGGATTTAAGTACCTTTTTGAATTTACTAGATTAATTTGAGGTAGAACATGAAGATTTCATGGAGTTTTTTTTGTAGTATTTGAGTGGTGAGGCTAGATATTGGTACATAAATTTTCATGATGGTGGTATTTTATCTTGGGAAGACTTCAAGAGGGTATTCAAAGAACAATATGATAACAATATTGACCCTATATTTTCAATTAATGAGTTCACAAGTATTAATAAGGGGTTCAACGAGTTTTTTGCAGAGTTCAATGTAAAGTTCAATAGTATTTACAATAAGGTACCTAACGATATGAAGCCCCTTGAGTCTATGTGTTTTGTTTTATATTACAATGCTTTAGATCCGAAAATGGCATATGAGTTGAGAGATAAAAATCCTCATCATTCCTTGAAAGAAATAGGAATGCCTTGGGAAAGGTCAACAAAAGAGATGATGTCAATATTTTGCAAAATCCTAGAGGGAACCAAAACAAAGTAGCACCCCCTAAGGATAAGCTTGAAAAAGTAATAAGAACCCTAAATGATCTCAGTTACAAAGTTGCAAGGAATGAAAAAGGTTTTTCTTATGATAAATCAAATCATCAAAGGAAAGAGAGAATTCAAAAGCTTTCAGATCAGCCATAAAATATAAATTGGCACAATGGTAGACTTGTCCAGAATAATTAGAGGAATGTGCAAAACAAAGAAACCCTTGATCCTCTAAAAATAAATAATGCTAATTTTGTGGAGGATACGCCTTGGTGTGATCCCTAATAGTTACGACACTCTTCTCAACAATGTATGGTAGCCCAATCCTTGAGGGATATCCAAGAGTCATATGATGCTTGTGATGATTCGCATATGGAGGACCAGGTAATAAACATGTTGTTTGGAATGGGCCTAGTTGCTGGTGACCTTTCTTTAGAGGAGGGATGTTTAGGACAAAAGATATCAAAATTATTCATATCATCAAGTTTTCTTTGATGATGAGAATGAATTTCATGATATAGTGAACAATCTATAATAATAAATAGAGGTGAAATTGAGAATACTTTAATTGCTACCACTGTTGGACAAGCCAGGAGTACCTATAATCCGAGACAGGGAACAATGATCAAGGAAAACCTGACACCCTTTTAATAAAAGAAGGAAATAGTGATACAAAAGGAAATAACCTTATAAAGAACAAGGGAACCAAAGTAAAGGATGTTAGGAAGCTTGAAAACTAGGTTGTCTCCTCCGATCAAGGAAAAAAGATAGAAAATGAAAGGTGATCAAGGAAAAAAGGAAGCTAGGGTTGTCCAAGAGGTTAAAATTGCAAATAAGCAAGGAAAGTTGAATGAGGAAATTGATATAGACTATGAAATTCCAAAGTAAACCATGGTGGATATGACTTAAATCTTGTCACAGATCAAGTTATCAGTTCCTTTATTTGAAATGATGAGGATAGAAGAGCACAAGGAAAAAGCACACACCCTTATCACTAGTACATCTTCTGCTTGTAATGGAGGGACAATAACTAGCTCTTCTGACAAATATAAAGAAAATGTGAATGAAGTTGAACCTAAAGGAAATCACATTGAGTTTCCTAAAGTGTTTTTAGGTACCACCCTAACTACTTGCCCTAGTCAAGTAGATCCCTTTTATGTGACCCTGCAAGTAACTGATAATTGATCATAAATTACACGATAGATTCAAGAGATTCCACTAACATCACACCTTTAGCAATCATGAGAGAGCTAGGGTTGCAAGTGAGTCAAAAATATGGAAAATGTTTTGCTATGGACTCAAGGGAAGTCCTTGTAATTGGAATAGTAAAAGAGGTCCCTTTCAAGTTTGCAGCCTTCCCTAAAAAGGATTATACCATGGGTGTGACTGTTATTGGCATTCCAACTTAGTATGAAATGCTCCTATCAAGAGGATGGGTGGCAATAGTTGGGGGAAGAATGAATTTAGATCTATCTTATGCTACCATACCTATAAATAGTAGGGAAGTCAAATTAATTAGGGAGAAAAGAGCTCTTAATCTCATTGAGGATGCTTATCTAGTTGAGAATGTGCATTTCATTGATATAGAAATGGACAATTTCAAGGTTGTAGATGCAAAACCAATAGAGGATAATAATGCATGAAAATTTGAAGAAGTGAAGCAAAATTCTCAAGAAGATGGCCTATGGCTATGTATTTAGAAGGATTCAATGTAGGAGCAATTCTCATATCACTAGAAGGTAAATCTTACAAGTATTAATTCTTGTTAAATTTTTAATGTACAAATAATGTTGTTGAGTAAGAAACGTTGTTATTAGGACTAAATATGGAAAGAAAACATAAAATCAAAGAGCTTAGAGTTTTGGGTGATTCTAAGTTAGTGGTATCTCAAATTAGAGCTAAGTATGTGTCAAAAAATAAAAGACTGAAGTAATATAGAAATGTTGTTTGGGATACAATTGAAATGTTTGATGTATTTTCTATTGATTGAGTAGAAAGATCTAAGGATGTAATGGAAAACCTTCTTGCCAACATTTGCTTGAGACTTGTTGATATAAATTTTTCTAGAGTATCAAAAGTAGAGGTTCAAGTGAGGCCTTCTATCCCTGACAACATTCAAAATTGGAAAGTATTCAATAATGTTACTGATTTTTTAAAATTTCTACATTGTGTGGATGAATACCACAACCAAGAAATTTATTTCCAAAATTTTGTGGAAAAAATTGATGGAAAGGATACCATTTTTTGAAATGAGGTAATACAATTGAAGACCAATAAAATCCCTAAAGGATTGGTAGCCTTAGAAAGAGTTTTTGATAACTCTGATAAGTGTAATGTAAATCAAATTCTACACATGAACAAGACTTGGAGGAAATCAACTTGGGGACTAAGAATGCCCCTAAGAAGGTTTACATTGGCAAGTCGCTCAACCCCAAGATTAGGACAATGTTGATTTCTCTGCTTAGAAAATATAAACATATGTTTGCATGGTCATATGATGACCTAAAGGCTTATAGAGAGGATTTGTTTGAGCATGAAATCCATTTTAAGCCAAATGATAAACCTTTTAGGAAAAAATAGAGGCTAATAAATCCCACATTGCCACCCAAAATGCAACAAGAATGCATGAAGCTTAGAGAGAGTGGGATTATAAATCCTATCAAACATTCCATAAAATATAAACATATGTTTGCATGGTCATATGATGACCTAAAGGCTTATAGAGAGGATTTGTTTGAGCATGAAATCCATTTTAAGCCAAATGATAAACCTTTTAGGAAAAAATAGAGGCTAATAAATCCCACATTGCCACCCAAAATGCAACAAGAATGCATGAAGCTTAGAGAGAGTGGGATTATAAATCCTATCAAACATTCCATAAAATATAAACATATGTTTGCATGGTCATATGATGACCTAAAGGCTTATAGAGAGGATTTGTTTGAGCATGAAATCCATTTTAAGCCAAATGATAAACCTTTTAGGAAAAAATAGAGGCTAATAAATCCCACATTGCCACCCAAAATGCAACAAGAATGTATGAAGCTTAGAGAGAGTGGGATTATAAATCCTATCAAACATTCCACCTAGGTTTAAAATTTGGTCCCAATCAAAAAGAAGAATGGAGATATTATATTATGTGTATACTTCAAAAATATAAACATATCCTCATTAAAAGATAATTACCCATTGTCAAATATGGAGGTAATGTTGCATAGGGTTACTGGATGTGAGCTTTTGTCCATGATGGATGGGTTTTTTTAGTTATAATCAATTAAAAGTGAAAGAGTCAGGGTAGTATAATATTTCCTTCACTACACCATGGGGGACATATGTTTACATCAAAATTCCATTTGGTCTGACCAATGCAGGGGCTACATTCCAAAGAGCCACAAATTTTTCCTTTTCAGATTTTATAGATGTATTTATGGTAGTATATCAAGATGACCTCACAACATATTCCAAGAAAGAAAAGAGCACTATATGCATTTGGAAAAGATATTTGCAAGAGCTTTGAAATATGGCATTTTATTGAATCACAAGAAGTATGTATTTAGGGTTATAGAAGGAATTTTTTTGGGGCATATAGTCTCAAAAGAAGGAATAAAAATTGATCCAGAAAGGGTTGCAGCAATCAATAAATTCCAATTCCTAAAACAGTCAAGGGGATTCAATCATTTTTTAGCTAGATCAATTTTGTCATAAGGTTTGTTACAAACTTTGTTGAAACTAAAAAATCCATCTCCAAGATGTTGAGAAAATAAGAAGCAGTTGCATGGTGGGATGAGCCTTTTAAAGCATTTAATGACATCAAGAAAGCCATAAAAGAAGCACTAGTGCTTAAGTCACTTGATTTTTCTAAACCTTTTCAACTACATACTATTGATGTTGTTCTATTAGAATAAAATGATGAGGATTATGAACAACCCATTTCTTTCTTTAGCAAATCACTGCAAACAACAAAATTGAAGTATGATATCATGGAAAAATAGGCCTATGCTTTTGTAAAGGCTATCAAGAACTTCATGCCCTACCTGATGGGTGCTAAGATAGTGGCTTATGTACCTAATACTATAGTTAAATACATATTTACTTAGCAGGAAGTCACTAGAAGAAGGTGTAGATGGATCAACAAGATCCAAGAGTTTAATATTGATATTCAAATAACTACACTTGTTAAAGGGAAAGGTTTAGCAAAGTTGATGGTTGAATCAAATCTTGAAGCTAGTTAGATAAATCAAATAGATGAGAATGTTCCTATAGAGGAATTTGTTGTTCAGGGCTTCCCTTGGTATAAGGATATTTTTCACTATATGTGAAAATTAGAAAATGACTTTGAAAATACAAGCCATCAAGTATGTTATGATTGGTGATTGTTTGTATTGGAGGGACAAGCCTGGTGTGATGTTAAGATGTGTAAATGAGGAATATATAGGGAAAATCCTTGAGTAAATACATAATGGAGTCTATGGAGGTCACTATACAACCAAGAAAACTACCCATAAGATCTTGAGATAAGGATGTTGGTGGCCTTCCCTCTTTTCTGATACACATAGGATGGTAAAGAAATGTGATGCTCGCCAAAAAAAAATTGGTAAGTTAAAATTTTATGGTGCTTTACCCCTTAGAACAAAAAATGTAGAAGCTCCTTTTTAGCAATGGGGAATAAATTTCATTGGTGAATTCAATGATAAATCTAGTGGTGGCCACAATTGGATACTAGTAGCCATATAATAATTCACAAAATGGGTGGAAGTAATCCCTACAAGAAAGGAAACTAGCAAGGTTGTCATCAATTTTAATATGGATAACATTCTGATCTGGTTTGGCACTCTTGCAAAGTTAATCATGGACAATGCAATGTGTTTCAAGTTAGAGAAGTTTACTAATTTTTGCAATAGTTATAGAATTTCTATATCATACTCTTTCCCTTACCATCCACAGGGAAACATATAGGCCGATTATAGTAATAAAATCCTAATGAATATCATGAAAAGAGTGATGGAGAAGAAGAAAAGAGCATGGGATTCAAATTTGAAATTGGCATTATGGGATGATCGGATAACTATCAAGAAGGCTACAGAAAAATTCCCTTATGAGCTTGTTTATGGACTGGATGCAATAATACCAATGAACAATCTATTGTCAGTGTATAAGTTCATCTAGGAATATGAAGATGACATTGATGACAACATGACTAGCAAAATTAACTAACTGATAGAGTTGGATGAGTCAAGAAGAGTAGTACAAAATATCAACTTGAAAAGGAAATTGCAGGTCAAATACCTATTTGACAAGAGAGATATAGATAGGAAGTTTGATGTAGGAGACTTGGTCTTAATGTGGAATGCTAGAATCTAGAATAAGAGAAAATATGGTAAATTTGAGGCCCTCTAGATTGACCCTTATGTCATCTACAACAATCATGGTGAGTATTCATATTTTTTACAAAATATGAATGAGGAAGTGTTGGATTTTCCAGTGCATGGACAATTCCTCAAACCCTACTTTTTATAAGGAGGGAATATCCATGCACTTGTATCATAATATAATTGTGTTCCCCATTTTATTTTTTGGCCTTTGGTCTACTTCTCCAAATGTTTATGGATCCTCACTTTGTTTCTGCTAAATAGATGTCCCCAACTAGAGCCACTGGTGACACCTTTTTTTGCTTGTGCCAACTCCCTTATAATGCCCTATTTGCAAAATCCTAAAATTGGCTAAGTATGTAATTTTTGGGCTTTTGTTGGTATGTTTCCTGGCATACTTCCTTTGTCACCCCATTTTTTCCTTATTCTTTTCCCCTCTTTCTATTTCTCTCCTAGGAATTTTATGTTTAACCCCTTGGGCTTAACCCTTACCCTTTGCCACCTTCTTTTCCTTCCCTTCTTCTCCCAACCCCGATCCTTTTGAAAATCAACTAAGTGTTAATCTTTTAGGGGTCAGGACTCGTTCTTTCCTCTTACCTCTTACCTTTGTTAAGGTAAGAGGCAGTCTTTCTTTGCAACCCTCGATGAGCTCTCCAAAGGTGGTTAAGTTTCGGCCTTTCAGACATTGAGGATCAAGCTTAACCGTTACCCTTTTTCTCCTTTCTTAACTAACTTGTAATCATTAATTCCTCTCGAACCCTAACCTTGACATAGTTTTCCTTTCTAACCTTTTGGGGGTCAAACTTTTATCTTACCCCTTACCTTCTTTACAAAATGTTGTAAAGCATCCTTTCAATTCCTGATCCCTAAAAAAATCCTTCCTTTCTTCCTTCTTAATATTTTCTTCCCTTCTCAAATCCTTAGGGTTCCCTCTTAAGGTTTCAATTCTTTCAAAATTTGTCTAAGCCCTTTGTTCAAACTTTCAAGGATTGCACTTCCGTCTTACCTCTTACCGCTTTTTGGTAAGTGGTAAGTGGTAAGTGGTAAACTAATCCCCTGACCTCTGATCTTTGATGACTTGATTTTAGCCATCGTGTGTCTTCCTTCCTCTTTTCCTTTTGCTACTCCATGATATGCAGTGAAGCTCTAGCCTGATTCCCAATGCTCGCAAGGTGAAAGTATTTGGCTTGACACCCAATTCCTTTCTATATGTTGTATGGTGTAACCTCAATGTCTGATCTCTGAAGCATGATACTGGTGCTGACAAAGTATGAAGTAGGATGAAACGTCAAGTCTTGATGTCTAACAATGTGTTGTTTTTTAGGTCTTTGAACCATTTAATTCTTTGACAGGCATTTCTTTTGGGACAAAAGGCCCAATCATCCTAGTGATTTGGCACATTTTTGCAATGGCCCCATTAATGTTGAATTTGCTTCCTCAACTACCAAAGTTGATTTTTGGAGGACAGTAGGGGTCTTTAATGTTGTTTATACCTACTCTCATTAAAAGGGGATGATGCTTACTGTGTCACCAACCTCCTTTCTATCAGAGCTTCATCCTTTATCATGATTTGTTGTAGATTTTATGGGGGTTTTCTTTACTGTTTGTGTGTTGATTAATATGGTAGCTTGGCATGGATGCTTGCAACATTTATGGTGGGATTTCCTCTTAGATATGTGCATATAGAATTTTCCATTATTTTTTCTCGGGTTTCAACATGGATTTCTGCTTGGATGTGTCTCTTCTTCCATTATCATGACCTACTATAGGACAAAGGACACTTGGGCACATGATTTGAGGAGCATTCCATCTAGCTTTCTCATTGTTGTGGGGTTAATGCATCTAATCAATTGGTTTTGCACATTGGATTTTGCCCAAGGTATGCTTATATTTTGTAACCTAGGTCAATTATTTTGTTATCTTTTGCAAACCCTATTTGGGTTAGGGTTTGTGCTTGGTTAATTTTTGAGTTATGCCTTAATTATAAAGGCAAGTTTTGTTGTCATTCAAAGGGTTCTAATTCTTAGCTTTTGTAAATCTATATATAGAATCAAGCTGAATAGGCAAGTCCTCTAAAACTCATAGAATGAATGTTGTAAGTTTTTCTTTGTAATAACAACAGATGACTAGAATACTCATTGTATTATCTAAAATTTGAATATCAATCTATTATACTCTCTAGCATTGTACTCACCATCTTTTGGATCAATATAATCAAGGCTTATCTTTGGTTCTCATATATTTGTGTTATGGGTGTTTGAATTGTTAGTTTCTATTCAAGGGATAGGATAACTTTTCTTTTAGTTCATTCATAAGAGATTGTGTGGTTACAATATGGACTTTTAAGTAGTGTGATAGCATTGTTATTTTGCTGCTTTTTCATTGTAAGGAATTGAGGTTGTAACAAGCCAAGAGTTGGTTTGTTGTAGGAGTTTACCTCATTCCTAGAATCTAATATGGATAAGGCACTAGCCAAGGTGACTCACAAAGCTTAAGGATGAGGCAATATAAAATATAAAAATCAAATTAAAACCTTCAATTTTCTATATTTTATTATTTATGATTATTACCACACAAGGAGCCACAAAAGATATAAAGGGTTGCAAGGATTATTTAGCCCATCACGCTACCTTCTACCATATTAGTGTGTTGAATCTATTATCAAAGGAATCATTGCAAAGAAGTGTTATGTGTTGAGTGATGTTATAGGGGAATCCACCTTGGTTTTGTAGAGCTTAAAGTGTATAGGAGAAAGTTATTAAACTTATCTCTTGTTTGTTGGCCACTGACCTAGGGTTTATAAGAATAAGAACAAGATAATATTTAAGGAAACCCAAAAAATTAGTTGGAAACACCAACATGGCTTTTGAAAGGGTTGAACCACTATAGATGAACTAACAATCTTCTCCATAGTTGCCTTAGGTTGTTTTGCTTGAGGTACAAGATCTTTGGTGAACCTACACTAAGCAGGTGTTATAGTCCAATTGGACTTCTGGAGTCCTCAACATTGAAGCCTCATTAGCAAACACTGCCTCTTCGTGTTGCAAGTATGAATGAGTATGGTGGTGTTGTCATTAATGTTGTCATTGATGTCAACACAGTACAGGTTGTTGCAAACAAAGGAAACAAGTGATTGAAGGTTGTGCATGTATAGTTGAGATACTATTGAGATATTGTGAGTACATGGAGCTATCTTTATGGTGTTGTATGTGTGCTAATATGATGAGTGATCAAGTTCTTTTGAGAAATAGTGAAGACATAGTTGTGTGTGTGTTCATAATGTGCTCTGGTTTGTGCTCCACATTTCTTTTGTGTTCATCCTATGCTTGTGTGGATCTGAAGTATTCTTTATGGGCATTTGTTGGTGATATATCCCATTTTTTAGTTTCTATTTTGATGAAGAGTGAAAGTTTTGTTCACCGGTGTGTGAATTGGTTTGGAAGAGTTGTTTGTCTATGGATTAGGAGAAATTTTTTTCTCCGCAATCCTTCGTTGGTTTGTTTTTGGTCTTACAGATCTAGATGAAGGCTTGTAATGATTTTATCTATGTTTTGACAAAGGTGTCCATGGTTTTGTGCTCTGGAAGATGAGTTTCAGTATTATTGTGTGTATTTGTATAGCTCAGATGGATTGATGGAAGGTGTTTTGTGTATGGAAGTGGTTGCATTTGCTGCAGATGAATATGAAGGCATCTAAGATGTGTCCTAGTGTTTAGTGAAGTGTGTTATGTGGTCTGCATGTTATCTTCTCATTGTGGAAGCATGTACTTCAAAGTTCATTTGTGTTTTCATTAGGTTTGGCCGGCTTGGTGTCTACACGCCATGCAAAGGATAAGAATCACTTGAGGAAGCATGTGATTGATCCAAGACATTGTTTTGGGTCTTGGTTAAGTGTTGGTTTGGTCCACTCTCATTCTCTTCCACCGCGTGAATTTTGAGTTTCTAACCTAATTTGAATTTGTAAATTGAAGAGTGTGTAGCCAACCTTGGAGAAATTTTCTAAGGTTGAAGATGGTATAAATATAAGTCAAAATGTTATGAATTGATGAATCAAGAATTCCACAAGTGTGAGAAGAAACAATGTGTGAAAGTAAATTGAGGCATAAGTAATTTAATGTGTTAGACTCTAGAAAGCAGTGAGTTGATGGTGTTTGCAATCTTCTGATCAAGGTTGCATATGTTTGTAATTTGTTGTGGTGGATTTTTTTGATATCTTTTGTATCTGTAGGCAGTGAGCCTCCTTGTTGGACAATGATTCCTATCTTTAGGCAGTGATCCTTGTATCTGGACAGTGAGTCCTTCTTGGGTAGTGAGCCCTTTGGCAGTGAGCCTCTTGTAATCAGTTTTGGAATTACTTTATATTGTGAGTTAATCCTCATCATGGTTTTTTCCTTATTAGGTTTTCCACATAAATCTGGTGTCTTGTGTCTTGATATTGCTTTATGTTATTTGCATTCCATGTTCATACTTAATAACAGAATAAAGTGGATGTGAAGTTGATAAGTGTTTGGGAATTGTGTTTAAGTTTGGTGACAACTGATTCAACCCCCTATCTTAGTTCTCTTACACTTTTCAACAATTGGTATTAGAGCTTTGGTTCCTTGGAGAAGAGCATAAACACTTGAGGTAGATTCGATGGCACACAAATTGTCAATCCCTATGTTTGATGGATCTGACTACAGTGACTAGAAAGTGCAGATGAGAGGTTACTTGATCTCTCTTGGTTACAAGACTTGGAAATTTGTTGAGACAAAATATGTTGCACCAGCAAGTGGTCCTTTTTCTATAGATGAGATTTCTACCTATGACGAAAATGAAAAAGCAAGGTATCCAATCTATAGTGCTTTATCTAAGACTGAGAAAACAAAGGCTATTTCTTTGGGCACTCCTCATGAGGTTTGGAAAAAGTTGGAAGATATCTATGAAGGAAATGATAGAGTGAAATTATCAAAGAAGCTAACAACTAAGCGCAGATATGAGAACTTGAAAATGGAAGAAGGTGAAGTTATTGCAAGCTATTTTTCAGAGGGTTGATATTGCAGTGAATGAAGTTAAAAATCAAGGTGGTACTCTGACATATGAAGATGTAATGGAGAATATTTTGATGACCCTACCAGAGAGTTACAGTGATAAGGTCTCTGCTATTGAGGAAGTGTATGATCCTAAGAAATTCACTAAAGAGAAGTTGTTTGGCACCTTGACTACATTTGAGATGAGAAAATTTGGAAAGGAAAAGAAGAAGACAAAATCAACCTTTAAAGCCACTAAGACAAAAGATGATTTGTATAGTGAAGGTTCAGAGGAGTTGGAAGCAAACTTTACAAGGAAGTTGAAGAAAGGTACCGACAAGTACAAAGGTATGTTACCTTTTAAATGTTTTAGTTGTGGAAATATTGGTCACTATGCTTTAATATGTCCAAATAGAGTTGTACATAAGAAGAACAGAGATAATAATAAATACATAAAGGATAAGAAGTATAAGAAGTTGTATTATGTGCAAGGGAAAGTGGTCTAGAGAGCAAGAAGGAAGATATGGAAGGTACTTTGGTTACTGCCTTTCATGCTAGAAAAGATGAAGACTTTTTGGTGATTGATAGTGGCTGTTCAATTCACATGACTGAAGACAAGAGTAAGTTTACTAAACTTGAAAAGTGTGATGGTGGATTAGTCATGTTTGGAGATGATTCTAGTGCTAAGATTTTTGGAAAAGGAACAATTAGCTTTGATGGAAAACATAGTACTAATGATGTCTATTATGTTAAGGGCTTAAGGCATAATATTTTGAGTGTTGGAAAAATGTGTAGCAAAGGATTTAAGCTTGTGTTTTAGGATAACACCCGTGAGATTAGAAAAGGGTCTAGAACTGTGGTAGTTGCAAGAAGAACATATGGAAACATTTATCAGCTTAAGGGTGTTGATGGTCAATGCCTTGTATCTCAAGTTAATGAAAGTTGGCTATGGTACCAGAGGGTGGGACATGTAAACTTTGATAATCTGATCAGGATCAGCTCAAGAGAGGTTGTCTAAGATCTACCTAAAATCACAAAGCCTACCAATACTATTTGCAAGAGTTGTCAGTTGGGAAAGCAAACAAGATGCAACTTTAAAGGAAAAGATCAATCAACTACCAGAATGTTGGAATTGGTTCATACAGATCTCTGTGGTCCCAAAAGAACATGAAGTCTTAATGGTGATAGGTACTTCATGCTTCTGATTGATGATTATTCTAGAATGACATGGGTTACATTTCTTAGGGAGAAAGTTTGAGCTTTGGATAGATTCAAAGTGTTCAAGGAAATGGTAGAGAATGAAGTGAACCTAAGAATCAAATGTTTAAGGTCTGATAGAGGTGGAGAATTCACTTCCAGTGAGTTTAATACATTTTGTGAAGAGCATGGAATAAAGAGAAATTTTTTTGCTCCTAGAACCCCTCATTTGAATGGAGTTGTTGAGAGGAAGAACCAGACTATTCAGGAGGCTGCAAGAACTATGATGAAAGAGGCGAATGTATCTAATGTATATTGGAGAGAGGAAATCCACACTATTGTTTATATTCTTAACAAAGTTTAGATTAGAGGTAACAACATAAAGAATCCTTATGAGTTGTGGAGTGGTAAAATTCCTATTGTGAAGTACTTTAAGGTGTTTGGAAGCATATGTTACATTAAAAGAGATGATGAGAACCTTGGAAAGTTTGATGCTAGATGTGATGAAGGTAATTTCCTTGGATATTCAACTAATAAAAAAGCTTATAGATGCTTCAATAAAATATTGAGGAAGATTGTTGAGAGTACAAATGTGAAAGTTGATGAAGATATGCACAAACCAATTGAAATAAGTGAAGTTGAACCTAATGAGCCTATCTACGGAAAAGTACTGAAAGAGAATGAGGAAGAAGAAGAAGAAGAAAAAATTGACGAAGAAGTTCTAAAACCTGATCCTAAGACTCCAAAGTATGTATAGAAGAATCATTTCGAAGAATATATAATTGGAGACAAGAGTGAAGGTGTAAAGACAAGAAGAAAAGTGGTAGCAGCTGAGGTAAATTTGTGTCTACTTTCAAAGATAGAACCTAAAATAGTGTATGAAGAGTGCAAAGATGAAAGTTGGGTTAGAGAAATGAAATAGGAATTGCAGCAGATAGAGAATAATCAGACATGGGAATTGGTTCCTAGACTTGCAAACAAGAATGTAATTGGTTCAAAGTGGGTGTTCAGGAATAAGTTGAATGAGAATGGTGAAGTTGTAAGAAACAAAGAAAGGCTTGTATGCAAAGGTTATTCACAAGTTGAAGGAATAGAATTTGAGGAGACATTTGCTCCTGTGGCAAGAATGGAGGCCATTTATATGTTTTTGGCTCTTTATGCTCACAAATATTTCAAGTTATATGAAATGGATGTTAAGTCTACATTCCTAAATGGAGAATTGGAAGAAGAGGTGTACATATAAAAACCAAAGGGATTTAAGTTATCAGATAAACCAAATATGGTATGCAAGTTGAAATAGGCATTATATGGACTCAAACAAGCTCCTAGAGCATGGTATGCAAGGTTGGACATGTATTTGACACAACAAAGATTCAACAAAGGCTCCACATATAACAATCTCTTTTCAAGGTGGAAGGAAACAAAATGTTGATAGTGGTTGTGTATGTTGATGATATCATTTTTGGAGGAAATGAAGGTATGTGCAAGAGATTTGTAGAGGAGATGCAAAAAGAGTTTGAAATGTCTATAATTGGTGAGTTGAATTTCTTTCTTGGACTTCAAGTGAATCAAATTGATAAGGGCATATTCATTTCACAATCAAAGTATGTCAAAGAGTTGTTGAAGAAGTTTGGAATGGATGACTCCAAATCAGTATGTACCCCTATGGTGACTGGATGCAAACTGAGTAAAAATGATGAATCTCCTAAAGTTGATCAGAGCATGTACAAATCTATGATTGGTGGGCTGCTATATCTTACTACTACTAGACCAGATATCATGCATGTAGTATGTTTGGTTGGAAAATTTCAAGTAGAACCTAAAGAAGCACATGTTATAGCTATGAAGAGGATATTCAGATATCTAAAAGGCACTCTGAATGATGGCTTGTGGTATCCTAAGGATACTTATTTCACTTTGAGTGCTTACATTGACGTAGATTGGGTTGGTTGTGTGAATGACCAGAAGAGTAAAAGTGCTGGTGCATTCTTTCTTGGAGGAAGATTTGTTTCATGGCTAAGCAAGAAATAGGATTCAGTTGCTTTATCCACTATAGAAGTTGAGTACATTACTGCAACATCTTGTTGCACAAAGGTTTTGTGGATGAAACAAGCATCAAAGGACATAGGAGTGATGTGTGATGAGCCTATCCCTATATTCTATGATAATACAAGTGTTATAAATATCTCAAAGAATCCAGTAATGCATTCAAGAACAAAGCATATATATATATCAGACATCATTTCTTAAGAGAGAAGGTATTGAAGAATGAAGTTAGACTAGAGTATGTGCCTACAAAGGATCAAATTGATGATATATTTACTAAGGCTCTTCCGAAGGATACTTTTGAGTATCTAAGGGAGAAGTTGGGGGCTACCGCCCCTCCTTTGAACTAGGTGCACATGGAGGTGCATCAGTCCATTGGATCTACAGATTCTTTATTTGTCTGGACTGATGAATGAGTCTACTCTGCAGGGGGAGTAGGAAGTATCATTGTTGTAGTATGAGGTGAATGGGTGCAATCCTAAGGGGGAGTGATCAGAGCTACATATGGCTAAAGAATTATGCAAACCTTCTGTTCTTTTCCATTGATGTCAAAGGGGGAGAGAGAGAGTCATGTGAAAAGTAGAGAAAGAAAAAGTGGAGAGAGAATATTGCAAGGAATATTGAGAGTGAAGGAAATGTTGTGTAGGTTGTTTAATCTAAAAAATAAAGGAGAGTGCATGAATGGAATGCATGTTGTCTTTGATGGTTTTCCACATCATGTGTTGCCATCAATAGCAAAGGGGGAGATTGTTGCAAGTATGAATGAGTATGGTAGTGTTGTCATTAATGTTGTCATTGATGTCAACATAGTACAGGTTGTTGTAGAGAAAGGAAACAAGTGATTGTAGGTTGTCCATGTATAGTTGAGATACTATTGAGATGTTGTGAGTACATGGAGCTATCTTTATGGTGTTTCAGGTGTGCTGATATGATGAGTTATCAAGTGATTTTGAGAAATAGTGAAGAAAAAGTTATGTGTGTGTTCAAAATGTGCCTGGTTTGTGCTCCACATTTCTTCTGTGTTGATCCTATGCTTGTGCAGATCTAAAGTATTATTTATGGGAAATTGTTGGTGATATATCCTAGTTTTTAGTTTCTGGTTTGATAAAGAGTGAAAGTTGTGTTCACCAGTGTGTGAACTGGTTTGGTAGAGTTGTTTGTCTATGGATTGGGAGAAATTTTTTTGCTCAACAGTCCTCCATTGGTTTGCTTCTAGTCTTGCAGATCTGGATGAAGGCTTTTAATGATGTTATCTATGTTCTAATTTTTTTTTTTGTGATTTGGTGGTCTAGAAGATAAGTTTTAGTATTACTCTATGTGTCTGTACAGTCTAGATAGACTAACGAAAGGTGTTTTGTGTATGGAAGTTGTTGCATTTGCTACGGATGAATCTGAAGGCATCTAAGATGTGTTCCAATGTTTAGTGAAGCATGTTATGTGGTCCACATGTTATCTTCTCATTGTGGAAGCATGTACTTCAAAGTTCATTTGTCTTTTCATTAGGTTTGGCTGACCTAGTGTCTACACATCATGCGAAGGATAAGCATCAATTTAGGAAGAATGTGATTGATTTGAGATGTTGTTTTGGGTCTTGGTTAAGTGTTGGTTTGGTCTTCTCTCATTCTCTTCCACCTCGGGAATGTTGAGTTATCGACCTAATTTGAATTTGTAAATTGAAGCAAGTGCAACCAACCTTGGAGAAAGTTTCTAAGGTTGAAGATGGTATAAATACAAGTTGAGATGTTACAAATTGATGAATCAAGAATGCCACATGTGTGAGAAGCAAGAGTGTGTGAAAGTGAATTGAGGAAGTAGTACTTTAATGTGTTAGATTCCAGAAAGCAGTGAGTTGATGGTGTCTACAATCTTCTGATCAAGGTTGTGGATGTGTGTAATTTGTTGTGGTGGATTCTTCTATTATATTTTGTATCTGTAGGTAGTGAGCCTCCTTTTTGGATAGTGAGTCCTATCTATAGGCAGTGAGCCTTGTATCTGAATAGTGAGTCCTTCTTGGGTAGTGATCCCTTTGGTAGTGAGCCTCTTGTAATCAGTTTTGGAATTACTTTATATTGTGAGTTAATCCTCACCGTGGTTTTTCCCTTATTGGGTTTTCCATGTAAATCTAGTGTCTCTTGTGTTGATATTTCTTTCTGTTATTTTCATTTCATGTTCATACTTAATAATAGAATAAAATGGATGTGAAGTTGATAAGTGTTTGGGATTTTTGTTTGAGTTTGGTGACAACTGATTCACCCCCCCTCTCAATTGTCTTGTGCCTTTCAACACTTCCTCCTCCATCCAAGAGAAGAGTACATGATCTAAGATAATATCTACCTCTTGCTCCAAAGACATGTTGAAAGTTTGAGGAGTTTTTCATTGATATGCTTGTTGGCAGCATAAGAATGAGATGTATAGTGTGTAGATATAGTGTTGTCATTATTGTCAACATTATGGTTTGAGAGGTCTACTTTGATGTTCGATTGAACTAGTGTGCATATGTGTTTGAAATGATGACAATCAAGTATAAAGATGTAGATGTTTTTCTCTGATGCAGAATAGATGGATTGATTATTTGGCTAAGTGTTAGAACATAGTTTTCAATATATAGAGCTTTAGTTTTTGGGTCCACATTGGTTCATCTTGAGGAATTTTTGTCTATAGTTCTACAAAAATTTTGGTATGTGTATGAGGACTTTAAATTCAAAGCTTCATGTTGTTTTGATCTTCAGTGCAAAAGTTAGGGATGATATTTTTCAAGTTTTTCAGTGACAATGTTTCTTATATAGAGTACTTGTTTGGAATGGTCTGCATTCCACCATAGAATAATATCTACTCTTGTGGATTTTTGGAAGTGTTTACAGATGTCAGTTGCATCTATGTTCCAAGTGATGTGTACTTTAGAGGTCCACGTGTTGGTTTGAGGATAATTAGTTGGCATACTTTGGTGTTAGGTCACCAACGATGCTGACCTAATATGTTTGGAGTTGTGCATAGTTTATATAAGTGTTGATACATTATATGGGAGCTATTCTAGGTCCATGTTGACCTATTTTATGTGTTACAATTTTTGAATCAAGGTGTGAAGTGTGTATAGTTGATCTTGAGATAACAAGCTATTATTTTGTACGATACATCTAATTAGGCCAACCTAATTGATGTAATAGGTGTTTGTGAATGTAAAGGGTATAAATGTAAGATCATTTTAGTGTTGAAGAGAAATTATTAAGTTGTGTGTGTGAATTCCTAAGTAAATAATATGAATTTAAAGCAAAGCGTTAGAGCAGAGTAATATGAAGCGTGTTGATTTAGTGTTTTGAGCTTCAATGGAGCTGCATTTCCTACATATTATAGATGCATTTGTAGTAGTTCAAAACTTGGTAGTGAGCCACCCCTCTCTTCTATTTCTATTATTCTCTAGATAGCGAGTCCACCAAACAATGAGTCCATCTAGCAGTGAGCCTTTCTATAATATCTTATAATTGGTTATAATATATTGTGAGTTAATCCTCACCATGGTTTTTCCCTTTTTTGGTTTTCCATGTAAAAATTTTGGTGTTCATGTATTATATGCTTTGATGTTTTCTTTCATGGTTAATTTCCTTACTAAAAATTTATTGTGATTCTTGAAATGAATGTTTAAATGGTTAAGTGGTTTAAGAGAATACTGATTCACCCCCCCTCTTAGTATTTTGAGTGTTCAACAATTGGTATCAGAGCAAGGTTCCTTCAATTGGATTGATCATTGAGATAGATCTCAGAGTTGAACACATGGCTACAAGGAAGTATCCTATTCCTCCAGAAGAAATTACTACCATTGGATTTACTAAGGAAGACTTCAATGTTGATATGGAAAGAGAAATCAAATCTTCTCTAGATGATTTGGATAAAGTAGAATCTGAGAACAAAGCTATGAAAAATGATCTTCATGATGCAAATGAATGCATTAAGATATTGGGAGAGAAACTCAAGAAAGCCACGGATAGGATCAAAGAGCTCAAGAAATAAAATGAGATCATTCCCAATTTGAAATTTCAAATTGAAGAAAGTAAAAGAGATGAAGAATGCTTGAATAATAAGATGAAAATAAAATCAGAAGAATGTTCAAAACTTGAAGAAGTTGTGACTTTGAGATCAGATACGGAGAGACAAAAGAATCATGAAGATAAATTCAAGATGAGCTCTACAATTCTTGCTAAAATGATTGCAAATTAGAATAATTCTAAAGACAAAGGTGGAATAGGGTTTGAAAAAGGAGAAAGTTCAAAGGTAGATGAAACACCAAGTGTTGAAAAGAACAACGGAAAAAAGAAGATTGAAGACAAGATGAGTAATGGCAAGCAGGTCTAGAATCAAAGGAAAGACTTCAAAATACCATCTAATAGACAAGAAAATGAATAAAGCTACCCATAGTTTAATGGTTACTATTATCTCTACAATAAGTTTGGACATAAGGCTCTAGAATATAGAAGTAGAATGAATCAAAATATTCAATCATTTCTTGGTTAGTGCTTTAGATGCAACAAATTTAGTCATAGAGCTAGTGAATGCAAAAATCAAATGAAGAATGGTTATAACAATGGTATGATTTTTTGATGAAGAAAGAAACAAAATTTCAACAAAAAATCATATTACAACAACTCCATGACTGATAAAACCCAAACTAGACAATTTCATGTGTCAAATTAAAAATTGATTTACAACTGCATGACTATAAACACCAACTCGAAAACAATAAAATATCTTTAATTCAACTTCATGAAAGTAACAATTACAAATTTCAGGGAAACTCCTTTTCCTCTCTTCTTTTTCCAACTTTTCATCTTCCTCTACTCACCTGTACCACCACACCCTTTGATTCTCCTCTGCACATACACCACTCGACAGTTCACTATTCCCACCATTAATTTCTTTTAATTGCTATTTCTAATTGCATTAAGAACTCACACTGCACTTTTCTCATTCCTCTCTTGAATTTTTTCTTTACTCCTCATCGTTGTTCCACCTTTCATAATCCTTTATTCTCAAATATGCAGCCACTATATTCTATGCCAACTCCATCCCTCCCTTTGCATATTCTCTCTTTAGTATTGCTTACATTCCTCCATGCATCTTAACCATTCTAATATGTCTTTACATCATACACTTTTAATACTCCTCATTCACACATCCCTTACTCTAAAATTGTATTCATGTACTCCATACATTTATTTTTCCTTGAAAACACAACCCACATCTCCCTTCATGCATGTCCTTGCTGCTCAATGTTCACTTCCTAGCACAAGTGATTTGGGGCTCCACATATTCCTCTTTTCTCTATGGCCTCCCTATCTCCTTTGGCCACCCTTCCCCACTGCCCCCCATCTCGAGGTGTCCTCTCTTTTTGTTTTAAATGAATCTGGTGTCTTTTGAACTACTCATGCATGACTCTTTCAATTCCAAAATGACCTTTCAAGTTTCCTTACATTGTGAAGCTATGACAATCTCACTCAAAATGAAAATACAATGTTTTATTTTTTCTTGAAAATTTACTTGTAAAATGAACAATTGAGGGGATGATTCCTACAAATGTGAGCTTTAACTACAATGTGACCTTTTTCAGTCAATGACAAAACACCATGCCATTTTTTGCTCGTGACCATCAAAATAGAATTGAATTTCCCAAAGAAAAAGAGAATAAAAAAGAAAACAACAAAATCAAACTGAAAAGTTTTTTTTGGTTGATATTGATTGTGAGTGAACACGAATACTCCTGCATCAGACACACCAGGTAAGAAAATTTGTGATCATGGGCTCACAAGGGTGGAGCCAAGTGATAGAACCACCCTTCAAGATTGTGCGCAATCTCCAACAAACTCCGTGACTCATGGACTGACCTCCTCTACCAATAGTTCAACCTCCTCCACCAAGTACTTCCTCTCCATTCTACAAGTGACCTCTCACATTCTTCTTCTGATCACCTCTTGGCTATACATTAAAAGTCACAACTTGTAGGTTCATACACACTATCTAATGGCTATGCCCCCTTTTTTCTTTTGTCTTCACCTTAAGGTAACCATTTCCTTCTTCTCTCAATTTTCTCTATAACTTTTCCCTTGCAACCTTCTCTGCTACAATCATACCTTGATCTCATGAAGATTCTACTTCGTCTGCTATAATCTACCATCACACTACACTTTCCTTTGCTTTTTCTACTCTCAACTGTCTAGGAATCCACTCACCTGCAACAATGCTTTTGAGCTTCTCACTCGCGCTTCCATCTCTACACCTTCCAGCCCTCAACTACTAGCACTCTCTACATTTGTAACAATACTTTTGGAATTCAATCACACTTCTACTTTCAATAGGTTCTATCACAAGCTACCTCATGTCCAATGATCTACTTGTGCCCTAAAAACTCTTCTCACTTCCCTCTCCACCCTACAGGTCCTGGTGCGAACCGCCTCTCTCTCGACACTCTATCCACACACTCAAGACCACTGGCTCTAATACCACTTAATGAAGAAGGAAACACACTTTCAACAAAACCTCAGATTACAACAACTCCATGACCAATAAAGCCCAAATTTGACAATTTCATGTTTCAAATTAAAAATTGATTTACAATTGCATGGCTATAAACACCAACTCAAAAACAATAAAATATCTTTATTTCAACTTCATGAAAGTAACAATTACAAATTTTAGGGAAACTCCTTTGCCTCTCTTCTTTGTCAAACTTTTCATCTCCCTTTCCTTGTCTACACCACCACACCCTCTGATTCTCCTCTGCACATACACCATTCAATAATTCACTATTCCCACCATTAATTTCTTTTAATTGTTGTTTCTAATTGCATTCTAAACTCACACTACACTTTTCCCATTCCTCTCTTGACTTTTTTATTTACTCCTCATCATTGTTCCACCTATCATAATCCTCTATTCTCAAACATGCAACCATTATATTCTAGGCCAACTCCATCCCTCCCTTCACATATTCTCTCTTTATTATTGCTTACATTCCACCATGCATCTTAACTGTTCTAATATGTCTTTACATCATACACTTTTGATAATCCTCATTCACATGCCCCTTACTCTAAAATTGTATTCATATACTCCATACATTTATTTTTCCTTGTAAACATAGCCCACATCGCCCTTCGTGTGTGTCCTTGCTACTCAGTGTTCACTTCCTGGCACAGGTTGTTTGGAGCTCCACATATTCCTCTTTTCTATGCAGCCTCCCTATCTCCTTTTTCCACCCTTCTCCACTGCCCCCCCTCTCGAGGCATGCTCTCTTTTTGTTTTAAATGACTTTAGTGTCTTTTGAACTACTCACACATGACTCTTTCAATTTCAAACTGACCTTTCAAGTTTCCTTTTATTGTGAAGCTATGCCAATCTCACTCAAAATGAAATTACAATGTTTTTTTTTTTCATGCAATTGACTTGGAAAATGAGCAGTTGAGGGGATGATGTCTGCAAATGTGAGCTTCAAATACAATGTGACCTTTTTCAATCAATGAAAAAAATTCATATCATTTTTTGCTTGTGACCATCAAAGTATAATTGAATTTCCCAAAGAAAAAGAGAATCGAAAACAAAAAAACAAAATCAAACCAATTTGTTTTTGGTTGATGTTGATTGCGAATGAATCCAGATGCTCCTGCATCATGTTTCAATCTTTCAACAACTACTATTATACATGTAATGGATTTGGGCACAAATTTAATCAATACAAATCCAGAATAGTAGGTAGTAATCTTGTTCAAAATGTTATCACTTGTTATAATTGCAATAAACCTAGACATATAGTTAAATTTTGTAGAAGCAAGAATGCGAAGAAGAATAATCTAGCAAAGAAGACTAGTCTAGTGAAAAAAGGTTGATCCAATAGAGATGAAGAAAGAGATGGATAAGAACTGTAGAAAGAAGGAAGAGAGCAAAGTTAAGACTAAGTTTGTGCCAAATTTTGGTGTAGATGTTTCCTCTAGAAACTAAGCTAAGAGCTTTAGCTCAAGGGAGTTTTAAAGACAATCATAAAGCCCCTACAAAAGATATGGTGTTGATGTAGACCAACATGCTTGACCTATTGTTGAAATCATCAAGAGAAAATATCAAGATGCAAAAGTTTTTAGAGCATTTGAAAGTGATTGTGCATTATATTAGGGTTCATTAGCTTCATCATATCAAACATTCAATGTGAATTAGGTTACTTCAAAAAGGGTTTGTAAGTGACTTAACATATGTATAAGCTATTTGTAAATGAGTATTTAAAGAGAGAAGAGTAGTGAAGGAGTGAAGAGAAGCATTTCAAAATTCTTGCACATGAAACCCTAATTGGCATAGATTAAGAGGTATTTATAGTTTCCATTTGCACTAAGTTTTAGAAGTTATTTCAATTTGTTGCAACAATGTATACACCACAAGTTGTAGAGGTTGTGGACCGACTCCATCCAAAATTCAAATTTAACCCTAATAAGTTGATGATGACTGATCCAGATGGTGCTTTCTTGAGCATTTTGTATGGTGTGTTGCACACGGAAGATGCCAGGATATACTTTCATGCTAAATTGGATGAGTATAATCACTCTAATCTGGGTGATGTATGGTTTGAAGAACTCATTGGAGATTAATTTGAATTAAAATTTGAGTTTGAGAGTTTGGAAAAGAAGAAGCTCAATGTGTAGAAAAATTTCCCTATCTTTTTCTATGTGGATGAGTGGGTTAGATACACCCTAAGCCAAATTCATGACAGATTTATGTGGCTATATATTCCTCATTTAATCAACAAGGAGGTGATTAGGATTGTTACATGATTATGCTCAACCAAACTAGTTTCGGTTCTCAAATTTGTGAAGAATGAAATGGTGATGGAGTTGATCGGTTGAAGGTATGACAAGAGAGCCCTGAAAGTCAAACACATTAGAGACCCTACAGTAAAATATGCAACAATGGTGATAGGGTATAAGATATATTTCATAAATAGAGAAAACTTTGTTTTTGTAATTACCATCAACATTGCACATGAGATGGAAAAGAAAGGTGCTAACTATGATTTGTGTGAGTTGTTGAGGGAATAACTCCTTGAAAACTTGTAAAATACTAAGGACTCCTAGTACCCCTTCAATTTTGGTACCTTGATTAAGTCTATTTGCTTTTCTACTTTCTTAAGGAGGTTCTCAAAACCAGAAACATTATACGGTTGAAGGAGAAACCTATGGCACATAAAATCAGAGATCACTAATTAAGATTAGGAGATGAAGATACTCAAAAGAAGGAACTATGGGGATTATTTAAGACTTTCCAAGAAAATATACAAGCTAGAGAAATAATTACAAAGAGTGGTGGAAAAATATAAAAATGACATCATTTTCATGGTGAGCAAGGACTATTGTATAATGGAGGTATTGAGCCTAGGAATATGTGGATCCCAGAGATGGGATCTGAAGTTGTGGAGGATATAATTGTTGGTCTTGCTGACCACATGTTGAGAAAACCTAAAGATGCCTCTAAAGGAAGATATGACACTTATGAAGAGAAGTATATGGAGGTGCACATGTAGCAAAGGGAGAAACAAATAAAGAAATCTATTGAGAAGATGACTACACAAGTTGTAGAGATGATGGGCCTTTTAAAGGACTAATTGGAGAAAGTCAAATGTATTTGTATCTCTTTGAGAGGTGCATCCAGTAGAAGAAGATCTAGTAAAACATCTACCCCCTCTTTGATTACCCTCAAGTCCTCTAGGAATTTTTCCCTCTATTGGTGGAGCAAAGAAAAATGAGTCAACCAATACTATGACAAAGAAACAGAGTGTGCCAGTTAAAGAAAAGGCTCCTCCAATGAAGCAACCGAGGAGAGTGAAGGCTAAGACCACAAGGGTAAAGAATTTAAGTGTGGATGAAGAAGAGGAAGAGGTACAAAACCAACCTCTAATAATAAAAGGAAATCCAATGTAGCACAATAAAAATCAAGTGCAAAGAAGGTCAAGGTTGAAATTGTAGATAATGATAGTGAAGTAGAGATAGATAAATAGATAAAGGAATATAAAATCTATGTACAGGAGAAGAAAGATAAAGGATAAAAATCTCCTCTAAAAGAAAAAAAAAAAAAGAAGGATAAGTCTACCCCTCTGGTAAGAACTCATAGCCCTATGAAGTTGGATGCATTGTTTAATGGTATTGTAGAACATGAGATGTTGGGAAAATTTGCCGCATTATGTACCACTACAGATGACATTGATAAAGCAACAATTGAAGAAGAAATTGATAAATATATTTTTACTTTTGAGGTCAATATGAAGGATATTAAAGGACAATTGTTTGAAGATCTAGAGAATGTATTGTACATAAGAAGAGAAGAGGAAATGAATGAAGATGGAAATTTAAGATCATTTTCCTTAGAGAAAGCTAGTGCTACCCTCTTAGATGAGAATAAAGCTAGATTATCTCAAGTATATAGCTAATATTTTAGGACCAAACAAAGGGTCACTACACTTATGAGATCCTAGAAAAATATGATATTGAGAGGATAAAGAATGAGATTGTTGAGAAGATTGTCAACTTGGAAAAGGAGGTTGGCATGACCCCGAAATGTGAAGAGAACATACATGATGATATGCCTGCTCTAAAAGTCAATATACCAAAAGCTACACAACATGATGATTCTCAACATAAGTATGGAGCAAAAGAAGAGAATGTGTAGAATGACACCCTTCTATATGTGGAAGAGAACATTGCAGAAGAAGGTGTTACTGGTGGGACTCCTTAGGTAGGAGAAAATACTATTGTAGAAGGGAAGATTTAAGAGTCGTAGAAGGAGGAAACTCATAAAAAATATAACTCCCCTTTGGAATTAGAAAATAATGCAAAGAAGAATGAAAATTTTGTACAAGAAAACCAAAAGACTAGTGAGGCACAAAACACAAAACATATGCCTCCTCTAGATAATAATGAAACATTTGTTGATGATGAGAAGAAGAATAATGAAGAGTCTAACAATGCCGAGAAGAATGAAAAATTAGAGGATAACATTGGTGACAAGGGAAATGCTTTGGAAAGGAAATATGTTGGTGAAAAATTGGTTGGAGAGTGTTTTGAAACCTCTGGAGACTCCTTGAAGAGTCTGTTGAGTATGTAGTTGCAATTTCAACCAGCTGTCTCCCCTCAACTATTACAAATACCAATGCAACAAGGTCAAGTGGAAATGAATAAGATGTCTCCACTACACAAGCTATCATTAGGAGATGCATTTAATGCCTCCACAAGGAAATAAATATTGTAGACTCATCAGAAGAGTGTGGAGCTAATAGATGAATTAGTAAAGGCACTAGAAGAGAGTGTAACTAGAGTAAGCATCAACAATTCTCTATTCGATGTATAAAATTTAAAGCTTTTACTTGATCCTTTTAAAGAATATTCTAGTGGACTAAAGAAAAAATTGGAGAAGGAGATTACCAAGAAGGTGGATGATAGGAAGTTGGTAGAAATGGTGGATAAATGTGCCACTGCACAAAATAAATTTTAGAAAAATCTTAAGAATGTGCAAGATTGTGTAGAAGAGTCTAAAGGATTCTTTCAATTTTTCCTAAAATGGTTGAAGTCCACAAAGAGTATAAAGGATCATATGGACTCCATTGAGTCCCATATTGACATGGAATTTGGTGCTTACAACCTGAAAAAAGGATGTAGATGGATCAACAAGGTTGGAATTTGAAAACTTGAATGAACAATTCTTCCAACTGTGGGACAAAGAAAGAAGGATTGTGATGTAGGAGCATCTAGGGTGTAAGATTAATCTTGCATCACCCAAAAAAAAAATTTAAATGCCATGGATTGGAGTCTAGATCTAAGGAATGTCACAAGGTCCATAGGTCTGGCATATTAGATGTATGCTCTCATCCTGTGCTTTGAGCGATCTGGATGATTAGAAATTTGTATGCATGTATTAATGCAAGTTTGCAAATAAGATAAAGCAAAATAAGATTTGGCATATTGATGTTGATTTTTCTGTTTGTGTAAATTTTTTAGTAGCTTTGAGCGACTGTCCTTCTTTATTCTCCTTGAGATGTTTTTGGATCACTCTTCTATCTTCTACTAGACCCTTATAAAATGGTGAGACATAATTCAAACAACCAAGAAACTTTTGAATTTGTTTCTTATCTTGTAGAATATCAGGGAATTCCAAAATGTGTTGCAGGATATGGGGCTGTAACTAAATTTGTCCTTTATTTTAAGTGCAATCCTAGGAAATAAATTTGATCTTTTCCAATTACCATTTTCTTGGTTGATAAGCATATCCCATGATTTTTTATAGCTACAAAGAATTCTTCGAGGTGTTGCAAGTGATCAACTACTGAATCAGAAAACACAATTATGTCATCAATTTAAATTGCATAGAAATCTTTTAAATGTCTAAGTGCCTAGTCCATTCTTCTTTAAAAATATGTTGGTGTTGTACAAAAACAAAAAGGCATGCCATTCCATTCATAGAGTCCTTGAGGGACTAAAAAGGAAGTTTATATCTGTCTAATTCTTTCACCTTTATCTACCCAAATCATGATTTCCAATCAAACTTGGAAAATATATTCTTGTTAACAACTCTCCTAATCAAATCAACAATGAAAGGAATTGGATAATTAACTAGAAGGATGATATCATTAAGAGGTTTATAATTTATATAAAATCTCTTTTTACCTCTTTCTTTCTCAACTCTCTTATTTACCAAAAATGTTGGACAAGAGAATGGAATTTTACTAGGTCTGATGAAGTGTCCTTCAAGTAGTTTGTTCAAGTTCTCGTCCATTTCTTTCACTTCTAATGAAATCATTAGGTATGATGGTTCATGAGGAATCATAGACTGACATTCTAGTCTTAATTGGATTTCACATTCTTCATGTTCTTGTGACCAAAACTGTAGGGGGTTAATGTTGCAACATTCAAACTCAAATCTATTTTTGATTTCATCAAACATTCTTGTAGATGATTCTATTAATTCCTTGACTAAATCTTTCTTTCCTCTTTTCTCACTTTGATCAAAGTTATGATTAACAATCTTAAGTGAAAGAATTTATATTTGGTCATCTTCATGCCTCAATGAAATTTTATGCTTCCAAAATTGAAGTGGTTCATACTTATTGAGAAATAAATATCCTAACAGAACATCATCTTCAAGATCATTGTATTCAATAAAATTTGTTGCAGACATCTTTCCCATAATTTCCACATGCACATCTTACACATACCTACCCATGTGAATCTGTCCTCTATTGATGGCATAGCTATGAGGAAGGTTTGGTCTTGGCTTCCAAAATTCTAGTGGGATAACATTAGTCTTTACCAATGACCTAGATGATCTTGTATCAACAAAAGCATCCATAGGAATCCTCTTAAAACCTAGAAAACATAATTTAATCTGAATGTAGTTTCCATTGTTAGCCAATAACAAAGAACATGACTTTTCTCTAGTTTATTCTATTAAGCTGTTGCTACTATTGCTGCTTTCTTCTTTTGTTTCTTCTGGCTAAGTTTTTGGCTCAAATTTTGATTTTACATAAAAAAAATTATCAACCTTGAATAGAATTTCTCATAATTTCTCCCACTACAGTAGAAATATTCTTGATTTCTCTTTGTTGGGTTTTTAGGGAGCACTTAAGATTAGCTACATCATTGAGAAGCAAATCAAGTTTCTTGAAGACAATAATAATGTCAGTGTCAGTCTTTTCAAAGTGTTTTGAAGAAGATGGTTTATTCTTTTTCCATGGAATTTTTTTTTTAGCCATGGTTAATCTCTTTAGCAAGCTTATGCCTAGATTCTTTAGATGACCCATACTTGGATTTTTTCTGCTTCAATTGTTTTTGGAGTTCTTTCTTCTCAAACTCTAGTGTTTTTAATTTTGCTAAATGTTGTCTGACAACATTCTTCCTTTCTTCTTTTGTTCTTGAGGTTTTGTAAGGATCTTTTGCTTTCTCAATCTAGATTTTCAACTTAACATCTTCTAATGTGTGCTTAAGCAAAGATACTACATAATCTTCATCCTTAGAAGATTCTGAGCCAAAGGATGATACTTGTTTTTAATAATGTATTTTTCTATCCTTGAGATCCTTAAATTTTATCATAAAGCTTGATTTAGGAACAACTTCTATTAACTCATACGAATCATTCATCTATGGGGAAACATAATCACTATTTATTATTTCCCAATCCTGGTTTTGATATTCAAACATAGCATAAATATTTGTTGCCGGATTTATTTTCTTAGGACAATTTGTGGCATAGTGGGGTCCTTTACAGATAAAGCATTTTACTTCTTTTGGGTCCTTACTCCTTTTACTAAGTAAATATGGTGGTGGTTTCCAAGAGAACTTTCTTTTCTTATAAGGGACAACCTTACACCTTTTCTACCATATTTCTCATGTTTGCTCCTTTTGAATGTGTATTCTCCATAACTTTTTTTGGAGCATTTTGTGCATTTACATTTCTTTCCACAACCTTTTCATCTAAATTATTTAAGCTATGCAAAATTAGCAAGCTGATTAACTAGTGGAAAATCACAAAATTATTTTAGATTGCAGGTGTAATCATATTCATCTTGATCGACTTGCAAAGTGTTGGAAACAAGAAACACTGAGAGGGGGGTGAATTAGTGTTGTGCAAAAATTCAACTTAATTATTCTATCATTTAACTTAATCATTCAATAAAAGAAATAGAAATAAAGTAATCACAACACCATAACACTAGAATTTTTACGTGGAAACCCTATTAGGGGAAAAACCATGATTGATGGCCAATCCACAATATAGTATGAGTATACCCAAAATGAAAAGTACAAAATGAGAATTCACTTACATTCAGGCTCACTGCCTAGAGCTCACTGCTCAAAAAGGATGGGCTCACTACCCTACAATGATTTGGAATAGATCCAAAAGAATGAGTTGATGAAATAGCATCAACAATGCCTTATTACAATTCCAATTAAGCTCTGTAGATAATATCTAGTCCTTCTGATTGATTCAACAATTTTGTTCTGCTCTACACAAAACACACTGTAAAAATATTAATGCACAAGTGAAACTATGCATAATAGCCTAATCGTTGTTCCTGATGATTGCAACACACCACCATACTTTATTTTTCATATCAAATGATATATCAAATGTCTTATATATATCCACATCTAGAGATCAAGTCGCTATAGGTTGGCCTTAATAAAACTTGGAAATATTATCAACTGTTGGCCCAAAACATGAACAATTTTGGTGTGAACCCAAAAAGGTTGGCTAGACTCTAATTGGGACCCATAATTAAATATTTGAACATAATTTTTTTATAAATAATTCCACTTTACACATCCAAAATGCACCACATTCATTGAGTTGGCTACAATGAGCAAATAGACAGAAAACACCTCCAAGCTCATACTGCAACTAATACAACACCCCAAAATTTAGTAATAAGATAATATACGTGCTCAGCAAGAAATCCCAGGGGTCCACACCACAAAATGATGATCCAGTGAAGTAGACAGATTGACTGACTAACCAAATACCCTATTCTTCAAATATTTTGTTGATAACACAATATTTTACTTTATCTACTAGTATGAATAGATACAGATTTGCAAACCATGAAGATGACTTCAGTTGCCATCAATGACAACACTAGAAGCCATATGCCAAAAATCTCCCCCTTTGGCATTAATGGCAACACTTAGTGAAAAATGACTAAGTGTTGAAACTGGTAAGTAGATTGCCAAAATTCAGAATACTACTCCCCCTAAGAATGTCAAGGCATTTTTCACTGCACTTTCTCCCCCTTTGCCATCAATGAAAAAATTGGGGAATCCAAAATTGCAAAATTGTTGAGACTTACAAAAATTTGAATATGTCTACAAAGTGATTCTTTAGTCCACTTAGGTTTTATTTCCAAACACTTCTCAAAGTTTCCAAAATCATTATATGACCACAAAGTAGATATGGCAAAGTTTTTGCTACTTCGAGACTTACCGGATTAGGAGCAGCCATAACATCTTTAGCTTCTTTTAGAGTATTCACCATTATCTCAATCCTTGGACTTATTAGTCCCCTAAGTTCACATACTCTACCAATAGTCCTTTCATTTTCAAGTTTTGGGCTCTTTATTTGGTTGAGCAAAGACATTACCTGACTTTCTTGTTTACAAACACTACCGGCTAATGGGTCAAAAGTGTTGGAAATAGTGACCAATTGTTGTTCAATGTCTTTCACTTTCTTCTCATCTACTTCAGTAAATTTTGACAATACCAAGCAAGATTTGTACTCTTTTCCTCCTTTAGACATAGTACCTTTAATATTTTTTAAGCAAGTTCCTAACAGGGCTTTGTCTTTGACAATTAGTTCATTTAGGCTACCAAAACTCTTCTCCTGGAACTCTGTTTTCACTTTAACCAAAGCTGATTTCTCAAAAGATTAAAAATGAGAATCTACAAAATTTATTTGCTTCTTTAACTCATCAGAGGAGGAACCTGATGGGTCCACAACATAAGTAGGCATTATTTTTTGTAAAACTCTAGATGCAAGCTTTAGCAATTCTTTGTCCTTCTATGTGAGATTTTAGTATCCTCTCACTGGCTTTGGCTTGAGCAATTTTAGCGACCTTCATCATCTGAATTGGAGACAAAGTGGACAGGTTAATTGAACTTTCATCTATCTTAGGATATGACTCTTCCCATTGCTCCAATAAAGATTCCTTCACTTCCTCTATTCTGATTTCTTACTCCTTTTTCTTTTCAGCCTTCGATTCTGCTTCAGGATTGACTTTAGGCATTTCAGCTTCTTCAGTATGCATCTCTTTTTCTTCAGCTAACAACTCAATAGGGACCTTGGTTACAACAGGTGTCTCTGTATTTTCCACATTAGGAGAAGTCAGAATATCCTCAAACTATGGAGGATCAGACACAATCATGTTCTCCTCATTCACATTCTCTTCTTCTAATTCATTTACCTCCACATTCACTTCCTCATTTCCTTGAACATTTTCAGCATTGATTTCCTTAATGTTAATCTTATCCCTTGAAAAAAGTTCTTCCAAAATTTCCTTAGTTTCACTAACAATAGCATCAGTTTTCACCAATCATGAGTTTATTTATTCTTATTTTTCTCTTAAATTCCCTTTTAGTTTTTTCAAGGAATAATTCCATTTCTTCAATTGTCATTTCTAGGCACAAATATTCTAGGACTCTCTTCCTCAGATTTTCTTCTTCTGATAGGGCACTCGACCTCCTAGACTCTAAAGCATTATACAGACTTGTAGGCAAACCAGACCTGATTTCAACAAGAGCTTTACTAAAAAAATTCATATGCTTTATTGTTGCTTCTTCAAGAATTCTCTTACCAGGTTCATCAAAGGTCTCATACCAATCACAGAGTGGCTTGAGATTTCCATCTTTCATTGTTGCATTCTCAACTTCCTCAACAGACATATTGGTCTTGTCAATTTTGGCCTTTTTCTTTTTTTCTTCTCCTTTGCCAGAAAATCTTCTCTTATTCAATTCGAAATCCTGTGTACTAGTATCCTTTATCTCCCTTACTACTTCTTAATCAGTCTCTTCCTCTTCATCTATAGAAACAACTTTGTAAGCTCTTGTGCTTTTATTCTTCTATCTTTTTCTCGAAGCCTCGGCTTGATTTGACTAAGCTATAGAGGAACTTCTAGTGTGAGCAAGAGATGTTCTCATACCAGCTAATTCTGCCTTTCTTTCTCCTTAGCTGCTTCAGCTTATTCTCTTTTCCTCCTCACTTCTTTTAGTTTATGCACAGGGATGCCAATACTCTCTACAAGAGCTTCTATCACTTTACTTACCCTTCTGACTATCATGGGCTTTTTCAATTCTAAATGAACCTGCCAGCTTTTCTCTATATAAGTACCAAACCTTTCTTCTCCTTGATCAAGTGGATAATTTAGCAGGTGTTCTGCATACATCCTTAGAATGTTCTCATCTACTTCATAACCCATAGGTATAATCCAAACTATTCTAGGATCAACAACTTCCATATGGCACTGGTCAATGTCTACCATGAAGCAAATAGTATCTTTGTACTATTCCACTATTATGGTACAAATTCTTTCTCTGGCATGCATCAAATTCTAGAAACTTTTGAAGTATTCCCAAAGGATTGTATTGTGGGTCTATTGATCACCTAGTCCACGTAAAATATTCCATATCTGAATAGCTACCGACATATCATTATGCCATTGAACTTTACCAGCTCTTGGTACCTCAGCCAAGAAGTAGAAAAACAAACATATCAGTAAGTTACCATACTTGAATGATTTCTTCTTATCCTTTTTGATTTTTCCCAAATTCTCCATTAATTGGCTTCTGAGTAGTTCACATAAATCATAGTCTACATTCTGTTTGGCCATTTTATATGTTGCATAGATAGTTGTGTCAGACACTAAATTCTCCTGGCTTGAGTGATAAATCTTATAACCGATAACCATTGATGTAAATTTTACATCTATTGTGGCAATATCGTCTATCATCATTTCTCTACTATCCCATTTCAAACCTGTCACTTTAGTAATCTTATCATTCTTCATAGACTTCAAAACAAGAAGTCTATTGGTGGAATTTAGTCTTGTGACTACACATATAGCTTCTTTTATGATTTTGAATGGCACATCTAACCACATGAATTCATCATGGACATGGGTCAACATATATCAAACCCATTCATCCTCTTCAAATATGGGAAATTTCACAAATTGTGCAAATTTCTTATCTTCTAGGGTTTTAAATTCTATTTTCACAGTATAATCTTCTTGAATTAGATGATGAGATTACAAATCCATCAAATGAGAGGTTCCCAAATCTTCAATGTTTCTGTGCACATAAGCCCTAATATCCTCAATATGCAGGACTATGTACGACACCGATGAAAATGCACCTAAGGGCTCTGTATCTACGAACTTATATAGATGCCATTTGAAATTTGGACGCGGCCTATCCTTAACTTTGACTATCAGAGGAGTAGACATGATTGCAATCACACAAATTTATAGGTTTTCAATAAATACCTTTCAAGGACAAAACTGAAATTTGATTGTAGATTCTCCTTTATGCTTGAGTCTCTCCACAAATTCACAATGATCACCTCAGAGCTCTCCAAATCACTTTTCTCCAAATGCAATATGACAAATGAGGGTTGAAGCCATTCCTTTTATTGTCCACATACCTAACTCCTATATTTTGCAATAAATGCGCTTGCCCTAACTCATCCAAATTTCTTCCTTTCAGGCACCAAGATAGATGAATCTTATGTGGATCTCCAATATTATTCACTAATGCTTCTAACTAGTCAAACAACATCTGAAAAGTATCAACTCTCCTACTAGAAATATCTGAATTCCAGTATCATTCACCTGCAAGAGGGGGTTTAAGATTCTTTCTTGATAGCTCCCCCTATGCCAGAGACCTAAAATTAATTCCCTGAGGAACTACCAAAATTTTCTTCTAGTGCGGGTCCATTTCCTTCCATAGAGGGATTTTTCTTCACCCATTTCTTCTGCATTTGCTTCTTGATCTCATTAGTAGTGACTTTTCCTTTTCCTTTAACAACCTGTTGCATGTTCTATTTTACTGAACCTCTTCCGTTCTAGCAGAATCTGGCAATATGGCCAAATTTGTTACAGTTGTGGCACACAACATTTCTTTGTCCAAACCAATTGTTCCACTGACTTTTTCTTGATCTGCATTGGTTAGCAATATGTCCAAATATATTGCATGCATAGCATTTGACATCTCTATGAAGGTTGTTCATCACAATTTTTCATTCACTTAACTTATGACCATACTTATAGCAATTAAAACACTAACCTGAGAATGATGGTCTAACTGTATTCATTCTACTCCTATAGTGAGAAGCCATATGATCAAATTTGTTGCAAACATAACAATAGCCATTAAATCTTTGAGCATTTGGTTTCCTTACCGGATCTCTTCTTGATCCTTTCATTTGAATTCCTTGTCTGAATCTTCCTTGTTTGGAATTCCTTTGTCCATATCCAAAACTTTCTCCTTCTTCATATCCAAGACCTCATCTGTCACCATCAGTCCTCTATCCTTTGATTAGTTCATCAAGTTTGGCTGAGCTTGCTTTGAATTTTTCCTTATACTCATTTGCAGTGGTAAGTTCATCTTTGATATCATCAAGATACTTTTCAAGCACTTCTTCATTGTTCTTAGATTGCTCCAATTCATTATCTAGTTGGTTGCATTGTTCAGAATTTTCTTTCAAAGACTGTGCAAGCTTTTTTTCATTCTTCTTCCTGTCCTCAATCTCCTTGGTCATTTTCATCATGATGGATTCCATCTCTCTCTTCAAGGAAACATTCTCTTTGGAAAACTTTTCACATTATTTTGTTTTCTCTTTTAGGGCTAGACTAAGTTGTTCATCTTCCATTCTTTTTTTCTTCTGTTTAAGTTGACCACATAATTCCTTTCTTTTCTCCCTTGATTCATTGATCTTGTCTTTTAGTGACTGAATGAAATTTTTTGCTTTCTCAATATTTTATTGCAGTTCCTCGTTCTCAAATTTTATCTGGTCAACATCATCTAGGGCCACCATAAGTTGTTGTTGAAGATTGTTTGTATCATTGAGAAATACTTTCCAAGATATCCTCAAGCTGTAATACTTCTTTCGAAGAACCTGCACTGATACGAATTGTTGGAAACAAGCAATACTAAGAGGGGGGTGAATCAGTGTTGTGCAAAAATTCAACTTAATTATTTTGTCATTTAACTTAATCATTCAACAAAAGAAACAAAAAGAAAGTAATCACAACACCATAGCACCAAATTTTTTACGTGGAAACCTTGTTAGGGGAAAAACCACAGTGGATGGCCAATCCACAATAAAGTATGAGTATACCCAAAATGAAAAGTACAAAATGGGAATGCACTTGCATTCAGGCTCACTGCCTAGAGCTCACTGCTCAAAAAGGATGGGCTCACTGCCCTACAATGATTTGGAATAGATCCAAAATAATGAACTGATGAAATAACATCAACAATGCTTGATTATAGTTCCAATTAAGCTCTATAGATAATCTACGGTCCTTCTGATTGATTCAACAATTCTACTCTGCTCTGCACAAAACACACTACAAAAATATTATGCACAAGTGAAACTATGCATAATTTCCTAATCATTGTTCCTAATGATCGCAACACACCACCACACTTTATTTTTCATATCAAATGATATACCAAACCTCTTATATATATATTTGCATCTAGAGATCAAGTCGCTATAGGTCGGCCTTAATAAAACTTGGAAATATTATCAATTGTCGGCCTAAAACATGAACAATTTTGATGCACACCCAAACAAGTTAGCTAAACTATAGCTGGGACCCATAATTAAATATTTTAACATAAAAACATTTTAAAATAATTCCACTTTACACATCCAGAATGCACAACATTCACTGAGTCAACTACAATGAGAAAATAGACATAAAACATCCTACTGGACCTCCAAGCTTGTACTACAATTAATGCAACACCACAAAATTTAGTAATAATATAATATACGTGCTCAACAAGAAATCCTAGTGGTCCACACCACAAAATGATGATTCGATGAAGTAGAAAGATTGACTGACTAATTGAATACCTTGTTCTTCAAATATTTTGCCGATAACACACAATATTTCACTTTATCTTCTGGTATGACTAGATACAAATCTATTGACCATGAAGATGACTTTAGTTGTCATCAAGGACAACACTAGAAGCCATATGCCAACACAAAGCTCCTAGTAGGCATTATTTTTATAACTTATAGCCGATAAATACCTTAAGTTCGGTAAAAGTACATTGCTCAACTATTTTATGTTCTTTTTTTATAATATAATCTTCTTCCCATCTTCCTAAACCACAAGGTAAAGAGTTTAGGTAATATTGCTTAGTGGTTAGGTCATGCATTTTTCCTGTAGCAATCATATATGTTTCAAAAACCAAATTATATGCATGAAAATTTTCTATATTTTTTAACTTCATGGTTGGTAGTATCACCACAAAAAAGATCAATCAACAAGATTTTGAATTTTTGAAAACCAACAGTGAAAATGTCATTTTTCCTATATCCTTTTGCTTGATATAGTCATGCTCTTCATCTAGGGGAGTTATTTTTCCTACATTTGGTAGGTTATTCCACAATTTCTAAGCTTACCTAAAAGTAATCTAATAATATACAAGACCTTTGTAGGTTCAGTCCATGAGCCACATCAGTCAAACATATTTTCTAGAGTATCTGCCCAAGTGTAGATAGTATCATTGGGGTCCACAATTTTATCAATATTCAGGATTTAGCCAGTTGCAAGAAATGGTATCATCTATTTTGGCTTAGAGTTTTTAGTAATAGCATCCTTCATCTCAATGTCCATTTCTACAAGTTTCTTAGTGGACTCCCATGGCTCTGTTTCTTATAGCTGATTATAATTAGAAAAATCTAATTCAACAGATTCATTATCTATAGAGTTATCTAAAAACTAAGAAGATTTTGAATCACTGATAGTCATTTTAGTAGTATTTACATCAGATGTTTCCTCATCTTCTAATTCTTTGTTATCAAAACTAGGTTCATCCATATATACAGGTTCTACTTGTTCTTCTTTTACATTTAGTTCTTGTAACAATCCCATAGTAAGCTTGTTTCTTCTTTAGTAGCTAAATCGTGTTCTTTAATTTTGGGAATTGAAACATGTACAAAAGGCTGGTGAGTTGTTTTAGAGGATGATTCAATGATATACTCTTTCTCATCTTTCCTTGTGCGTGTTCTCCTTTTACCAATTATTTTCTTTTGTTTATGGATTGGTTGGTCTTGCACTCTGGCTTTTTTCTATCTCTTCCTCTAAAGAACTATCATGACTAGTTTGTGATTTTCTAATCTTCTTGGTAACTAGCCTGATCTTCTCTAGTTTTTTGGAAACAACATCTATGAGTATCCTTTGATCATCTACATCTTTCCTCCTCAAGTTTTTGTAAGTCTGCTAATGCTCATAGATGTTTGTGAGATAATTATCTTGGTGTGTTTGATTGGAAACAACAGTCTTAATATCATGATGTGCTTGGCGCACTTGATAGCTAACACTACATAAATATTTTATGAGGGAAGAGAAATGATGTTCTACCTTGGCTATAGAAGAACTCATCCTATGTTGAACAAAAGAAACATCATTTAGTTTTATCTGATTTTCTAAATATTTATTTCCAGTACTCCTTAAATCTACAACCATGTCATCAATGTTTTCTTGGGCTGATATCATCCATTGAGCAATCCAATTTCTCTAGGCTTCTAAATTCTTCTATTTTTCACCTAGATCTACATGAAGCTTGGCTTCATATCTACCCCATAGGTTTTTGTCAAGATTTAGGGCAGTAAAATATTCTGGGGTCAGCCATCACCCAGGTTTGTAACCTATGAGTTTTTGTTCTTTTCCCTTCATTTCCAACCTATAAAGAGTTTTCTTCTCTCCTCCTGATCTATGATGGGGTTATTTTAATCCTCATCATTTAATTTATCAATCCAAGGTGGTGTCCATGGCTGTCTACAAGAGAGAAAGTAGAAAAATTACTTGATAGTCTATTGTACTTGCAAAAATAAATCCTATTTGCATGAAAGGAAATTTACATGAAAGGGAACTAATCTAAGGCACACTTTCATGAATTGAAAAGACTAAACTACTTCACAATTTTTGGAAATGAAAAGCTTTCTTGGATTCAAATTTAATCTAGAAATCTAGAATTACATTGCTGGAAAATGAAACTATATCTATCCTATTTCCTTAGGCTGAAACAAGCCTTTCTAATCCCGTCTCTTTGATCAAATGATTAAATTGTATTTATATAATTCATATTCTATATCTATCCAACCAATCCACTAAGAATGTGGATCCAAGATCCTATTTTTGAGGGGTCTTTTACAGAACTTTAAGAAAATTGAAGTTGTTGTCCTCGATCACGCCACTTTTGCCTCAGTCATTTTCTGACACATACTACTCCTTCCCTGCTACAAATCATGCCAAATTCACAAAATCGTTTTTATCCCTTCAAATCTACTATCCAAATCATTTTGAATTTTTGAATTTTGTTGAGAAACGAGAGATATATCATTGTTTTACTGAGAGTGCATTTTTCACAATATCTGGGCGCCTAATTTTTAGGGAACCTTCAATTCTCCATGTGAAAGAAGGGATTTTTCTCCTTTTTTCTTTCCAAAATATTTGATGGTTATCTTGAATAACATCCCACTATCATTAATGAACTTAATTTCTTTGATAAGTTGAGTTATTGAAAGATAACACGGTAGAAGAGATCTTCATGAGCTGTCATGAACTACATGCTTATCCACCAATTTAGGAGTGATTGATGCTCATTAATTTTGCAATAATATTGGAATGTGTTGGAATTCTGGAGTCTTCTTTATCTTCCCATAATGTCATCAAAGCCTTGTCTAGAGTTGATATCTGGAGCTCTTAGCTGCAAGTGTTTGTAGCTTCATCTTACCATGAGTTGTTTAATAACTCATTTATCTGCATTATATCATTTTAAACACTTCATGGAGACATATTAGAGGAAATTTGGATCACATTTACTTTATATTCTACTTTAAACAAGCTAAAGAACTTTCAATCATTACTCAAATTCACTTTAACACTAATGCATTAAGAAGAAATAGATGATTTTCTTTGATAAAATATGAGACAATTTATGGTCTCATCACTCTAGGGAGTTTTTCTTTCATCATATAGCCTTTTTCTACCATTTTAGTTAGTTTTATCCCTTTTCCTTTTTTGTTAGATGGTTCCTCCTCCTTGGGAGTTAAAGCCAGTTTTTTGCTGACATGTCTGGCTAATTTATCTATAAGCTTAGGATTGTTGCTTAGGTATGAAAGTGCTGCTAAGGAAGCTCTAAAGGGATATGGATTAATAGAATGCTATCAGTACAAAGGGAAATGGTTGAGGATCCAATAGATTCTTTAGGATTTTAATCCATGTATGGCTTATTAGAGGTACTGGGAAAACTTCTTGACAAAGAATATGACCTAATTGACAAACTGGGTCTTCCACTAGGTGAGGCTTCTAGTTGTTCAAATAGAGTTGTTTGTGGAATAGATATGAGATCTATGGTGGATAACCTACAGCTCTGTGTGTGAGGTTGGCCTGATAACCATTTGGTTGATGGTATTGGAAATTCTTGGAATCTAGGTTGTGACTGCTTTATAATTTTTTCTATAACAGGAAATCCTACGCCAAATCCTGTATGGTCAATATGATGCCCATAGTCTAGGATTGAATTTCCTTCTGGATAGCTTACCATTGCTATAAAATTCTATGGAGGGAACATAGTATTCAAAAGTCTATAAATATATTAGCCACCTATGGTAGCATAGATCAACTCTGGTTGTAACTCAACTCCTTTAACTTGGAAAAGTAGACATAAAGCATACTATACATTTTTATCCTCTAAAATAATGGTGAAATTTAGGTGGATGAAAATTCTACCATCACCTCCTTTCTTCTCATTAGAGGCTTTAGTGAGTTGGCCACAAAACTGGGCTATAACAACTTGGCCCCATATCTGACAACAGGTGTCAATGAGACTAGAAAAATATTCAGTACCAATATCATAGTTGAAATGAGGATGGACAATAATGTCTACATAAGAAAAATGCACATGATAAAACCTTTTTTCTTTCCATCTTTTGATGTCTACAGGTAATAAGAACAAAAGATAGACTGGAAAGATTCCTAGATCAGAGACTAAAAGATTTATTTTAGATTAATGCATAGAGGTCATAGTTTTGGCTTTAATCCCCTTTTCAGGATATAAATCTGAGATCTTAACTTCTGGAAATTTAAAGTTTCCTTTTTCATCAATATATTCATCTTTGTCCCCAAAGTAATTATGTATGACAAAAGAGAGAGATCTACTAGAATTCATAGACCTTTGACTAGCCATTACAGGTATATTAGAACTTGTGCATTTCAATCATTTTTCTGCTATGTTTTTTGTCTTACTGGTCACCCTTCCATGCCTATCCATTGGCTTCAATGCAAGATTTACTATCTTACTACAGGTCCACAACTATTCACAATCTTATTTTGTAGCTTTCAGTTCCAGATCCACAAGCAATAGTTTTCCTTTGGCTTTCTTACTTATGAACAATATACAAGACTATGGCAATAAGAATGAGGAAAAATAAACCACCAATTTAGAATATTTTGGGAAGGAATAGATCTTTAAAATTAAATCATTGACCACATGATTCATTAGATCAAGATCCAAGAATAATATCAAGATTGAAACTATCCTCAGACATTACAAACAATGGCTTTAATACCAATTTACACAAACAAAAATATTAGCATCAATATGCCAAATCTTATTATGCTTGATCTTATTTGCAAACTTGCATTAATACATGCATATAGATTTCTAATCATCCAAATCACTTTGAGCACAAGATGAGAGCATACATCTAATATGCAAGACCTATGGACCTTGTGACAATCCTTAGCTCTAGACTCCAATCCATATATTTTTTATGTCTTGAGCATGGGCTCATTGCTCCTTTTATAGGTGTATTCCTTGGGCAACTCAAGCTCATTTATAAATAAATTTGGAATTCAACCATACAATAGTGACACACATCCCACAAACCTACCACACTATGGAGGAGAAAACTATTAGGAAGTTTGTCACAAGCACTAACATAGTGGGGACTAAACAATCACTTTTTGGACACCTGTGAGTGAGAAGGGCCCACTTAATACTTGTAAGTGGATATGAGGATCTTGCTTTTTATGACAGGGTTGCATCCTATTGTCATGTCTTAACATGGGTGACCTCACGAAATAGAAAGGACCATGTGCTAACTGTCAGAAAGGTATGGGATCCAAAAATTGATCAGGAAGTGGGGTATAAATAGATTCCCAGTCACCATTTCTAGGTTGTAAGAAATAATCCAACTAGACCACATAATCTTGTGAATAATCACAATCCAATTCAATTCTTCTGGTGGGAGGTTGGCTTGAGTTTGATCTCCATGTCTTCAATTCTTACTTTTGGCTTCCATTTGGCTTCTAAAAGATATAACTCAATCCTAGGGAAGTGATATCTTGTTCTGGGATAATGAGTTAGATATTGTATCATGTAGTTGTACATTTTATTCTAGAGTTGAGAATGAATGAAGTTTAAGAATTCTATCATGTCAGGATTGAACCTTGCACCAATCAGATCGGTATATTCTTCAAATATGTCTTGATCAAAGCTAATTTTGCTTATAAACCCATACTTCAAAATTTTCAATAAATTCATCTTACTGTGCTTAGACCAATTCATTCCAAATAATCCTTTGATACAGATATGGAGAGATCCATTTCCACACCATTGTCTGATCAAAGCATTTCCTAGACCTATGAGAGTCTAGAATTCATATTCTTCATTTGGGTCCATTAGTCCTTGGTAACGGTAATAACAGATTGTGTTTCTTAGGTCTAGAAAGGTCTAGAAGCCATTCATTAAGGAAATAGGATTCCAACAATAATTCCACAGTATGTTTTGGAAGATATGGAAGACTTATACACGTGTCACTAGAATTTTCATCTGTGAAAAAATACATTGGGGTGCCATCCTGTCTGTACCAATCAAGTTCATGGAAATGGAGACAATGATAGATAGATCCTGCAAGTTCCCTAGTTAGTGCATCAGCCAATGGATTATTTTCTCCCTTTATCCATTCATTCTCAAAGTCATATCCTAGGAATTCAAAATACCACCTTGCTATCCTTTCTTGGGAAATATCCTTGTTGGGATTTTTCTTGAGCAAGATTTTCACTGCCTGACTGTCTGTTCTCATAGTGAATTTGATTGGCTTAAGAAATATTTTGAACTTTTCAATTCCTTTTTTGACCACGATTATTTCTTTCTCAAAAATATGGTATTTTCATTCTGTTTCAGTCAAGGTGCCAGATCGGTAACTGCAAATACATCTTTTTCCATTCCCTTCTTCCTATATAACCACAACTGACCAAGTGGTGTTAGAAGCATCAATATAAAGAATTAATGGTAATTCAGGAGCTGGAATTTGTAGTGAAGGAAAATTTTGACATTTGGATTTAATCCTTTGTATTGCATTGGTATCTTTGAGTGGCCATCCTTCTTTATTATCCTTGAGATGTTCTTGGATTGCTCTTATGTCTTCTGCCAGACCCTTAAAAAATGGTGACATGATTTAAACAAACAAGAAATCTTTGAATTTGTTTCATAAAATAGAAAAAGGAATGTAAATCTATGTGAGGGAGAAGAAAGGTAAAGGAGAAAAATCTCCTTTGAAAGAAAGAAGAAGAAGAAGGATAACTCTAGCCCTCTGGTAAGAACTCGTAGCCCTATGAAGTTGGATGCATTATTTAATGGTATTGTAGAACATGAGATGTTGGAACGAATTTCCTCATTATGTACCATTACAGATGACATTGATAAAGCAATAATTGAAGAAGAAATTGATAAATATATTATTACTTTTGATGTCAATATGAAGCATATTAAAGGCCAATTTCCTGAAGATCTAGAGAATGCATTGCATGTAAGAAGAGAAGAGGCAATGAATGAAGATGAAAAGTTAAGATCATTTTCCTTAGAGAAATCTAGTGCTACTGTCTTAGATGAGAATAAAGATAGATTAGCTCAAGTATATAGCTAAGATTTTAGGACCAAAGAAAGGGTCACAACACTTATGAGAGCCTAGACAAAGATGATATTGAGAGGTTAAAGAATGAGATTGTTGAGAGGATTTTCAACTTTGCAAAGGAGGTTGGCATGACCCTGGAAAGTGAAGAGCACATACATGATGATATGCCTACTCTAGAAGTCAATATACCAAAAGCTGCACAACATGATGATGCTCAACATAAGCATGGAGCAAAAGAAGAGAATGTGCAAAATGACACCCTTCTAGATGTGGAAGAGAACATTGCAGAAGGTGTTATTGGTGGGACTCCTCAGGTAGGAGAAAATACTATTGCAGAAGGGAAGATTGAAGAGTCGGAGAAGGACACTCATACAAAATATAACTCCCCTCTGGAATTAGAAAATATTGTAAAGAATAATGCAAAGGTTGTACAAGACAACCCAAAGACTAGTGAGGTGAAAAACACAAAACATATGCCTCCTCCAGATAATAATGAAACATTTGTTGATGATGAGAAGAAGAATAATGAAGAGTGTGACAATGCTAAGAAGAATGAAAAACTAGAGGATAACATTTGTGACAAGGGAAATGCATTGGAAAAGAAATATGTTGGTGAGAAATTATTTGGAGAGTCTTTTGAAACCTCTAGAGACTCCTTGAAGAGTCTCTTGAGTACGCAGTTGCAATTTCAACCAACTATCTCCCTTCAACTATTGTAGATACTAATGCAACAAGGTCAAGTGGATATGAATAATATGTGTCAATTACACAAGTTAAAACTAGGAGATGCATTTCATGCCTCCACAAGGAAAGAAATCTTGCAGACTCATTAGAAGAGTGTGGAGCTAATAGATGAATCAGTAAAGTCACTACAAGAGAGTGTACTCAGAGTAAGCATCAACAATTCTTTATCTGATGTATAAAATTTAAAGTTTTTACTTGATTCTTTTAAAGAATACTCTAGTTCACTAGAGAAAAAATTGGAGAAGGAGGTCACCAAGAAGGTGGATGATACGAAATTGGAAGAAATGGTGGATAAATGTGCCACTGCACATAATAAATTTTAGAAAAATCTTAAGAATGTGCAGGATTGTGTAAAAGAGGCCAAAGACTTGTTTCAATTTTTCCTAAAATGGCTAAGGCCCACAAGGAGTATAAAGGATCAAATGGACTCCATTGAGTCCCATATTGACATGGAATTTGGTGCTTACAACCCAAAAAATGATGTAGATGGATCAACAAGATTGGAATTTGAAAACCTACATGAACAATTCTTCCAACTATGAGACAATATAAAGAAGGATTGTGATGCTGGAGCATCTAGGGTGTAAGAGAAATCTTGCATTAGCCAAAAAAATTATTGTTTCCTTTCAATAATAGCTAAATTTGGTAGGGTTACTATTTTTAATAAGTTTGCATTTATGCATAGTTGGATATAAAATCGTACACAAACCTCCATAATGGTGAATTGAAGTGAATGGTGAAGAATTCACTTCAATATCATTTGTCATGTGTGAGATATTAAAATTTCAATTTTTAAAAATTCTCTTAAAATATTCAAAGTCAAATTTGAGGCCCTTAGAGGCTCCAGATGGGCATAAAAATTGGAAAAAATCCAAAGTAATCTACCTTTAGTACCCTCTCGAGAGCTTTTCAAAAAGGTATTATAATTGAAAATCCAATAGTCTGATTAAAAGTTATGACCCCACGAAGTTGTACTACCAAATTGGGATAAAATTTTGAAATATCTTCTTATGGGTTACACTTTCTAAAAGATTTTAAGGTGGTTACGCATTCCAAACAAAGGATTCAAATTGGGATTACAGAAGGGGGTAGAGCAGAGTAGATTGTGGCTTTGATTAACAACTTTGCAAATTTATGTAATCAGAAAGCCCATGTGATGTCAGTTGTAATGTTGTAATTTCATTTTCATTCTCATGATAATAGAAAGTATTTTCTTCCTTCTTGCATTTTGTTTGTGCAATTCTCTATTGTTGTGATGAGTTTTAGATTGTAAGGGGAGTACCCTTCATTAGATTGGGAAGCATAACTTGCAAAATTATAGGTGTCAAATAGTAGCAATGTGCCCTCCACCAGCTAATTTATATTTATTTCTATTTCTTTTATCCAATTTAGATTTCTTTTGTACATACGCAAAAGTTAGAAGATAGTTTTCCAGTTCAAATTTTTATCCAGTTTGATGGATAACACTGTTAGGAGGAGTTGGTCAAGCTTTTACTATCTTGTATAATATCAAAGAGTGAGCAAAGAAAAAAAACTATGTTTTTTTCCCTTATTCATTGATGTCAAAGGGGGGAAGATTTGGAAAATATTTTGGAGAAGATATGGAGAAGAGTTGATGCATGTTGCCATCAATGAAAAAGGGGGAGATTGTTGGAAGTTTGAGGAGTTTTTCATTGATATGCTTATTGGCAACATGAGAATGAGATGTACAGTTTATAGGTATAGTTTTTCATTGATGTCAACATTGTGGTTTGAGAGGTCTACTCTAATGATCAGTTGATCTGGTGTGCATATTGTAAGAGAGGGGGACCAACCACATTCAAGGTTCCAGGTCATGGAGAGGCAAGAGCAGAAGGCTACCCTAACTTACCTCAACTTAAAGGAGTGCTTTGAAATGAGGGACGAGAATGATGAGGACTATGAGGTCCTTCGATCACTCTACAGACCTGAAACTCAGAATGGGGCTAGGTGAGCTAGTTTTTGGGTTCAATACTATACCTCAAGAAGCTCTTTTCCCAAGGACAAGAGCACGGTTCCAGGTCAAAAGTGTGGCGTGCTGGCATCTCTTAGGTGCACTAGCGTATGTACGACTAGAGGGCCAAGAGTACAATGAGAACTACCAGAAAACAAGCTGACAGTCTAGCTAATCACTTCCAAAGGGGCCAAAACAAAGCTATGAAGTAGTAAAGATATGAACAAATATGATAAAGTAGATATACAAGAGTTAGGGTGGCAAGAATGATCTCACAAAGGTACTCATTCGCTAGCTAGCTCCAAATGCACATCCACCTACACACAAGAAAGAGGGAAATCTATTGGGGCTATATAAGGGCCTACCTTAGTCAGACCCCCATTTTGGTGTTCCCACCTCCACGGACAACCAAGTTGGAAAGGAGTGTAAATGAAGTAAACAAAGTGTGTGTTGAAAGAAAAACCTGCTCAGGAGTAGAACCCACACCATGAGATAGTAAATGAACAAGGAAGGAAACTGAAAGAGAGAGAGTGCATTACCCATGGGCCTAGACCCTCTCTGAAGCACATGGACACACCGTTGAGTGCTTGATTGAGAGTTGTTGCTAGAGGGACATCGTTCTGGCATGGATTTTCTTGTGAGAGTGTTGCTATCAAGGATGAAGAGAACTCAAGACTGGAGAAAGTAATAAGAGAGATTAAATGAATGACTTCCAACCTCAAATGGGAGAAAGAAAGGGGTTTTTAATGCATGCAAGGGAAATAAAGGGACGTTACATCTAAAATCCAACTGCTAGGACACGTGTCAAAAGAGTTAGGATTCTAGATTCCCTATTTCAAATTCAAAAAAATGCCAAGATGCTAGCACACCATGTAGACATTCGTGCATCGTACTAGTGTCCAAAGCCTAGATTTTTAGGAAACTGGTCGTCAAGCTTCTATTGCTCTACCACAAGTCCACATGGAGTCAGAATCGCAAAATTCCAACTCATGGGATTTTTGTTATTAATGCTCTAGGTGTCATAAATGCTAGGAAAAAATGAAAAAATGTGGAATTGCACCTAGGTGCAATTTTGTGACATTACATTTTTCCCCCACTTTAGTGGGCTTGATTTTGGAAAAAATCAGCCTCACTAAAGTAGAGAAGAAAAAATTCACTTGAATTTTGAATTTTTTCAGATTTGCATGCCAAGAAAAAGGGACCATAGAGGCCACCAAAGTCAAGCTAACCAGTACCGAAGGTACCCCTAGCATCTGAGCTCAATAAATAGCAACAAAACAATTGAGAAAATTTGTTCAAGACTTTAACTTACAAAACTCAAATTTTGGGTCAACCTCAAAAAATCAGAAGGGACCACAAAGGCCACTGAAGTCAAGCTAATCAGTACCAAAGGTTCCCCTAGCATGCGAGCTCAACAAATAGTGACAAAAAGGTTGTGAATTTTTTTCAAGACTTTAACCTGCAAAACTCAAATTTTGGATTAGCCTCAATTAATTAGAAGAAGCTACAATAAAGAGAAGAATGATCAAGAAAAGGTCGTCGATTCAGAGGAAAAATATGATCAAGAGGTGACTGTATTCCCCCTCTTGAGTTTTCCACCAACTTGATGGGGTAAATTCAAGAGAAACCAAGGAGCCACAAATTCTAGGAAAAATGGGTCTCAAGGAGCCTATATATACCTAGGTGGGCCCCTAGAAGGGTCATTTTCAGTATTCACTGCGAGCAAATTATTGACTTTTGTGAGAGAAAAGTTAGTAAAATGCCTAGCAGGATGGAGTATGAGGTGTCGAGGTTGGAGCAACTATGCGAGGACATCACCGAGGGTCACAAGGTGGACCAGGTAGGCCTCTAAGCCTCATTTTTTGTGAATTTCAGCTTATTTTTAGCACTTTTCTAGTCGGTGAGGTGTGTAGGCATCCTTTTTGGGCGCTTGCATCCAAAACGTGTGTTGTCGTTCATAGTCTGCACCAAAGTCCTGAGTCTACACTATCATCTCATGGATACACAGGCATCCTTGAGGCAGCCATAGCAGACATGGATGCATGCGTGGTGCCCAAACATTTGCGCGGTGTGCATAGGTCTTAAATTTTTTGTTTTCATAATGAAAGTTGATGTTCTAACTTAATTTTTTTTACTTTTTGCATGAGTACCTAGAGATTTAGGAGCATCCGAGAGGGTGAGCATTTTGACTCATTTGTGAGTAGAGGGACCGTCTGCTGGATGACGAGGTCACACATTTGAAGCAGGTTGGTCTCTAGCATGTATTCACCATGCCAAAGATGTGATACCATGAGAGGATGCTCACAACCCTAATGGAGTAGTGGGACACCACAACATAATTTTTCCAGCTTCCTTGTGGGGAGATGACCATCATGCTCGAGGATTTTTATCAGATCCTTAGACTACCCATCTATGGAGAGTGAGTGGCCCTAGATGATACCTGATCGGCACAGGAGTGGAGGGAGGGAGTCTTTTACTACTCGGGGTGGATAGATGGTGGTGAGAGAATGGGTCATATATATCTGCACTGGTATGACCTGGTGAGGACCACTGCACCATTGCTATGCTAGGTTATGGTCATGATCGTGACATTCTGGATCATGATAGATGAGCGAGGCTCACGCTTGCATGGGGGCCTCATGCATACTATCAGAGAGATGGTCGAGCATCAGACAATTTTTTCCTAGTGGCACAACATGTTGGCGCACCTCTACCAAGAGTTAGGCCGATACGTTCAGTATAAGTACCGTAGCCTTACTGTGTGCACACTTTTGTAGGTGTGGGCCTTTTCCCACATCATGTGCACCTAACCAATCAGGTTTCCCCAATGATGGTCGTATCACATTCCCATGGCCCACTAGTATGATATGACAAGTTAGTGGAGATTCGATGATCTACATTTTGGTGGCTACAGTTTGACACTCTTACTGTGGAAGGGGTTTGATGGAGACCCCATCAATTTTTTAGATGGGTAGACAATGGCAGGTGTTGAGGAACTTGTAGTGGGACCATTTTTTGATAAGCTGCCATGATTATATCATAGTACCTTACTACTAGAGTTAGGTCATACGACAACATGGCTATCCTCAAACGATTCCACCAGATGTGCCCACCTATACTAGGGCCTATAGGAGTGCAGCGAGGGTCAAGGATCCTCCTCGCTCCACCATTATTGATGTTGTACCTTGTAATGATGATCATGAGCCCAATTAGCATCTACTACCTATAGCGGCGATAGATAATGTTGAGGTAGTTACTGATTTTGCATAGTGGTGGGAGAGGCACCATCCTGCTCCTATGTTTGGTGAGGCTGCCCCAAGAGCGGGCCTTGGTCCACATGAGGATTTTCCTCCCTAGCCCCTGTAGAACAAACAAAGAGGGTACTAGGAGGTTGGCGAGGAGGAGGAGAGGGCTTAGGGGGAGGTGTCACCTCAGAGACCGAGGCGGTGGAGGAGATCGGACTCCCCAATGGTTACCCCTATGTCTTCGCACCACGAGCTCCTACTATTCCAGCAGCAATGACCTTGGCGTCACCAGGATTGACTGCAGATGTTAGTGGAGTGGGCCCCAACACTACTCACCCTGATCCTAGATGGTAGCCAGGGGATCCAGTTACACATGGTAGATTATTTATGTTTTCGTGCTTTTAATTTTTTTGTTTATGATATACATACATGCCAAGTGATTGATTTTTCTTTCTTTCTCTATGGTTGCAGAGGATGCACAGGGATGGACTAGTCTAATGGCTCAATGTATTTTGGAGGTAGCCCCTGAAGTGCTGATCTAGAGGATGGTTCTCAGGCTTTTCAGCTAGTATTTGTGGGATGACATGCCCCCACTTTTGAGTCGGTAGCACGCTTAAGGACCACCTACAAGGAGAGGGGCACAAAGATAGTCCAGCTGACTGTGGAGCTAACTACCATTTGGGGGAAGTGAGGAGGGCCGACACCAATGAGCAGGTGTGTGATGCCCTCTAGAGCCATCTTGATGACTTCAGTGGGCAGTCGACAGTTGTGACCCAAACAAAGGTTCAACATCTATGGGATGAGCTGAGGCAAGTGAGGATGACTATAGTCTCCTTACAGGGAGAGATCAGGGGGATGCAGATAGCTCTATCTATATCACGCTCACAGTGATCCCGCTCCATGACCATCGTACAACCTCTCCCGAGGGTACCAGAGTGGTAGCTAAAGTTAGAGGGCTTTGAGAGCCATGCACCATAGTGATAGGGGCTCATCATTTTTGTAGTGAGATATATACACATACATATATACTTGTAGATCTTTTGTATAGACATATATTCAACAACCACTCATTTTTATAGAAACGTGTACATGGCATTTGATACATACATGCGTATATATATATTTTTATGGACGTATCAATTCTAATATCATGTCATTGTTTATTTGGATGTGGGAGATCTTTATTTTCATGTATGTTTATGTTATGGATGTTATATGCTTGTATGGATGTATGCTTACATTAGATGCTAACATGATTTAATAAACACACATGATTGTATGTTAATTAAATACAATGATGATCTAATTTCCTTAAAAGATGTAATGTGATGCATGGACACATAGTGTAGCAAAATACATCATAACTCAAAAAAATTTCACAATGTGTTAATGAATAATGTCAATAGATGTAGTGCTACAACCCTTTCATAGAGAGAACACCACACAAATGACACATGGAATACTAAACATAGTATCGAAGAAGATGCATCACATTAATGGGCACTTTTATAGGTGTCCCATCCATAGATGATAATCCATAGGAAATTGAACCATACACAGAGATCATAATGTAAGGCCCTAACTAGTTACAACTAAATTTCCCTCTTTGATCAGGTGGTGCATTTACATTTCGTTGGTTTTCATAGAGAACTAGGTCTCCTAGCTTAAAGGTCCTAGGAAGTACACTCTAATTATATTGTCTTGATAATGATTGTTGATAAGCTTTAAGATGATCGAGGGCCTATAAACGATGCTCATCAAGCATCTCTAGCTAATGCAAGCAGTTAAATAGGTAGGTTTCATCATCAATTAAACCTTTAAGGGAAACCCGTAAGGAAAAAATTTCCAACTCTAAAGGCATGATAGCTTTGGCACCATACATGAGGTTGTAAGGAATTTTTCCTGTTGTTGTACGAACACTCGCGTGATAGGCCCACAAAGTGTATGTTAATTGAATATGTCAATCCTTATTGTTCTTATTAATTTTTTTATGAAGAATGAGTTCAAGAGTTTTGTTAGATGCTTCTACTTGACCATTGGACTATGGATAGTACGATGTAGAAAACCTATGTTGAATATGAAATTTCTCTAAAAATTTCTTTACTTCCTTGTTCTTGAATGGTGTACCATTGTCAGAAACAAGTGTAGCAGGCAATCCAAAATGAGAAATAATGTTGTTCATGAGGAAACTATAGATAGCTTCAACATTTGTGGATCATAGTGGAATATCTTTGACCAATTTGGTGAAGTAATACGTAGTGGTAATAATAAAGGTATGTCCCTTGGAAGAAGGAGGTCATATATTTCCAATAATATCCAACCCCCATTTTGTGAACGACCAAGGAGAAGTTTGATTTTGTAATTATTGAGTAGGTGCATGAATAAGACAACTGTGTTGTTGACATTGAAGGCAATTTTTGACAAAATCAAAGGAATCTTGTTCCATTGTTTTCCATTAGTACCCCATGTGTATCAATCTTCTCGCCAGGGATCTACCACCAAAATTTCCACCCCTAGAGCCTGAATGGGCTTCCTTAAGGGAAAGAGGTATTTCTACTTTAGTGAGACACCTGAGAAGCAAGCCATTATAGGATTTTCAATAAAGGGCATCGGATAAAATGACATAATGTGCTGAAAGATTTTGTATACAAGTGCGATCAATTTTTTGTCGCATCATCGAGGAAGTTTCCAGTCTTGAAGTAACTGTAGGTACTAGAAAATCATTCCCCTGAGTCTATGTGAGAACACATAAGAGACTTGGATTCAGATTGACTAGAAACTGAAAGGGTTTGCAGGACTTGAACTATGAAGTGGTATTCTTTCATATCCTATTCTGAAGGTACCAAGGAAGCAACACTTTCCATGGCATCGACATGCCTATTTTCTCTCCTAGGAATACTGTCTATTGTGAAAGAGGAGAACTAGTTAAGAAGGGACAAAGCAAAGTCTCAGTACCGAGACAACTTACTTTGTTTAGCTTGATAGGTCCTCATAATCTAATTCACAATAAGCTCAGAATCACCTAGTATATGAAGATGTTTGATCCTTAGTGTAATCGCAACACACAACCCAACAATGAGGGATTTGTACTTAGTGATGTTATCATTGCAAGGAAAATCTAATCGAAAGGATAGAGGGATTTGTTTACCTTTAGGGGATATCAAGACCACACCCGCTCCACAACTAGTCTGACACATCAATCCATCGAAATACATCTTCCATTCAAGGTCATAGTTAATTGTGAAAATATTTTCATCAGGAAACAAATCCAACCCAGGGAAGGAGTGAAATGAGAGTGCATCTACCAATTGATTGGCAACCTATTGACTTCTGAGTAATGAACTTTATATCAAACTCAAAAAGCAACATAACCCATTTCGCTAATCTCCCAGCAAGGTTAGCACTAGAGAACAAATGCTTTAAGAGATATGTTTTTACTATGACATGTGTTTTGGCATGGAGAAGGTAGCGTCTCAACTTTTGTGTAGCAAAGACAAGAGTGAGGCATTGCTTCTCCATGGAGGAGTAACGAGTTTCGTAATCGACTAGGATGTGGCTGATGTAGTAGACCGTTCTCTCTTTCTCTACATCATCATATTGAGCTAGGAAAGCTGCCAAAGCATATGGTGATGCAACAAGGTAAAGCAAAAATGTCCTATCTTGCATAGCTAGCATCAATATGGGAGGATTGGCCAAATAATGTTTGATTGACTCAAAGGCTATCTGACACTCCTCATCCCATATGAAGCAAATGTCCTTTTTCAATAAATGAGTGAAAGGAAGGGTACGATCAACCAACTGAGATATAAATCTATGAATCACCTAAATCTTCCCTTGTAAACTTTGCAACTCAGTGATATTCCTCGGTGGAGGCATGTTAACGATGGCATCAATTTTCTATGTCAACTTCGATTTCATAGTGAGAGACTATGAACCCTAGAAGCTTGTTGGAATCCACGTCAAAGATGCACTTATGGGGATTGAGTCTCATCTTGTAGAGTCGAGTCCTTTCGAAGATAAGATGAAGGTTCTTCACATGATCTTGACGAGTTATTGATTTCACCAAGATGTCATCAACATAGTCTTCTAAGATCTTATGAATAAAATCATGAAATATCGAGGTCATTGCCCACTAATAAGTTGCTCCTGCATTATTTAAACCAAAGGGAATGACCACATAGTAGAAAGTACCCCAAGGGGTAGTGAATTCTATCTTGTATTGATCATCTAGGTTAATACAGATTTGATTGTAACCAAAGAAGCCATCCATAAAAGATAACAATGCATGGCCTATAGTCGAGTCCACAATCATATCTATATTAGGCAACAAAAAATCATCCTTAAGAGAAGCCTTATTAAGATCTTGAAATTCAATACATATACAAATATGGATATCAAGCTTACTAACAGTGACTATATTCAAAATCCAAGGGGAGTAGTCAATCAGACGGATAAAGCCTACTTTCAACAGCTTCTCTATCTTAGTCTTGACCATCAACGCCACCCTGAGATTGATCTTTTGGATTTTCTACTTAACTGGCTGGGCGTCAGGACATAGGATGATATTGTGAACCACTATAGACTCATCAATACCTAACATATCCTCATACATCCAAGTGAAGATATCAGGATGAGAATGCAAGAGTCCAGAGTGTTCATCTGCTTCTTTCAAAGAGAGACACTCCCCTATCTTGATTACTTTTTTAGAAGATTCAGGACCCATAGGAACTTCAACAATATCTCCTTTAAGGAGAGAACTGTGGTCTTCGAGATGATAAATCATAACATCATTTTTGACATTAGATAGAGGGTCTTCCTCATCAATACTCAAAATGGATCCTCCAAAGTATTCTTGTTTATGCAGGCAATACGGGAATCATTTCTTGTGATGATAAGGAGGCAACAGGGAATAGGCACCTAGAAATTACTCTAGTGCTTCATCTGAAGAGAAGATATCTAAAGGGAATTTCTCGGCCTACTCCCTTTCTTCTATCAACTCAGGATGAACCAAGTTGAATGGCTCAGTTGAAATCATGTTAACACTCCACCAAGGTTTTTGTTTAGACTATTCAATAAAGCGTCACAAACCCAGATAGTGCTATCATGGCTTAAACTAGATAGGAACTTGAATTCCTTGTTCGATATTCCCCAGGCCTTTCCGCCCATAGCCGTATCAAGAGGTGAAGTCATAGCTGAATCTATAACGGGTTTGCAAAAATTCAAGAGGTGGACACTCTATGTAGAGTGTTTCATTCCACCAATGAATGTCAAATATCTCTATGAGAGCTCTCTGACCTTCTTTACCAGGTTCACAAACATTGACCTCCTTTGCAAGAGTGGGATTACTCTCCTAGGCAGGATCACGCTTCTCTTCCCGAGTAGGAGTGTCATCCACCTTTGCATTAGTAGTACCTGAAAATTCTATGCAATAGGGGTTTTCCTTGTATTCTATAATGAAGAATTCAGAGAAATCCAAGGAGCCGCAATCATCACCAAGGAAAGCATTCATTTGAGAGGAAGAAGAGGAAGATCGGGGAGATTTAGGATCTTCTACTTTAGGTGGTTTATCCTTTTCGACACTCACTCTGGGACCAACTTCCACTAAGGGTATAGATGAAGAACATGCCATACCATTGGTGGTTAAGGATGGAATACAATTCTTAAGAGTGGATACAACTGAAGCACAACCAAAAACTACTAGCTCACAAAGGTGAATAGCTTTTGTATCTACTTTAATTGTAACCACCCGATTATTTGTGACAAACTTCAAAGAAGGATGTAAAGTAGAAGTCACAACACCCATAGCATGAATCCAAGGTCTTTTCAAGAGAAGGTTATAGGGTAATGGGCCAGGCATCACATAAACCAATGTAGGAAAGGTAATGGGGCCTAGCTGCAAAGGTAGTATTATCGTGCCTAGAGGCTAGCTGCCAACGTTATTAAACCCAAGAATATATAAGGAAGAGGCTACTAAAGAAGATGAATCAACTTTAAGTTTAGGCAATAGGTCCATACCACAAATGTTGAGAGTTGAACTAGTGTTAATGAGAGTACACATAATACTGATATTATTAACATTAATTATAATCATTAAGGGATCTACTTGCTTCTGCACATTCGGGGCGAGAGTTCTTGCAGGTGGAACATAATATTCAATGAATCCACTCGAATATAATCCTATAATGCATTAACATCCATAGGCCTAGTGGAGATAGGAAAGAGAATATTTTGCAAGGCTTCCTACAAGAGCTCTTGGTAAACCAGAGCATTCTGAAGCAAGTCCCAAAGTGAGATCTTAGCCGGAGTAACACAAGGTTTCTCAACAAGATCGTAATCACTTGGTGCTTTGATCACAGGTTTAGGTGTTGAAAGAAGGCTTGGTTGGGAAGGTGGTAAAAAAGTAGGAATTTGAGTGGGTTGTGATGTAGGAACAAAAGGTTGTTGATCCAAGTTTTGTTTATTTCTGCTTGTATTGTATGTATGCCCAACAACATTATAGGAAGTAGAGTTTGTAGCTTTGAACCTTGAATATAAGTCTGATGAATCACTATGATACGAAATACCATAGACAAAATAGTTCTCCCTATGGGATGGTTTAGTCAGGGTCATGTAAATGATGGGTTTCTTATGGCTCAGAGGAGCCACAAAGACCACAACCACATTTATCGACTCCTCAGCTTGCGAGGGGGGAGTTTGTTCGAAAGATTTATAGATAGGGGAGAGTGCTTCTAAGAAATCATCTAGAGCATCTTCCAACATATCAAAATCTTCTTTAGAAAAGGGATTATAATAAGCATGTGACATTGCAAAAATAGATCCGACACGTTCATGTCAGGTTTACCAAAAATGTAAGAGAGGGGTACCAACCACGGTCAAGGCTCCAGGTCATGGAGAGCCAAGAGTGGAAGGCTACCCTAACTTACCTCAGCTTAAAGTAGTGTTTTGGAATGAGGGACGAGAATGATGAGAACTATGAGGTCCTTCAATCACTCTATAGACCCAAAACTCAAAATGGGGCTAGGCAAGATGGTTTTCAGGTTCAATACTATACCTCAGGAAGCTCTTTGCCTAAGGGTGAAAGCGCAGTTCTGGGACAACAACACGACAAACTGGCATCTCTTAGGTGCATTGTCATCCATATGACTAGAGGACTGAGGGTATAATGAGAACTGCTAGAAAATGAGCTAACAACCTAGCTAATCACTTCCAAATGGGCCAAAAAAAAAGCTATGAAGTAGGTAAGATATGAACGAATATGATAAAGTAGATATATAAGAGTTAGGGTGGCAAGAATGATCTCACAAAGGTACTCATTCGCTAGCTAGCTCCAAATGCACATCCACCTACACACAAGAAAGATAGAAATTTGTTGGGGTTGTATAGGGGCTTGCCTCAATCAAACCCCCGTTTTGGTGTTCCCACCTCCATAGAAAACCAAGTTGGAAAGGAGTTTAAATGAAGTAAACAAAGCGTGTGATGAAAGAAAAACCTGCTCAGGAGTAGAACCTGCACCATGAGATAGTAAATGAACAAGGAAAGTGAAAGAAAGAGAGAGAGAGCATTACCCATGGGCCTAGACCCTCTTTCGAGCACACAGATGCACCGTTGAGTGCTTTCTTGAGAGTTATTGTTGCTAGAGGGACCTCATTCCAGCATGGCTTTGCTTGTGAGAGTGCTGCTATCAAGGATGAAGCAAACTCAAGACTAGAGCAAGTAATAAGAGAGCTTGAATGAATGACTTCTAACCAAAAATGAGAGCAAGAAATGGGTTATTAATGCATGCAATGGTGGAAAATGGTTGTTACATCTAAAATCCAACTGCTAGGACACATGTCCAAAGAGTCAAGATTCTAGATTCCCTGTTTCAAACTCGAAAAACTGCCAGGATGCTAGCGTGGCACACAAACATCTGTGTACCATGCAAGTGTCTAGAGCCTAGATTTTCAATAAACTTTTCATTAGTCTTATGTTTCTCTACCACAAGTCTGCATGGAGTTAGAATCGTGAAATTCTGACTCATAGGATTTTTGTCATTAATGCTCTAAGGTGTTGTAAATGCTAGGAAAAAATGCAAAAATGTGGAATTTCCCCTAGGTGGAATTATATGACATTACACATGTGTTTGAAATGATGACAATCCAGTATAAAGATACAAATGTTTTGCTTTGGTGTAGAATAGATGGATTGATTATTTGGCTAATTGCTAGAACATAGTTTTCAATGTACAGAGCTTCAATTTTTGGGTCCACATTGATTCATCTTGAGGTATTTTTGTCTATGATTATAATAAATTTTTGGAGTGTGTATGAGGGCCTTAAATCCAAAGTTTCATGTTGTTTTGACCTCCAATGCAAAAGTTATGGATGCCAATTTTTTAGGTTTTCCAGTGATAGTGTTTCTTGTACAGAGTACCTATTTGGAATTGTCCACATTCCACCATAGAAGAATATTTGGTCTTGCATATTTGTGGAAGTGTTCATAAATGTTAGCTAGATCTATGTTTCAAGTGGTGTGTAGTTTGGAGGTTCGCATGCTGATTTGAGAATTTAGTTGGCATATTTTGATGTTAGGATGCTAGTGATGTTGACTTAATATGTCTGGAGTTGTGTAGAGTTTAGATAAGTGTTGATCCATTATGTGGGAACTATTATAGGTCCATGTTGACATATTTGATGTGTTACAGGTTTTGAATCAAGGTGCAAAGTGTGTATGGTTGATCTTGAGTTAAAAAATTTATTGTTTTGCATGATACATCTAATTAGGCCTATCTAATTGATGTAATAGGTGTTTGCAAATGTAAAGGGTATAAATGTAAGACCATTTTGGTGATGAAGAGAAATGAGTAAGTTGTGTGTGTTAATTCCTAAGCATAGAATATGAATGCAGAGCAAAGAAGAGTGTTAGAGCAGAGTAATATGAAGTGTGTTGATTCAATGTTTTGAGATTCAATGGAACTATATTAATTTCCTACATATTGTAGATGAATTTGTAGTATTTCAAAACTTGGTAATGAGCCACCCCTCTCTTCTATTTCTCTTATTCTCTTTATAGTGAGTCCTATAACAGTGAGTCCATTTGGTAGTGAGCCTTTCTATAATATCTTATAACTGGTTATTATATATTGTAAGCTAAACCTCACTGTGGTTTTTCCCTTTTTGGGTTTTCCACTTAAAAAATATGTTCATGTGTTATATGATTTGATGGTTGTTTTCATGGTTTCTTTCCTTACTACAAATTGAATATCATGCTTGAAATGAATGTTTAAATGGTTCAACGGTTTAAGAGAATATTGATTCACCCCTCTTAGTATTTTGGGTGTTCAAAAAGACATACCTTGCATTTGAGCATTAAGCATAGAATTCTCCACTCTAGGAGTCTGGTAAGAGTATATTCCTACATCTAGCAAGATGTCATGGCTTCTCTACTCTGCCACCTTCTATTGGAGATTACCTCTTGGACAATTCTAAGGAATGTGTGCATCATTGCAAGGGAAACACTAGGAATTTATGTCATCCACCAAATTGTTTTGGTTGGAGACCAAGTCTCTGTTGGGATTAGATGGTATGGTCTATAGCAGAGTGTGAACCAAAACAATTTGGTTTGAGGGTTATGATTTGTTATTTACTCTAGCACCTCCCTGATACTAATTGTGTTTAAAAGGTGGCCTTCCTCCTTGATAGCCCTAAAAGGGGGGCCTCAGAGTTGTTGCTTCTTGATGCTTTATATTGATAATCTCATTGGAGAAGTTTCACAATTGGTTCTTAATTTTATTTACCTCCATGGATAATGAAGAGGAAGTAGAGGTGTGCTCTTGCACATTAAGAGACACATACATATAAGGTAGAGGTGCAACAAAAATACTAGGAGTGGATTCTTTTTGTGATTGAGTTGATATTTCTGGGAACAATGGCATAGGTGGTCTAGGTAGGAGTTTTCTAGCATTAATCAAGTTGTTTTCATCTCTCACTTCCAAATCATTTGTATTTGACAAAGTGTTACCTTGGAGTGACTAGATCATGACTACTATGTTAGAGTTGAAATCATTTAAATAAAAAACAAATACCATATATGTGGGTGGTCAAGCAGTAACATGGATCATCTACTAGGTCTTGTGAAACTTGGTATTAAATTTGTGATGGCCTCTTATGGTTCTCTTTTTATTGTTATCAATTGTTGTAGCAAGGATGAGTGATCTCCCTTTTTTGAAAAGTGCTCAAAAAAATGATCTCCAAGCTAATCCTAGGTATTGATAGAGTTAGGAGATAAATATATGTACCATTCTTGAGCCTTTCCTATGAAGGAGGCTTCCAATAGCCTGAGTTCCAAGTTTTGCACTATGATATTTTGAATAGTGCATGTGTTGGTGACATCCTGAAGATGCTCTGTTGGTGTTTTGAAGTCTTCCCTAGTAAAATTAGGGAGCGTTTTTAGAGAATTTGCAATAATTAGATCCCATACCATAGGAGGAACAAGAGGAATGAGCAGGTTTTTGCTATTTCAAGCTACAAATTTTCTAAGATTCTAAGTGTCATAACAAATGATGGTTGAGCTTGCTTCACAATAGACTGGGTAGCTCTAGCATAGGATACAATAACTAATGGAAGTAGTGATAAGCCTAGATTTTGGGTTGCTTTTTATCTTGTAACTAGCCTATGGCTCATACATCTGCTTGCAATTAGCAATTAAAATGATTCCCACTGAGTGTGCTAGAAAAATAACTATTGATCCTTAAAGCTTATGCTTCGAGAAATAGCCTTATGGGAAGTTCAATAGATGGGGGACAAATTGTGATCCACTGGATACCTTCAATATTTAAGAAGTTGACTCTCCATTCTTGTTTGAGAGAGGAATAGGGGAAGAAGAAATAAACATAAGAACATCTATCCTAAGGCCATGCACCAAAGCTTTTACAACATTTCATATCTCATTCAAATAATCAGAAGCACAACACTCCTAAGAAATGAGCATAGAGTTCCATAGGCTCTTCATTGTTGAAAAGAGAACAAAATTGTTAAGGTTTGATAGAAATAGAGCATAGCATTCAAATCCTTTCATGAGAAGCACCCACTGAGGATCATTAGAGTATGATACACCTAGATTATTCTACTAACACTTAAAATTATTTACAAATATTGCTCACCAACAAGTATAATATGATAGCTAACCATAAATCATTACAAAAAATAAAAGAGTACAAGATGTGATTCTATTATCTATAATCTTATGCTAGAAACCATAAAAGCTAAAACAAAAATAAATCACACCGTAGAGGAAAAATGGGCATAAACAAAAATAAATCACACAGTAGAGGCAAACTAGGCACAATCTGATATGTTCTATTTTCTATTGATTGATTGTAAAGGTACAAAAATGGTAAGGTCCACAAACTAAGATTTTCTTGACTAATTCTCTAAGTATTCTCTTTTATGGTGAACAACAACTTTCAAAGATTGTGAACCCTTTTTTACAAAGTTCCTTTAGGCTTATATAGAGCAACCTCCTCAAGCACAACAAATGAAAATGCAATTGAAAATATTCGCTTCACAACTCACTACCTATGGATCATCATCATGGTGATCATTGCAACCACTTAGAAAAACATCATGCTCCTGATCATGTGGTTGTGCTGACACTTGGAATACTAATTATTTTTGTTGTACAATAGCCTAGACAATTGGTCTCTAAGTGACCATGTGTTTGCACTCTCTAGTTTTGACATGTGGTGCCTTGTGATGCTCCTCCACCTTCATAATAACCAATACCACACTTTTAATACCTTTCTAGGCTCAAAATATGCTTGGGCTACTTCCCAACTTATAAGTGGCACCCTTCAATGCCCCACAACTTCCTTTCACTATTTACTTTTAATAACTCCACTCCCTAAACACGTGGCACACAGGAAGAGTTTGTCAAGGATTTTCTTTCACTTTCCTTCAAGAACTTCCATGATGTCAAAAATGTGGTGCTTTCCACTTTCAAATTCCTAAAAGAATAAAAGCTTTCATAAAGATCTCATGGGTCCACCACATGACACCCTCACATTCCTTTCCAAGAAAAAAAGGTTGTGGTGTGCACTCTGACAAATCAATATGAAAATAATATATTAAGATTTGTAGGCTACTTAGAAACAAGTCAGAACCAAAAGGAAAGGTTGTAGGGCATCACAAAACATGAATAAATTGCAAGGAAAATAATTTTGCAATGAAATATTTGCAAATGAAAAAAAAATCCTTGATCTGTAGGAGATTAATCTATAGTCTTGATGACTTCTAGGGGCCTTTTCCTACAAAGGCATGAACCTAAAAACTTCTAGTTTCACATCAAAAATGAAAGGAAAAAAGAGAATTGTGTAACCTTATAGCTTAGGGAGTGTAGATTGCAAAGGTGCCAAATCCACCTCTCAAGTTTATACTTGTTCTTCCAATTCCTTGAATGCTTATTTTAAATCAATCTCTTTAGAAGATATATCACTCAATGTTGTCAGTGTAGACTCCATATGAAAATTGAGTTGCACTAGAGGATGCAAAATATTCTCAATCTCCATGATGCTCAACAATGGACTTAGGGCCTAGAAGACCGACTGATCATGTTGTTTACTATCCAACAATTACCTATTTTTTTCTTTAGTCATAATTGTTCCATATGGTAGAAAAGGGGATGGAAGTCTCAATTGGACTAACCCCTCAAAATATCCTCTGATTTCTTTGACCTTGAGCTTCAAGGTGTGGTGGAACTCCTTACCCCTTCGAGTTTCCTTATTGCAATTAATAAACTCATTGTCCTTCTTTGCAGTTGATCTTCTATCTTTGATCCTAATAGCTGCTAAGGCATCATCTATTGCCTTATACAACTTCCCTATTATAGTCTCTAACTTTGTTACTCTAGCAGCGATAAACTGTAAAATTTGTTCAATAATAGGGTTGACCCTTACACTCAATTTTTATGCATCCACCATGAATTTTAGAGTTTTCCACGAAGATGTTACCACATCCCTTATTCTCTCCTAGTAAGATATATATAATTATTGCAAAAGAGGGAGAAAATTGGCTTGCTACATTGGAATCCTTGTCGTACCTTGCAATTGTTAGATTTGCAAATCCTTATTTTTGATTTCCTCTTCATTAATTTTATCCTAATATTTTAAATTCTCAAAGCACAATTACGATAACTCTTGATCTTACTCTTGTAAGGTAGATTCCATGGTTTCTTTCGCCCGCTTCTCTGAATCCATCAAAACTTGAGCCTCATGGAGCTCAACTTAGAATTGTGCCTCCTTTTGTTGCATCTCTTGCTCACCCTATACTTGCATCCCCAAAGCATCAAAGAGTTCCTACTAGAATTTTTCTAGCTCCTACATTTTATCATGCAATTTCCTCTTTGTCAACTCTTTTGCATTCTTTTCATTTGCAACTAGATATTGGGCATTGAGTAGCTTCTTCCAAATTATGTCCTTTTCCTTTTCCATGTTCTAATGCAGCCACTCCTTCTGACTTGTGGCATTGAAGAGGTCTTTACACACCTATTACAATTCCTGATCCTTGGCTTGTAGCTTGGAGTTTAGGTCCTCCTCTTTCTACTATACATCAATTTAGGCCAATGCATCACTTAGCTTAGTTTGGAGCTCAGCCTTCTCAGCCTGCTCTACTTAGAGTGTTTTCGAAGTTTTATCTTGCAGCTCTTTCCTAAAGTAGGAAATATTTGTATCCTTCCCTTGGGCCTCTACCTTCAGCCTATCCACCATAGTTTTAACATTTTTGAACTCTTCTCCCTTCTTCTTCATTTGTTGATCCTATTTTAGGTTGTCAATTGTTACCACCTTTTGTGTTTCCTCCATCAGACCTAGCTTATCATGTGGATAGGTATTGTTCAAGTTGAGACCTATCACTTGGATATCATAGTCTTTGTATTGCAATTATCCCTCAAGTTTGGAGACTAGAGAATTCATGGTTGCAATCATCACAGTCTACTACTTTTCATCAATTTTGTTTTCCATTTTTAGGGTGGCTAGAGCTAGAGCTTCTTTGGATTTCCTCTTTTGCATCATGTTCCCTTTAGCTTTCTTCCATAAGTCTATCTAGGTTTGATACTCCAAGGGAGACTAAATGAATTGTTCAATAATTGGGATGCCAATGAGTAGACTGAAAGGAATAGGAACAAGGGAGGTCCCTATTCATTCTCATGATGGGGAAGTCATGGGAAGGCTTAAGATTACAAGAGAGAAAGGCAGGATGCCTCACAATGCTAGCACAACATGCATGATGCTTAGGGAGGTTAAGGGGGATGTGGTAGGAAAAGGAACCACCGACATAGTGAAAGGAAAGGGTGGAGAGAAAGGCATAGATGAATGGTGGAAATGATAGTAGCAACCATAGAGGAAGGTGCAAAAGGAATTGCTTGTGCGATGACAACCATAGTAGTGACCATGGATGCAAATGGAGGAGGGAGTGAAAGAAAAATGGGAGGAACCAAAGATTGAAAAGAATATAGAATAGGGGGAGAGAAAATTACCTACTTCATGGAGAATGTTGGTGGTTGTGTGACGAAAGTCACATCTTCTTCTTGTACATTCTCCAGGTCTAACTTTCATCCTCTTGCTTTCTTCATAGGAGGCATGCCAGGTGAAATGGATCTGTCACCTTTAGAACCCAATGAGCCTTAAGCTTCTTGAGAAGCTAGGGCCTTCCTTTTGAATGTCTAGGTTTGTGGCTACCTAACTGTTGCACCTACAAAGATTGCTTGCTACGATGTCAGCCCCTCAAATAGTCTTTCTTCAAGTTTCTTCTCCTTTCCTCTCCCTCATGATGGAGAGGTGGGTTCATTCTCTTCTAGTTTTGCATGCTCATCATTACAAATATCATAAAACTCACTATCATAATAGATAGCATCATAGTTAGAGTTAAAATCATGTATCTCCTACCATTATATCCAAAAATTGAGAATCTGCCCCTCACTCCAACCCGTTTGCATCAAATTCACTTTCATAGCATTATAAATTTTGATGGTTGTATTTGCATATACCACAAATTGATAAAAGGAAATCCATGAGGATCCTCCCACCAAATGGCACAAATGACAAGTCAACACACAAATCTAGAGTAACTACTTTTGGATTGTGCCTATGATCCAAGAATGGCCTTGGGGCATGCATTAGAGAGATCTCCATGCTTTGTAAACATCCATCTGAATCATAATTCTAGTGGTCACAAATAATTCCAAGGCCTACTTGATTTAGTTTGGTCATCAAAAAAACATCTACATTCCTCTTCTGTAATGTGACCTCAACTTGGGGGTTTGTAAACCATGGATATTCTCCTTCTTGCCCCAAATGTATTATCAATGAGTGATAACTATCAAGGCATTTCAATGGAGATATTTATATCCATTACATGAGTGGGTAGCCTAAAAGGCTCCTCTATAAAGCTATACATTTGTACAAAATTGATATCCACTCAAAAGAAATAGTCTCATGGAGGTTGATTATCTCTTATTCATGCAACATGGTCCTTTATAAGCCTATAAAGGGCATTATGTTGATTCAAATCTTGAAGGGTTGGGGTATAAAACAAATTCAAAAAGGTATAATAATTGTGCATATCAGAAAGCACATGAGTCCATATAGTGACCAAATTCCTCATGTTCGACACATCTGTCATGTTGAGTGGCATGTATCTCTAGAAATACTCAAAATTTTGGTGCAAAAGCATATGTACAAGAATAGAAGAGAACCTAAATTTTTAAGCCTTGTCATAATTTTGTAGCTTCTTGAATGTGTTCCCTACAACTATGAGATAAGAGGGATTCTCTACTCATGAGTCTCTTTGTTCTCAAGAGAATATCTAGGAGTGAACTGCTCTTAACGACCTCAAATATTTTTGAATGAAGAAATTGCAAATAAAATCATATACAGACCAATTATTCTAGAAGACTGCTTCAAAATTTGAGAGAGTAGGGCTTCAATATTTTTACCTTAGGAGGAATAGCTCTTAGCTAAAGGACTACAACATGGTAACAAGATGCTAGAATGACGTGTTGGAGTCCATAGGATGCACTGGCGCCCAAGGAAAACAAGGAGATCAAACCTTGGACAAAAAAACAAAAAATCCTACTATCTTGCATAGATTTGAGGTCTACTTAACATAATAACTAAACAAAAAATAGAAAGTGACATAAAGTACAAAGGAGAGAAAAGAGAGAACTTACAAATGGCCAAACATTTGAAACCCTCCCATAAGTTCCACTTTGACAACTTACACACAAGACAAACAAGGAAAAAATTTGAGGCTATTTCGGGGCTTATCACAATCAAACCCCTATTTTGGTGTTCTCACCTCCACAGATAGCCAGATAGATAAAGAGAGTAAACAAAATAAACAAATAGGAAGTGGTAAAAACAATCCCTGCTTGAGGAGAACCTGCACCACAAAATAGCAAATGAAAAAAGTGATCTAATCTATTAGCAAATAGATGAGAGTAATAGAGTGTTACTAATAGTCCTTGGCCCCCTCTTAAACACATGAATGCACCATTGAATGCTTGCTAGAGAGCTTTAGATATTGAAGGGATCTCAGTCTATTAGAGCTTCACTTGTGAAAGTGATGTTGCAAGAAGGAAGAGTAGAGAATAAAGCAAGATCAGAGAAGCCAAGTGAGAATGAGAGTGAACCCCCAAAAATGGGAGCAAAAAGGGAGTTTTGTTGCATGCAAGGGTAGGAGGAGCCGTTACACTTGGAAATCTAACAATAGGGACATGTGTCACGAGTCAAGATTTTGAGATTCCCCATTTCAAACTTAGAAAACTACCAAGATTCTAGCATGTCACAGAGACATTCATGCACTGCGCAAGTGTCCAACACATCAATTTTTGGGAGATAGGGTATTAAACTATTGTTGACTCGTTAGTGGACCTTGTGGAGTCAAAATCATGAAATTTTGACTCATAAGGCTCTTACCATAAATGTGTTTAGGTTTAATAAATGCAGGGCAAAATGCTAAAACTTGAAATTTCTCCTAAGGTCCAACTTTGTGACATTACATTTTTCCCCCACTTTAGTGGGCTCAATTTTGGAAAAATTAGCCACACTAAAGTAGAAAAGAGAAAGCCAACAAAAAAATTAATTTTTTTACTAATTTGCATGCCAAAAGGATAATATAGAGGTCGCAGAGGTCAAGCCGACAAGTACTGAAGATGCCCCCAACAATCACACTCAGTAAAAAATACAATGTTTTTCATGAAAAATCGCACAGAATTTGATTCTACAAAACTCCAAATTTTGAGTTAGCTCAAAAATAGGAAGAAGCTACCAAGACGAGAAGAATGATCAAGAAAAAATTTGGTGGTTCGAGAGAAAAATTTGGTAAAATAAGTGATTGTATACCCCCTCCTAGTTTTTTCCCTAGTCTAGTGGGGTGAAAAGTAGGAGAAATAGAGGGACCATGACCATTGGGAAAAATGAGCCTCGGGAGGCCTATATATACCCAGGTGGGCCCCTAGAAGGGTAATTTTCACTATTCACTATGGGAGTTTTTTTTACTTTTGTGAAAGAAAAGTTAGAAAAATTCCATGCAAATGAGACTATCTAGAGCCTAGGCTGGACTATTTGTGAGAAGATGTGCACGGGGGCATTGATGTCGACTAGGTGATTCCTCAAACCACTTTTTAATGCATTTTTTCAAGATTTTTACTAGATTTTTATAAAATTTGGAGCACATGTGTCCCTATTGTGCCCCTACATCCTCCTCACACACTGGCGTCCCTCCAACACACCGAGGATGCTCATGCGCGCTGACATCCACCAAGCATGTTGGCATCTTTATAGCTCTAATGGTGAGCATCAGACGTATTTGTGGTGCAAAGATGTCTACACAACATGCCTACTTCTCATAGGCTCCACTTAGTTGATTTTTGTAAAATTTCTCACACATTAGATGTTCTAACATAGATTTTTTTCACTTTTGCAAGATTATCCAAAGATGAGGGAGCATCCTGATGGGTGGGTGTTATGCCTTATCCAAGATCAACATTAGTGCTTGTTAGAAACAAAGGAGATTCTTTTATGGTGGGTGGGTCTTTGGCATATCTATTGGATGCTAGAGATTCTCTACCATGACCAGATGTTGATGGTGTTGATGGAGCAGTGTGACTCTACCACCTCAAATTTCCATCTCCTAACGGACAAGATGACCGTCACATTAGGATACATCTATTGCATCCTTGAACTTCCCATTTGTGGATAGAGAGTCCTTATTGATGATACATGTTCTACTTGGGAGTGACGTGAGGGGGTCAACTATTGCTTGGATTGCATTGATGGTGGCAACACGTGTTGGTTAGAATAGGTCGGTGTTTTTGTGCCCTTGTTACAATGAGTTTTGGTGATCATTGTGGCTACTCAAGTCATGATAGATGCATGAGGCTTTCACCTGCACAGGGGCCTTGTGCATACTATTTGAGAGATGGAGGATTGCAGGACATTGTATGAGTTTTGGTGATCATTTTGGCTACTTGAGTCATGATAGATGCATGAGGTTCTCACCTGCACAAGGGCCTCGTGCATACTATTCGAGAGATGGAAGAGTGCATAATGGTGTACATGTGGGGGTGCAACATGCTCACACATCTATACCATGAGTTGGGCAGGTATGTGCATTATGAGTTTTGGAGCCTGATAGGATGCACTTTGCTACAGGTGTGGGCCTTTGCCCACATTACATGTACATGACTAGAGGGATATCCCTAGGTGAGAGATTATATAGTTCCCATGGCTCATTGGTATGAGCTTATTTGATAGTGGAGGATTAAAGACATGCAGTTCTAGTGGCCACAATTTGACACCCTATAGCCTGGCCAAGTTAGGTGGTGGCCCCACCAATTTTTCCTATGGGTAGATGATGACAGGTTCCTCAGGAACCTATAGCATAAGTTTTTTCTCCTGGGTTACACAAATTTTTTTATTATGTCGTATTATTGGACTAGATTCATGTGGCAGCATGGCTAAATTTAGACCACCCCCCCATGGTCTCATCTTATATATGGGTTGTGAGGATTTCTACATGGTAGGGTGATCATTGGTGGCCCTCCATCATTGGTGTCATCCTTTTTTGATGACACTGACAACTAGGACCTATTGGAGATGCAGTTGGTCAATAATGTAGGAGTGTTGAGAGGCTACCTAGCCTGGTGGTAGACACATATCCCTACACCCATTTTTTTGGTGGGTGCCCCCAAGGGGTATCTCAACCTTTAAGGTGATGCACCATTGGGGAAAAGGTGGAGGCAGGTAGACTGAGGCATGGAGCAATAGCAGCAAGAGGGTGAGGAGGGGGCTACAGCAGTAGAGGTGAGGATGAGGCAGTGACAGAGGATGTCTTCTCCCCCACCTATAGTCCTAGTCTAATTTGTGGCACCATATCCTATTGTTGACCCTATGGTGACTCTAGTAGCATTAGGAGTAGCACTAGATGTAGGCGGTGTGGCTCCCAATGTCACTCCACCTCCTAACCCACACTAGTAACTAAGGAACCCATGTATAATAGTTAGATTGTGTCATTTCACTTAAGTACTTTTATTTTTCATCTCTTGTATATGTTTTTCTTTGGATTTATGTCTATACATTTTGTGATACTGATATATCACTTCTCTTTGTGGTTGCAGTGGCCACACAATGATAGACTAGGCTCTTTTCTTAGTGTATATTAGAGTTGGCCTTCATCATGCCATTCTAGGGCCCTCTCCTTGATGCTTACTGGCCAATCATAGCAAGGTGACACACCCCACTCTTCGAGCATATCGTGTGCTTGAGGACAATCTACAAGGAGGCACAGGTGGAGGTCATGCAAAGGAAAACTAATGCCACCGCCACTTGGGGATAAAGAGATTAGGTGTCAACAAAGTTAAGAGTAACCCTGGTCGATCAAGATGCGGTTGTGATGAGAGCAGAGGGTGCGAAGTAGGCACGTGACGCTCTTCAAAGCCAGCTTGATGACCTCACAGGGCAACCAATAGGGGATCAATAGCCTTGGGACACACTCAAGGTGAAAAAGATCCACATAGCCTCCATTGAGGGAGAGATTAGATGATTATGCATGACACTTTTTGTTTCCCAGTCGCAGAGGGCTCACTCTGCATCCACCATTCAGCCCCGACCATAGCCATAGCCACCAAAGCTAGAGGGATTAGGGAGCCACATGCTCGGGGCTTAGATAGCCATTTTGTACATCATTTTTGTAACCATGATATATATCTTTTAGATCATTTTTTGTGTATAGATCTTTTTTATTTTTGATGTATACACATATACAAGAACCACTTACTTTTTTTATGACAGTGGCACGATACATGTACATGATATATATATATATATTGATATCATGGTGTTCTTTATTTTATGTGTATATGTGTATGCTTATTTTCCTTCATGTATTGTTTATGTGATGAATGTTATATGTATGGATGTGTGTTAAATTAGATGCTATCATGATTTAATAAAAACACATGGATGTAAGCCAATTTAAGTACAGTGATGATCTAATTGCCTAATGAAAAAGATAATGTCTTAACTTCTGTGTTACAAAGATGAGAGCAATGCATTGTTTCTCCAAGGAAGGATAACAAGTTTCATAATCAACCAAGACATGACTAGTGTAGTAGATCACTCTTTTTCTTCCAACATCATCATACTAAGCAATAAAAGCTTCTAAATTGTATGGTAATGTAGAAAGGTAAATAGAAAGGGTCTATCCTGCATAACTAGCATTAATATGGGAGGATCGGCTAGATAAGTTTTTATTGAATCAAAAGCTTTCTGGAACTCCTCATCCCATATAAAGCAAACATCCTTTCTCAATAAGCGAGTGAAAGGAAGGGTACAATTAGCCAATTGAGATATAAATCAATAAATTGTCTGAATCTTTCCTTGTAAACTCTACAACTCCAAAATGTTCCTAGGTGGAGGCATGTTAACAATTGCATCAATATTATTTGTGTCAACTTCAATTCCATGATGAGAAACTATAAATCCAAAAATATTTCCCACATCCACATCAAAGACACACATAAGAGGATTGAGCCTCATCTTATAGAGTCAAATCCTTTCAAAACTAAGACGAAGATTCCCTATGTGATCTGGACGGGGTATGGATTTTGCCAAGATATCATCAATATAGTCTTCTAGGATCTTATGAATGAAGTCATGAAAGATTAAGGTCATTTCTCATTGGTAAGTTACTCTTGCATTATTTAACCCAAATGACATGACCACATAACAAAAGGTACCCCAAGGGGTGGTGAAGGTTGTCATATACTGATCTTTTGAGTTAGTGCCAATCTAGTTGTATCCCAAGAAGCCATCCATGAAGGACAACAAAGCATGGCCTACAATCGAGTCTACAATCATATCAATGTTAGGAAACAAAAAATCATCCTTAAGAGAAGCCTTATTGAGATCAAGAAATTCAATGCATATATAGATACGACCATTAGGTTTACTAATGACAACAATATTCGAAATCCATGGTGTATAGTCGATTGGATGAATAAAGCTTGATTTTAATAGCTTCTCTATCTTAGTCTTCACTAACAACATGACCTTAGGATTGATATTTCAGATTTTTTTTCTTAACAAGCTTAGCATCAGGACATAGAATTATATTGTTAACCACTATCAACTCGTGAATACTAGGAATGTCCTCATATGAACAAGAAAAGATATTCAAATGGGAATGTAGGAGGTTAGAATGCTCCTTAGCTTCTTCAAAAGAAAGGAACTTCCTAATCTTAATCTCCTTTTCGAAAGATTTAGGATCCATAAAAAATTTAGTGGTATCCCCTTGGAGGAGGGGGCTACGGTCTTTAAGATTCGGTATTGGGACACCACCATCTATATTCAATAGAGGGGTCTCCTCATCCATATTCAAAATAGATTTTCCAAAGTATATCTATTTACATAGACGATACAGGAACCATCATTTATGGTGAAAGGAGGGAAAATGGGAGTAGAAATCTAAGAATTCTTCTAGTGCTTCCTTCAAGGAGAAAACATCCAAAGGGACTTCTTCAGCCTTTGCCCCATTCTCTATCAATTCGAGATGGATTAGATTAAGGGATTCAATTGAAATCATATTTATAGTCCACCAAGGTTTTTGCTTAGATTGTTCAATAGAGCATCCCAAACCAAAATAACACCTGTGAGGCCTAAATTGGATGGGGACTTGAATTCCTTGCTCAATACATCCAAGACCATTGCACCCATAACTGTATTGAGAAATGATCCTATATCTAGGACCATAGTGCATTTGTAAAACTTCAGAAGATGGTGGTTCTACGTAGAGAGAATCATTCCACCAATGGATGCCAAATGAATCTACAAGGCCAAAACCATCTTCTTTATTTGATTCAAAAACATTAACCTCCTTAGTGGGAGTAATATTATCCTCCTTGGTAAGGGAATGACTGGTTTCTTGAATAGGGTCATAGCTTTCCTTCTCAATGGGAGTCTGATCCATTTCCTTAATAGAGGTGTTCAAGGTTATTAGAAGTTTAAGATGAATAGGATTCACTTTGTATTCTCCAATGAAGAATTCAAAGAATTCTAAGGATCCACAATAATCACTAAGAAATGCATTCAATTCAGAAGAAGTAGAGGGGCAAGACTTAGGACTTTCTACTTTAGGTTGCTCCTCTTTAGTGACATTCATTTTGGGGACAACCTCCACATATGATATCACTGAGGAGCATGTCATTACATTAGAGGTAAGTGATAGAATAAAATTATTAAGAGTGGAAATGACTGAAGCTCGATGAACAACCACCAATTCACAAAGGTCAATGGCCTCAAGGTCATCCTTGACTGTGACCACCTGATTGTTTGCTACAAACTTTAGAGAAAGATGCAAAGTAGAAGTCATAGCACCCATAGCATGGATCCAGGGTCTCCCCAAGAGAAGATTGTAAGGTAAGGAGCCAGACATCACATAAACCAAGGTGTTAAGGTAACGAAGCCCAACTACAAAGGCAGGATTATTATGCATAGGGCTTGTTGACCAGCATTATCAAATCCATGAATATCAAAAGAAGAAGTAGCTAGAGAAGAAGAATCAACTTTAAAATTAGGTAGTAGATCTATACCACAAATGTTGAGGGCCGAATTGGTGTCAATGAGGGTACATTTAATACCAATAGTATTAACATTAACTATGATCATTAATGGGGGATGCCTATTTTTGCACATTCGGGGGTGGAAGTTCTTGCAAATAGAATGTGATATTCAAAAAATCTGCACAAATATGAGCCATCAATGCACTAACGTCTATTGGCCTAGTAGAGGCAGGAAAGAGGATCTTCTTCAAGTCTTCTTGAAGCATATATACCTTGGTAAACCAGAGTAGTTTGAAGCAAATACCAAATAGAGATCTTAGCGGGAGTAACACAAAGTTTCTCGATAAGATCATAGTCTCTAGGTGCTTTAACTAAAGGTTTAGGTGCTGAAGGAAGGCTTGTTTGAGAAGGAAGTAAAGAAGTAGGAACTTGAGTAGGTTCAGGTGTAGGGACAAAAGGTTTTTTATCTAAATTCTTCTTATTTCTTCTTGTATTATACGTGTTCCCAACAACATTATAAGAAGTAGATTTTGTAGCTTTTAAAAACCTTGAATATAAATTTGGTGAATCATTATGATACATAATCCCACAAATAGAATGACTAGCTAGGGTCAAGTAAACAACAAGTCTCTAAGGCCATGGAGAAGCCACAAGGACTACAAAAGCGTTCACCAACTCTATAACTTATGAAGAAGAATTTTGTTCGAAAGATCTACAAGTAGAGGAAGATGCTTCTAAGAAATCATCTAGAGCATTGTCCAGCATATCAAAATATTCCTTAGAGAAAGAAATATCATTAAATTAAAACATTACAGAAAAAGATCCAACATCTTCACATCGGGTTCACCAAAATGTGAGATAAGGGGGATTTTTTGCTCATGAATCTCTTCGTTCTCACAATAATCCCAAGGAGTGAACTACCCTTAACCACCTCAAACGTTGTTGAATGAAGAAATTGCAAAGAAAACCATATACAAACCAATTATTCTAGAAGACTACTTTAGAATCTGAGAGAGCAGGGCTTCAATATTTTTACCTCAAGAGGAATAGATCTCAACCAAAGGACTATAGTGCAGTATCAGGATGCCAAAGCAATGCACTAGATTCCACAAGACATGTTGGCATCCAAGGAAAATGGGGAGCTGAAACCTTGGACAAAAAAGATAAAATCCTACTATCTTGCACAAATTTGAGGTCTACTAAACAAAATAACTAAACATAAAGTAGAAAGTGAAATAAAGTACAAAGGAGAGCAAAGAGAGAACTTACAAAGGGAAAAATGTTTGAAACCTTCCCCAAAGCTCCACTTTGAAAACCTGCACACAAGATGATTGAAGAAAAATGTTGGGGTTGTTTTAGGGCTTGTCATAGTCAAATCCCATTTTTGGTGTTCCCACCTCCATGGACAAATAGATAGATAAATAAAGAAAACAAAATAAATAATTAGGAAGTGGTGAAAACAATCCTCACTTGAGGAGGATAACCCACACTATAAAATAGCAAATGAACAAAGTGATCTAATCTATTTGAAAATAGATAAGAGCAAGAGAGCATTACCAACAGTCCTCAACCCCCTCTTGAACACATGTACACATCATTGAATGCTTTCAAAAGAGCTTTAGTTGTTGGAGGGACCTCAATCTGGCAGAGCTTTTCTTGTAGATGTGATGTTGCAAGAAGCAAGAGTAGAGAATAGAGCAAGATTAGAGAAGCCAAGTGAGAATGAGAGAGAACCCCCCAAAATGGGAGAAAAGAGAGTTTTGTTGCATGCAAGGGTGGGAGGAGCCATTACACTCAGAAATCTAACTATAAGGACATGTGTCATGAGTCAAAATTTTGAAATTCCCTATTTCAAACTCAAAAAACCGTCAGGATGTCCATGCATTGTGTAGATGTTTAAGCACCGCATAGGCATGCAACACATTAGTTTTTTGGGAAATAGGGAATTATATTGTTGTCGCTTCCTCATTAGACCTTTTGGAGAGAATCATGAAATGGTGACCCATAAGGCTCTTACCATAAATGTGCTTAGGTGTAATAAATGTAGGGAAAAGTGCTAAAATGGGAATTTTCTCCTAAGGTGCAATTTTGCAACATTACAACATTGATTTCTATGAAATCAATCAAGAAAGGTTGCTTCCTAAGTTTGAAACCCAAACCCATTTGAAACACTTCCACGTTGTCTCAATCTTGACCATAAACAAATGTGAGCATCGAGAAGATGTCCTGCAGGTCTGAATAAAATTTTTTGAGACCTATGGGAAATTCAGGTAGCTATGTCTACTGCTTGTCCTTTTTCATCTCATAATTGCAGAAACTAAGTTGGTCATTCCTTGTTTCCCAATAATATTCTATTTTCTTCCTTGAAAAGCTTTCTACAACCTCTGGGTCAAACAAGACACATAGCATATCCCTAATAGCTTTAGTATTGATGATAACTTTCAGCTCTTTTCCTTGAATGATACCGTCATGCAGATCAAAATTCAATGCACAAGCATCCACCAATTTAGTGCATGGATGCACCAAGGGTACCATATATTGTGGGAGAATGCAATGCCATAGCCAAACACCTTGATATTTAAAATATATCCTTCATTTTCTTTTGCATCCTCATAAAATCACCTTTGTAGAGGCCCTTGAGGTTTGTATGTAGTTTAAGGTCATGGATATCATCAATGAAATCTAAGACCAGAGTTGAGTCTGTGTGATTTTCTGCTTTAGGAACGAGGTGTTTGTGAATACTGTCTTAGGCAGTATTGGTGCCAAGGAGTAGGATTTGTTGCCAAATACTTCAACAAAGAAAGATGGAGTGGATGCTTCTTTAGCACCAATGCTAGAGGATGTCCCTTCACCTTCCATTACTTCAAATTTCCTAGAAATTGTTAGTTAATTTCTTAGTTTCACTACTTTTGCACTGTAAACTCTCAACTTCACCAAAATTTGCACTTAGAAAAATTCTCTGTAACTAGTTTCTTTCTCACTCTATGCTCTGCTCCAATTTTTATTCGCCCTTAGGATAAATATAAATGAGTGGAATAATTAGATATTTAAATTTCTACTAGAGATCTCACTCATGTGAATTAACTGCCTCCTTTTTGGGAAACACCAACCTCTTGATTAAAAACTCATAACATTGACCTTTTGAGAAATACATCATTAAGAAAATGTGTTGCATTAAAAATGACCACAAGAAGGGTGAATTAAGGGTCTTTCTCATGATTTTGTCAAGAAGGATGTGTTGGGGTGGCAAGACACAACAAAAAGTTGAATGACTTACACACACTACCTCCTAAATAAATTACTCAAGGACTTTGAACCCAACCTCATATAATTTTTCCATGTTAGATTCCCCACTTGATAAGTTTTTCATATCACCATACAAGAAAGCATCTAATTTCACTTGTGTGGCTCTTTCCTAAATTTTATATAAATTGGTTTTGACCTTAATGCATAAATCATTCCAAGCTTAAATCAAGCTTGTTTATACTATAATTAGGTGATCATGGATACTCCCATAAGGCTAGTTAGCAAGAAGTTACAACTAGATTTTTAGGAGAAGTGTCAGACTAGAGGTTGAAGAAAATGACCAAGATGAAGCATCATTTGGTCAGAGTTGTTTTTAAGTGGGTGTTGGGGGAGGACTTCCTTTCTGAAGCTAATCGATATAGAGTAAATATCAATATTGTATCTAGATTTGTAGTGTCCCTCTTTGACCTGAATGAGTCAAAGTATCACATTATAGAGCTCACTAGAGCTCTTTTTAGCAATGATTATCTGGCAGGGTTGGAAGAGATCATATATGTAGCGGTTCCAGGACTAGGAATCCCCACTACAATAGACTTGATATGATTCATCGATGATGGTGAGGGTTTTGTGGCTCCCTTTTCTTTTTGGTTTTCAAACAACCATGGTGGAGCAACACCATGAGAAGTCAGCCCCTGCCTATGCCTTTTTGCTAAAATTGATGGAAGTAGAGACCATCAATGATGTCGAGTGGTACATGAGTTTTCAAGACCTCATGTACCCTCCTCAACCTATGATAGGTGAAAATCTTGGCGAAGCATAACTACTCAAAAACATTCTCTTTTTTATATTTTGTTTTCTTCCTTTTGACTGTGTAAACATAAGCCTAAGTGCCTAATACTTTACTATAAATGATTTTCAAATGTAAATGAATATATCCTTTTGTATTTTGTGTGTAAGTATGGAAAAATTTTGCACCTTACAATTTTTACATTTGATGCAAAATTTACAAAATTCACATAATTTACAAAGAAAAGTCTCATAAGAGACGAGAAATCAATTAAAAAACTTTAAATGGGTCCCATTGACCAAAATCGCAAGGGTGTTTCCTTCTAAGTATTCTAACTCAAAAAGAGTTATTTTGTTTGCATTTAGCAATGCAGAACAATCCCTCCCATAAAGTATCAAATTTTGCATGTTGAACGAGCTTAGTGGCATGCTTGTTGTATTTTACAACCAAGTCACCTTCTCTAAATCTAGGGTCAGACACATTCTTGTCAAACCATTTTTTAACCACCTAATGGCGGTTTGTCATAGCATCATATTATTTCTCTCGAGACTTGAATTCTACCAACCTAACCTTTGTGCTCCCATTCTCCTCAACTTCTAAGGACTTAAGCAATTATAGCATTAGGATCTCCATAGAGATGGGTAGCACTACATCCTTTTCATAGACCAATTCATATGGTGAGGCTATCAAAACTTTCTTTAGAGTAATTCGATCGATCCATAATGTTTCCAGGTAAGTTCCTAATGTCACTCTTTCTAGTGATCTGCAACTATCCAATTGATTAATCAGATTAGATTTTTGTTTGTGGATATTGTGAGTCCATTCCCTTGCAGATAGTAGTTCGATGTAGTCTTAAGCTCCATGCTTTAATATGAATTTAGAAATATTTAATCCTACAAAGGCTTGCACATTATCACAAATGATGGTTTTGGGAGATCCAAACCTTGCCACTAATTCTTCAAGGAAATTCAAAATTTCATTTTCAGTGGCATTCTTTAATGGTACTTCTTATGTCCATCAAGTAAAATAAATGGATCTTAACCGCAATATATTATTTTACTTGAAAGGTGGTTCCAACATTTGATAAGGTGGTTCCAACATTTGATTAGCTGAAAGGCATATTGGCATATGGAAACATTCATCACTTAGTGGTAAACGTAGTTTTATGTTGGTCTTCTTCTTTGAATATTACTTGATTATATCTAAAGAAACCATCAAGCAAGGAAAACTTTTATGACCCTACCATAATTTAAAGAATCTATTCCATAGAAGGAAGATGATAGTGGTCTTTTAGAGATTCTCTATTTAAGTTCCTAAAATCCACACAAAGTTGAATGTCACCATTCTTCTTTCGAACATGGACCAAGTTGGATATCGAAGTAGAGTGTTTAATTGGATATATAATCGTAGACTCTATAATCTTTTTCAATTCTTGGGCCATGAGGGATTCTATTTTTGGATTGGTCTATATTTTCTTCTGGTGGATTGGTTTAGCTCCTTCAATTAGATCTATAGTGTGTTGGATCACACTAGGATCATAACCCTTTAGGTCATCATAGGTCCAAGCCATGACCTTGTCATACTTATTGTAGAAGGATATTAACCTTTCTTTGTCCCTTTGAGGAACATATTTTCTAATTTTTAGTTTCCTATTGCCTCTGACATCCAAATCAAAGTAATCATGTTTATTTGCAACAAACTTTCTTTTGTCATTTATGACATCATCAGAATTAAAAAGATTATCTAGATTGATTAAACCCTTCGAAAGCTTATTGGTTCTAAGTTGGATAATTTGATCTTCATAAGCCTCTTTAATTTTGGGTTGTTGTTCTATAAATTTACCAAAAAATTGAATAAGCATGGCAATCTAGGCATCACTCTCAAATACTTTCTAGTTTTGATTGTTACCAGGAATAAAGGGTCTCACAATCACCTGCACTGCATTCTTGTTTAATAACAGGTTTGTCACTAGGTAAAAATAAGAATTGAGCATGGCCATTCTATTTTTTACAACATTTTGAGATCTTGAAATCACTTGGATATTGAAGGCTTCAAATCCTTCGATTATGTCCCATGCTCTCTGGGGATAGGATCACATCTACATATTTTTTGTAGTTGATAGTCCTCTAACTTGTTTAATCACCAATTCTAAATCTTCAAAGACCTTCAGCTTCTTGATTCTCATGCATTTTGTAAGACTCAAACCATGGACTAGGCCTTCATACTCAAATTCATTATTTTTGCAAGAAAATTAGAACCGGAAGGCTTTGAGAGTCTCCGCTCCAAGAGGGGACATTAAGTGAATGCTTGCTCTTGAACTTGCCCTACATCTTGCACCAAAAGGTGCAATTTCCATAGACCCGGTTCATCATCTAGGCTTTCATGTTAGACCTCTTGAATTTTAGTCACCCAAGGGATGATTTGATTCTCATCATATATCACATAAGTCCCCAAACTAGTAGCATGGAAATTTCCAAAAGGATCACTCTCCATGAATTGATTCAAAAGGATATCTTCCTCAACACTTCTATTTCCAATTACTTCTTCATCCTTTAACATCTTTACAAAATACATCTCATTTCGGGTGAAGGAAGTGTGGTTTGTCTCAAAATTCATCAAGGCTTCATCTACTATGTGCTTAGGGTGTAAAGGTTTTGACTACACTTTCATTTTAGCTCCATGCTTTGTCCTTAAGATGAGGTGTGACAACTAAAGATATCCTTTGATCTTAGCTATGAAATCTTGCAACAAGCATAACCCAAAGATAGGGGATATCTACTACCACCACTTCCTAAAGAACGATGATGCTAGGACAAGAATATAAGGTCAATGGAAGCTTCTTAATCAGGCCTACGATTGTGACTTTCTTCCCATCGAACAACATAACTCCCCTTTCTAGGGGTTGTATTTTAGTTTCAAAGCATCAGTAATTTTCTTGGGAATGACAGTGATACCAGCACTAAAATCAATCATGGAATTATACAATAACTTATCTCCTACAATCAAATTCAAAAAGAAAGGAGTGGGTTTTGGTTTCCCTACCTCTTCCTTTGGAGCCTCTTCTTCGGTATTCATGAATGTCATAGCTTGCTATCCTTATAGTGTAGTAGTTGGTCCTTTACTCTTTGTCTCAGTGTTTTTTGGAGTTATCCCATCCTGTGTTGATATTTCACAACCTTATAAAGCCTCCAACAATAGAGTATTTTTCTTTGAGATAGCTAGAATGTCTGATAGAAACAAATTCAGAGCCTTCAATTATTTGACTATGTTAATTGATTTAAGCACCGATATCTTTGACTTGTAGGAGAATGCTTATTTTCACCTTGGAAAGGGTTGAACCATTGTGGATGAACCAAAAATCTTCTCCACAGCTACTTTAGGCTAATATGCTTGAGATACAAGGTCTTTGATGAACCTCTTCTTAGAGAGGGTGTTATAGTCTGACTAGACTTGTGGAGTCCTTGAAGTTGAAGCCACATTAGCAAAAAATTTCTCTTCATCCTCCATCCAAGAGAAGAGCGCATGATCTAGGACAATCTCTACCTCTTTCTATAGAGACATACCTTGCATTTGAGCATTAAGCATACCACTCTCCACTCTAGGAGACTGGTAAGAGTATACTCCTACATCCAACAAGATGCCCTAGCTTCTCTACTATACCACTTTTTTTCTAGAGATTACCTCTCAAAAAATTATGAGGCATGTGTGCATCATTACAAGGGAAATACCAAGTGTTTGTGGCATCTACCAAATTTTTCTAGCAAATGACCAAGTTTATGTTGCAATTAGACGGTACAGTTTGTAGCAGAGTGTGAAACGAAACAATTTGGTTCAATGGCTACAATTGGTTATTTACTCTAGCACCTCCTTGATACTAATTGTGTTGAAAAGGCGACCTTTCTCATTGATAGCCCTGAAAGGGGGGCCTCAGTGGTGTTCTTTGTTGATGCTTTATATTGATAATCTCATTGGAGAAGTTCTATAATAGGTTCTTCATGTCATTTACATCCACAGCTAATGAAGAGGAAGTGGAGGTGATTTTTTGTGCATTAGGATACACATACATAGAAGGTGAAGGTGCAACAGAAGTGCTAGAAGTGGCTTCTTACGATTAAGTTGATTTTTCTAAGGACATTGGCATAGGTCATCTAGATGATAGTTTTCCAACATTAATCAAGTTATTTTCAGCTCTCAACACTAAATCATATGCATTCAACAGATTGCTACCCTTGAGCAATTAGATCATGACCACAATGTGATAGTTGAAAGCCTTCAAATAAAAAAACAAATTCCATTTATGTGGATGAATGAGTAGTAACAAAGATCCTTTGCTAGGCCTTGTGAAATTTTGTATTAAATCCATGATGGCCTCTTGTGACAAGGAGGAGTGATCTCCTTTTTCTAAAATGCACTCAAAAAATTGGTCTCTAATCTAATCCCATGTACCAATAGAGTTAGGAAATAAAGATCTGTAACAATCCTAAGCATTGGCTTTGAAGGAGGCTACTAATAAATTGGGCACCACCTTTTTCACTGTGATATTGTGAATAGTGCATATGTCAACAATATCTTAAAGATGCTCTGTTGGTGTTTTGAAGTCTGCCCCAATAAACTTATGGAGCACTTTTAGAGCATTTGCAGGAATCAAATCCCATACCATAGGAGGAATAGGAGGAATGAGAGGGTTGCCACTACTCCAAGCTATAAAGTTTTTGGGATCCTAAGCAGCCATAGGAATTTGTGGTTGTGCTTGCTATGCAATAGGTTGGGTAGTTTTAGCACGAGCTACGATTACTAAGAGAGCTAATAATAAGCCTAGATTCCAGATTGTTTGTGATCTTGTAATTGGCCTATGGCTCATATATTTGCTTATAGTTAGAAATAAAATGGGTCCCACTATATGTGCCAAAAAAAGAACTATTGATCCTTAAAGATTACACTTCAAGAAATAGCTTTATGGAAATTTCAATGGATGGGGAACAAATTGCACTCCATTTGAAAACCTCCAAGATTTAAGAAGCTAGCTCTTCGTTCTTTTTTGAGGGAGGAAAGGGGAAGAAGAAATAAACATAATTAAATCTATCCTAAGGTGATGTGCCAAAGGTTTTAGAATATTTTGAATCTCATTCAAATAATAAAAAAACACAACACTCCTAAGAAACAAACACATAGTGCCACAAACACTTAATAGTTGAAAAGAGAATGAAATAATTAAGGCCTAGTAGACACAAAGTATAAAATTCAAATCCTTTTGCAAGAAGCACCCACTGAGGCTCACTTGAGTATGATATGCCTAGATTATTCTATTGACACTTAAAATCCTTTATAAATATTACTCACCAACAAGCATAATATGATAGCTAACCAAAAATAATTGCATAAAATGAAAGAGCACAAGACATGATTCTATTATTTGCAGTCTTATGCTAGAAACTATAAAATATAAAGCTCAAAAAGATCAGTTGTTAATATCTATTCCCAAATGACATGGAGCATTGAGCTAAAATACACAAAAATAAAATACACAGCAGAGGAAAACTAGGCACAATCTAATATGTTCTATGTTTTATTGATTGATTGGAAAGATACAAAAATGATAAGGTCTAAAAAATATGATTTTTCTTGAATGATTCTCTCAGTAATCTCATTTATGAAGATGGTGAATAATAAATTTCAAAGATTGTGAACCTTTTTTACAAAGTACTTGTAGGCTTATATAGAGCAACCTCCTCAAGATTAAGAAATGAAAACACAACTAAAAATATTCCCTCCATAACTTGTTGCCTATAGATCATCATCATGGTGATCATTACAACCACTTAGACAAACATTGTGCTCCTGATTGCACAGTTGTACTAACACTTGGACTATCAATGATTTATATTGTAACTGCTTAGACAAGTGGGATTTAAGAGACAATGGTGTCCACACTCTCTAGTTCTAACACGGTGCCTTCAAATACTCCTTTGCCTTTAGAATAACCAATAGTGTTATTTTAATACTTTTTTGAGATCAAAATATGCTTGGGATTTTTCCTGATTGACAAGTGGCACCCTTTGACACCCCACAACTTCCTTTTGCTTTTCCCTTTTAAGAAATCCTCACCCTAAACATGTGGCATAAAAATAGAGTTTGTTGAGGCTTTTCTTTCACCAACCTTCAAGAAATTTTGTGGTGTCAACACGTGGTGGTTTCCACTTTTGAACACCTTAATGAATAAAAGGTCATGATCTTGCTAGAAACTGTGCCATGCTGACATGTGGCACACTCTAATGAGTCGATATGTAAATAATATATTAAGGTTTGTGGCTACTTAGAAACAAATTGAAATCAAAAGGAAAGGTTGTGAGGCATCACAAAACATGAATAAATTGCAAGGTAAAGAATTTGGCCTCGAACTGTAGGAGATTAATCTACAGTCTTGGCAACTTTTGAGGGGCCTCTTCCTGCATCTGGTTCTGCATCAAAAATGAAAGGAAAAAAGAGAAACATGTGGCCTTATATCTTAGCAAGCCTGGATTGTAGAGGTACCCAATTTTCCCTTGAGGGTTGTACCTATGCTTGCAAATCCTCTAATGCCTAATCCAAATCGATTATATCTTTGAAAGAGATATCACTCAAGGTTTTCAGTGTAGACTCCATATGAAAATTAAGTTGCACCAGAGGATGCAAAATCTTCTTAACCTCTATGGAACTCGATTATTGACTTGTGGCCTAAAAGACCAACTGATCCCATTGTTTACTTTCCAATAATTGTCTGATTTGGTCTTTAGTCAAACTGTTCAATCCAACAAAAAAGGGGATGAAAGTCCCAATTGGACTAACCCCTCAAAATGTCCTCTCATTTATTTGACCTTGAGCTCCAAGGCTCGGTGGCACTCCTTACCCCTTTAGGATGCCTTATTGCAATTAATGAACTCATTAGCATTCTTTGTGACTGCTCTTTTGTCTCTAATCCTCATAGCTACTAAGGAATCATTGATTGCCTTGTATAGCTTCCCTATTAACAACTCTGACTCTATTACCCTGGGAGTGATAGAATGCAAAATTTGTTCAGCAATAGGGTTGACCCTTACACTTAATTCTTGTGCATCCGCCATGAAATTTAGGGTCAATTATAGACATGTTACTACATCCCTTATTCTCTCCTAGTAAGATATATATAACTATTGTAAAAGAGTACTAAAAATCAATTAATGATATCAGAGGAGAATGGGGGACCGCAAGAATCAGAGTTTTGCTTTTGCCACTAACAGTTATTTTTCAAAATTTTATGATTGTTTTGTGATTTCCACAGGTTTTCATGGTGCAAATCGGGGTCAAAGGAGGGAAATTTTTCATTCCAATGGTACAAATTTCAATAGATCAGGTTGTGCTTCTTCAGAAAATTCATTTTATTCAACAAAGCAATGATTCCCTAGTCCAATTAAGGGTTCTGAGTGTTCTATGTGTTTTCCTAGTAGTGTTTTTCATAATGGGTGCTAGATTTTTGTTCATACAAATTCCCAACCTTTCTCCCGATCCAAGAAATCATTGAATAGGGAACCACAACCTCCTTTCAACATTTGTGCCTCTAAAGCTGATGTCAGGGAGAATTCTTTAAGCTCTCATTCTTGGGTTGAGATGGTTTCTAATTGGCATATTCTTGCAACTTTTCCAAACAATGTCCCAATCAAACCTAGAGTTTCCTTCAATCCAAATCTAGAGATTCGTCATATTCACAATGAAGAACAAGAGGGCTCTTGGTTTCATTCTGGTTATGTTACTCCTGAGGATGGATCTCTTGCATCATTTCTAAATAATATGGCTAGGAAGCATAAATATTGTTATCGGATTCTCAATTTGCAGCTGAAAAATGCTCGAAGGAGTAAGCTCAATCAAATGCCATCTTTTGTCCCTAGACATTGTCCTAACAATTTTTCCTTCAAGAAAAATGTGCAAAGGTGGAGAAAAAGTGGGTTTGTAAAGAGCCTATGATCAAGGGTCCTGCTCAACCTACGGTGTCTAAATATTTTGTTACATTTCCACAGGCATTGTTGCAACCTCAAACTCAGGATCTACAAACCCTTGCTCTTATTGGTAAGTTCTAGAACTTCACTCCTAAAATAGATCTTTTACAACAATGGATTTTTGATGAATGGGAGGGGTCTACTCAAGTGTTTTATCTTGATAAGGGAGAGGGGTTTTTTGTAGTTCTTTTTAAATATAAGGAAGCTAGGAATTTTTTTCACTCTACCAAATCTTGGTTTTGTGAGGGACATAGTCTTTACACTCTTCCATGGTTTCCAAATTTCAACCCTTCCCTTAATACAATAAATTTTATTCCCTTTTGGGTCCAGTTGCAAGGCCTCCCTTTGGAATATAGAGAAACAAGTCTTATTGAAATTCTGGGAAATCATTTAGGAATTTTTCTCTGTCAATACCTAGATTTCTTTTCTATTCCTTCACGTCTAGTAAGGGTTTGTGTTCTTCTGGATGTTTCTAAAACCATCCTTTCGTAGTTGTTAATAAATTCAAAGAATGGGGTTTGGAAACAACCAATTGTTATTGAACACCCAAAGGAAATTTTTTCTCATTTTCATTTCCCAGTGCATCCACTTGTTTCTTGCAAAAGGGTTAATGGTGGGTATTCAAAAGAAGTATCATGTACCGACCTAGACTTGGCTCCTAAATATTTTGCACCAATAGAAATCACAAAATCTATTTCTTTGGTTGTTAAGAGTACTTCTTGTAATAATGATGGTATGGTTCAAGGTTCAATCTCGTCACTAAAGGATCATCAATCTACAGTTTTAGTTGGAGGGTCTCTAATTACAATGGGTAATTTAGAATAGAAAGTGCACAAATTGGTTTGTTCAAAGCATATAGAACTTGGCTTAAAAAATCATGGTAATTTTGTTTTGTCAAATTCTAGCAAAGGTTCTGATGATTCTATTTTTTTCTCTGATTTTCCCCTTATGAAAAATCATGTAGTTACCGTTACATTCTCAAAAGAATGTATGAGCACATATCAATTTGTTCTTAATGATTTTCATAGTTCGTTATATCTCTATTCACCTAACTTGCACTATGTCACAATGCAAGAAATTCATCATATAGCTAGGCTCATTATTTTTAGGGGTTTTGTGCCTGCTTGTGAGAATAATGATATGCCCATTCAACTTCAAATGGATAGTCAAATCTTGAGGCTAGGGGCTCTTTATAAGGTTTTAAATGATAATGGCATTGACCATTCAAATTCTAATAAGGATATGGAAAGTTTTGTTGCTAAATCATTATTTTTAGTTGCGGATCAAATGATTGATGAAATTTCATCAAAAGTGTTGGGAGAGGAAGGAATTTTTGAAATTCCACAAAATTTATCCATATTGCAGTCTCCTTTGTCACCTACAACTAACCAAAGAGAGGAAGGAATTTTTGAAACTCCACAAACTTTATCCATATTGTAGACTCCTTTGTCACCTACTACTAACAAAAAGACTTGTAAAAAGGGGTAGAAAATCATTGGCTACTAAATTATAGGAGGAAATTGAGGCTGGTACATTGTCTACTTTGAATGTTACATTAGCTAGGTTTGACAAACAAAAAAGACCAAGGAGAGCATGTTGCTCTCCCAAGGTGTAATGCACATAATTTCTTGGAATGTTAGAGGCATTAATGCCTTTGATAAGAGAGCTCAAATCAAGCATCAATTGGATGCTTGTGGAGTAGATGTGGTTATTCTTCAAGAAAAAAAAACTTCTACTGAAAATTTTGATAGTATGTGTAAAAAATGTTCTAAATGGAAACTCATTCATTTCCCAGTGCAAGGTGCTTCAGGAGGTCTTTTAACTTTATGGAATACTAAAACCGTCTTCATTGACAATGTAACAAATGAAAGAAATTGGCAGCTTATGCAAATTAAACATTATGACCTTTCTTTCTGGTTAATTAATGTTTATGGTCCAACAAGTACTGTTGCTAAGAAATTTCATTGGGATAAATTAGAGAAAATCATGGACCACTTGGGTCAAGAAAAAAATATCATTGCAGGTGATTTTAATGCAATTGTTTCCCTAGCTGAAAAATAAGGTGGCATATATCCACCATCAGTAGTAATGAAAGACTTTCAAATTTTCATAAAAGATAATGCATTAGTAGATATAATGCCAAAAAATGGGAAGTTTACATGGACAAACAAACAAAAAGATTTTCTCTAGATAGCAGAAAGATTAGATAGGTTTCTTGTTTCTCCAAATTGGTTGGCTATTGATTTTGTCTTGTCTTCTAAAATTCTAACTGTTATTTTTATGATCAGATTAAGAACACCGAACATTAATTCAAAATTAACTCAATAACATAGTAGATACCCTGGGAAAACCCTCCACTTGAGGGAGAAAAAATTAACAACAATATATCACTTATATATTGATTAACAATGAAGTCTCTTTTACAATAGAGGCCGCTATGAAGGCCTATCGTATGCACTCCAATATGATACAATAGAATAATAGATTGTGAAAATCTAAAGATAACCTCAGCCAACAATATGTCAATCTCCTCTTCAATGATGAACTCGACCTGCCTTATAGAGAATTCGCACACAATGAATGATATCAAACTTAACTTGAATGATGAACAATGAGAATGCTATCAAATATATATACAATCTGGAGGAGAGGTCATGACTTTACAAATCATCATGTCGGCCAACATAGCATCTCAACAAGAAGGCATCTCCCTTGAAATTCGTGCCTCTTGAAACAAGGTTGGTCTTAATAAAAAACACACCTCTTCATTATAATTTGTTTTCTTAACAAATAGATGTATCTTTTCAATCGAAGTGCCTCTTGAAGTCTTCATAAATTAAATAGCCTGGTGCTATAATTTAATTTATTGCAATTAAGGAAATCACTAGAAGAAGCAACTTGTCGCTACTTGTAACATCAACACTCCCTCTCAACTAGGGATGATACTTCCAACTGCACAAGACATATCACCTCATCTTGATGACTACCACAATGTCTTCATCCATATGTGAAAAAGAAGAATATCACCTCATCATGATATTAGATATCACCTCAACATGATATCAACCATAATGGCTACAACCATGTATGGTATGTACAAGTGTTCATCACTTGCATGATGTTGTCACCTCAACATGGCTTTCACCATGGCTCTCCCAGAGGGTGAAACACAAGTACAAGAAAATCATCACAGACTCTCTCATGTGATGTTGTCATGGAGTCACACACATGACATCCACCATGGCTCGCTCAAAGGGTGGAATCAAGGTATTACACCTCAAACTTCTCTCACAGAGAAGAACTCATTAATCAAGGGATTTCACCTCAAACTTCTCTCACAAAGAACTCATTACCAAGGGATTTCACCTCGAACTTATTTCACAGAGAAGAACTCATTACAAGCTATCACTAATACTGAGACTCTTTCTTAGTTAAGGTTGGATTCTCCACCATACCAAGCTTATCTCAAAAGTACACAAACTTTATTTTGGAGAGAGGCTTGGTGATAATGTGTGTCGTCTTCTTATCAGTGTTGATATATTTCAACTATATAGCCTTTCTCAATACCATATCTCTAATATAGTGTTATTTGATCTCAACATGCTTGGTTCTATCATGGAACACAGGATTGAGAGAAAGCTTCACAAATCTTTGGTTATCACAATGAATGATAGTAGGCTCCATTGATTGTCTAGACAATCCTGCAAGGAGCTTACAAAGCCACACTACTTCCCAAGCTTCTATACATGTTGCAATATACTCTGTCTCTATTGTACTCAAAGATACAAATGACTGCTTCCTGCTACACTAGGAAATCATAGCAAATCCCAAAATGAAGCAACATCTAGAGGTGCTCTTCCAATCAGTGACACACCCTGCCCAATCAAAATCAGTAAAGCCATGCAACTTCAAATCCACACCTAAAGAATATCTCAATCCATATCCAACTGTGCCATGCAAGTATCTCAAGATATGCATGTATCTGTCTTGGTTCACACATGAACTGGCTAAGTGCACTCACAACATAACAAATATTTGGTCTAGTGTTAACTAGATACATCAAGGAACCAATCAATTGTTTGTACATCATAGGATCCACCAAGTCTGAACTAGCTACAGCCTCTTTCAATTTATGCAAGTTGGTCTCCATAGGTGTAGACATGGATTTGCAATCCATCATACCAAACCTCTTAAGTATATCAATGGTGTACTTCCCTTGACTTAGGATCATCTCATCTGGCTTCTACCAAACTTCTAATCCAAGGAAATAATGCATGAGCCCAAGGTCCTTCATCTCAAACTCAAAATCCAACTCCTTACATTTGATGATTAAGTGCTCTTCTCCAGTAAGGATCAAATCATCAACACACAAAACTAAAATCAATGCATCACCATTAATTACCTTGAAGTAAATATTAGAGTCAGCATCATTCTTCAAGAAGCACAAGCTTGACAAGTAATGATCAATTCTTTTGTACCATGCATGAGGAGCCTGCTTAAGACCATACAAGGCCTTCTTCAACCTGTAAATATGAGACTCCTTCCCATGTACCTCAAAACCATCAAGTTGCTTGATATAAAATTATTCCCCGATCACACCATTTAGAAAAGTTGTCTTCACATCCATTTAATGAATCTTCCATCCTCTAGATGCAACAATGGCAATAATGGTTTTGACAAAAGTGTAGTGAGCAACAGTCCAGAAAATGTTTCTTCATAATCGACTCCCTCTTTCTGTGAAAACCCTCTAGCTATGAATCTTGCCTTGTACTTCACAATGCTCCTATCAGCTACATGTTTGATCTTAAAGATCCATTTTGAAGATACCACATATTTTCCTTCAGGAATATCATTCTTGAGAATTGATTGGTACTCCTCTGACATAGCATCTTTCCAAACCTGTTGACTAGAAGCTTCCTCCACACTAGTAGGCTCAGACTCAATAATTTGACTCATCAAGGCAACATAACTGGAGAACTTATGTGGCCTTTTAATTTCTCTGAATGTACCTCTAGGAGCTACAAACCTTTCAGCCTCTTGCATAGTTTTTCTGGTCCACAAAGGTATTTTTCTCTTGATTACAATGTTGGTAGGCCATCAATAGGTTCCAAGGGTTCAATAGGATCAATGTCTTCCTTTGGTTCTGGAGTCTCCCTCTGAATCTCAAGAGTATGGTCAACTTCCATATCCTAAGGAGACTCATCATTTTCAATTTCCACATGAGTTCCCTTGGATCTTCTGAATGCAACATCTTTCTTGAATGTGACATCCCTACTTATCTCGATCAACTTCTGACCTGGAATGTATATCCTATAGGATTTTGATGTCTCACTATAGCCCACAAATATTCCCTTCTTTCCAAAAGGCTCCAACTTTTATCTCTTTTCCTTTGGAACATGAACATAGATAGGACATCCAAAGATCCTTCAATGACTAACCTCTGGCTTATTTCCTATAAAGGATTCTTCAGGAGTCATATTCTCTAATACTTTGTGAGGACTTCTATTCTGAACATATACTACAGTCCTAGAAGCTTCTTCCCATAAGAAGGTTTGCAAATCCTAGTCATGGATCATGGATTTTGTTGCTTCCATGATCATCCTGTTCATTCTCTCTACAACACCATTCTTTTGAGGATTATAGGGAACACAAAACTCCCTCTTAATCCCTGCATCAACACAAAAATTATGGAAGTTTCCAGAGGTATATTCTTCTCCATTATCAGATATAAGGACTTTGATTCTTTTACCAGAAAGATTCTCTACTTGAGCTTTGAACTCCTTGAATCTTTCTAACACTTCCCCAGACTCTTTAGTTTTCAAAAAAAAAATCCAATACTTTCTAGAGTGGTCATCAATAAAAAGAACATAATACAAGAAACCACTTGAAGAAGGAACAAACATAGGTCCACATAAATCAGAATGAATAATGTGTAAAATACACTTAGATCTACTTTCTCTACTATGGAATGGAGGTTTTGTATTCTTACTTATTGTACAACCTTTACAAGTTCCTTCATGCTCTTGATTGAACTTAGGAAGACCCGTAACCATCTTCTCCATGATAGGTAAGGCTCAGAAGTGCAGGTGAGCCAATATTTGATGCCAAAGATCACATAAGCTTGAAGAATCATGAACTAATGCCTGAAATGGATGCGTGCATAGCCTATAAAGGTTTTCATGTCTAATACCAATTACTTGAGCATCCTTGAAACTAGAATTCTCCATCCACACAAGTACTTTTCCTTTGGAGAAGGCAACTTGATATCCTTTATCTTCTAGAGCTGAAATGGAGATAAGATTACGCTTGATTCCTAGAACATAAAGGACATTACTTAACTGTATTGTAATGTCGGAAACCAAATGGAGAGTAGAGGTCCCAATCCCTTTCATGGAGTAGCTAGCATCATCTCCAATAATGACTTGTTTGGAAGAATCTCTCTCCACCAAGCGTGATAAGTTCTCCTTAAAACCAATGATATGTTGAGAAGCACCACTGTCGATCAGCCAAGTGTTGGTGTCTGAAGGTGCATTGCTTGACAATGTCGAATAGAACAAATATTCACATGAATCCTTCTATGGAGAAGCATCATCAACATTTTCAATGGTAGCTTGTTGCTTAGGTCTAGATGGAAAATGCTTAGCAAAGTGGCCAAACTTATCACACCTAAAGTATTGGATCTTGGACAAGTCTCTCTTCTTCTTGAATGTGGGAGCATCATCATTTCCCTTATCTCAATTCCTCTTGAAGAATCCTTTATTTCCATCTTTCCCTTTCTTCTTCAAAGCATGGGAGGTGAGAACATGAATATCTTCATTCTTTGAAATTTGACCAACACCTCTAGCCACCAACCTTGACTCCTCTTGAATGCAGTAGGCCCTCAAACGATCAAACATAGGAAGTTTTGATCTTGCACTAATTCCTTGAATGTAGGACTCCCATAATAAAGGAAGACCATTGAGAGCAAGCATGGTCAAGTCCTTATTATCAATCACATGACCAATTGTAGAGAGCTGATCTCTCAATTCTGAAATCCTAATAAAATAGGCAATCACTATTTCTCCTTTTTCCATCTTCACATGGTGTAGTTGTTGCTTCAGTGAAAGTGTCTGACTGGTGTTGTTGATTTCATACATCTCCTCCAATATTTTGAACATGTCTCTTGTTGTCTTCAACTTAGAGACAATAGGAATGATATGGTCCTTAACAAAATCAACCAACATCTTCTTTTCCTTGATGTCTTTCTTCCTCCACTACAACTTCTCTTCTTCCTCTTCTGGTTCAGGAACTTTGGTCTCTACAAACTCAACTAGATCATTCTCTTCCAAGGTGAGCATGATTCTAAACCTCCATGATGTGTAGTTGGATGCTCCCTCGAGTCTATCCTCAATCTTAAGACCATTCACCATCTTGACTAAGGTAGGGATAGACAAAGAAATATAAAGAAGAGAACAGAGTATCATTGTAAGAACAAATATAATCACAATCTTCTCAAACCTGCTCTAATACCATGTTATTTTTATGAGCAGATTAAGAAAATAGAAAATTAATTCAAAATTAACTCAAGAACACATCATATACCCTAGGAAAATCCTCCACTTGAGGGAGAAAAACCCAACAACAATATATCACTTATATATTGATTAACAATGAAGTCTCTTTTACAATAGAGGCTAATATGAAGGCCTATCACATGCACTCCAATCTGATACAATAGAATAACATATTGTGACAAACTAAAGATAATCTCACCCAACAATATGTTGATCTCCTCTTCAATGATGAACTCAAATTGCCTTATAGAGAATTCACACACAATGAATGATATTGAACTTAACTTGAATGATGAACAATGAGAATGCTATTGAATATATATACAATCTGGAGGAGAGGTCATGACTTTACAAATCATCATGTTGGCTAGCATAGCATCTCAATAAGAAGACGCCTCCCTTGAAATTTGCACCTCTTGAAAGAAGGTCGGCCTTAATAAAAAATTGCACCTCTTCATTATAATTTGTTTGCTTAACAAATAGATGTATCTTTTCAATCGAAGTGCCTCTTGAAATCTTCATAAATTAAATAGCCTGGGGCTATAATTTAATTTATTGCAATTAAGGAAATCATTGGAAGAAGTAGCTCGTCGATGCTTGTAACATCAACACTAACATTCAATGCATCAGATCACTTTTCCATTTCTCCAAATCTTGCTCAAAATGCTTTACAGTCAAAGTGTAAATCTTCATTTAAATTTGAATCTATGTGGTTTCGTCATCCAAAATTTCTTCATCTACTCAAGCAATGGTGGTTATCAACACCCTTAAAGGTTCAATAATGTTTCAATTCTGGAAGAAATTAGAATATATGAAGCTACAAATTAAAGACTAGAATCTCTTAGTGTTCAAGAACATTTATGTGCAGAAGGATATGGTTTACAAGTAGCTGTCAGAAGTAAATAAAAAAATAATTTCTAAAGGTATGGATAATGAAGTTTTTGAAAAGCAAAAAAAATTGCAAGGAGAATGGTGTGAATTATTATTGAGGGAAGAATTTTATTGGTGTCAGAAATCTAGGGAGATTTGGCTTAAGGATGGTGATAGAAACAAAAAAAAAAATCATATCTAAGCTCAAATTAGGAGTGTTAATAATTCAATTTTTTCCATACATGATAATGAAATAGGAGTGTTACTTTCCAGGGAAGCTGATATCCAGAAAGAAGGGATTAAATGTTTTTCTCAATTGCTTTTAGCTAACCAAGCTTCTTCTTCAAACTCTAAAAGAGTTAGGGAATAAATTTTGGAATCGATTCCTGAATTGATTCAGAAAGAAGATAATGATAAACTCTTATCTCCTTTCACCTTAGAGGAAGTAAAGGTTGTTTTCTTTTCTTTATCAGCAGATAAAGCACTAGGTCCAGATGGTTTTTCTACTTTATTTTTTCAAAAATGTTGGGATTTCATTTCAATTGATCTTTTAAGAGAAATGGAGGAATCAAGAATGTATGGGGGAATGCTTAAGTAATTTAATGTCACGCATATTGAATTTTTTCCAAAAATAGATTCTCCAAAAACATTTTATGATTTCAGGCCTATATCTCTTTGTAATACAATTTACAAAATATTCACTAAGGCTATGTACTTAAGATTACATCTATTATGAAATAAGTTGCACAATAGAAGAATATGATATGAAATATGTTGCAAATACTTCATAATAACTGAGAATAACAAGCCACTTTGAGGGGGAAAACCTCCAAATATCTCTAATGAGAACACACTTCACAACTTGATGATGAAATAAGACTCACAACCTCCTATATATACCTATTTATGCCTGGGATACCACCTAGGCTGACTTAGACACACCTATATAAGTCTTAGGCTGACCTAAACAACTAAATAACAATATACTAATGATAATATGTCTTAATACAGAGTTAAGATAGCCACAAGCCAACTATTCATAACCCGATGTACTCTAATATTAAGGGCGTAGCATGCCCCCTTCTTTAAAGAAGCGTTATCCTCAATTCTAATCAAGTTTGGATTCTTTTGAATGAACTCCTCATCCTCCCATGTGGCCTCTTCATTTTGTAAATTCTTCCATTGGATGAGATACTCAGTGAGATTATATTCCTTAGCTTCTTTGTGTGTGTTTGATGAATGCACTCTAGTTCCAAAATGATTCTTCCTTCTTCATTGAGCTCTGGTAGTGTTGTTTGAGTTGGAATATTATTCCCAATTACCTTCTTCAAACAGGAAACATGAAAAACTGGATGTATCTTTGTTGTTGGTGGCAACTATAGCTTGTAGGCAACACTACCAATCTTTTGCATGATTTGGTATGGACCATAATACCTTGGAGACAACTTATTATTCTTTTTTTGTTGCTTTAGTGAGATTTCCTTATAAGGCTGCAATCTCAAGAAGAACCAATCCCCAACTTCAAAACTTCTTTCACTACGATGTTGGTTTGCTTGTTGTTTCATTCAATTTTTCACCATGGCTAAATTCTCCTTGAGTCCTAAAAGTACTTGTTGTTGATGAAGCAAGTGGTCCTCTACTTCCTAAACTCTTGGTGACAACTTTATTGATGATGTGATGGAAGGAGGATGATATCCATAAAGTGCCAAAAATGGAGACATTTTTTATGAGCTATGAAAAGAAGTGTTATACCACCATTCTACAAGTGGTAGCCAATCTACCCATTTAGACTGTTTCTTTGAAGTGAAAAAAAGTAGATATCCTTCCAAACACTTATTAACAACCTCAGTTTTCCCATCTGTTTGAGGGCAGTATGAAGAGCTATGAGCCAATTGAGTACCCAAACATGAGAATAAATATTTCCAAAAGTGACTAATGAAGATAGGATCATGATCATTAACAATAACCTTAGGTGTACCATGTAGCTTTTGGATATTCTCCAAAAATATTTTTCCACTACACTTGATGTAAAAGGATGTGATAATGCAATGAAATGTGCATATTTGGTGAGGCGATCAAATATTACCATGATGACATTATGACCTTTAGATTTGGGAAGCCCTATGATGAAGTCCATGGATACCTCTTCCCAACGCTGGCTAGGAATAGATAAGGGTTGCAAGAGACTGGGTGTCTTAATTGTCTCTCCTTTATTCCTTTGGCAAACCAAACATTCAGCCAAAAATTTTGAACATCACCTTTTAGAACTTCCCAAAAAAAATCTTGCTTGACTCAATGATATGTCTTCAAAAATCCTAAATGACCACCAACTAGAGACACATGCAGCTCTATGAGAATCTTGTGTTTAAGAGTGGAATTCTTGTAGAGATACAAATGATCTTTATACCAAAGAGTATCTTCCTTCCAACAAAACTTATCTGAACTACTATGATCACTTTTGAATTGTTCGATGAGATTACTTGTCACAACATCATTTTTCCACTCTGCTTTGGCTTCCTCCACTCAATTTTCTTGTACTATTGAAAGGGCACACAATGAGGCTTCATCTTTCTCATCCTTCCTTGAAAGTGCATCTGCTACAATATTTTCTTTCCCTTTCTTATATACAATCTCAAAGTCATATCCTAACATCTTAGTGACCCATTTTTGTTGCTCTTCAGAAAATAGTCTTTGTTCCAAAATATATATTAGGCTATCATGATCTGTCTTAACCTTGAAGTGTCTACCCAATAGATAAGGCCTCCATTGTTTAACTACATGAAGGATTGCTAGCATTTCCTTCCCATAAATAGGTTTTAGCTGATTCTTACCCTTTAATTGATGACTCTCAAAAGCAATTGGTTGACCTTCTTGCATGAGAACTGCTCCTATCCCATTTCTAGAAGCATCACATTCCACAATGAATTCCTTGGTGAATTCAGGAGTGGCAAGCACTGGAGTTGTACACATAGCCTCCTTCAATCTCTCAAATTAGCGGACTCATTCCAATGAAAATAATCCTTCTTCAATAGAGTGGTGAGGGGTGCTGCTATACGACCATAATTCTTTACAAATCTTCTATAGTACCCTATCAATCCCAAGAAACCCCTCAATTTCTTAATGGTTTTTGGAATAGGCCATTCCATAATAGCCTTAATTTTGTTAGGGTCCACCTTTACTCCTTCATGTGAAAATATGTGTCCCAAATACTCCACCTCCTTAAGACCAAAAGCACACTTGGATGGCTTAGCATAGAGTTGATGATCTTCAAGTATTTTTAATGCTTGATCCACACGTTGTAAATGTTCTTCCCAAGTATTATTGTAAATCAATATATCATCAAAGAATACTAACACAAACTTTCTCAAGAACTTCTTAAAAATGGAATTCATCAAACTTTGGAATGTAGATGGTGCATTGGTAAGACCGAATGGCATCACCAAAAATTCATAATGACCCTCATGATTCTGACATTTTTTCTTACAAATATCTTCCTCCTTAATCTGAATTTGGTGATAACCAGATCTAAAATCTAACTTGGTAAAATACATAGCTCCATTCAATTCATCTAGAAAATCATCAATGACTAGAATAGGAAACTTATCTTTAATGGTGTACATGTTGAGCACTCTATAATTTGGACACATGCACCAAGTATCATCCTTCTTACGTACCATCACCACAGGCGAGGAGTAAGCACTTTGGCTATGCCTGATAATTCTTGCCTCTAGCATCTCCTCCACAATTTTTTCTATCTCACTCTTTTGTATGTGTGGATACCTGTAAGGTCTGATGTTCAGTGGTTGGCACCCTGGAACTAACTGCATGGAATGATCATGATCCCTCTTAGGAGGAATTCCTTTAGGCATATCTCCAAGAACAACTAAGTGATGATCAATTATAGCTTGTAAATATGGATGAGTAGGAGCATTAGATTGAGAGACTTCTAATGAACATAGTTGGGCCACAAATCCATCCACTCCTTTCTTAAGAAAATTTTGCATTTGATGAGAGATTACCATTTGTGGGGTTTTTTCCTTCAACCCCCTTAGCTCTACTACCCTTCCTTATGATTGAAATCTCATGAATAGTTCTTGGAAGTTCATCTCAATCGTTCCCAATGTAGTAAGCCATTGTACTCCCAAAACAATATCTGCTACACCCATGGATATTGCATACATTGGGGTATCAAGTTGATAATCTCCCATGGATAATTTAATGCTATGATACTTCCCTGAACAACTAACTGTACCACCATTTGCAATCAAAATCTGAAACTCTAGAGCTAGATATATAAAAAAAATTAGATGAGTAGCTAACTTTTTGTTGATGAAATTATGAGTACTACCTGAGTCGATCGACATTGTTACCTTCTGCTTCTTTAAGAATCCTACCAGCTTGTGAGTTTGTGGAGCACTAAAACATGAGAGTGCATGACAAGAAATGATTGGTTGAGAATCATGTGATTCCTCATTTGACTCCCTTTCATCCTCTACTATGGGTTCCTCCTCTTCTTCCTCACTTGGACCTTCAATATAGAACAATTTATTTTCACTGCATTTATGTCCTCGACTATATTTGCTATCACAATTGAAACACAACCCTTTTTCTTTTTTCTCCTCAATTTTCTGTGGAGTCAACCTAGTAGGTTGTGTTGAATATCCTTTCTCTCTTGTCACATTAGCCCCTTGCTTCTTAGGAATCAAATACTTCTCTTCTTCCCTCTATGCTAAGATAAAAGACTCATTATGGAGCTAGGGCTAAAAATGTGTACCTCATGTTGAATGTGATCCTTGAGACCCCCCAAGAATAAATCATTCAAGTTTTCCTCCGTAATTGTATCCACTCTTAAGGATAGATTTTGGAATTGTTGAATATAATCCTTAACTAATCCTATTTGTTGAAGTTTAGCTAGTTGGCTAAAGAATTTGTCTGTCATGCTATTGCTATATTGTGCTTAGAGTTCCTCCCTAAAAATTGACCATGCGACAGTGAGCCCTTTTTCCTTCGATGAGTGCAAAGCCAATGATACCAAATGAATTGATCTAGTTCTAGATATAGGGAAGCCATCGCGGCCTTTTATCCATTTGGGATTTTGTGTACTTCAAAAAAATTCTCCATTTGGTTAATCCATGTTAGAGGATCCTTGCCATCAAACTTGCACATATCCACCTTTGGAAATAAATTCCTAGATCCCATAGGAGTACTAAAGCTTGTTTCAATGTTAGCTAACCTAGAGTTGTCACCTTGGTCACTTGAGAACTCCTTTCTTGGTTTAGAAATGTAGGTGCTTAACATGTTTTGTATGTCCGATATATCTCCTCTTAGGTCACACATATCCATATTTATTGAGGAAATGTATTCCTTGACCTTAATGATTTCCTCATTAGGAGTAATATCCTCTATTGTTACCCCATCCTTATTAGGAGTCTTCCCCGGAGTGACAACATTATTTTTGCCCCTTGTTGCAGACCTCGTCATGATGGGAACCACTAATTTTGAAATAAATCACACAAATGAAACTTAAATTCTCTAAAAAATTTACTGTAACTTACTAGGGCCAAAATTACTCACCTAGAAAAATCTCCAAGAAATAAGCAAATTTGTAGTGTGGAGAGTGATAATTGTGAAAAAATTAATTTTTCAATATCTTTCTTATTTTGACTCCAATTCCTCCAAATTTTTTACTGTAATATCCTTTAATATGTATTCAAAAACCCAATAAAAATTAGACTCCAATTTGACAATATGTGCGAGATATGCATATTCCAAAAAAAATGTGTAGAAACCCTAATTCTGCAATAATTCACTGAATTTTACTCCAATTCTTCCAAAATATGGATTGTAGCTTCTTTAGTATGTTCTTCAAAAAACCTTTAAAAATTAGAAAAAAAATCCCCAAAATCTAAAAGATATGCTCTTCCCAAAATTGCCTCCAAAATTGAGAAAAAAACCTTGCCTCTATAGTGCCAAGATCATGCTCTGATACCACTTGTTATGAAATAAGTTGCACAATAGAATAATATGATATGAAATATTCTGAAAATACTTGACAATAATTGAGAATAACAAGTCACTTTGAGGGGGAAAACTTCCAAATATCTCTAATGAGAACACACTTCACAACTTGATGATGAAATAAGACTCACAACCTCCTATATGTACCTATTTATGCCTAGGATATCACCTAGGCCAACTTAGACACACCTATATAAGTCTTAGGCTGACCTAAAAAACTAAATAAAAATATACTAATGATAATATGACTTAATAAAGAGTTAAGATAGCCACAAGCTGACTATTCATAACCCGATGTACACTAATATTAAGGGCGTAGCAACATCCTTTTATCTCCAGCCTCATTTCTGAAGAGCAATGTGGATTTGTGCTAGGAAGAGAGATGGTTGAAGGAAATTTAGTAGCACATGAATCACTTAATTATATTGCAACAAATAAGCTTTTGGCAATGGTTGTTAAACTTGATATGTTGAAAGCATATGATAGGGTCGATTGGTAGTTTCTCATTCAAGTTTTGAGAGAATTTAGTTTTAGTCATAAATGGTGCAAATGGGTGCTTTCTTGTCTATCTACTGAAAAGTTTTATGTGATTATAAATGGTTCACCAGTTGGATTTTTTTATCTCCACACAAGGTGTTTGACAAGGAGATCCTCTTTCACCTTTTTTATTCATCATTCTTGCAGAGGCATTGAGTAGATTTGTTTCCAAATGTTATGACCAAGGTTTGTTGCAAGGTATAGTCATTCCAAGTACAAATATTGCTATCACACACTCTTTATTTGCTGATGATACATTGCTTTTTGGAAAAATAGCACTAGGGGAAGCAAAGAAAATCAAAGTTGTGTTAGATATGTACACTCAAGCTTCTGGGCAAAAAATAAATAAAAGTAAATCTAAGATTTATCTTTTCAACACGAAGGCATCAATTTCAAGACATATTATAAAGATTCTTGGTTTTCAAGAAGCAGATTTGCCCAGTAAGTATTTGGGAATTCCTTTTTTATTGGGAAAAATAAAGTTTCTTATTGGCATAAAATAATTCAAAATTTTCAAGCAAAAATTAGTTCTTGGAAAGGAAGATGGTTGTCTTTGTCAGGCATAATTTTAATGGAAAAATCAATCTTATCCTCAATTCCTAATTATTTTATGTTTTTCCTAAAAGGTCCCAAATCAATTGTGGCACAAATTGAAAAACTGATTCAAAATTTCTTATGGTTTGGAAATATAGATAATACAAAGAAGGTGCCTTTAATATCCTTAGAAAATATTTGTATGGATAAGCTACAAGGAGGAGCAGGTCTACACAATATTGCATCAAGGAATTTCTCATTGGGTGCTAAGTTAGTTTGGAATATGTACACGCAACCAAATAAGAAATGGTGCAAGGTCATGCAAGCAAAATATTTAGATAATCTTAATCCTTCTAGAATTCTTACTGTGTTAAATCCTCCTTTAGGCTCACAAATGTAGAATTTTATAATTTCATGCAGGAAATATATAGTGTCACATCTAGCTTGGGAAGTTAATAATGGTGAGGAAGCCTTATTCTGGAAAGATTCCTAGAATGGCCTCCTTCCAATCAGTTCTATTCATGATTTTCAACATACTAAAAATATATTAACTTCTATGTGGGGCAATAAGGTTAAAGATTATATTGACCAGGTTGATATATCAGCTCACAGGGTAACTTGGAAGGATTTGTCAAGTTTCAATATTTCACATGCACATAAAGGGTTGTTAAAGAAAATCTTGGATAAAATATTAGTGTACCTTTCAAATCAAAATGATAAGTTAAAATGGGCATTTTCTAAATCAGGTCAATATTCAGTCATAGATGCTTATAAAACAATTTCACAAAATGATATGCAGATTGGATACCAAAGGGCTTACACATTTTGTTGGAATTCTATGGTTTTTCCTAAAGCAATTTTTTTTGCATGGCTTGTAATTAAGAACAAGATTTTGACAAGTGATAAATTATCCAAATTGGGAATTACAGTTTCATTTCAATGTGTATTATATGAGAAACATTATGAAGATATAAATCATCTCTTTGTAAATTGTGAGGTTGCTCAAGCATGCCGGTCTTTTGTTTTGAGAAAAATGAACTGGTGTACACCTTTATCAAACAAATTGTGGCATATTTTCTCAAGTTGGCCATGTTTATTTAACAAATCATTTTTTGCTTGCATCTAGAGAATTATTCTACGAATGGTTGTGTGGGTAGTATGGTGGGCCAAAAATAAATGTATATTTAGGAAAGAGAAATGTGTTGTTGAAAGCCTATTTGTTGGGTTAGAAAAATCTATATCTGAGGTGGTCAATAGTTGTGTGTATAGGGAAAAAAGAGTAGACTCTACATTTACAGATTGGTACTCAACATTGCTCCGTAAGTGGCCTCATATTTCTCTGCCATTCAAAGGAAGCAAACTCCAACTACCTCAGACCAAGGTAGATCAGGAAAAGGTAATTTGGAAACCTCCACCTCAAGGTTGGTATAAGTTAAATTTTCATGGATCTAGTAGAGGTAACCCAGGTGCAGTTGGTGCAAGGGTGGTCATTAGAGATCATAAGGGTAGATTTTTAATGGAAAAATCAATCAAGCTTTCAAATGTCACGAACAATGTAGTTGAAGCCACTGCAATTTTGTATGGATTAAAAAAGGAAAGTATGTTAAAAATTGCTAATTTACAGATTGAAGGAGACGCTCTAATAATATTGAATGCTTGTAAAGAACGAAAAAATCTCAATTGGCATCTTCAATATATTTTGAAGCAAGTATGGGCTTTACTGGACAAAATTAGCCTGTATCAAATTTTTTATATATATAGAGAAGGTAATGGACTAGAAGATTATTTGGAAAACCTTGGATCAGAACAAGGGGAAGGAATAATAATACATGTAATAGACTACAAAAACACAAATAAAAATATGAGTAATATCATAAGCAATGAAGGAGACTTGTAGGGGAATCACAATGAGCCTAGCTGGTGTATTGGGTGACAAGAAAACAAGAAACATGGAAAGGTGTCAAGACTCCAAGTATAGATTTATGCGGGGTATTACACATGTCAAAGGCTCTATTCTTTGAGAGAAAAGTTATTTTTGGTAAGCAAATCAACTCATTTCTTACGTGTAATCAATCAGTTGTCAAAGGCTCTTCTCTTCAAATCAAAGTGTCATTTGGGAAATGATTCAAATCATTCCTCACATGTAAGGAAAAGTAATGCAACTTATTTGAGAAACAATTGCTAAGTGGCAAAAGTACAGACATATGGGTTGTTTCAAGGAGAACAAATGTGTAGAGACAATAACACATATCAAACAACCAAGATACTTTGTTAAGTGAAGCAATTCATTCCTACTTAAAAATTAATTGCCAAGTGGCAAAAGTGTAGACATATGGGATGCATAAGGAAGAATGACTATAGTGTTACATTAACACATGTCAAATAGTAAAGGTAGACTAAGATAATCTTTCATAATCCTAGATCACATGTGTTAAGGTTTGGGTTAGCATACATGACATCAACTATGTACAATGGGAAACAAAACGTGTCATATTTTGTTAATATATGGGAGATAGGTTGTACACTGAGGTACCACTACCTTTAATGGTTATCTTGTGTGAAGTCTCTGCCATAAAGATGTATTTCAGGTGAATCAAGTGGAGCTAAGGTTCACAATGCTTTTTCCAAGGAACAAATTAAGGCATACAAAATATGCTTTTGAAGTACCTCTAATGGCAGTCACAAACTATGAGAAAATCTTCATGATCTAAGATTTGACCTCCTTTCAACTAATATTTTGTGTCATGTGTAGGCTACAGGTGTCAAAATATATGGTTCCTCACATTGTTTTAAAATGTGATCTGGGAGTGTGATTCAATCATACTTTGTATTGTTTTCTATGAAATGTCTCAGAATTATAAAGGAGGCATGTCTAAATTTAGAGAATGTCTATGTAGAAGTTATACATTACAAATTATGGTTTTAATTTAGTTAGCAACTATCCAAAGAGTTCCATGTAATAATTCCCTTGATATCAAAGTACATGTTGTAGAGGCTTTGATTAGATTCTTTCTAAAAGCCATTTTCAGTTCGGATATGGGAAATAAATTTTAGGGAATGTTGTTCAATTTTACAACAATGAAATGTTCTATGTGAAGGGCTTGGAGAATAGAGTTTATGAATTCACAGAATACTTCCAGTAGTGGTGATGTTAGAGTTCCAAAACTATTATGTGCAAAGTGTAGAAGGAGGAAAATGGAGTTCTATCCATGAAACTACAGAGTCTACATTCATGTCAACGAATGAGAGCTACCAATCTCAGAGGAAATAGGTGATGTTGAGCTTCAACTAGTTTTCAAAGGGCACTGCACAACATTTATCAAGCATATTAAGAGGTTTATTGGTGAAGAAATCTTGGAGCTAGAAGCAAAGAGGGTAATCTATGTATCTCAATTCCTTTTTGTGTTCATATCCAATTTATTGGAATTGCTTTAGGATGTAAGGCTTGTGGAAATGATAATTAATAAAGTTGTGAATGAGGAATTTTTTCCAAATGGTGTTCTCTCCAAAGCATGTCAAAGGTATGATCTATGGAAGGGATAGGGTTATGTTGGAGGCTTGTTTCCTAGGAACTTTTTATTGCATCGTACAAAATTTCCAAAGGAATTTGTAGCAATTAACAAATTGCTTTCTCAATGAAATTCTAGTCTCATGTTGAATGCACTTAGAAGGTATGTAGTTGAGTTCGATGTTGACTTAACAGAAAAAATAAAAGTCACTGTGTAGGCTATCATGGCACTCCTGGGTCATGTTCATGATCCTCCTTTTCCACCCCAAATTCATGAGTTGGGGGATGAGGATAGTATCTATATCCCATTTGACACTCATAATGCTCAAATGGTTGCAGAAGAACAAGGGCAACAGGTAGATATGCCTAGAGATTGAGGGTTTAACCTTAATGTTAGCCCTCAAATTCATCCTGAAGAAGACATTATGGTTGAAGAGCAGGGAGAAAATGAAAACCCTGTAATGATGGAGGAATAGGTTGTCGGATGGTGAACAAATTTTTGGATATTAAGAAAATGTTAAGTGAAGGTTTTTTGCTTGAAGATGGATAGAGTCAAATGGAGATGAATTTTGCTTGAAGAACAAATGTGCTAGATCAAGTTTTTGATAGAAGATGGAATGTGATGATGAGAGTTCCAATTCGAGAAGTAAATTTTTTTAAAAGAAGTTGATAATTTGGGTCTGTATTAGGGAAGGTTCTAAAATTGTGTGGATGCAAAAGAATTTACAATATATGTAATCAAATGAAGCTAACAATATGGGTCTGTAGTAGAATAGATTTGAAATAGGGGTGGACTATAGTTTGATGACAAATGATAATGTAAATTCTCTTTTATATCAATATAAATATATATAGGCATTAGCCTTTTGATAATAAAAAAAACTATTGTAAAAGAGGGAGAAAATTAGCTTGTTGTATTGGAATTTCCATCGCACCTCACAAAATTTGGATTTCTAATTCCTTATTTTTTATTTCCCCTTACAATTTTTTAATTTCATCCAAATGATTTGAATTCTTAAGGCATAATTACTCTAGCTCTTGATCTCGCGCATGCATGGTGAATTTTGGGGTCTCATTCGCTCGCTTCTCTAAATGGATCAAAACGTGAGCCTCATGGAGCTCCAACTTGGAATTGAATCTCCTTTTGTTGCAGATCTTGTTGACCCTATACTTGCATCCCTGAAGCATCAAAGAGCTCCTACTATATTTTTTCCAGCTCCATTTTCTCATGCAATTGCCTCTCTGCCAACTCTTTTGTGTTCTTTTCATTTGCAACTAGATATTAGGCATTGACCAACTCCTTCTAAAAAAATTCCTCCTTTTCCATGTTCTGATGTAGTCGCTCCTTTTGACCTATGTCATTAGAGAGGTCTTTACATGCTTGATGTATTTCATACTCCTTAGCCTGTAGCTTGGAGTTTAGGTCCTCCTATTTATGCTCTACATCAATTTGGGCTAATGTGTTTCTCAACTTAGTTTGGAGCTTAGCCTTCTCAGCCTCTTTCTTGGAGTTTCATCAAATATTTATCTTGCAGCTCTTTCCTAAGGCAGGCGATATCCATATCATTATATTTAGCCTCCACCTTCATCCTATCCATTGTAGCATTAACATTTTTAACTCTTCTCCCTTCTTCATGTGTTGATCCTATTTTAAGTAGTCAATTGTTACCACCTTCTATGTTTCCTCCATAAGACCTAGCTTATCATGAGGAGGCATATGATTGAGGTTGAGGCCTAACACATGAATATCATAGTATTTATACTACATTTGGACCTTGGGTTTGGAGACTAGAGGATTCATCACCACAATCATTAAAGTTTGTTACTTTTCATCAAACTTTGTCTCCATTTTTTAGGTGGTCAGAGCTAGAGCTATTTTGGATTTCCTCTTCTACATCCTATCCCCCCAAGCTTTCTTTCATAAATCTATCTAGTTTTGATACTCTAAAGGAGACTGAATGCTTTAAAAGACTAAGAGGGGGTGAATTAGTCTACTCAAACTTAATCCCTTCCAGACCTTGAAACTTTCAGCACAATACAACCTTATTTATTAGACCAAAACCTTGAAACATAACTATAACAAAGAATGATAGAGCAATTTGAATCCTCAACAACTTCAACAATATTTAAGCAATGACAGTTATGGCAATTCTACTTCTAACTAGATTGGCAACAATGAGAAAAGAACAAAGAAGACACATGCACAAAGAAATAGATTTACATTGAAAACCCAATGATGGAAAACCACAGTGAGATTTAAATCACAATATAGGATCACTACCAAACAAGACTTGAAGGAAGGAATTATATAGAGGACATGATGAGATTCACTATCTCAGAGCAAGATACAGAAAGATTATGAGAGATTACAATAATTTTCAACAATTCACTTTGTTGACTGAGGAATTTAAACACAATTGATCTTTCCTTTTGCACACTTGAGCACTATCACTGCTAGATATTCAATACAATTTGCACACACACGTATTTGTACTTATACACTTCTCCATCATGTTGCATCCAAAATTATCTTGCATTCATATCCACCACAACACTATAAAACTTTAATTAGGTCAACCAAGAAAAGGATAAACAAATAATTCAACTAGTCAGCCACCAAAACCATAATGTGGTCCTATCCCAAAGATAGAGATGACCAAAAGAAATCTTCACTTCATCTAATAAGATCCAAAACAATTTACATGCAAATACACATCAATCTAAGTCGACAAAAAGGAAACATGTGGATGAAACATTGAAGCTCATAACCAGTCAGCCCTCAAACACACTTCCAATTGAATTTACTTGATGTAATCCCAAATAGGATAGGTCAAGACCCAAATCTAACATGAAAAATCTTCCATTATTGGTGCAACCCCTCAAGCACATGGCCCAAACAAAGGAACAAGCCATGTCGGCCAGATATCCACAAATAACCCAGAAAGCCAACTCAAGACACAATGCAGCACCAAAGCAGCTAGTTGGAAATGTACAAATCACATGATGATGTTCCTTGAACATCCAAAAACACTTGTAATCACATCAACAGTGTTCGACATAGAACAAATAGGTACAAAATACTGTATCCAGGAAGCACAAAATGCTTAATCATGAGATATAACATTAACATATCAACTTGTAGACCAATTTAGCATATGTGATTGGAAATGAGACACTATACAAACATTGAGAGAGAATGCACCAAGCCATAGGAGCAAAGACATCAATGCAGAGCATTTCCTAGACCAGTCAAGATAACCAACAACACTGCCAACATTTTGTAATTCACATAATTCTCCTCAGCAACATAGGTGGCTTGAAAAGATAAGAGTGCAACATCCATAGAGCACTAAAAATTGAATAAAAAACCTCAATCCCAAAACTTAAAAAATAGAGGAATGTAAAGCATTCTCCTAGACAAACTTAAATGTAGCTTCTTGAACTAGAAACACTTAAGCAACTTGCAGATGCAAGAACTTGCTTTTAGCAACACATAATTTATCACAACCATTAGGAGAGAGAATAATACATGTTGTAGACCTTTAGGAACATCTATTAATCATGCTTCTAATCCTTGTCTTAATGCTTCTAATCCTTATCTAAATTTATCATTATGAAATCAACTCTATGGACAATAATAATGCACTATATGAACTTCAACAACTCTTCTTTGATAAGGCATGATATCCAACCATGAAACTCAACAATTCTTCTTTGATAAGGCATGACATCCAACCATTAACTTTTGCCATTCTTCTTTGATAAGACATGACATCCAACCATGAACTTCATTAGTTCTTCTTTGATAAGGCATGGCATCCAACCATGAACTTCATAATCAATGTTAGCCCAAACTGAATATAAAAATGACAACTAGTTCCAAGGACTAACAACCATCCTTCTCAATTGTTGACATAAATGACAAACAACAATCAGAGTTGACATCATAGTTGAAACTACTTAGTCTCCCCCTTTGAAATCAAGGACAAAGGGCCATATACTCCTACACAAAATAGGACATTATCTAAATGTAGGAACAAAGGACAAAAAGATCTTCTAATGAAACAACAACACATGCTCCCCCTTTGACCAGAAACATATCTTCTTCAAACATCAAACATCTATACATGCACAACAACTATACAACTACTTCAGGACTCCCCTACTACCAGCTCCCCCTGAGGGCTAGTACTCATCAATCTAGAGAAAAGGATATGACATAAATTTCCCCCTAGAAAAATACACCATTTATGCATCTAGTTAGAAAAAGGAGGGGAAATTAATCCTAACTTCTATCAGAGATACTCAAGTATATTTTAAAAGTGCCTTAGTGAAAATATCTACAATCTATTCCTTAGTAGGCACATACTCCATTATAACTTCATGTTTTGTAACCTTCTCTCTCAAAAAGAGATATCATATTGAGATGTGTTTAGTCCTTGAGTGCATTACCGAATTCTTGGAAATGTAATTAATAACACTTGTATTGCCACATAGTATAGAAATAGGTTAATCATAATTCACCTTCACATCCTTCAAAGTCTGCTTCATTCAAAGCACCTGAGTACAAAAAGATGTTGCAACAATCTATTTTGCTTCTAATATGGACAAACACTAAATCCTACTTTTTACTTAACCATGAGACCAATCTATCTCTCAAAAATAATGCACTTTCACTTGTCCTTCTTCATTCATCAACACAACCTGCCCAATCAAAATCAATATAGGCACTCAAAGTGAAATTTTGATCCTTTCATACCATATTCCATAATTCAGAGTACCCTTTAAGTACTTGAAGATTATTTTCATAGCTTTCTCATGAGATTTCTTAGGATTGGCTTGAAATATGGCAACCAAACATCTTGAAACATAATAAGACATGTAGAGTGTCCACACAGGCTCATATGACTAAAGTTGTATATACATCAACTGGTGTAGGCATATGTTCTTTAGAATAGATAGGAATTATAACACATTGTTATTTGAAAAATAGAGCTTTACAACAAATCAAATCACCTCATACAACAAGATAACATGCATTGAACATGTCCACAGAATTGTATAGATAACCTTTTACTTATGGATGCATGTAGAGCATTCCAATAAGCTTTCAACATCACTTTATTATGCTAGATCGAGACTCTATCACTAATATATTCCACTTTAGATGATATAGAAATATGCAAACTTGGATATGGTACCTTCATATCGTGATCAACTTAAATTCTAGATCACAAGAAAAAACCCTTTTTAGTAGAGAGATGCAGACCAAAAACCTTGACTTTTCCAAAGAGAATGCACTACGAATGTCTTGACAATACTTTTGAAACTTACTTTTCTTAAACTTTATCTTTATGTGTAGTACACCAAACTAGAATGTCATCAATCAGAACAAGTTTACTAACCTTCAAACACCATCCATCTCTACCAGGATATTCAATAAAGGTCCATTTATGCACAAAAAATCTACACACCAACTTATTTGATTTCATGTTGAAGACTTCAACATCTTTTCTTTTCAAGGGGAAAAAAGGCTTTGTAAGTGAAATCTCCACCTTAGATTATGCTCTATCTTAGTTTGTCTTATCATCTTGTGTAGAGCGCACAAGAGTAGTGTCATCCTTCTTCTCATGGTATTATTTCTAGACCTTTTTCATTTCCCTTCTTTTGCTGATTATGGGATTTAACCTTTTCTTAGATTGATGGCTTAGCAAAACCACTTCTGCAATAGTTTTCCTTATGTCCCAAGTTATTGCATTTGCATCACACAATGTTGTGCTCTAGAACAAGGTTGTTTCTCTTCACCTTGGATCATCGGTCTTATGACCATAGTTGTTGCAAGCATATAAATATCCATGACATAAAATAGTATTATTTCTTTGGGGCACAAATGACCCTCTACTGATGTTATTATTCCTTCTTTGTCTAACTCTACAATCAACAACCTTATGCCCAAAAATGTTGCAATAAAAATTGTAACATTGAAAGGGTTGATTGAACCTAGAAGGAGCATGCTATTTTGCAAATGGAGGACTTCCTTTTTTCTTTGGGTCAAGATTGGATTCACTTTCTTTCTTGTCATTCTGAAAAGTTTTTGCATTTTCAGAGCCATTCTTCTTAGAGTTTGTAGTGTAGGCTCTTTCCTCTTGTTGCAATATGAGTTGTGTGGGTGCATTCCTAAGGGGGGTGATCACAAGTTGTTGTCTTTGCCATTGATGTCAAAGGGGGAGAAAGTGTCATGTGAAAAGCAATAAAAGGAGAGAAAAAGAAGAAGCTAAAAGGAAGAGAGAATATTGAGAATGTGTCTTTGATGGTTTTTCACATCATGTGTTGCCATCAATGACAAAGGGGGAGATTGTTGCAAGTATGAGTAAGTTTGGTTGTGTTGTCATTGATATTGTGATTGATGTCAATGTAGTACAGGATATTGTAGGTTGTGCATGTATAGTTGTGATGCTAATGAGATGTTGTGAGTACATGGAGCTATCTTTATGATGTTGCAGATGAGCTAATATGAAGAATTACCAAGTGCTTTTGAGAAAATTAATAAATAGAGAAGTCAAATTTGTGTGTATGTTTAGAATGTGCTCTGGTTTGTGCTTCACATTTCTTCTATGTTGATCATATGCTTGTGCGGATCTAATGTGTTGTTTATGGGATTTTATTGGTGATATCTCTTGGTTTGTAGCTTCTAATTTGGAGAGTGAAATATATGTTCACCGGTATGTGAACTCAGTTGATAGAGCTATTTGTTTATAGATTGGGAGAAATGTTTTTGCTCCCTAGTCCTATGTTGGTTTGTTTAAGGTCTTGTAGATATATAATATGTCTTATAATGGTGTTCTTTGTGTTCTGGCAAAGATGTTCATGGTCTGGTGCTCTGGAAGTTGAGTTTTAGAGCTATTGTGTGTGTTTGTTCAATCCAGATGGACTGATGAGAAGTATTATGAATTTGAAGGTTGTTGCAGCTAATGTGAATAAGTCTAAAGGAATCTGAGATGAGTTATAGTGTCTAATGAAGTGTGTTGTGTGGTCTACATGTTATCTTGTTGATGTGGAAGTGTGTACTTCAAAGTTCATTTGTGTTTTCATTAGGTTTGGCCGACTTGGTGTTTACACTTCATACGAAGGATTAAGAATTAATTAAGCATGTGATTGATCTGAGATGATGTTTTGGGTCTTGGTTAAGTATTGATTTGGTCTGCTCTCATTCCTTTCCACCGTAGGAATGTTGAGTTTCCAACCTAATTTGAATTTATGAAATGAAGTGTGTGTATCCAACCTTGGAGAAAGTTTCTAAGGTTGAAGATGGTATAAATACAAGTTGAGATGTTGTGAATGAATTGATGAATCCACAATTTTGAGAAGCAGAGTTGTGTGAACGTGAATTGAGGAAGTATTACTCTAATGTGTTAGATTCTTGAAAGCATTGAGTTGACAGTATCTATGATTCTTTCGATCAAGGCTATGAATGTGTGTAATTTGCTGTGGTGGATCTTTCTGTAATCTTTTGTATCTATAGGTAGTGAGCCTCCCTGTTGGATAGTGAATCCTTTATGTAGGCAATGAGCTTTTGTATCTGAACAGTGAGTCATTTTTGGGTAGTGAGCCTCTTTGTATTTGGTTGTGTAATTACTTTATAGTGTGAGCTAATCCTCACCATGGTTTTTCCCTTATTGGGTTTTCCACATAAATATAGTGTTTATTGTGTTGATTTTGCTTTGTGTTATCTACATTTCATGTTCATACTCAATAACAGAATAAAGTGGTTGTGAAGTTGATAAGTGTGTGAAGTTTCATGTTTGAATTTGGTGACAATTGATTTACCCCCCTCTTAATTGTCTTGTTCCTTTCAACACCTCTTTTGTGTCAATCTTCAATTAATTTGGAGGTATCAATACCATGCTTCTCTTCACTATGATATTTCTCTTGTTTTAAGGAATTCATCAAAGTGGCAATTTCCTCCTCAAGCTTTAAATATTCAATTGTTTTATCATTGAGCTTGACATTCAAACAATCTTCAATTCTCTTTCCTTCTTCAACCCTTAGTTTTAGATTAGAGATCATACCTTCTACCTCTTTTAGTTCGGCTTCACATTCTTTTCCTTTTTCTACTTGAATTTTCAACTTTTCAATTTCTTCCTTTGATTTTGCAAACAACCTTTCATATTTTTGATTTAGCCCCCTTGCTTCATTCTAGTTTTCTAGAGTTGACTGGAGTTTTCCTTAAAAGTATATTCCCCAATCATTTGAATTGGAGTTCCAACCTTCAACTGCCATATATTTTGGATCTAGATAAGAGGAAAACATATCTTCATCACTCAAGGAGTCAGAATCCTTACATTTCTCGATATTACACTTAAACCAAAGATAGTATATTTCCATAGTCTATATCAATGAGAGTTTTTTGCTTCTAGATTAAACTATGAGTACACAGTCCATATCAATGAGATTTTGTTGCTTTTGGATTAAACTAGCACAAAGTTTAATCTAGAAGCAACAAACTCTGCTATCAACATTATTGAAAGTCATAAAGAGTGTTTCATCATTTGAATCATTCTCCTCATCTTCAGAGGAACCACTACTTTTTTTGGAATAGAGAACCTTTTTAACAAATCTCTTTTATTTCTATCATCTGGTTCTTTATAAGGACATTTAGATGCAAAATGACCTATTCTTCCACAATTAAAACATTTGAAAGGAACCACCACCTTTGCATTTGTCAATGCATTTCTTCAATCTTCTCACAAATTTTTCTTTGACTTCATCAAGGTCATCATTTTGATTAGTAGCTTCATCTTTGATCTTTTTGTTAGCTTTAGATGTTGCTTCCTTCTTTGAAACATTTTGATCAAACTCTCTCATCTCAAAGGTAGTAAGAGTACCAAACATTTCATCAACAAAATACTAGTCTAAATCTTTAGACTCTTCAATAGCAGACACTTTATGAGTGTAAGATTTCAAGAGAGATCTCAAAACCTTCTTCAAAATTTCACTTTCCTTTACTTCTCCACCAAGACTAGAGATACTCGATACAAATTGAATCTAGAGCATATAACTTGCAATGTCTTCATCTTTTGTCATCCTTAGAGTTTCATATTTTCTTTTAAAGAACTACATCTTGGCTTGCTTCACTTTAGTAGAACTAAAATTCATCACCTTCAAGAGTTTTGAATCAACTAATCCACACAAAATAGTATTCTTATCTTTAGCATTACACTCATATAATTTGACTTCATTAGGATCTATAAGAGGAGTGGTAGGAGTAGTATAACCAATTTTGATTGATTTCCACACACCAAACCCAAGAGAGTTTAGGTGTCCTTCCATTCTCATTTTCTAGAAAGAGTAGTTAGTCCCATCAAACCTAGGATTCTTGTATGAACCATCATTTTCCATCTCATATTCTTGCCTCGAGTTGTTAAGCTTCTTTAGAGGAACTTGTCTCTAATACCAATTGTTGAATGCTTCTAGAGACCAGGAGGGGAGTGAATCAATCTACCAAAAAACTTAAGCCCTTTTGGATCTTGAAAATTTCAGCACAATACAACCTTCTTTATCAAATCAAAACCTTAAAACATAACTATAACAAAAAATCATATAATAGTTTGAATCCTCATCAACTTCAACAATCTTTAAGAAATGAAAGATATGGCAATCTACTTCTATCTAGATCAAGAGTAGTGATAAGAGAACAAATAACACACATGCAAAAAGAGAACACTAGATTTACATGGAAAACCCAATGAGGAAAAACCACAATGAGAGTTAACTCACAATATAAGCTCACTACCAAAAAGGACTTGTGGGAAGGCTCATTTCCTTAGAGCAAGATATAAGAGGACTTGCAAAACTGAAGTACTAGCCAACTCCAAGAGAAAGATATAGAGGACCTAGTGAGATTCACTATCTCAGAGAAGGATGAGAGATTAAAATATTTGTCAACAATTCACTCTATTGATTGAGACATTAAAGCATAATTGATCTTTCATTTCACACACTTGAGAACTATCGCTGTTAAATATTCAATACAATTCACACACACATCTTCTATGCACTTGTACAGTTCTCCATCATGTTGCATATGAAATGATCTTGCATTTATATCCACCGCAACACTACAAAACTTCAATTAGGTTGACTAAGAAAAGGATAAACAAAGAATTCAACTAGTCATCCACCAAAAACATAATAAAATCCTATCCTGAAGATAGAGAGGACCAAAAGAAATCTTAGCACTTCTTCTAATGTGATGCAAAATAATTTACACACAAGAACACATTAATCTAAGTTGACAACAATGAAATGTGTGGATGAAACATTGAGGCTCATAACCAATCAGCCCTAAAACATACTTCTAATTGATGCAGTCCCAAATAGGAGGTCAAGACCCAAATATACCATGATGCAACTTCCATTTCTAGTGTATCCCCTCAAGCACATATCCCAAGCAAAGGAACAAGCCCTAATAGCTAGATATCCACAAATAACCTCGAAAGCCAACTCAAGACACAATGTGGCTCCAAAGCAGCCAGTTAGCAATGTGTGGATCACATGGGGAAGTTCCTTAAATATCCAAAAAAACTTCCATACACTTCTTTCATACTGTCATGCCATCAATAACCACTATAGAACAAACAAATACAAAATACTTTACCAAATAAAGTAGAAAATGGTTAATCATGAGATGTAACATTAACATATCAACTTGTGGACCACTTCAGCATATGAGATTAGAACTGAGACACTACACAAATGTTGAGAGCATATTCATCAAGACACAAGAGTAGAGAAATCAATGCAAAGCATTTCTTGAACCAACCAAAATAACCAACAACATTTCCAACCTTTTGTAATTCACATAATTCTCCTTGACAACATAGGTGACTTGAAAAGATAGGAGTACAATATCCATAGAAGCACAAACATTGTATACCAAACCTCAAGACCAAAATTCAATAGTGGAGGAATGCAAAGCATTCTCCTAGACAGACTTCATTGCAGCTTCCTAAACTAGAAACACTTAAGCTACTTGTGGAGGAAAGAACTTTGTTTCAACAACACATAATTTATCAAGAACATTAGGAGATAGCATAAGACATATTGTATACCTTTAGTAACATCTCTCCACTATTAATTATACTTCTAATCCTTATTTGAATATATCATTATGAAATCAACTTTTCTGACAGTTTTAATGCATTATATGAACTTCAAAAACTCTTCTTTGATAAGGCATGGCATCCAACCATGAACTTCAACAATTCCTCTTTGATAAGGCATGACATCCAACCATGAACTTCAATAGTTCTTCTTATGAACTTCAATGATTCTTCTTTGATAAGGCATGACATCCAACAGTGAACTTCATTAGTTCCTCTTTGATAAGGCATAACATTCAACCATGAACCTCATCAATTCTTCTTTGATAAGGCATGACATCCAACCATAAACTTCATAAAAAATGTTAGCCCAATATGATTATATAAATGACAACTAGTGCCAAGGACTAACAACCTTCCTTACTTCTCAAGTGCTTACATCAATGACAAAAACTACCAATAATCTCCTCAGTGTTGATATCAATGAAAACAATTACCAACAATATACCCCTTTGGCATTGATGGCAACCAACACTACTCAGTCCCCCCCTTTGACATCAAGGACAAAGGGCTATATACTCCTACACCAAGAAGTAGGACATTCTTTGACTTTAGGAACAAAGGGAAAAATGATCTTCGAATGAAATAGAAACACATGCTCCCCCTTTGACCAACAACATATCTTCTTCAAACAACTATACATGCACAACAAATACATAACTACTTCAATCTAAAAGAAAAGGACATGATATGAATTTCTACCCCTAGACATGTGCACCCTCTATGCATCTAGTTAGAACAAGGAGGGGTAATTAATCCTAACTTCTGTCGGAGGTACTCAAAAGTATCCTTTGAAAGTGCCTTAGTGAACATGTCTATAACCTGGTCCCTAGTAGGAACATACTCCTTTTTGACTTTACAACCTTCTCTCTCAAAAAGTGATACCAAATTAAGAACTATTTAGTCCTTGAGTGCATTATTGAATTCTTGGAAATGTTAAAAGCACTTGTATTTCCACAAAGTATAGGAGTAGGTTCATCATAATTCACCTTCATATCCTTCAAGGTCCACTTCATCCAAAGGACTTGAGTAAAACAAGATGTTGCAACAATATGTTTTGCTTCCATTGTGGACAAAGATATTGAATCCTACTTTTGACTGAACTATGAGACCAATATGTCTCCCAAAAAGAATGAAATTCCATTTGTGCTTATCCTATCATCAACACAACCTACCCATAATTTGAAGTACCCTTTAAGTACCTAAAGATTATTTTCACAACTTTCTCATGAGATTGCTTAGGATTGACTCATATGACTAAACTTGCATATAGATCAATCGACATAGGCATATCTTCTATAGAATAGATAGGCATTATAACACATTGTTATTTAAAAAATATATTTTTGTGGCACATAAAATCACCTTATAGAACAAGATAACATGCACTAGACATGTCCATAAAGTTGTATGGACAACACTTTTTCTTTTGGATGAATACAGAGCATTCCAACAAGCTCTCAACATCACTTCACTATACTAGATCGAGACTATCACTAATATCTTCCACTTCATAAGATATAAAAATATGTAGACTTGGATATGATACCTTCATATCTGGGTCAACTTAACTTCTGAATTTTAAGAAAAAACCCTTTTCTACATAGAGATGTAGACCAAAAACCTTGACTTTTCCAAAGAGAATGCACTATGAATGTCTTGGTAATAATTTTGAAACTTTATCTTTATGTGCGGTATACTAAAGTAGAATGACATCAATCAAAACAAGTCTACCAACCTTCATGCACCATCTACCTTTAGTGGGATCTTCAATGAAGACTTCAACATCTTTTCTTTTCACAAGGTAAAAAGGTTGTGTAAGTGAAATCTCCCCCTAAGATAATGCTCTATCTCAGTTTTTCTTAGAATCTTGTGTAAAGTGCACAAGTTTTGTATCATCATTCTTCTCATGGTCTTCTTTCTAGACCTTTTTCATTTCCCTTCTTTTGTTGATTATAGGAGTCAACCTTTTTCTAGATTGATGGCTTAGCAAAGCCACTTTTGTAGTAGTTTGCCTTATGTATCAAGTTATTACATTTATAGCACACAATGTTATGCTCTTGAACAAGGTTTTTTCTCTTCACCTTGGATATACACTCACTAGCCTTGTGACCATAGTTGTTGCAAGCATAGTAATATCCATGAAATAAAATAGTAATGTTTCTTTGGGGAATTAATGACCTATCTATTTTATTATTCCTTCTTTGTCTAACTCTACAATCAGTAGCCTTATGCCCAAAAATATTTCAAGAAAGATAGTAACCTTGAAAGGGTTGACTGAACCTAGAAGGAGTGTGTTGTTTTGCAAATGGAGGACTTCCTTTTTGCTTCTAGTTAGGATTGGATCCACTTTTATTCTTACCATTCTGAATAGTTTTTTCATTTCTGGATTCATTCTTCTTAGAGTCTTCAATGAAGGATCCTTCCTCCTTTATTTTAGTATTTATAATTGATTTGGAGCTATCAAGACGATGCTTCTCTTCATTGTGATCTTTTTCTCTTAAGACATTCCTTGAAGTGGCAATTTCCTCCTCAAGCTTTAAACTTTCAATTATTTTGTCATTGGGCTTGACATTCAAACAATCTTCAATTCTCTTGCTTTCTTCAACCCTTAGTTTTAAATTAGAGATCATACCTTCTACCTGTTTTAGTTTGACTTCACATTCTTTCCCTTTTTCTACTTGAATTTTCAACTTGTCAATTTATTCCATTGATTTTGCAAGAAAGCTTTCATATTTTGGATTTAATCCCCTTACATCATTCAGGTCTTCCAAAGTTAACTGAATTTTTACTTCAAGGTTTATTCCCTAATCATCTGAATTGAAGTCTTAGCCTTCAAGTTCCATAGATTCCAGATCCAAATAAGAGTAAAACATATCTTCATCACTCAAGGATACAGACTTCTTACATTTCTCAACATTACACTTTATGTCAATAGTATTGAAAGCCATAAAGAGTGTTTGATCATTTTAATCATTCTCCTCATCTTCAGAGGAACCACTACTTTCTTTGGAATATAGAGACCTTTTTAACCTTATCTTTTTTATTCCCATTATTTGATTCTTTATAAGGAAATTTATATGTAAAATTACCTATTCTTCCACAGTTAAAACATTTGAAAGGTAACTTTGTATTTGCTAGTGATTTTCTTCAATCTTCTCACAAAGTTTGTTTCCACTTCATCAAGGTCATCATTTTGATCATCTTCATCTTCAATCGTTTTGTTAGCTTTTAATGCAACTTCCTTCTTTGGAAAATTTTGATCAAACTATCTCATCTCAAAGGTAGTAAGAGTACCAAACATTTCATCAATTGAATACTGATCCAAATATTTAGACTCTTCAATTGTAGAAACTTGATGACTGTAAGATTTTGGGAGAGATCTCAAAACCTTCTTCACAATTTCACATTCCTTTACTTCTCCACCAAGACTAAAGATGTCGGATAAAAATTCTTGTACCCAAAGCATATAACTTGCAATGTCTTCATCTTCTATCATCCTTAGTATCAAATTTGATTTTAATATTTGCATCTTGGCTTGCTTCACTTTAGTGTCTCCTTCATAGATGTTGCTAATATTTTCCCAAACATATTTGGTAGAACTACAATTCATCACCTTTAAGAGTTTTGAATCAACTAATCCACATAAAATAGCATTCTTAGCTCTGGAATTACACTCATATATTATGATTTCAATAGGACCAGGAAGAGGAGTGGTAGGAGTAGTATAACCACTTTTGATTGATTTCCACACACCAAAGAAGAGAGTTTAGGTGTCCTTCCATTCTCATTTTCTAGAAAGAGTAATTAGTCCCATCAAACCTAAGACCCTTGTATGAACCATCATGTGTCATCCCAGATCTTTTCCTCAATCTATTATGCTTCTTGAAAGGAACTTGGCTCTGATACCAATTGTTTAATTCTTCTGAAGAATGAGAGGGGGGATGAATAAGTCTACTCAAAAACTTAAGCCCTTCCAGAAATTGACACTTTCAACATAATACAACCTTCTTTGTTAGTGTGATATAAGAGGGATTCACTACACATGGGTCTCTCCTTTCTCGAGAGATCACCAGGGAACGAATTGCCCCTTATACACCTTAGAATAACAGATTAACAAAATAGTAAAGAACTAAAACTTAGTTATGCTTTAGGAAAAACTATCAGAGATCTTGAGAGAGCCAAACCAAAGGATTCCTATCTCAAAAGAGGGAGCTCTCGGCTGGAATATGTTAGCATAGTTCTAGGACACCAATGCGACACGCTATCATCTAGAAGATGCGTTGGCATCCTGAGCAACAAAGAACTCAGGAACTCAACAGACAGAAAAAAATTCTACTTCTAAACTCAGGAGTAACCCGTACGGGACTATCTAACTAGTTAGGAAATAAAAAACTAAAATGAACACAAGGATGCTTGGGGAAAGCTTACCTTCCTCTAGACATTCAAATTTTCACTCCAAGCTCCTTTTCGTAACCTACACACAAAAGACCAAGGACAAAGTTGCTGGGTAGCTATGTATGGGCCTGCCTCAATCAGACCCCACTTTGGTGTTCCCACCTCCACAGATAGCCAAGTTGGAAAGGAATGTTAAAGAAGTAAACAAAGCATGTGGTGAAAGCAAAACCCGCTTAGGAGTAGAACAAACACCATGATAAGCTTTTGGTGAAAGAAATACCTGCTCAGGAGTAGAACCCACACCATGATATAGTAAACAAACAAGTATGAAAGGAAAGTGGAGAGAGAGATAGCGTTACCCATGGGCCAAGGCCCTCTCTAGAGCACGTGGACACACTATTGAGTGCTTGCTTGAGAGTTGTTGCTACTGCTGGGAGGACCTCAATCCAACATGGCTTCACTTGTGAGTGCACTGCTATCAAAGATGAGAAGATCTCAAAGTTGGAGCAAGTGGAGAGCTAGTGTGATGTCTTCCAACCCTCAAATGAGAGGAAAAAAGAGGTTTTAATGCTTGCAAGGGCAACAAAGATTTGTTACTTTTGGAGTGTAACTGCTAGGACACGTGTCTCAAGGGTTAACCTTCCAGTTTCTATGTTTTGAACTTAGGAAATGGATAGGTTGTTAGTGGGATGCACATACTTCTACGCGCCATGCATTCGTCCAAAGCCTATATTCTCATAACACACGTCACTAGGCTTTTGTTGCTTAGCGACTTGTCCACATGGAGTTAGAATCATGAGATTCTGACCCATGATATTTTGTCATTAATATCTCAAGGCATCATAAATGCTAGGCATAAATGTCAAAATATGGAATTGCCCCTGGGTGCAATTATGTGATATTACATTTTTCCCCCACTTTAGTGGGATTGATTTTGAAGAAATCAGCCTCACTAAAGTAGAAAAAGAAAAAAATTATCCAAAATTTCACAAATTTGCGTGCCAACAGAGAGAGACCATAGCGGCTATTGCAACTGAGCTAACTAGAACTGAAGGTGTCCCTAGCACCCAGGCTCAACAAATAGTATCAGAATGGTCGCAAAATATTGTCCACGGTTTTAACCTACAAAAATTAAATTTTAGGTCAGCCTCGAAAAATTAGAAGAAAGCTACCACGGAGAGAGGAATGGTCAATAAAAAATTCATCGATTCGAAAGAAAAATATGATCAAGAGATGACCTTATGCCCCCTCCTAATTTTTCCCCCATCATGGTGGGAAAAATTCTGGAGAAATCAGGAAGCCACAAAATCTAGGAAAAATGGGCCCCTAGAAGGGTCATTTTCACTATTCATTGCGAGAAAATTGTTGGCTTTTGTGAGAGAAAAGTCAACAAAATTCTAAGCAGGAAAGAGTACGAGGAGCCGAGATTGGAGCAATTAAACCGAGACATCATTGAGGGTCACAAGGTGGACTAGGTAGGCCACAAACTCTCGTTTGTTGTGATTTTTTTATGCATTTTTTAGAATTTTCCTGTCGGTGAGGTGCACAGGTGTCTTTTTTTTGCGCCCTCATCCAAAATTTGCATTGTCATCCTCAATGAGCACTATAGTCTTATATAAATGTTGTCATCCTCGAGGCAATCATGGAAGGCAGGGGATGTATGCATGACATGCAAACGTCTACATGTCACGCATAAGTCTTACTTATTTTTCTTTGTTTTGATGCAAAATGTTGATGTTCTGACTTAAATTTTTGTTATGTTTTTTGCAAGAGTACCTGGAGATTCAAGAGCATCTAGGAGGGTGAGAATTCTAGCTTGTTTGTGAGAAAATGGACCGCCTATCAAATGATGAGGTCACACTCTTAGAGCAGGTCGGTCTCTAGCATGTATTCACCATGCCAGAGATGAGATATCATGATCAGATGCTAATGACACTTATGGAGCGGTGGGACACCACTACGTCATCTTTCCAACTACCATGTGGAGAGATGACCATTACACTCCAGGATTTCTATTGGATCCTCAGGCTACCCATCTGCAAATGGCGGGTGGCTCTCAATGATACGCGATTAGCGTGGGAGTGGTCAGAGGGTGTTCTCTACTAACAGGAAGGATGGATGGCGGTGATAGCATGGGTCATATCTAAATGCACTAGTATGACCATGCAAGGACCACTGCACCATTGATTCATCGAGTCATGGTCATGATCGTTTCCTTTCAGATCATGATTGTCAGGTGAGGCTCGCACCTACATGGGGGCCTTGTCCACACTATTAGGGAGATGGTGGAGCATAGGACCATTCTTGCCTCAAGGCACAACATCCTAATACACCTCTACCAAGAGCTAGGTCGATATGTACACTAAGTATTGTAGCCTCACAACGTGCCCTCTTTTGTAGGTGTGAACCTTTGCCCACATTATGTGCACCTAGTCGGTCAGTTTTCCCTAGCGATGGTCATATTAGATCCCCATGGCCCACTAGTACGACATGACAAGCTAGTGGAGACTTGGAGATCTACAGTTTTGGCATTTAAGGTTTGACACTCTCACAATAGCAGGATCATTTTTTGATTGGCTGGAGGGATTTTGTCATAGTACCCTATTACTAGAGTCAAGTCATGTGGCAACATGGCTGACCACAGACCATATCAGTAGACATTCCCACATACACCAAGGGCCACAAGAGTGCAATGAGGGTTGGGGATCACCCTTGCCCCACTATTACAGACAATGTCCCCTCGGATGATGATGACCCAAACCATGATCTACCACCTATATCGATGGTAGATAATGTTGGGGTAGTAGTTGAATTTACGTGGTGGTGGGAGAGGCATTGTCTTGCTCCTATGTTTAGTGAGGATGCTCCGAGACGGGATCCTAGTCCACAGGAGGACTTACTATCCTAGTTGCTATAGGACAGGAGGAGAGGTTGGCAGTAGGCTGGGGAGGAGGAGGAGGCACCACGAGAGGAGGAGGTAGCACCACTAAGGCTGAGGCAGCGGAGGAGGTCAGATCCCCCACTAGCTACACCTATCTCTTCAGCACCACCATCATCTACTACAGTTGTGGCGCTAGTGGCATTGGGAGTGCCCAACGATGTTGGTGGCAAAGGTCCCTACACTGATCCTCACCCTAACCCACCATGGTAGCTAGGGGACCCAAGTAAACATGATACGTTGTTTATGTTTCGGTACTTTCAATTTTCTATTTATGATATATGTACCTATACATGCCTTGTGATATTGATACCATTTTCTTTCTTTGTGGTTGTAGAGGACACACAAGGATGGATTGGGCTCATAGCTTAGTGTATTTTAGAGGCTTCCCTTGATGTGCCTATTCAGGGGTCGATTCTTGAGGCATACCGGCTGACATCTGTGGGACATCATGCCCCCAACTTTGAGCCGATTGCACGCCTACAGACCGCCTGCGAGGAGCGAGGCATGGAGATCATCCAGCTCACTATAGATTTGATGGCCACCCGAGGGTAGCACGACCAACTGTCAGAGGAGTTACAGATGGCACTCGCCGAATGAGACATGATAGTGAGGAGGGCTAATGCCACTAAGAAGGTGCATGATGCCCTCCAGAGTCATCTCGATGAACTCAGGGAGAAGCCAACGACTGTGATCCTGGAAGATGTTCAGTGACTGCGTGACCACTTGCAGTGGGTGGAGCTAATGATATCTTCTCTACAGGGGGAGATCAGGGGGATGTGGATAGCCATGTTCGTATCATGCTCGCACCACTCACACTCCATGACTACCATTCAGCCCCTCCCACGGCTTCTAGTGTCTGCTAGAGCTAGAGGGCTCTGAGAGCCATGCACCACAATGATCAAAGACTCATCATCAGTTTTGTGTATATCATTTTTGTAGCGAGATACATATACATTTATATATACTTGTAGATCTTTTGTATAGACATATATTCAACAACCACTCATTTTTTATAGTAGTGGCTTGATACATGTACATGACATTGGATAGATGCATTGCCTATAAATATATGGATACATTGATTTTGACCTCTTGGCATTGTTTATTAGGATGTGTATGTTCTTTATTTTTTCACATGTGTTTATGCTATAGATGTTATATTCTCATGTGGATGTATGCTTACATTAGATGCTAAGATGATTTAATAAACACACACAGTTGTATGCTAATTAAATACAATGATGATCTAATGGTTTTAATAGACGTAATGTGATGCATGCACACACACAAATGTGGTCATTCACAACACAAAAATTCTCATAATGTGTTAATGAATAATGTCAACATATGTAGTGCTACTACCCTTTTGTAGAGAGAACACCACGTAGATGACACACATAACACTATGCATAGTATCGATAAAGACACATCACATTAACAAGATCTTTTAAAGGTGTTTCATCCATAGATTATAATCCATAGGTACCTAAACTATACACAAAGATCACAATGTAAGGGTATAACTAGTTAGGACTAAATTTTCCTCTCTGATCAGGTGGTGCATTTACATTTCTCTAGTTTTCATAGAGAACCAAATCTCCTATTTTAAAGGTCCTAGGAAGCACACTTTGATTGTACTATCTAGATAACCACCGTTGATAAGCTTTAAGATGTTCGAGGGCTTGCAAACGGTGCTCATCAAGCATCTCCAACTGATGCAAATAGTTAAATCGATAGGTTTCAATATCAGTTAGCCCCTTAAGGGAAACCCGTAGAGACAAAATCTCCAACTCCAAAGGCATGATAGCTTCAGCACCATACACAAGGTTGTAGGGTGTTGTTCCCATAGCTGTACGAACACTCACGTGATAGGCCCATAAAGTGTACACCAATTGAATGTTCCAATCTTTACCATGTTTACTAACTGTCTTACAGAGAATAAGCTCAAGAGTTTTGTTAGATGCTTCCGCTTGACCATTAGATTGCGGATAGTATGGTGTGGAAAACCTATAATGAATATGGAATTTCTCAAGGAACTGCTTCACTTCCTTGTCTTTAAATGTTGTACCATTGTCAGAAACAAGTGTAGCAGGCAATCCAAATCAAAAAATGATGTTCATGAGGAAACTATAGATAACTTCAGCATTCATGGATTGGAGTGGAATAGCCTCAACCCACTTGGTGAAGTAATCTGTAGCAGTAATGATAAAGGTATGTCCCTTGGAAGAGGGAGGTGATATCTTTCCAATAATATCCAACCCCCATTTAGTGAATGGCCAAGTGGAAGTTTTGTTTTGTAACTCTTGGGTAGGTGCATGAATGAGACAACTGTGTAGCTGACATTAAGGACAATTTTTAGACAAAGTTAAATGAATCTTGTTCCATCATTTTCCAATAGTATCCCATGTGTACTAGTCTTCTTGCTAAGGATTTACCACCAAAATTTCCACCCTCAGAGCCCACATGGGCTTCCTTAAGGGCAAGGGGTATCTCTGCTTTAGTAAGACGCCTGAGAAGCAAGCCATTATAAGCTTTCCTATAAAGGATGTCAGACAGGATAACATAGTGAACTGAAAGATTTCTTATATGAATGCAATCATTCTTTGTCACATCATCGGGGAAGTTCCTAGTCTTTAGATAGTTAAAGATATCAAAAAAACCATTCTCCAGAGTCCACATGGGAACACATAGGGGACTCAGCTTTGGGTTCTTCAGGAACCGCAAGGTTCGCAAGACCTTGACCACGAAGTGGTATTCTTTTGTATCTTCTTCAGAGGGTACCAAGGAAGCCGCACTTTCCATGGCATCAACATGTTTATTTTCTCTCCTAGGGACACTATCTATTGTGAAAGAAGATAAAATTTTAAGCAAGGACAAGGAAAGGTCCCAATACCAGGACAACTTACTTTGCTTGGCTTGATAGGTTCTAGTTATCTGGTTCACTATAAGTTCGAAGTCGCCTAGGATATGAAGATGTTTGATTTTCAGTGGAATCGCAACATGTAAGCTAAAAATAAGGGCTTTGTACTTAGCGATGTTATTGGTACAAGGAAAATTCAGTCGAAAGGATTGGGGAACTGGTTTACCTTTGGGGGATATTAGAACCATGCTTGCTCTAGAACTAGTTTGACACCTCGATCCGACAAAATACATTTTCTATTCAAAGTCATGGTTAATTACAAAGATGATTTCATTGGGAAACAAATCCAACCTAGGAAAGGAGTGAGATGAGGGAGTGTCTGCCAGCTGATCTGCAACCGCTTGACCCTTTATTGACTTATGAGTAATGAACTTTACGTCGAACTCATAAAGTAACATAACCCACTTCACTAGCCTCCCTGCCAGGTCAATGCTAGAAAACAGATGTCTTAGAAGATCCATTTTTACAATGACATGTGTTTTAGCATGGAGGAGATAGTGCCTCAACTTCTGCATAGTGAAGGTGAAGGCATTGTTTCTCCATGGAGGAATAACGGGTTTCATAGTCAACCAAGACGTAGCTAATATAGTAGACCACTCTTTCCTTCCCAGTGTCATCATATTGAGCTAAAAGAGCTACCAAAGCATATGGTGATGCAACAAGGTAAAGAAAAAAGGGTCTATCTTGCATAGCCAACATCAATACGAGAGGATTGTCCAAATGGGCTTTGATTCACTCAAAGGCTCTTTGACATTCCTCATCCCATATGAAGCAAACATTCTTTTTCAATAAGCGAGTGAAAGGAAGGGTACGATCAGCCAACTGAGATATAAATTTGCAAATCGCCTGAATCTTCCCTTGTAAACTTTGCAACTCGATGATATTCCTTGGTGGAGGCATGTTAATGATGGCATCAATCTTATTAGTGTCAACTTCAATCCCACAGTGAGAGACTATAAATCCCAAAAGCTTGCTGACATCAAAGCCAAAGACACACTTAAGGGGGTTTAGTCTCATTTTATACAACCAAAGTCTCTCAAAAATAAGATGAAGGTTCTTGGCATGATCTTGATGGGTTATTGATTTTTTCCAATATGTCATCAATGTAATTTTCTAAAATCTTGTGGATGAAATCGTGAAATATTAGGGTCATTTCCCGTTGGTAAGTAGCTCCCACTTTCTTAACCCAAAGGGCATAACCACATAACAGAAAGTACCCCCCAAGGTAGTGAAGGTTGTCTTGTATTAATCATCTAGTTTAATACGGATCTGTTTGTAACTTGAGAAGCCATCCATGAAAGAAAGTAATGCATGGCCTGCAATCGAGTCAACAATCATATCTATATTAGGTAGCAAAAAATCATCTTTAAGAGAATCCTTATTAAGGTCTTGAAATTCAATGCATATGTGAATACGACCATCAAGATTGCTAATGACAACTATATTTGAAATCCAAGGGGAATAGTCAATAGGATGGATAAAGCTTCCTTTCAACAATTTCTCTATCTTAGTCTTGACCATCAATGCCACCTTGGGATTGATCTTTCAGATGTTTTGCTTAACCGGCTTGGCGTCAGGACATAGGATGATATTTTGAACCACTATAGATTCATCAATACTAGGCATATCCTCATATGTCCAAGCAAAGATGTCAAGATGGGAATGCAAGAGATCAGAGTGTTCATCTACTTCTCTCGAGGAGAGACACTTCCAAATTTTGATCACTTTTTTAGAGGATGTAAGATCTATAGAAATTTCAACAATGTCCCCCTTAAGAAGGGAATTGTAGTCTTCATAATGAGATCACAAAGTCATCACTGGCATTAGATAGAGGGTCTTCCTCATCAATATTCAAAATAGACTCTCCAAAGTACGCTTGGATATGCAAATGTTATGAGAATCGTTTCTTGTGATGATATGTAGGCAACGGGGAATAAGCACCTAGAAATTCCTTTAGCACTTCATCTAAAGAGAAGACATTGAGAGGGATTTTCTCAGCTTGTTCCCTTTCCTCTATTAACTCAGGGTGAACTAGGTTCAACAGCTCAATCGAGATCATATTAACACTCCACCAAGGCTTTTGCGTAGGCTGTTCAACAGAACATCCCAGACCTAGATGGTGTTGTTGTGGCTTAAACTAGATGGGGACCCGAATCCCTTGCTCGATATGCCCTAGGCCCTTTTTCCCATATCCATACTGAGAAGCGAGCTCATAGCTAAACCCATAGCGAGTTTGCAAAACCTTAGGAAGTGGTGGCTCCACATAATGTTTCATTGGAACCAATAGATGTTAAATATTTCTACGAGGGTACTTTTTCCCTCCATATCAAGCTCACAAATGTCACTCTCTTTTATAAGAGGGGGATTGTTTTCCTTAGTAAAGGAAGGGGTGATCTCCTTAATAGGGTCACACTTCTCCTCCTTCACAGGAGTATCATCAGCCTTTGTGTTAAGGGCACCTAGAAGGTCTAGGCAAGAGGGGTTCACCTTATATTCTGCAATGAAGAAATCAGAGAAATTCAAGGAACCCTAATCATATTTAAGGAAATCATTTGTTTGAGAAGCAGATGAGGGAGACTTAGGGTCCTCTACTTTAGGCGGTTCTTCATTTCTGACACTCACCCTGGGCACCACTTCCATAAAGGGTATCGATGAAGAACATTCCATAGCATCGGTAGTCAAAGATGGAATACAATTCTTGAGAGTAGATATGGTTGAAGCAAGACCAATGGTGGCCAATGCACAGAGGCGAATGCCTTTTAGATCCACTTTAACTGTAACTACTCCATTATTTGCAACGAATTTCAAGGGACGGTGTAAAGTAGAAATTATAGCACCCATAACATGGATCCAAGGTCTCCCTAAGAGGAGGTTATATGGTAAGGGGTTGGGAATCACATAAACTAATGTGGGTAAGGTAATGAGGCCTAGTTGTAGAGGTAGTATTATCATACCTAGAGCTTGGCGGCCAACATTATTGAATCCATGAATGTAGAAGGAGGAAGCCGCTAAAGAAGATGAGTCAATTTTAATTTTAGATAGTAGGTCTATACAACAAATGTCGAGAGTCAAATCAATGTCAATGAGGGTGCGCGTAATACCGATGTTAACATTGAATATAATCATTAAAGGCTCTACTTGCTTCTGCACATCTTGAGGCGAGAGTTCTTGCGAGTGGAACATGATATTTGGTGAATCCACACAAATATGAGCCAACAACGCATTAACATTTATAGGCCTAGTGGATGTAGGAAACGTAATCTTTTTGTAAAGTTTCCTAAAGCATCTCTTGATAAATTAGAGCGGTCTAAAGCAAGTCCCAAAGTGAGATCTTAGTTGGAGTAACGTGAAGCTACTCGACGAGATCATAATCGCCTTGTGCTTTGATCGAGGGTTTGGGTGTTGAAGGAAGGCTTGGTTGAGAAGGTGGTAAAGAAGTAGGGAGAGACGGTTGTGATATAGGAATAGAAGGTTGTTGATTTAGATTTTGTTTATTACTCCTTGTAGGATATGTGTGTCTGACAATATTATAAGATGTAGAGTCTGTAGCTTTCACGAACCTTGAGTATAAGTCAGATGAATCACTACGACATGAAATCCCATAAATGGAAGGGTTGGCTAGGGTCACATAAATGATAGGTTTCTTAGGGATCAAAGGAGCCACCAAGACCACCACCACATTTACTGATCCCTCAGCCTATCAAGAGGGACTTGTTTGGGAGATTTATGAATAGGGAAGAGTGCTTCTAAGAAGTCATCTAGAGCATCCTCTAGCATATCAAAATCTTCCTCAGAAAATCCATTATGATGAACATGCAACATCCCAAAGAAAATTCTGACATTCACATTGGGTTCACCAAAATGTGATATAAGATGGATTCACTGCACACGAGTCTCTCATTTCTTGAGAGATCACTAGGGAATGAACTACACTTATACACCTTAGAATAAGAGATTAACAAAACAGTAAAGAACTAAAACTTAGTTATGCTTCGAGAAAAACTATTAGAGATCCTGAGAGAGCCAAACAAAAGGATTCCTATCTTAGAAGAGGGAGCTCTCAACTGGAAGATGTCAGCATAGTTCTAGGACACCAGTTTGTCATCTAGAAGATGCACTAGTGTCTTGAGAAAAAGAGAACTTAGGAACTCAACAGACAAAAAACAAATTATACTTCTAAACTTAGGAGTAACCCGTACGAGACTATCTAACTAGTCAGGAAATCAAAAATAGAAATGAACACAAGGATGCTTGGGGAAATCTTACCTTCCTCTAGACATCTAAATCTTCACTCCAAGATCCTTTTTGTGACCTACACACAAAATACCAAGGAGAAAGTTGTTGGGTGGCTGTGTAGGGGCCTGCCTCAGTCAGACCCTACTTTGGTGTTCCTGCCTCCACGAACAACCAAGTTGGAAAGGAATGCTAAAGAAGTAAACAAAGCATGTGGTGAAAGAAAAAATTGCTCAGAAGTAGAACCCACACCACGATAAGTGTGTGGTGAAAGAAATACCCACTCAGGAGTAGAACCCGCACCATGATATAGTAAACAAACAAGTATGAAAGGAAAGTGAAGGAAAGAAAGAGCATTACCCACTGACCAAGGCCCTCTCCGGAGCACACAGATGCACTATTGAGTGCTTACTTGAGAGCTACTACTGCTACTGGGAGGACCTCAGTCTGGCATGACTTTGTTTGTGAGTGCACTACTATCAAAGATGAGGAGATCTCAAAGTTGGAGCAAGTGGATAGCTAGAGTGATGTCTTCCAACCCTCAAATGAGAAGAAAAAAGAGGTTTTAATGCTTGCAAGGGTGGAAAAGAGTTACTTTCATAGTGTAAACACTAGGACATGTGTTTCAAGGGTTAACCTTCTAGATTATGTGTTTTGAACTTGGGAAACAGACAGGACGTTAGTGTACTGTGTAGACGTTTGTGCGTCATGCATTCATCCAAAGCCTCTATTCTCAGAAAATGCATCGCCAGGCTTCTGTTGCTCAGCCACTTGTCCACATGGAGTTAGAATTATGAAATTCCAACGCATGGTATTTTTTCATTAATATCTCAAGGTATCATAAATGCTAGGCATAAATGTCAAAATATGGAATTGCCCCTAGGTGCAATTCTATGATATTACAATTAGATCAAAACCTTTAAACATAACTATAAAAAAGAATGATACAACAGTTTGAATCCTCAACAACATCAACAATCTTTAAGCAATGACAGATATGACAATTATACTTCTAACTAGATTAGTAGCAGTGAGAAAAGAATAAAGAATACGCATGTACAAAGAAAACACCAAATTTACGTGGAAAACCTAATGAGGGAAAACCACGGTGAGAGTTAACTAAAAATATAGCCTCACTACCAAAAAGGACTTGCAAGAAGGCTCATTGCCTTAAATAAAGATACGAGAGGACTTGTAGAGCTGAAGAACCAACCAACTCCAAGAGAAAGATATAGAGGACCTGATGAGATTCACTATCTTAGAGCAAGATAAAAAAAAATTATGAGGTTACAATATTTGTCAATAATTCAATTTGTTGACTAAGGCATTAAAGCACAATTATTCTCTCCTTTCATACACTTGAGAACTATCTCTACTAGATATTCAATACAATTCACACACACTTCTTCACACTTGTACACTTCTCCATCATGTTACATCCAAAATGATCTTGCATTTATATCCACCACAACACTACAAAACTTCAATTAGGTCAGCTAGGAAAGGGATAAACAAAGAATTCAACTAATCGACCACCAAAAATATAATGCGGTCCTATACCAAAGATAGAGAGGACCAAAATAAATCTTAGCTTTTCTTCTAATGTGATCCAAAATAATTTATACATAGTGGCACATCAACCTAAGTTGACAACAAGGAAATGTGTGGATGAAACATTGAATCTCATAACTAGTCAGCCCTAAAACATACTTCCAATTGAATTTAGTTGATGCAATCCCAAATAGGATAAGTTAGGACCCAAATCTAACATGACACATCTTCCATTATTGGCACAACCCCTCAAGCACACGACCCAAGCAAAGGAACAAGCCCTATTAGCTAGATATCCACAAATAACCCAACAAGGTAACTCAAGATACAATGCGACACCAAAGTGACTAGTTAGGAATGTGTGGATCACATTGGGATGTTCTCTAAACATCCAACAATACTTCCATACACTTCTTTCATATTGCCATGCCATCAACAACCACCACAAAACAAATAGGTACATAATACTTTATCCAAGAAGTACAAAATGTTTAATGATGAGATATAACATTAACATATAGGCTTGTAGACCACTATAGCATATGATATTGGAATTGAGACACTACACAAATGTTGAGAGAACATTCACCCAGTCCCAAGAGTAGAGACATCAATGCAGAGAAATGTGGAGCATTTCTTGAACTAGACAGGATAACTAACAACATGGTTGACCTTCTATAATTATCAGAATTCTCCTTTGCAACACAGGTAACCTAAAAATATAGGAGTGAAACATCCATAGAGCACTAACATTGAATACCAAACCTCATGATCAAACATTCAATAGTGGAGGAATGCAAAGCATTCTCTCAAATAGAATTCAATGTAGCTTCCTAAACCAGAAACACTTAAGCAACTTGTGGAGGCAAGAAATTTCTTTCAACAACACATAACTTATCAAGAACATCAAGAGAGAACATAAGACACACTATAGACTTCAACATCTCTTCACTATTATTCAGGCTTTTAATCCTTATCTAAATATATCATTATAAAATCAACTCTGGTGACAGTAATAATGCATTATATGAACTTCAACAACTCTTCTTTGATAAGGCATGATATCCAACCATGAACTTTAACAAGTATTCTTTGATAAGGAATGACATAAAACCATGAACTTTAACAATTCTTCTTTGATAAGGCATGAAATCCAACCATGAACTTCATCAGTTCTTCTTTGATGCATGACATCCAACCATGAACTTCATCACCAATGTTAGCCCAAATTTAATATAACAATGAAAAATAGTGCCAAGGACCAACAACCTTCCTTACTTCTCAAGTAATGACATAAATGACAACCAACAATCAAATTTGACATCAATGATAATAATTGCCAACAATCTCCTTAGTGTTGACATTAATAAAAACAACTACCAACAATGAATTATCCCATAATTGGTATGCCGACGGGTAGACTAAAAGGGATATGAACAAGGGAGGTCCCTATTTATTCTCTTGATGGGGAAGTCATGGGAAGGCTTAGGGTTGTGGGAGAGAAAGGAGTAATTCCTCATAATTCTAGTGGAGGGAATGGGATGGATGCCTAGGGAGGTTAAGGGGGTTGCGGTAGGCAAAGGAACCATCAACATAATGAAAGGTGAAGCTCAAGAGAAAGGAAAACATGACATATTTTCAATAAGAGCTTGCATAGTTGACGAAGCAATCATAATAGTAGGTGAATAGATGGAAGAAATTGTAGGATTAGGGAATGGAGGTTGTGGAACGATTGAACTAATAGTAGTAGCCATAAAGGAAGGTGTGAAAGGAGTCGCTTGTGCGATGGTGGCCATAACAATGACTATGGATGCAGATAGAGGAGGAATTCAAAAAAATGGGAGGAATCAAAGACTGAGAAGAAGAGAGAAGAGGGGGATAGAAACTTACCTACATCATGGAGACTATTGGTGGTTGTGTGACGAAAGTAATGTCTTCTTCTTCTTCTTGGACATTCCTCGGGTCCAACTTTCACCCTCTTTCTTTCTTTACAAGAATCGCACCGAGTGAAATGGATCCCTTGCCTCTAGAACCCAATGATCCTTGAGCTCCTTGAGAAATTTTGCGCTTCCTTTTGAGTGTCCAAGTTTATGGTTGCCTAACTATAACACGCATAGATAATGCTTTTTGTGACCTCGGTCCCTCCAATGGTCTTTCTTTATTTTTCTTCTCCTTTCCTCTCCCTCACAATAGAGAGGCAAGTTCATCCTCCTCTAGGCTTGCATGCTCATCATTTCAAATATCATAGAACCTGCTATCAAAAGAGATAGCATCATAGTTAGAGTTCAAATCATGTATCTCTTGTCGATATATCCAAAAATTAGCAATCTCCTCCTCACTCCAACCTATTTGTGTCAACTTCACTTTCATAGCCTTATGAATTTTGATGGCTAGGTTCACATCCACCACAACCTTATAGAAGGAAAGGCATGGGGGTCTGCCACTAAATGGCACAAATGACAAGTCAACACACAAATGTAGAGTAACTACTTTTGGATTGTGCCTCTGATCCCAATATGGCCATGGGGCATGGTCTAGAAAGATCTCTATGCTTTGAAAACATCCATCCATATCATAATTCTAGTGGTCACAAATAACACCAAGGTCCAGTTGAGTCAATTTGGTTGTTAATAGAAAATTTGCATTCCTCTTCTATAATGTGACCTCACCCCATGTGATTTGGGGTTGTAAATTGTGGTTTTTCTCCTTCCCACCCAAAATGTATCATCAATAAGTGAAAACTGTCGAGCCATTTCAATGGTGAGAGTTCTATCTATTACATAAGTGGGTAGATTAAAAGGCTCCTCTATAAAGCCATGCATATGCACAAAATTGAACTCTACCCTGCAAAAAATAATTGCATGAGGTTGTCTATCTCTCATCCATGCAATATGGTCCTTTTTAATCCTATCAAGGCATCTTGTTGGTTCAAATCTTGAAGGGTCGAGGTCAAAAACAAGCTAGAAAAGGTATAATAATCATGCATAGTGGAAAGCACATGAATCCATACAATGACCAGATTCCTCATGTGCAACATCAGTGATGTTTAGTGGCATGTATCTCTAGAAATGCTCAAAATTATGGTGTAAAAGCATGTGCAAGAAATAAGAGTACCAAAATTTGTAAGCCTTGTCATAATTTTGCAACTACTTGAATATGTTCTTTGTAATGATTTCTACGAAATCATACTAAAAAGGTTGCTTCTACTTTTTGAGTTTGAAACCTAAAGATATTTGAAATGCTTCCACATTTTCATCTCGGTCTCAACCACAGATGAACATGAGCATTGAGAAGACATCTTCAAGGTCTGAATAATTTTTTTTGAGACCTATGGGAAATTTAGGTATATCTACTTGTTCTTTTTCCTTTTTCATCTCATAGTTACAAAAATTGTTGGTTGTTCCTTATTTCCCTATAATATTCTAGTTTCTTCCTTGGAAAGACTTTTTCCATGTCTAGGTCAAATGAGGCACACAACATATCCTTGATGGATTCAATGCTAATGATAACTTTCATCTCTTTTCCTTGAATGATATTGTCATGTGGATCAAAATTCAATGCATAAGCATCCACCAATTCAGGGCATGAATGCACCAAGGGTACCATATATTATGGGAGATCACAATGCCATAGTTAGACACCTAGAGATTCAAGATTTCTCTCCTTCATTTTCTTTTGCATTCTTGTGAAAGCATCTTTGTGGAGGCCCTTGAGGTTTGTATGAAGTTTTGGGTCATGGATATCATCAGCGAAATCCAAGACTAGAGTTGAGTTTGTGTGATATTTTTTCTTTAGGATCAAGTGTTTGTGAACACTGGCTTAGGTGGTACTGGGGCTTAGGAGTGGGATTTGTCACCAAATATGTCAGCAAAGAAAGATGGATTCAACACTTCTTCAACACTACTTTTGCATTGTAAACTCTCAACTTCACCAAAATTTGCACTTAGAAAAAATCTTTGTAACTCACTTCTTTCTCTCTATGCTCTGCTCTACTTTTTTCACACTTAGGATAAATGCAAATGAACAACACAATTAGCAATTTAAATTACTTCCAAAGAACTCGCTTATGTGAATTAACTACCTCCTTTTTTGGGAAATCCCAACCTCTTGATGGAAAGGGGGGAAGGTACAACTCATTACACCAACTTTTTTAGAAATGTAGCATTGAGAAGATTTATTGAATTAAAAGCAACATAAAGGAGGCTAAATTAAGGGTCTTTCTCATGATTGAATTAAGGACATGCTAAGGTGGCAAGACACTTGGAAAAAATATGAATGGCTTACTCACATACTACCTCTTGAATTAATTGCTCAAGGCCTTCGAACCCAACCTCGTACAATTTTTGCATGATAGATTCCCTACTTGATAAGTTTTTCATATCGCCATAATGCAAGCATATGATTTCACTCATGTGGATCTTGCCAAAATTTTGTATAAATTGGTCTGAGATTAAGCATAAATTATTCTAAGCTTAAATCAAGCTCGTTTATATTGTATAAATTGGTTTGAGATTAATGCATAAATTATTCATGACAATGGTGAGGTGGTGTTGTGGCTCCCTCATCTTTTTGGTTTTTGAACAACCACGGTGGAGTGGCACCATGAGAAGTTGGCCCCTTCCTATGCCTTTCTACTAAAGGTGATAGAAGTAGATCCCATCAATGATGTCAAGTGGTACACAAGTTTTCAATACCTCATGTACCCTCATCAACCTATGATGGGTGAAAATGTTGACAGAGCATTATTGCTCAAAAACATTCTCTTTTTGTATTTTATTCTCCTTCGTTTGACTATGTAAACATTTCTAAGTGCCTAATACTATATTGTTAATGATTTTCACATATAAATTAATATAGCCTTTTGCATTTTGTGTGTAACCTCCTCTGGCAGAATTTTGTACCTTATAGTTTTTACATATGGTACAAAATTTATAAAATTCACATAATTTATAAAGAAAAGTCTCATAAGAGATGAGGAAATAATTAAATAACTTTGAATAGATCATGTTCACTAGAATCTCAAGGAAATTTCCTTCTAAGTATTCTAACTCAAAAGAGTTACTCTCTTTGCATTTTCTAATGCAGAATGATCACTCCCACAAAGTATCAAATTTCACATGTTGATGGGGCTTAGTGGCACACTCATTGTATTTTAAAACCAAGTCACCTTCTCTAAATTTGAGGTCAAACTCCTTGTCAAACTACTTTTTAACCACCTGCTAGTGATTTTTCATAGCATCATATGCTTTCTCTTGGGACTTTTAAACGTTGAGAAATTCTCCTAACCTAACATCTATGCTACCATTCTCCTCAACTTCTAGGGACTTAAGAAATTGTAGCATTGGGATCTCCATAGAGATGGGCAACACTACATCATTTTGGTAGACCAATTCATATGGCTGGGCTTTCAAAAACTTGCTTCAAAGTAATATGATCAACCCGTAATGATGCTTGTAAGTGCTTGTGCCATTATTTCTAGTGATCCACACCTATCTTCCTAATCAACTAGATTATATTTTTGTTTGTGGATTCTGTGAGTCCATTCCCTAACAAATAATAGTTTGATGAAATCTTGAGAAAAACTCCATGCTTTAATAAGAATTCATAAATCTTGGATCCTACAAAGGACCTCACATTATCAAAAATGATGGTTTTGGGAGAGCCAAACCTTGCCACTAATTCTTCGAGGAAAGTCACAATTTCATTTTTGGTGGATTTCTTTAATGGTACTGCTTTTTTCCATCTAGTAAAATAATCTATTGCAATTAAGATCCATTTGTGTCATGAGATGGAAATCGATTTTACAATCCTAATGAAGTCTAGGCCCACTGTGCAAATGGCTCATCAATCACAATCAGACTTAGGGGCACGAAAGAATTCTTGTGTTTCCCAATGAAGAATTGACATTTCTAGCATATTTTGACCAAATGATGGCAATCAATGAATAGGGTAGGCCAGAAGTATCTAGCACATATGAACTTCAGAGTGGTGTTCTTTGCTGAGAAATGGCTACTTGTGGGGCTATTGTGAAACTTGTCTAAGATATTTTATACTTGCTCTTTGTCCACATAACGGAGGAGAATGCCATTGAATTTTCTTTTAAAAAACACCTTCAACTATGGCATATCCAATCCCCTGCAATATGTAAAATCTCCTTTTATATGAAGGGATGCTAGTCAGACACCTTCTAGTTTGCATGACATTGATTCTATCCACTATCTTTTGTTGGAGCTTCATTTTCCTTCACTAGATATGCATAGAGTCCCTTCCCACATATCACTTTAGTAGGCAGGACATCCACATCATATTTAATGATCTTTGTGATCTATTTGGCCCTATTTTTGATATTATCTCCCTACATATATCATTATTTTATTATTTTCTATCAAGTGTTATAACTTCTTAAGACCTTTGACGATGGAAAAATCCTACTTTTCCATAAAGTTATATTTGGCCTCATTCCCTTTAGGATCCTTGAGTGGAAGGCGATGGGATTTTCTCCCTTCCCTTCTTCATATTTTTGTGTAAGCATTGTTGTGATGCTCTATTCACCACCCTAAACATGCATGATGAAGTCTTTTGAAAATCTAGGGTTAACTAGCATTGGGGTAGAAGAAATCACTCATTTAATTTTTTCAAATACGACTCTACCCTCAAAAGTCCATTTGAAAGCCAAGTCTTTCTTTATAATAAGGGTAATAGGCCTTACAAACCCACCAAAGTTAGAGATAAATCTACTGATGAAATCAATTTTTACCCAAGAAGGATTACACTCCTTTCTCATTTACTGGTAGGGGCAATTCCTTGATAGCTTTCACCCTTTTAGGGTCTATGGAAATTCCTTCTTTAGAAACCACGTTCCCAAGTAACTTACCTTGTGAAACTCAAAAAAATCATTTCTTGGGGTTCAAAGACACCCCCAAACTTTTGGCACTTCTAGAAAACCTTTCCAAATGATCAAAATGATTATCCTTAGGCTTTGAGAATATCATCAAGTAAATAAGGATGTGACCAAATCCTTGAAAGAAACATCCATTTCCCATTGAAAGGTGGCTCCAACATTTGATAAGCCAAAAGGATGATCTATGAAAATGTTCCCCACTTAGTGGTAAATGTAGTTTTATGTTGGTCTTCTTCTTTGACCCTTATTTGATTATATTTAGAGAAACCATCAAGCAAGGAAAACTTTTCTAACCTTGCCATAGTTTGAAGAATATGTTCCATAGAAGGAAGAGGATAGTGGTCTTTCAAAAAGTTGGATACCAAAGTAGAGTGTTTAATTGGATATATAATCTTGGACTCTATAAGCCTTTTCAATTCCTAGGCCATGAGGGATTCTATCTTTGGATTGATCATGAGAAATGCAATGTCATTGGGAGTTGATACATGCCAACTGGGCTTAGACATCTTAACCACCATTCATCAACCCAGTTCTTTGACTCACACTCATTTCAATCTTGAACTATACATGAAGAACAAAAGCATGCCATATTTCATGTATGGATACTCCAAGAACCTACATTAGATCTTTTGAAAGAGTGTAGCTCACTTGATCTTGTCATTGTACAAAAATCCTCATATTTTTTCAATGTTAGTATCATCTATCAACCAAAAAAATCTATGAACTAAAGACTTACCTTCATTATCTAGACCCACTGAAGCATTACACCACTTGACAATTGATTTCACATCTAACTCTTCTCAAAATAAGGCTCTTTTGATATATGCTCCTACACCATCATGCCCCCCCTTTCCATGCCCAACCTCACAAAAGTTCCACATATGTTGAACACCTATAATATTATGCATCACGCTCAATCAATAGAACATCTATGAGTTCTTGAATTGTGATGCACAATTATCTAACTGTATGATATGTTGATAGAATGGCATGCCCCTTCTAGAAAAATAATGGTAGAACGCATTAAAGAAACCTTGCATGATCATCATTGATATAAAAATGATACTACCTACACCAATTCTTCTTTCGATTATCACCCAATCTATAGAAGGATATGGAATCAAGCATGCTATAATTCCCCCACACCCTACAAGGTAGGAAAAGGATGGCTAGTCATCGATTCGTTCACTTGCTCTGACTAAAGATGGCTTATAGATCAATCTTGGATAGAAAAGTTTCAAGGATCGCTCTTTATTGTCTCCCCTCTCCAATTACATTTGTTATGTATCAAGATAGATCAATATATGGCATGCCCTCTGGCTATTAGTTGATCTATCTTTGACACAACCTCTCTATTTTAAAAGGTTGTCAAGGATTGATCTTTGTTGTTCCCCTCTCCTTGTTACATATCAAGATAGATCAATATCTAACATGAAAATAATCTATTTTTGACATGAGAATTCCCAAGATTGATCTCATGGTGCAAGCTCTTACAATTAGAATAAAGCATCCTTGCTATTATTAAACTATACTAGCAATCAGGGGCCCCCTACTATTATTATCTAAGGTGGGAACCTATCTTTTTCATATAGTTTGGATTTCTTAATGGCCTATCCCATAAGATGAAATTATAAACACATGTCATCTACTAGGCCTTACGATCAACTAGTTGTAAAGACGCTACTATTCAGCTCATAAGATGCCATCCATGCTTCACACTTTTTTGATGCAGTCTTTTTTTTTGTTTTTGGTTTATTTTTCTTCTATTATGAGATGAAACTTTACTATTACTTACTTTTATCAATATTCATTATCACATATTACTATTACTATTATTATATAATATAATGGTCATAGTTCAACTCACATATTATTTATGTATATAATGGTCACAATATTAGATATAATCCATTATACCAAAGTACAAGCAATCAATGTTTATCTTTTTAATGAAGCACATAGTTGAATGAAGTTATGTAAGAATTAGAAATTTTGACAAAATCAAGAGCTATATCAATATACTCAATTTGTTGAATCTGATCAATTAACCAAAGTTAAATCTCATATATGCAAACAACTTTTTTATTTTATTAAAAAATAGGGGAAGTACATATTTGTAGCTACAAACACACATTTAATGTATAAAACTACTACCAAACTATCTAAAATAACATCCCAAAATAACATAGTTGTACCCTATGTAGTTATCCCCTATGCTCCTTAGTTCCAAAAGGGTCGAGGGACTCTCCAACAGAGATGGAGGTAGTTACAAAATTGGCTAACCAGTAGAACACCTCAATCTCTCCATCCATTTCTTTGAGGTCTTTAGCCCACATATTGAAAAATTTCCAAGCTATTTTTCCCTGGTTGCATTCAAGAAACATCTACAACAAATCACACTCAATTGAGTCATCATGAAGAAGGCCCAAGTTTCAGACCATGACGCCTATGCAAAATTCCTTCTTATCATCATTAGACTAGTTGAGAGTATAAACTAGGACCTCCAAGACTTGAGTAGTCATTGTCGAAGATCATCAAATTCTAGAATCCCACCCTCCAAGAATCTCAAGTACACAAGCATGTAGCTCAAAACTCCCCTCTTACTTTTTTGTGGAGTGTTGTGGGAGGCCTCCTCTAGAAAAATATTCCCTCCCTCTCTCTTGGCCCTACCCCTTAATTTTCCACCTACTTTGCTTGAAGCATTCTTCTTGTATTCTATAATTCTTACTCTCCTGCATAATGTTTTCAAATTCTGAAATCCCACCCTTCAAGAATCTCAAGTACATGAGCATGTAGATTGAAACTCCCCTCTTACTTTTGTGTGGAGCATTATGGGAAGCTTCCCTCTAGAAAAATATTCCCTCCCTCTCTCTTGGCCCTGCCACTTCCTTCTCTACCCGCTTTGTTTGAAGCATTCTTCCTATATTCTCTGATTCAAGTACTCTCCCACACAATGTGTTGCTAAGGGATGGTTGGGGAAGAACAAAGATATGTGGGCTAAGTGGAAAATCATCGTGCCCCACCCTTCAAGAACATGAGAATATAATATTTCCAATAAATTTTAACATTGATATGAAGGTGGCCATCATTGATTAGAGGGGAGGGGAAAGAACAGTCACAAAAAAAAAAAATATTTACAATTGAATGACGAGTTAGATTAAGATGTGAGATGGAAATAACCAGGATCAAGACATGACTTTATAGTGGATGGGATGGAGTGAAGCTGAATTTTAGAACGAAGTCTGAAGATATTCTCATTTCCCATCTCTGATTCCTCCTTAAAATAATAAAAGTCT